>CP114483.1:3677500-4900000 GCA_027186245.1 Coriaria nepalensis
TGTTTCTTCCTCACATGGCTTCTTCGGAACAACAGCACGACACCGTTTTCCCCGACGAAGACCTCGACGACGATGGCGCTTCGCTCGACGATGACGACGACGACGACGATGATGACGATGAGGAGGAAGAATTGGAATTGTTGAACGACGACGTCATCTCTCCTTCGCCTTCTACGTCATCTTTCGCCGCGGTCACCCTCGCTGATGCTGCTGCCACTGTCACTGTCGCGATTCCTAGCGCTGCCGTAGTTTCTAACTCTGTCCCTCCTAAATCCACCGCGACTACCGCATCAACTGTCGCTGCTAGTCCTTCCGATCTTAATAAACGGCCACGGTTTAATACTCCGACGTCAACGATGAAAATTGAGGCTGTGATTTTACCGCATGAGGAGAAGAAGCCGTTGGATGAGTCTCGGAAGCTTTTTCAACGGCTGTGGACCGATGAGGATGAGATCGAACTCTTACAAGGGTTTCTCGATTACACGACTCAGCGAGGATCCACTCAACATCACCAAAACGACACCGCTTTGTTCTACGATCAGATTAAATCCAAGCTTCAGCTGGATTTCAACAAGAATCAGCTTGTCGAGAAGCTTCGGAGGTTGAAGAAGAAGTATCGAAATGTTATGAGTAAGATCAGCTCCGGCAAAGAACTCAGTTTCAAAAGCGCTCACGATCATGCCACCTTTCAAATATCTCGCAAGATCTGGGGCGATACTGGCCGAATTGGAGCAGAGGATAATGCTCTAGATGATGAAGATCCCAATTCTAACCCTAATTTCCATCATATGGAACCAAAGGACGAGGAAATGGCGGGATATAGTGCAGAGAAGAAGGCAACAAGCACGCCAAGATCGAGGAAGCGATCCAGACCTGGATCAGGATTGAGAACCGAAGAAACAATGCCAGCTTCGAACGAGATTACAAACAGAGATAAGATATGTGTTGACAATAACAGCAATGTGAATAACATTTCAGGGGTCATTGAGGAGACAGTGAGAAGTTGTTTGTCTCCATTGTTCAAGGAGTTGTTGAATACTGCAATGGGAAATCCATGTGGGTCTAGGGCATATTCCGGATTGGCATCAAATCCTATACCCATGAGTTTCGGTCCAGGGTCGATGAATTTTGGGAGTGGAGGGGAAATTGTAGATGATAGATGGAGGAAGCAGCAGATTTTGGAGCTAGAGGTTTATTCAAAGCGGCTCGAGCTGGTTCAGGATCAAATCAAGGTGGCATTGGACGAATTGCGATCCACAGGAGGGAGGTGAAGCATGTTGAATTACTGATGAAGAATTGGTAGTGAGTGTCTTGGAAATTTTCTTTTTTTTCTTCTGGTTTAATCATCATTTTCATTGATTTAGATTTGTTGAATAATTGCTTCTAATTTACTTAGACTCCAAAAAGGACCAACTGAATAGCTTGTTTATACTACTCTCTCTTATGTTATATCCGCAAAATGGTAGTTTTCAGCATGTTGTTTAGATTGAAATATAGAGGTATTTTTAATTTACACAATGAGGATAAAATCCTTATTGCATTTGGTGTTTTGTTTTCGAAAATCTTACTTGCAGTGGGAGAATTAGTTTTCTCTTTTCTTCTAGAAGATGACACTTCAAATTTCTTTTGTCTTCACACCCATGTTTTACCATATTAACACCCATCTTATGGTATTCAAGTGTCCACTCCCTCGTATCGGAAAGTTATGCTTTTGTCTTTGTGGTGTTGTTGCTTGGTTGCTTGATAATGCCATTGACATTCTATTCGACATATGATGAGTATTTGTTAGCTGTAGTAAACAGTCTCATGAAATGCTTATATCTAGAGCATTGATATGCATACTGGCTTGGCAATATTATTATTTGCATTCGGGTATGCATCTATTTGCACTCAGGTATGCATATTGGCAATATTATTAAATGCATACTGGCTTGCCAATGAGAAATACAAGGGTGATAGATTTGTAACTTAAGACATGAAAACATACGGGAAAAAGAATTTTTTGCAGTTTGCAGAAATGGTTTGGGGCATTTCTTGGCTGTTTGTTTTGTTCTCTCTCTTGTTCCAAGATATTTTGAGCTCGGAACTGTATATGCTCGATCATTTGTTTAGATCGAGTTCTTATTGACTGTTATTTATACGACCACATATTATGAAAACTATGCATGAGCTTAGTTCTAGTTGGGTGGAGAGAGAGGTGCATCTTTCAAAGTTCTCATGCTGTTAACGTTTCATTCTCACCTTTGATCTGTATTTTTTATTTATCAGAATTTTTGGTTTATCCCAAATTCAAATTTTTATGTGTGGAAAACTCCTGACAGGCCCATGATTGGGCGGCCTCATTTGTAATGTCTGGTTATGATGATGTCGGATTGCCTTGACCCAAACCGAAAAGCTTTTAGCGAGAAGTAGAAGATTGAAATCTCCATGCTGTTTTATCTATCTTTGAAAAACTAGCCCTCACCTTATCCAAACACTCTTTCACAACTAGAATATACCATCATTTCGTTCCATGGATCCTTTTTTAATTTTCCTTCTCTCTCTCAGGTGCACACAAAGAAGAGAGAGAGGTCGTCCATAGAAACATTTCATGGCTTCTGCAACCGCAAGACTCATTTTCTCTTTCCACCTCTCCACCGCCACCTCCACCACCACCACCACAATCTCACAACAATCTCTTCCAAAACCCAAACCAACTCCACTCTCACTTTCCACCAAACCCATCAGACCCCAGTTAACCTTGTACTCCATTGATGTCTCTCAAGAAGGCAAGCCCACTTCGGATGAGCCCACTTCGGCCCAACCCACCATCATCTCTCCCTCTCCACCACCACCTACCACCACAGAAGAAGAGTCAGAGCCTGAGAAGCTCAACAAACGCCGGTTGGAGGAGAAATTTGCAGTCCTAAACACAGGAATCTACGAGTGTAGATCTTGTGGGCACAAATTTGATGAGGCGGTTGGTGACCCATCATACCCAATCCCACCCGGGTTGCCATTCGAGAAGCTTCCAGAAGATTGGACATGCCCAACTTGTGGAGCAGCCAAGAGTTTCTTTGCGAGCAAGAGTGTGGAGATTGCAGGGTTTGCTCAGAATCAACAGTATGGGCTTGGTGGCAATACTTTGACTTCTGGCCAGAAAGCTGTGCTTATCTATGGCAGCTTGTTGTTTTTCTTTGCCCTGTTTTTGTCTGGTTACTTTTTGCAATAATAACTGGAGGAAGAAGAGGACATCATAGGGTAAAATTTTAAGATTTTTTTTTTTTCCTCCTTTCTTCAAGTCATTTTGTGGTATGAAAATTTGTATATTTTTAAATGAATACTTATGATATATGATATGATATGATAATTAATACTTAGATTAACGAGTGTTTGTGGGTACTTTTTTTTTTTTTCCTTTTTTTTTTTAGGTGATATTTTAAAATCACATTGAAATCAATTCTGAATTCTCGCAAAACACAATATAAAATATACAAACGAGCAATTTAAAGAATAACTTGTCGGCACACATGAACCAAGCACTCATCAGCCTCTTACAATATCACTATTTCATCGATTTATCTCCTGCCCCATGGAGTTTGCATTAATGTAGGTACATATTTTTTTTTCCTTTTCCTTTTACTAAGTTACATATAAGCTGAAATGAAAGAGATGATATCCATTGCCATATTCGGTTTCGGTTTGTTCGGCCTACCATGGGTATTATAACTAGTAACAATATGCACAGAACTAGATATAAAGCCATGCCTTAACTTAGCATCTATTTCACCACGAAGCTCATCTTGAAGTGCAATTGACCATCTGTCTGGCATATAGAGTACTGCTAGTGGGATTTTCAAACCGAAAACAGAACTAGCATGCCATGTCAGATTGAATGATGGGGGCAGCTTCTTTTGTGGATCCCAACAACCAGCTCAGGTAGGTCTCGCTTGTGGGGCACAGAAGATATACAAACCACATTCATTGCTGATTCATCGATTCCGACAGATCCTGAGAGGACCCTCGTGCTTTTTCCAGATAAACCTGCTTATCTTGTCTGGCAAAAACTCCATTTGCAGGTGGAGTGGCTCTGTTAATCCATTTGTTTGGTGGAGGCGGAAGAGCACCCATATTTTGCATAGAGAGCCGGTCTTGGTTCATTGGATTCCCTATTTTAGGCATTTTTGGTCCCGTCAATGCTGGTGACATTGGATTTACCAATCCAGATGGGCCTTTTCTCACGCTCTCTTCCATTGATAAAGCAGATATTCCAGTCCTCATGTTGTCGTATTGATCTTGATATCGTGCTCTATCATTTGCCCTATAATTCTGTCTCTCACCTGGAAAACCATTTGAAGGGTACGGGTTTCTTGGCTTTGTTGATGTGCATTGGAAATTATTATAATTCTGATAATAGTAGTTCGGCTCTTCACTTACGCATCCCCCCCCTCCATATCCAGTGGGGCCAGCTGGTCTCGATCTATTGAGCATGTTATTATTTGCTGGGAAATTATGAGGAGGCGGTTGGTCAAACCATCCTGATGATGAGTCATTGGGTCTTAAATTGAGAGTATTCTTAACAAGACGATGAGCTGCTTCTCCCAAAACTGTGCCAGCAATAGTTCCTGGTACTCTAGGCCTGAAAAAAGCAGCAGAGTGGAAAATATCAGGGAAAATATTCCATGCATTCATATCATCAGCCCTCCCTGTGCTTTAGCTCATTATTGACATGTTGCAGACAGATTATACCATACCAAATCAGGGGAATCACGCTCACCTATCTCTGCCTTGCTGACGCCTGTAGCCATTGTCTTCATGCCACAATGTCGGGAATGGTTTGAGATCTATAGGTTTTATAACCTGACAATGAAATAAAATATGACATAAGTTACACGTTATTGAATGCAATTCAATAATACACTCTGATTCCTATGATAGAATTCATATACCTTGTCGGGCATTTGAACACCGCTGGGAGGTCTAGGAATATGTGAATGTTCAAGAGGATTAAGATATGTAATATTCCTGCAAGACAAAAACCGTGAGTCCAAGAAACATGAAGGTTTATTCTCCTCAGACAACACTTGAAAGATAAGGACTTACAAGACTCGGTTATACTCAATATCCGGTAAACTGTTGATTGGGGAACGGACAACATTTAGGAGGCCATTTCTCTCACTAAACCAACAATATCCGTTCATTCCACCACTGTAAAATGAGATGAATGAAAGATTCAGTAAAACCAAGGTAGTTTCACGGTGGCAAATTATCAAATCATACGATAACATCATTGATGGATACTGACTTTCGCTTACCTAGCATTGGTGTCGATTGCAAAACAGTGTCTTTCAGGTGGGGGTAACGAATAACACATATGGTAATGAGAGAGTATCTGGAAAGCCAAAGGATGGGGACCATGAACATACAGCAAATCAAGCATCCGGCTATTCCGCATATACTCTTCTTCCTACAAAATTCCAATTATGCCAATTATTAGATCTATGTGCTATGAAGAGAAAGCAGCTCTGACTTCGTGCGAGGAGATTACTCTTTTTCCCCCCCTTCTGAATCACTTCTACATGGTATTTGTAATAGCATTGCTTAAAAGATGAACTTGCCAAAGATGCTAAAGAAAATAAAAATAGATCAAGATGTATTCACAAAATAGTTTGGCATGGTACAGGCCAGGTTACTATCCAAGTTAAAAGGATTATAATATATAGTGCCTGTCATTCACACCGTTAAAGAGGCTTCGAGCTTCCTAGTTTCACCAAGTAATTTCTTCTCATCAATGAATGGCAATTTGGCAACTCCCTGAGAGAGCACAATAAGTAAGGGGTCAAATAATTTATGTCAGTTGATTGCATAAGCAGAGGAGGGAGACAGAGAGAGAGAACCAAATAGGCACCTGCCAGGAAAAGCGTTTGCCATTCATGTCAATTTCAAAATCTGTCCATAAGAAACAAATCAGCCAAGATGAGAAAACCACATGATCAGCTCATATATAAGATGTCTTACCATGAGGATAGAAATCAAGTATCGGTGATGATGGATTAGTCATCAATTCTCTGTATTTTTCAGGCAGAGCGCTTGAACTGTAACATGTAGTAACAAGCATACCATCACACAACAACTCTGATAAAATATACTTCCTCTACAGATAACAAATATTACAATGAATAAAATTTACAGTTTGTAGGAAATTTAGTTAGACCTTGCAGCAGGTAGGGTTCCCAGGAGCTGATCAAAAGGTTTAAATGGCTCCCCAAAGAAAAAGGTTATTTCCAAGTCAGCTAGACCTTTAAGATCAGATGCAAAGGGAGCATAATGATATGGGTAATACCTGTAACAGCCAATGTAGAAATACAAGTTAAACCAGGACTAATGAAGATTCAGAAGAATGGGCCTGGGCTTTTATTTCCATGCAAGAACATATGATTTTGAATCAATCAAGTTTGTTTCAATAAAGGAACCAAACATAACAGTTAAAAGCAACCACTACATGTTCCATCACAATAAGCTGAACTCACCATTTCCAGGAGCAGACTCCTTGGTAGTAATATCTGCAGACCCAACATAGACCTTCTACATACTTCAGAACCTGTCGACGCAGCATATAACCCTTATAACTTCTTTAGCTTGATTTTGTTTCTTAAAACAGTAAAGCGCAGAGACCTCATTTAAGCGTATTATAAACAATAAAGCAGATATTGAAGCACTCAAATCCCAACCAGAGTAGCATGAGGAAGTATGATTTTCACTGAAAAAATTTATGTTTTCATACATAGATTTAAGTACTTCATTATACAAGTAAACAATTATGAGAAGATATTATCATAAATAATAAAAAATATTTTTTAAAAACAGAGAGGGAGAGAGAGAGAGAGAGAGAGAAGAATGAGAGCATAATAATAAGAAGCTGTTCCCACTATTGGAGAATATTAACAGATCCGGAAGTTTACAAGTATGGTTATACTTACTACATCTTGTTTAATTTCATTAATCTCTTTTGGATTCGATGCATTGAACTTCTCACTATAGTACCTATCTTTGTATCCAGGCTCCCCCAGCTTAATCTGAAAGAATACAACAAATAATCTCACTTTCAAATGAAAACTGCGCTTTCAATTTAACAGCATCAATATTGGGACTTACTAATGTAACACCAAAATCATTTAAATCCTCGTTAGCAATAACCCCTACCCACCCAACCCTCAAAAACATATATAAATACAAGTATACATGCACATGTAAATATGCATCAATATATATGTGTGTGTGTATTATTTGTTCCAAGTCATGAACCTTGTCAACAGCAGGGCTATGTTGCTCCTCAACATACTCTTTCCTTGCTTTAAGTCTGATTTCTTCGTTATTTTCTTGAGCCTGCAGATAAATGACCGGAATTAAAGGTTGGGAATCTTTTACCTATGATTAGATGAAGAAACAGATAGCTGTGGAAGAGTAGAGATATGGATTTTATGACGCTCGAAAGCACAGATGATAAGCTTTAAAGAGGAAAGCACTACCTTCTGAATTCGAGTGCGTTTCTGAAAAATTTGATCTTCATGGACAGCAACAGCCTGGGCAAAGTGTTCTACTCTATCTAACAATACCTGGACAGATAACCAAATACTATTCACACTAGTTCAAACAAATTACGAGTAAAAAAAAAAAGGTGTGCATAACTGAATCATAGGAATTCATGAACAGATCAAAAATTTCTTCCAGAACATAAAGCACGCAGAAAAAATGAAATAAAAGAAATGCATGTTAATAGGAAATTACGTCACCCGCGTCAGTTAGATAACCACCCATAGCAGAAAACTCCTTTCTATAAACATGCATCAGTAAGTTAATAGCACCCTGAGCCAACAAAAGAGTTTAGAAGAAACAAAATACTTTAGAACAAAGAGAATATGAAGAATGAGGTAACATATAACCATAAGGCTCTGTCCAGAAGGCATATCTTACTGTAAATAACATTCAAAACCAAAGTACCTCTCTAATCTCCAATGTTGGCATATGTGGAAGAAAGTCATTTCCAACAAAGAAACAAAGAAACACAAAATCATCCAGGATCCGCTCAAAGTCAACCTCAAATGGAGGGCAAGGAATTTCCAATTCATACTGCAAATATTCTCGTAGCACCCAAATGTTGATGAACTGCCCACACAACACAACAAATAAGATATATGCAGCAATAACTATTAAGAAATTCAAACTCTAGTACAATACCAATTACCCCACCTGATATTTCTTCTTGTGAATTGGAGTTTCAACTACTGCCTTACCATCTGCAGCTCCATTACCGTGACAGTCAGCAGCTAGATGACCAGCTTGGCCACAAACAAAACATTTTTCCTGTTGCCCAGGTAGAGTAACAACCTGGAACAAGATATATAATTTATCAGTTCAACCAACGAATAGTTACAACACAGGAAGCACTCTGAAAAGATACAACCGACTCACCTCTCTCAATATCGAGAAGTGAACTTCATGTGTTGCTAAAGAAAGCATAATCAAATCTGCATCCTGAGAACGCAAATCAAAAGCCTTGTCAAGTGCTTATAAAACACCCCAATAAAGGGAAACAGTATAATTAACAGAAGCTTTGCTACCCAAAAAATATATATAAAATCAGGAACTCTTAAGTAGCATGATTAAAAATTACACAAGAAAAATACTAACCAGACCATAGAGGCAATGCCGCGTCTCTAGATCAAACCCAGGCAAATTGCGTTGCAACCGAATGTATGAAATAATCTTGTGCTCTCCCTCGCCAGGAACATTTGAATCAGAAAGAATAACCTTCAAATAATTACCCAATGCATCCCCATAAATAAACTTAGAGAGACAAAGTATCCTGAAAACCAGAAGTATAAAGGGGGCAAAGATAGAGAAAGGATTACTCCATGGACAATCTTGAAGGGATTGTTGTAGACATGGACTAAACTTCCACAAAAAAAAAAAAACGTCTAACACACCTTTGTAGAACGCCACCCTACATTGTGGTTCAACCTAGATTGAATATAATACTGAAGTGCCACAGAGAGCACACCCATGAATTGAGTTCCTGGAGTAATAACATTTGAATCACATGTTTCAGGCTTCTGCTTGGGAGGGAGCTTTTCTGCTTCCTCTTCAAATTCTTTCTTTAATCTTTCTTCTTCGGCTTCCTAAATGCAGCAAATAAAGGTATGATAAGCTCTCACTTTTAAATCCAGAACCTGTAAGAGAAACCACATTAAAGGGAAATTATCTCACAGCCTCAGCAGCATCTTTTGCAGCTCTGAAACGCCGGGAACGCTGCTGATTCATTTTAGCTCGGGGGGCAACACCATCTATAAAATTCAGGAGCAAGCAACTCAATGGGGGCAATCCTAGTGTATTAGGGGGGGGAAAAAAGGGGTGGCAACAGAAGCTATAGAGGAAAGCATACCAATTGCCATGTACAGAAGCTTTCGTGGTCGAACCAATGTGAAGACATGGTCAATGTACTCAAAAATTGTTTTAAATACATCATCATAAGTAGCAGGCGATGGCTGCAAGATTAATTACACATTCTATCATAACAGTAAGATTTCAAGCATTAACCAGTAATAACTTCCTAATGAAATTGAAAAAAGTCACATTTATTTTCTTGCCACAAAATGATACTTAATAGAACAGGGATGCCCATATCATCCCATTTTGGGCCACTATTTATCCTGGTGTTTTACTAGGACTTAATGTTCAAATAATTGACACCATAAGAATATGTATATGCTCCTCATTCTCATGATCAAACAAATAACCACGCCAAGAAAAGAAAAAAAAAAAAAAAAACTAGTTGAGCACAGAAGAAAAATCACCTCTAACACTCTAATTGACAACACATACACTCTAGGTAAGCAATGGAAAAACCACCATTTGTCAAAACCCAACAGCGATCACGGTTTCCAATCTAAGAAGAAAAAAAAAACCACTTCCACTTACCCTGCCTTCAGGATGGAAGCAAGGATGAATTATGCCATTCATGTCCAAGTACATATTGTCAAACTCCATGCCATTAGGGTTAGGTTTCGAAACGTCGATGGGAGAAACGACACCGTTAGGTCCCTCAGCTGGCTCCTCCTCCACCACATCCACGATCGACAGAGGGTATCGGTCGGCAAGCCACCGGTAGAACGCTGGAACACCCATACCGGACCAAGCTCTAGCCCTTACACCTTCACCTAGAGAGACAGAGAGAGAATTCGAATACTCGAGATCTGAAAATGTTTTTGGCGTGGTTTGAACCGTACGGAACGTAATAGACAGGGGGACGTGTAAACGGGACCGAACAGGAAGAGACGGGGCGGAGAGAGAGAGAAAAAGTGGGGCGTGTTTGGAAATCTCGGAACAGTGCTCTTGCTCGGAAATTAGGATATATGTTTGGAACAACTCTTGGTTATGATTTGTGCAACGGCTCTCGACTCCTTACTGAGCCTAGATCGTTAAAAGGATAGAAAAGAAGTCCATTAGAAAGGTAAGAGTGGGCATGGCCTACTTATTGACTAGATGCAGACTTTTTAACAAAAAAACGTATGAATATTTATATCTTGATTTTTCTGTGTGTTTGCGAGTCGTAATAAGAATGTAGTCTTAACATATCTGTACTTAAATCTCTATTTCTCCATTTCTATAGTTGTGCGATACATTTGAAGTTCTGAACACCTTATGATTATCGTAACTTCTCCTGAAGTAGCATGTCCCAGCATAACAGACAAGACCCAGCTGCTTTTGTGGAAGGCATCGACGAAGAGAAGGAAGAGAGAGTCGTTGGTGGTGGTAGAGAAAGGTTCCCTCCCCTCTTTTCTACTGCAAAATTTCACGTCAATTTGAAGTTCTGAACACCTTATGATTATCGTAACTTCTCCTGAAGTAGCATGTCCCAGCATAACAGACAAGACCCAGCTGCTTTTGTGGAAGGCATCGACGAAGAGAAGGAAGAGAGAGTCGTTGGTGGTGGTAGAGAAAGGTTCCCTCCCCTCTTTTCTACTGCAAAATTTCACGTCGCTCTTCTCCATCAATTTTCAAGTTTGTTCACTTTATAATGTGCCCCATTTTTTATGAACCATATATATGAAATCGATGAGAATAGTCATAATTTAGTGGAAATATTGAAGCATTTCTGATAGGATGAAGTTCAGATTTTTATTATGCATTTTATACTGTGAAAATTGTAGGAAATGTATAGCATAACACTCTGTTTTACTGAGCTTCGAATCCTTTGCTTTTTACATGATTCACTATTTTGATTGACACTCTTATTCCAGATTCTATTTAAGTAGGTAAGGATATCGAGTCTCAAGTTGAAGAATTGGGGAGACCCCTATGGAAGAAGGCAGGAAAAGAGAGAGAGCGAAAACAAAAAAAACCAATGAATCATCCAACTCGAACATGGTAGAGTTTACTAAATTGTCTTTGAGAAAGACATGCATAAATCTCTTGAGAAGTTCATTCACATTGAAGAGGAGAAAATGAAAAAAATTATGAGGAGTTGATTTGTATTGAAAATGAAAAGTTAGTCATAGAGCAAAAAAGGCTTGCTATGGATAACAAAGAAAAGGAAAAGGAAACTATGTTGATGGATACAAAGGGTTTTATCTTAAGAACACTTAGAATATATTAAGAATCGTCTTAGTAGAGATCAATGAAAAATTTAGAAATTATTAAGAGATACATTAGAAGATTTAACATTCTAAAACATTTCCTTAAGAGTATAATTTGCATTTTGTTATAAGCTGAGCTCTTTCGATTCTTTGTGACATATATTTCTAGTCATTTTGACCATTCATATTTCATAAATGCTCTATGAGAGATCTCTATTTGTAGTTGTGAATGAGTTTATCTATCTCTAATTTGATGATCTCGTTGAATGACTTTCAGGTGTATGATTGTTATGAACAAATTCTTGAAAACTTTGCATCAATCTATTTGTAATCATTATTAACATATGGTTGAAGGTATGTACATATATATGCTTCTCATCCATCTTCAACAATTATGTTATATAATATTATGCAAGCTTTCATAATATCTTCGAGTAGTTTCTTGGTGAAGAAGACATCCAGGTCCCCTGTACAATAAGCAAACCTTGCTTATGCTTTATACTTTATGGGCTAGGAATGAATTATTTTTACCATATAATACTATATTTTATACATGTGATTAGTTGACCCGAGAGTATGTCCTTGAGCAAGTTCAAGTTTCGTAAAAATATTAGATCTTTCTAGCACATTAATATCATCATTATATGACCATGATAAAACCATAAACAAATAATATGTCATATTTAAAGATCTTATGGTACTACTACTTCCAAAACAATTGTGGGTTCTTTTAGAACAATCAATAAACATAACTTTCTTAACATTCTTGGAAAACCACAGCTTCAACCAATCTCTAATAATCTTGTCATGTCGTTCTCGTTTGGTGATCTCAAATACTCTTTTGCAAAGAGACCACTGTTTTTACAAATATTTTCATATTTGTGATCTTAATTTTTGGATGGATTAAGCTTCTAATAAAACTATCATTCTCAGGTACATATATAATTTCACATATTATTATATATATTTAAGATTAGTCCACTCTATACAATATTTCTTTAATTATTTGCTTCGCGACATGTCGTATCAAATAAGTAAATAGACATAAACAACAAAAGTATTACCTTAATGTAAAATTAATACTCATTATTTACTCACACTTTTTATATAATTACTATCCAAATTGTAACTTCTAAGTATATAAATGGCCTTAAATTAATAAGAATCCTGATTAATGTCTTCATTTGTCAGTTACAAATGCTCTTTATTTTCGTATATTTGCTATATGTATTATGTGTGATGTTAATTGGCGTCTTCACAATTTCACATTACAAAAACTAATAATGAAGACTGCACTACAGTTTGGCTCGGATACTTTGGATGAGCTCCCTTCTTAAAAGCTTACCGGAAGCTGACTTTGGAACACTAGTCACGAAACTAACACTCCGTAATCTTTTAAACGGCGCAACCTGCAGATCCGATCGACAAAACTAGGTTGATTACGGAAGGGTTGGATATTGTTGATATGTAAAGCCAAGTTTATAACTTTAATGTAATAACAAAGTTGTTGATGAAGACGAATTTCAAAACCTAACCTGACTGGCAATGAATTTCCGAACTTCTTCTTCTGTAATTGAGCTGTTAGGCGAGCGAACAACGAATGCACCGGGCACCTCACCGGCTTTTGCATCAGGATATCTGCAAGTTGTGAGAAGTTGATGCAAGTATATATATATATCAAAGATAAGGAAATTCACAGTCAAGCCGGGAAGAAGAATACGACGTCTTACGGGATGACAGCAGCATCTACTATTTCAGGGTGAGAAAGAAGCAGCCCTTCAAGCTCTGCAGGTGCCACCTGAAAAAGAAGGGCAGCTTAGAGAGAAATTACAGAAACTTGGAATGATAATATTAACAAAATGGTTTTTTAATTGTAAGAACAACCTGAAATGCGTAAGTTTTTATTAGTTCTTTGATTCGATCCACGACGAACAGCTCGCCTTCTTCGTTGAAATACCCTATGTCTCCGGTATGAACCCAGCCTTGATCATCTATTGTTTGCTTTGTGGCCTCTATGTTGTTCAAATAGCCTAATAGAATAAACAAACAATTCCCAGAAACTGGTATAAGCTACCAGTTTATACTTTTATAACAAAGCATTCAAATTTGTGGAAGCATCACAACAAAATGTGCGAAATTGGGTTCAAATCAAGATACCTTTCATCATATTGGGCCCACGTACCCAGATTTCCCCCAATTGTTGAGGGGGAAGAAGGTTGGAAGTATCTACACTAACGATTTGAGCTTCAACACCTGAAACAAGTACTCCAGTTGAGCCCGAAAGGCGAGATCCTTCCGTCATGTTCTCGATCGAAATAACTCCACAAGTTTCAGTCATACCATATCCCTATTTCAATTGTTCACTTTTCCTAAGATTAAAATTTTCTGAGAAACCAAACCGTGACAAGAAAGTTAAGAAACGTGACTGCAAATCGATGTATATACCTGAAGGATGTTGGCATGAGGGATATTTACAGCGCATTCTTCCATTATATCTTTTCCGAGAGGAGCTGCACCCGATAGAATCTGCCTCAGCGACGACAGATCGTACTTTTTCAACGCCGCAGTTTGCTTAGCCAGAGCAATCATTACAGGCGGAACAACGTACAGATGCGTTACTCTGAATTTCTGCACCGCCTTTAATGCCTTATCGAGCTCGAACTTCGCCATGGAAACCACCGTGTTTCCTCTCCGCAGCTGAGAGTACAAAATCACAGACAGTCCGAACACGTGGAACATAGGCAGGAAGCAGAGGAACACGTTTTTTGGATCGCCTTCAAGATTTTGATCCTGAATCACCATAAACGACGCCGCAATGAAATTCTTATGCGTCAGGATCACTCCCTTGCTCGTTCCCGTCGTTCCCGACGAGTACAGAAGCGCCGCTACATCGCTTTGAGTTACTTTGATCGCCGGTAAATCTGACACCTTGTTCGATTTGTTGATTAATTCGCTGTAGCTACACACATTGGGATCCGAACTAGAAATCGGATCAGAGGATATGATTACAGACGGCAAATTCAATTCTCTCACCTTTTCGTAGAATTCAGGGACGGTAAAAACGAGCTTCGGCCTACAATCTTTAACCTGCTTCAAGAGCTCTTCCTTCGTATAAGAAGGATTACAGGTGGTGGCGATAGCTCCGATGGAAACAATGGCGAGAAAACACAGAGGGAAGTGGATCGAGTTTGGAGCGAAGATAAGGACAACGTCATTTTTGGTGAGGTTAAAGACCTCAAGTAAAGCGTGAGCTAGCTTGGAGACTTGGATCTTGAGCTGGTGGAAGGTTAGGCTTTCGCCGGTATCTGCATCGATCAGAGCGATGCTGTGAGGGAAGGAGGAGGATGAGTTTGAGATTAGAAATTTGGCAATCGACAAGTCGGGATTGATAGGGAAGTGGATGGGAGGTCTAGGCGACGTGTAGGTCTGCGTTTTCGGATTAAAGCATTTCGCCATGAAAATGGATTCGATTAGATTAGTTAGTTTGCGCGGGTATGATCAGCTTTTAATGGATAAAATTGCATTCTTGGTATCAGCGGTTGGACTGGGACAACGAGGAGTTGTTAATGGCGTACTTATCCCGCAAACCGTTCTGGTTAATTCTTTCCTTTGTTTATTAATATATATATTTAAAATATTCTCAAATGGGTTTTAAAATTCATTAAAAAATGTATATAATTTTATTAATTAATTATAAATTTTAAAATTAAAATATAAAAATAATATATATCACGACAATCTTATCGATCTTACTTTTACTATTCAATGAAATGAGAAATAGTCAATGACGTATTAATCACGAAAACCAATCTTACTAAATGAATGATTCATTCTTATCGTGTTTAATATTAACTAGCTTGGGTCAAAATTTTTGGACTTATTTTGGGAGAGGGCCGCGCGAACGCAGGCCCTCCGCTTCCACAAATAATGACGTAGGCTCTGCCACGTTGGACAGACCTTAGGCGAGCACCCCTCCTATTGTGCAATGGAAGTCACTATCCTAGCCCATGGGCCTTGATGATTGCCCATTGAGCCCGCCCAGGTAAGTAAATATTTTGGTGGGCTTTTGCATCTTACTTATTAGTCACAATGAAAGTTTCGTTTCTCTCTTTTCCGATGTGGGATTTTAAACCGTCTCATATAGAAATCTGAACTTCTGCTAAACTGGAGTTTGAGATATCAGTTTGTTTCGGTTGAAAGACAAAGGGCTTTTGCTTTATAATGTCACGGTTTTAGGGTTTTAGAGAGAGAGAGAGAGAGAGAGAGAGATGGAAGGTCCGAGTAAGACGGAGCTTTCGTCGGAGGCTTCTCAGATTTTCAGAGAAGGCATCGTTCTGGTTCTGTCCCGGTGGTCGGCGCTTCAACTCGCCGTCGAAAACGAGTGGGGCGGCCGTGACTCGCGCCTGAAATCGGAGCAGCTTAGCTCCGATATATTTTCCTGGTTCATCGAGTCTAAAGGTAATTTGATTGAGTTTAATGAGACTGAATTTTGCTTTTCTTTTCTTACGAAAATGATTTTACTTTTCCAAACCTGAGATTGATTAGTTTATTTAAGTCTCGATTTAGCAATCTTGTTTAGAAAGTTTATTTTCCTGTACAGAGCTTTATATAGACGAGTTGGAACATATTCTGGATGATGGCCTGGTTTCTCTTAATACCGAGGCGGATGATGGCAGTATTGAAGAGGTATCATTTATCTGTATTGTTTATTTTCAAAAATTACTATTGACACTGAGTGTGTGCTGGAGATTCTTTTCTGATTGTAAAGTCGAAACCAAAGACTTGCAATTGTTTTTTCTTGTATCTTACACGGGTTTTCTCCCTCCTACTAACTTACTTTTCTCATGGGTACACACACAGGTAGCTTATAAATTAATGGTTATGCGTGAAGAATGTTTAGAAGGTAATTATAAGTCCATTGAAAATCTGAGGGAGACCATAAGCCAGACTCAAACTCGAACTCATGTCAGACAGGTATTAAGTGTTAACATATTTGTTCTTGGCTTAGATAGTAGTATATTCCCCTTACTGAAGATAATTTGTATGCCACCAAACTTGATGGTTTAGTTCTTGAAAGAAAAAAGGCATATTGCAAGATGTTGTGTTGGATGGATATATAACAGCTTGTTGAGGAACTATAGTGAATTCAGAAAGTCAGAGTGCGACTACTTTTGGTCATGTGTAGTTGTATCTCTATCAGATAAGAGCTTACTCTAATTACTATTCATAGCGGGTTGATGTTATCTCTAGCAGTATCTGTTAGACCCAAGAACAACATATAAATCATGCTAGTACTTGGGTAGATTCTGGACCTCAGTTGAATGCCATTAAATATCTGGATTATATAAATATGCATTTGCTGTGGGAAACCTTGTATCATAAATTGAGATCCAATGCTGTGTTATTTTGAAGCAAGATATGATTAACTACCTATCTCAGATAAGCTTGTCAAATTTTCTCTTTTCCTGCACTATGCTAGGATATGGAAGACGACGGCAGTGATAGTGATGACGATGACGACGAGCAGATAGGTGCTAATGATTCTACCGACATGATAATTGATGCCGGGCCACAATCCCAGTCTAACTCAAATGCAGTCCAAATATCTGTCAATGAACCCAACAAGCCCACTGTGGCAGAAGATGGATGGGAAGTCGTTGCACCAAGACGAAGAAGGGGTCAAAGAAATTAGATCCAAGATTTGAGCACAAACTAAGTTCAAAACATGTTATACTTCGTTTCTACTCTAGCGAATTGGAGCATTTTGTTTGATGTAGTAGATATTAATTAAATTTTGTATTATTTATTCTCACTTTTTTGTTTTATTTCCTTCTCGTTCCTTGTTCTCTTTATATGAGTCGAGGTTTCAATTGCTTGCCTTGGAAAGTTCATTGTTAAGCCAACAGTTATATTTCGTACATCTGTACCCCTTCTTACTGGATCACTGAGCATCTTGCTTGTCACGTTGAATTACGAGAAAACGAAAATAATGAGTTATATTTTTTCTGTCTTCACCCGTTTTCTTTCCATTTCTAGTTAGTAAGGTCATGTTTGGTCACATTTATTTATATATATTTTAGAACTTAAAAATAATTATTATCTTTTCCATCTTCAGATTCTTTCACCCACTTAGGTATAAATACAATTTTATACTTTAAAGTAGGATAAGAGCAAGTGATCCCTATTTCCTAACAATTACACCTGGTCAAATATGACTTAGGAATCCCGTACTCTAGTCAGTAGATAGTAGTAGTTTGAAAATAAGTGGACAGGGGATTAGATAGGGCTCGAAGCCCAAAAAGCTTGAATTTGGACTTGGGTAGGGGCCGCGCGAACGCAGGCCCCCGCTACAATAAATAATGACGTAGACTCTGCCGCGTAGGACAGACCTTAGGCTGGCACCCATCCTGAGTGCAATGGAGGTCGCCAACCTAGCACATGGGCCTTGTTGATCGCCCATCGAGCCCGTCCAGGTAAGTATGTTTCAACGCTGCCCATTGCTTGATATTTATGCCATAAGATCTACTCTCCTTTACCTCCCAAATCGATGTGGGAGCCCAGACACCCTAATTTTGTAGAGTTAATATATATATATATATTTATTTATTTATTTTTTCTCTCCTATTTAATTATTGGATTTTTCTTTCCATATTATAAGGTGTGCATTATGCTATTAAAAATTTACTTCAATTTCAAAAAAGTAAATTCTTTTTAATATAATTCGATATAATTTATTATAAATTTTATCACTCTATACAGAATATTATTATTAATTTATTTATCCGACAATTTCATAAAACACTGATCCAAACACACTTTAAGTGGTGCAAACACCACAGTTTGTTAAACAAGGCTGGGAAAAAATATGAAGACCCGACGAAAGGGAACAAAATCAACGGAGGCTGCAAAGATTAGGAAAACAACTTCTTCGTTGCATTCAAATTTGAACTTCATCATATATTTATTACAAGACAAGACAATGCATAAAACAAAAAACCAATTGCTGAACCTCTGGGTACAAACTAGAAAAAGAATCACAAATTAACTAGAAGAGATCCAAAACTGATTGTGTTTCTTGGCTGCAGAAACTCCCATAAATCATTCAATCCTTCCCACAGCACCTTCATCCACCAGGCACATGCAAACAGATGAATTTGATAAGAACAAATGTATGCAATAGTAATCAAGATGTATTTACAGATTTCTCTATGATTCTATCTACCACAAGTAGATTCAAAAGGTAAGAAAAAGATAGATAAATCAAAATGGTGAAAATAAGTGTGGGCAGAAATCAATGACGGTATAATCTACGCTTGAATTCATATTTGTTTCAACATTATACAATATTTAACTATTATCTTATCTGAATCAAATGATCAGACTGTTTAGAAAAGTAAAGTTACGTGGTCCAGAATATTATAGAAAGGGAATATCAGAAAGGAAATTACCGCTTGTATCTTTTTTTAGAGCCACATGGGCAAAGTGCATTCCGACTGATCTGCCCGCTCTTGGCCAAATTTGATCTAGCAATATCCAATGGACTAGAACCCACAAGTTTTTGCACCTATGGTATGTAAGTGAGAATAATGAATTAGGTTAGTTGGTTCAGAAAATCCATTTTAAGACAGAGTCGGGCTTTTGATTGTTGGCCACATGCGCCAATTATACAGACCGGAGTTCTAACTAAATAGTTGAGGAAAAAAAAAACAGATTTCCAGGCTAGAACCCTTTTTTCCCCAAAGATAAATACTTTTAGGTAAAGAGCATCAACTTTGAAAATGATAAGAATGTAAAAAAAAAATTGTTAATATTGACTGAATTAGAGTATGCAAGGATAACTACATTGACAGTGAAATAGTGAAGTAAAATGTGGCAATTCCCTACCTCAGAAATGCTCTTAGGCATTGGTTTCCCTTCTTCCTTCAGCTTCTCTATCTTCTTTTGTGCTTCTTTGGCCCAGAGAAACTTTGACAGTGCATTCTCCACATCTACTATTGTACAATTACATTGCTTTGCTGCTTCTTGTTTTTGGCTGGTTTGGATGTTCTAATAAGAAACCTAAAACCACAATCAGAACAACCTCTCCAGAACCAAATGTAGACGCCATTAAAGAAAACCAAGACTGCTAACATACTTGAGTTGCTTTTCTTAACACAATGTAGTAACCAAAATTTTTTCTCAATTTAATTAAAAATAAGAGCATGAACGAACATTTCAAATATCGTTAGAAATTTTGAAATGATTCCTAAAAAAAGGTACAAAAGCAACTTCATTAACTTGGAGAAAACCAACCTCTCCGGTCGGGTCAAAACCACCAAGACAACGAATTATAGCTTCCTGTTTCTCAAAAGCATCGGCAAATGTCGCTTCACTGCTTCTACCTACTATGTATTGCTTCATCGTCCCTAATCTTCTCGCATTCTTCAGCTCATTAGCAAAACCTAAAATTACAAATTTATGCCCAAAAAAGAAAAAAGAAAGAAATGCATGTGATCAGCTGAAGAATACTAATTGCTTGAAGATAATAAAAATAATATGGTAAAGTCAAAAATGTGATTGAGTGGCTAAGCAACAAAATTCAAAATAGTGAAGAAGGGGGAATCTAATAAGTAAAGCTAAAAACACTATCCAAAAACCGTTGCAGCAAAAATGGAAGCTAAGACACTATCCAACTGAATTCACACAAGTAGAATTTCGACATCGACAAAAATGGAGACGTACGAAGAAGCGTGAACGAATCGGGGCTGATTTCAGGTTTATTTTCCGGAGCGACGGTTTTCTTGCCGGTGATGACTCCTTTAATCTTGTCCATCCATGAACCCTGGAGCAGCGTTGTCGAGAAGATCGAACGACGAAATGACGGAACCAGGTGAGGGTTATGGTAACAATATCCAGGTGAAAAGGAGGACATGGAATCGAGGTTCGAGGTTTTTCTCCTCCTGTAAATGCTGCTTAAAAATCGTGGAGATTGCATCGTCGTGAAATTGAGAAAGAGTTTTCGGTCACACACCTCTCTCTCTCTCTCTGAATCTGAAAACTATGAAGGTTTTGATTAGGGTTTAACACAACAGAGTGCAAAGTGAGAGCGTTAGAGGTTTTTCAATTGTTTCATCAATGAAGGAGGCATCGGTTGCCGCAATGGGCTTCGAGTTCCCGCGCTGGGCTTTTATATTGGGCTCTCGTTAAATTCAGATTGGGCCAGCTCGTGTCAGCTGAAAAGTGCAAATAGTCCTTCTATTGAAATTATAGTTCAATACAAGCAAGTCATCAGATATTTAGAACTACTTCATTCATCCAGAGATGATTAGTGGTAAAGAATATGCTTCACTAATATGAATACAAGGCAGATTCTCTCTTCAACTACAGTAAAACAGTAAGAATCTGGGAAAATGCATTCAGCAAAGTTCAAATCAATGAGATCACTTTCCAGATGATACATGTGAAACAACCAAACATATAGATTACCCCTTTTGCATTGCTTGTGTCCATCCGACAAGACAATCATACAGCCCTTGAATTTCTCGATATTCTCGGTCCTGCATAGAATTTTACAAAAGGTGAACAAATTTGAACACATTTAAGTAGTCCAATGCAGCACGGCTTCAGTTAAGGCTTTTCTCATTAAGGATGTAACCACTCCAGAAGAAACCCAGAAAAGTCCTATAACTTGGACCGCTTGAACTCAAACCAGATCTCATAATGGTTGGTTGAATAGCAAACTATCATGCGTATGTTTTCCTACATACTCAAGCCCCAAACTATTAAGCCGCCTTGTACACTCATCCCCTCCTAATCTCGAACAAAAGTTCACATTATGCGAAACAAAGATCCGACCCTCATAAGGTTTCAATTTACCAGTCAACCTCTCTAACCCAGTCCATACAAGCTGATCCGGCATATGAAGAAACACAGCACCAGCATATATAAGATTGTAAACAACTCCAGTACCAAACTGATCGAACTCCATATCATCCCTTTTTAGGATCAAAGGGCGTTTTTGTAATAGACCTTCAGAAGGAAGCTCATACCTAAACACGCCCATGAGAAAGAGCTCGTCTCGTTCAAGACAATGGTAGTGTTCCGGGTTAAGGTATCGGATGAAATGCAAGCCAACTCGGAGGGTCCCACACCCAATTTCGAGAACACGAGATTGTGGCCTGAGATTGGTTGACTTGGCTAGGAACTCAAACACGTCTCTTCCTCCGGCCCATGACTCACCGTAATTGCTGTGGTACTCTTCGACTAGGAGCTCTCCAGGGCATGGAAGAGCCGTGTGGTTGTTTGGTTCCGGTCCCCCATAATGTGATATACCCTTGTACCTGAATTTGTTATCAACCTTTTAAGACAACCTACTTATATATATTACATAAGAACAGATATGATCAGATCTCTAACAGTGAATGCTCATCTTTGTATTCTACAGAGATCAAAATCCTTTCAGTTCAGTGTGATTTCTATGATCAAAGTTCTCACGGTAGTTTACCAGAAATCAAAGAACATGAAAAATTAGAGTGTTGAGATATTACCGCCAAGAAAAAAGTAAACATTTTATTCCTAAATTTGGAACCATCGTCTATGAATTTTTGGAAACAAAGATATTATACAGTCTCGTGTTTCTATAGACAAGCACGTAAACTCATAGCGGCACAGAAGCATACGCAATGATTTTGGCACAACTTGAGAGTATAATTCTGAATGCAATTATATCATGACTAGCATGAATCAGTGATCCATAACAAAACTTCATCATCCACGACGAATATAGATTCACATGAAACTCCGACCCATATCAGCACTTAGAATTACACGTCTACTTACAAATACACGTTCGAATGAAATCCAGAGAGCAAATCAATGAAGTAATAGAAAGAGAGTAGTCAAAACTCACTGTCTAAGATCTTGGAGCTGCTGAGCTCTAGTTCGTGGATTGATTCCTTTCCGCAGCACATTCTCCTGCATATGCAATCTATTCGATCGGATCTGGTCCTTCACCCACTCCACATCCTCCTTCCTCGTCGAAACTGACTCACTGACACGTCCATGTAGGCTCGTATTAGACATCAGTGTAAGCAAGCAGTGACTTGGGAGTTCTACTTAACTCTTATAAATTGGTTAAATTTCTCTATATGCATAACTCTAACATTTCATCTCAAGCCGTTATTTAAGATTTTATCAATATATTGAGGAAGACCTACACTTATGTAATTCGTTGCCCGAGTTTGGATTATAAATTATTTTGTAATCCACGAAGAATTTGAGTATATTTTCTGTAATTATTGTTTAATCTATATTTTTATTCTAATATGATTATATATACGGGATGTATAATATTTCAATAAGTGATATTAGAATCTGTCGTATTTAGATTCAATATCAAAATGATTTTATGGTATATAATAATTTTGGTATGTTATTGAAATTGTATGCTTGATTATTTCAACATGATTTATGCTTGTTCGCCTTATTTCAAAGATTAAAACCCACTTTTCGATTTTGAATAATTTGATATGTACAATGAGAATTTTAAGTTTCAAAATTTAAAATCAGCTAGGTTTCAAAATTTTAAGATTGAAGATTTGAGATCATATTATATATGTTATTTTTTTGACTAAACTATCATGTTATGATCTAGGTCAATAAAGTTTGTTAGCACTTATGACCATATAAGTAATTATATTGCTTGAAGATTTGAGATCATATTATATATGTTATTTTTTTGACTAAACTATCATGTTATGATCTAGGTCAATAAAGTTTGTTAGCACTTATGACCATATAAGTAATTATATTGCTAAATGATGTAACTAACTCTTGAATCTGATATTAATTATTTTATTAGACCAGATTTGTTATAGATGATCCGTACTGATTATATTATTTTCAAAATTGTGGCCACATAAAATTTTCAAATAGTTTAACTTGATAATTGTTTTAAAAAATAATTAGATTGATTTACGCCTAATTATGAGAATATTAGATTAATCTTAATTATACTTATAATTAATTTAATATTTCAATTGTATAAAAACCGGCTGTGAAATATAGTCAGGTTAAAGGATAAATTTGTAAGCCTAATACAGTTATGTGATCTGATAGGATAATAAGTCTTAGTATATTTCATTTTTATTAAATGTGGTTGGACGATAGTATAGAACTATGTTAAGTGGTGAACTGTAATATGAAAACTCACTTTAACTCTTATAAAATCGGCTAGGTCTCCTCTTTACTAATAATACCCATAGCATCTCGTTCAATTGAGAACCTCATTCGAGGTTTTTCCTTAATAAAGAGAAATGTTCTAAACCTGAGTAATTCATTACACAAATTCTGATCAAGAGTTTGATATGTAATCTATGAAAAATTTAGAAATATATATTTTTAATTATTATTTCATTCATATTTTGATTTTAATATGATTTATATATGAGATGTATAATATTTATAATATTAAAATCTTTATTTATATTCGATATTTATGATAGAAATTAATATTTATACTTTTAAATCTCTTACCAATATTTAAAATTGATATCAATATTAAGCGATGCTTAAAACTAATACAAATATTGAATCTATAACCGAGATTAGTCGGGCGAAAGACTTTTGTCCATTGTCCCCAACCCTAAGTATTTCCATCGGTTACTATTTCCTTGGGACATTAATTTGGTCGGGGAAAACTAAGCACTAATCAAAATATTAGTCTTGGAAACAAGATTTCTAGTCAATTATCAAATCCTTAATCGAGACTGACAAATGAAACTCATGAATGTACTTGTATCATAACAATCATCAAAGAACATAACCCTTTGTGTCACACTATACAACAAGGGCAAGCAAATCAATCATCAAGTCAACGCATTTATCATAGTGCATTTCCCACCATCTGAAGAAAAAAAAAAGGCTCTCTCTAGATTTTCTTTTGACCATTTACAAGAATACATAGACTATAGTCCCACATCCACACGTGCATGCACGTGTCTCTATTTTCCAATGTATGTTTCAAAAGAGAAATTTAGAATAAATGATACTTTGTCCCCTAAAATTATTACTCTATTAAATTTAGCTCTCTAAATTACTATATTTTTTAAATTTGATTTGAATCACAATTTCTCCTTGAAATTATACTTTTTCCCTAAGCTATTATTTATATTAGATTTAGCATCACTAAACTATTTATATTTTCAAAATAGCCCCTAAACTACTAATGCTAAAAACAGTATAAAAAAGGGTAAATGCAATCTAAGAATAGTTAAGAGAATATTTCTAGAAAGTGATGATAATTAAGGAAACTTAAATCTAGTATGATGGTAGTTTAATAGGATAACATATCATTTATCCAAAAATTTATAATAAGAAATATTACGCTCGGAATGTCAATAGATCAATCTAAGCAGAACTTGCTAAAAAAAAGAAAAGTTTGGGGAGATATGTATTATTACGTAAAAGTTTTGTGGCAAAATGGGGATATTAATTTCCGTAACAGGCTAATTTCGCAATTGATGTTCCCGTCATGCACGCTCCGCCTTTCTTCGTGTCCGGACCAGCAAGCCGGCCATAACTGAGCAACGGACCAACGGAGGCCAGTGAAGAGAGTACAATATCACACGCGATCCTCAGCGCGTAAAACGACGACTCTTTGTGCTATAGTTTATCTATTAAGGTGTAAAATTATTACTTTACCCTCCATCAAAACCCCCAAACCCCGAGTCAAAGGACTCAGCCAACGATCAACGATGAAATCGAAACCCACACGAAGGAAACCAGCGCGAGCCTATTTCACTCTCATTCTCTAATGACCCTCTCTCTCTAAAAGAAATTGCAACTCCGGTACTGGAAGAAGACAACGAAGAAGACTAGAAATTAAAAATCGTTGATAGTCCTCAAATTCAGTCACTGATTTCTCTTAAAGGTTAGGGAATTCACTTCATTTCAGTTTTAATTTCTCACGTTCAGTCCGATTTCCAATTTTTTTGATTTTGTTTTGAAAGGAACTAGGCCACTAGCTTCCGAATTACAAAGTCTGGTTCCTCCTTGTATTTTTCAATTCTGGAATTCGAATTCTATCTGGCTCGGTGTTGGTTAGAAACTTTATTCTTGAACCTCATGATTGATGATCCGATTGGCAAATTTACCGGCATCACTAAGTCCCTTTGCGCTTATTATGTGATGTTTATTTTAATTATTGAGAGCTTTATTGCGCTATTTTGGTCTCGTTGGATTTCGTTTCTGATTGCTTTTGATCGATAGTTAACTGTTTTTCAGGATATACACGATAGAGATTGATTGGTTTTGTGAGAAGTTCAGAGTATAGGGTTTCGTATTTTGGTTCTTGGAGAGCTTGTGGAAAATGAAAAGGTTAACAAACATGTCTAACTTGACTACAGCTGTAGAATTACTTAGATGAATAATGTTACATTGCTTAAGAATGGTCTTCGGGAATAATTAGGATATAGTATTCTTTGATGGTAAAAGTGTAAATAATGGCTCTTCCTTCTTACAGTTTGTATATTCATGTTAGTATATTCATCATTATTTATTTCTTTTTTTAGTTTTTTTTTTAATTCAATCTATTTGTTTTAATTTCCCATTACCTGGGAATTTAGAATTTGACATGTTATACAGCATTAATAGTCATTTATGAACTAGCTTGTATTAAATATGTCAGGACTTTCTCTCTCACTGTAGGTATTAAGAAGTTGTAAGGTTGTACTTGCTCATGTTGCTTTTTGTCTTAGTTTTTACCTTAATAATACTTGGTTATGGCTACTTTGTGATTGCATAAAAGCAAAGTCTTAGCAAAGAATTCAAGAAGTAAGTACACAAGTTTTTTTTACCATATGCCCATCATAACTTAGTACTGTTGGATTCATTTCAGTGGTGTTTGCAATGCACCGCGTTGGTAGTGCGGGAAACACATCCAATTCTACTCGCCCTCGCAAGGAGAAGAGGTTAACTTATGTGTTGAACGATTCCGATGATTCGAAGGTAACTGTGGTTATATGCATCCATCTAGCTATTGTCGGTTTTATTGTTCTTATTGTTATCATCATAATCATATCATGTTCAAAGTTAATGAATCGCACTTTTTCTCAGGTTAAGAAATTTGGAAGCACTTACATGAGTTTTTGATTATTTTTTTCATTATTATTAGTAATGTTATTATCTTTATCATTATTACTTTCTGAGGATATTTTCTTATGAACATGCCTTTCCCAGCAGCCAAACTTTGGCTGCTAAAGAGGGGTGAAAAGTAAGTGAATATCTTCATTAATGGGCCTAAGCCCACCCCTACTTTCCTTTTAATGTTGGTGGCAGCTTTTTAGTTTACAAATCTCAAGGTAACCTACGCTTTGTAAAATTATACACTCTCATTATAATGACTTAGATGGGCTGTAATTTTTACTTCAAAAGTCCGTTGTTAAGTTAGATGCTCTGGCTTCCTCTTTTTACTTCAAGTTCTTTTATTTTTCTTTTCAATCATTAAAGACCATTTGAAATAGGAAATGTATGGTGCACACAACGGCTTATTGAGAAACAGAGATGAAGAGGCACATTTCTTAGAACAATATTTTTTCTTGTGATGCATGCATCTCTTTCATCTGTTAGAATTTCTCTCTGTTTTTCTCTTATATTCGATTCTAAAATGCATTTACTCAGAAAATACTACCAACTTTTAGTTTTGATACTTTTTTCTTTGTTCTGGATTTTTTTTCTTTCCTATATTTGCAGCATTGTGCTGGTATAAACTGTTTAGCTGTTCTAGCGTCATCAACATCTAGATATGATTATCTCTTTACTGGGAGTCGTGATGGCACGCTGAAAAGATGGGCACTAGCTGATGATTCTGCTTCATGCTCTGCTACTTTTGAGTCTCATGTTGATTGGGTAACCCACCATACTCTTTTTTTATGTTCATGATGTTTGATTGGCTATATACATGGGTTAAACTGATACTTAATCTACCCATTTATTCGATAGCATTCAGCTTATGTGCACTCTACGCACTATTTCTTCCAGTGGCGTAAAAGACTGTTGTTTGAATTCGCCCTTGTGCAGTTTAAATTATGCATGCGTAGATATACTGAAAAGTAGATGTAGGCGGAAAAAAGAAGACAAAAAAAGTAAAAGAAAAAGCAATGTTTTGCCCCTTAATTTAGACCTTGCTGCAAAAGAATGGTTCATTTAATTATCTCGGCTATCATGCAGGTGAATGACACTGTTGTTGCAGGTGATAATACACTTGTCTCCTGTTCTTCAGATACCACCCTAAAGGTTCATATTCATCACGTCTCTCTGTATGTGTGTATTTGTGGATGGAGGAGTCTATGGATTGACTTGTTGATTTTTTTTCTCTCTTTTTTTGGCGACATAAACTAGACATGGAATTGCTTGTCTGAAGGGACGTGTACCAGGACTCTACGTCAACATTCTGACTATGTCACCTGTCTTGCTGCAGCAGGAAAAAATGTAATTTCTTTGTCAAACTTCCATGCATTTTATAAGAGGTGTTCAAGAAGTGCAGTAATGAGCCTTTTCAGTTCATGGTGGAAATTGTACTCGGAGAATAGTGCTTTGTTTTATAGAGAGTATTTTCTAATCCAGTTATAGTGTCATGCATTTTAGAGCAATGTTATTGCATCTGGGGGCCTTGGTGGGGAGGTTTTCATATGGGATGTTGAAGCTGCATTAGCTCCAATCTCAAAGCCAAATGATGCAATGGATGATGATAGTTCCAATGGTATCAATGGTTCTGGGAATTCACTGTCGGTTGCAAGTCTACGCTCTATGAACTCTGTTAACAGCATTTCGACGCACAAACCTCAGTCACATGGTTACGTTCCTACCGCTGCCAAAGGCCACAAGGAGTCAGTTTATGCATTGGCAATGAATGATAGTGGAACTCTTCTTGTCTCTGGTGGAACCGAGAAGGCAAGTTTATGGTCAAACTTGAAATAGAAATGTGGTATCAATGAATTGTTGGAAGATAGTTTTTACCATTTTTAGATTGATCTAAAATGTTATTTTTATTTTTTATATTTTATTCAATAACTTATATTTCTGTAGGTTGTGCGGGTGTGGGATCCAAGAAGTGGTTCGAAGACTATGAAGCTAAGAGGACATACAGATAACATTAGGGCTCTTCTTCTGGATTCCACCGGAAGGTATGTTAGATGCAAGTCCTAATTACTGTCTTGAACTATTTTTAAATCATTAAAGGTATTGTAAGTCAGAGTGATACATGATCGAAAACATTAATAAAAAAAAAATCTTCCACATCATTTTTACCGAAAAGTGGAACTATTGTTAAATTCTCCATAATTGTATGGCTCAACTTTTCCTTGTTGTGTGTAAGTAGTTTTGGCAATGGGATAAACCTGCCATTGAAGTATATTAAATTAGCATTTCTTAATACAATACTTTGGGGTGTGTATGAGTGGTGGAGGACTTTGTAATATCCCTTTTTCTGTGGTGGGGAGAAGAAGTACATAGTTGGAATCTGATTAAGAGAATAATTTGAGTTCACTATTTTTATTTAAATTGTTTCCAAGTGAATTTGATGTTTGGAAATTTGGTGCAGAAGAGTGATGAGAAAGCTTTTATGTGGTGGAAGTGAGCACATAATTGAGAGTTTTCCTTATGTTCTTACTTCTCAATATATACATGCAAAGTATGGATCTCCATTAGATATAATCTCGGAACAGTGCGAATTATATGAGGAGATGTCTTAATTCTCGCTAACTCTACGAATTGGCCCATGTAGCTATATTTGGATTCATATTATTTTCCTTATTTTGAAATATTAATGCTACTCTAATTTCTTGATGCAGATATTGCATATCAGGCTCTTCTGATTCTATGATCAGGTAGATGAGTCATGACACTTCTTTTGCTGCAATATATGATGGCTTAGGATTTTGTGTGATGTGGTACTAAGTTATTTTTCTGACCACTGAGGACATGTATATATTTTTTCTTGCAGACTGTGGGATCTTGGTCAACAGCGATGCATGCATTCATATGCTGTGCATACAGATTCTGTATGGGCTCTTGCTAGCACTCCGACTTTTAGTCATGTCTATAGTGGTGGAAGAGACCTTTCTGTAAGTGTAGATTTGTTGTGAAAATTAAATGATGCAAGTCTTCTTTTTGAGGCTTTTCTGCTGCAATTTCATTTTCTGTTTAGTTTCCTTGCTCACCTTTTGCCCAATTCTGTTTACTCTCAGTTATACTTGACAGACTTGGCCACCAGAGAGAGTCTTCTGCTTTGCACAGGGGAACATCCTGTTCTGCACCTGGCTCTGCATGATGATGATATATGGGTTGCAACTGCAGATTCTTCAGTTCATAGATGGCCTGCTGAAGGACGTAACCCCCAGAAGGTTCTTCAGAGAGGCGGTTCATTCTTAGCTGGAAACTTGTCATTTTCAAGGGCTAGAGTTTCCTTGGAAGGATCTACTCCAGTGGGTGCTGCATATCTCTTGATTAGAATTTACTAAAAGAATTACATGATATTGTTTCTCAAGGGTTCCTTGTCTTCTCTGATTTTATGACATTGCCTAGTGTCAGTGAGTCGCACATGTTGTTTCTCGATTCCTTCATTCCATCTATCCTCTGTATTTGTTTCTCTCTAGTCCTTCTGCAGGGGGGAAACACTGATTGTTCGATTTGATGTTAGCATTTAGATGTTTGGACCTGTTATCTCTTACAATCTATTCCATATGCATTCAAGTAAAATGATTTCTTCATTTTTCTGTAGGTTCCTGTGTATAAAGAACCGACCTTCACTATTCCTGGAACTCCTGGAATCGTAAAGCATGAAATTTTGAATAATAAAAGGCATGTCCTGACAAAGGTATCATGAGATTTTAACTATTCCAACTGTACTTTTTCCTTTGATGTTCGACTACTGTAAATTGATTCAGCTTTCTTTCATAGGATACTGCTGGTTCAGTGAAGCTGTGGGAGATCACCAGGGGAATTGTAATTGAGGATTATGGGAAGGTTACACTTGTCATCCTTACATTTTGAGCTTGTTCCTTAATAGATTGATGTGCTTGTTGGTAGGACATTAGTGCCTGATATTAGGAAAGGTTGATTACATGCTTCTTTGCTGACAGAATGTTTACATGCGTCAACTTTGTAGGTTGCATTTGAGCAGAAAAAAGATGAGCTATTTGAGATGGTGATGTTCCTAATTTCTGTTAGTCATTTCTTTTTTGTAAAGAATATTGGTGGGGCTCTTCCCTGAATATGACACTGCTCCAGGTAAGCATTCCTTCATGGTTCACTGTGGATACCAGACTTGGAAGTCTGTCCGTTCATCTGGACACACCTCAGTGCTTTTCTGCAGAGATGTATTCAGCTGACCTTAATATTACTGGCAAACCAGAGGATGATAAGGTGAATTTACTGTTGTTGGCACTCCTTTCCTCCCCCCCTTTTCCCCTCTCTAAATTTTCTGCAAGTAAGCCCTCTTGGTGCTCTTAAAAAAATGTAAATTCTTGAATGGGGTTTCTTGTCTAAAATAGTCTTGACCTTCTAAGAATAATATACTGTTTTAGTTGAAGGGTATCTCTGCGATGCCTTTTTGCGAATGTCTTATTATTTTAATATAAAGTAAGAAATAAATTTAGCACTCTTTCAGTCTTTCACATCATATGTTATTCCGCATATATGAAATCAGTTTCTAGCATTCAGCACTTTTTGTACTGAATATGGGATCTTCACCAATTACAATTTCATTGCAACTCCTAAGAGGCGGCAGTGAACCTTGTCATCCTCCTTTGTTCTCGAAATAAACATCATTTGATGTCCTATTTTCTATCGAGTGTATTCACCTTGGAAGAATTTAGTGGCTTCAAAAGACAAGAATTTGGAGGTTTTGTGTCTGATTTTCATAAATTCTATTATCCTGGTCCAATCATATTTATTTTATTCCTTAAAACGTGTGGATGTTGAAATTTTTCCTTTTGTTGTTATGTCTGAGAGAGCTTTCTTATCAATAATTATCAAGACTCAAAACTAAGGATACCATAGACTGCATGTTCATGTCAAGACAGGATATCAACTTGTTTCCATGTGTTTCTAAGATCATTTGACTGGGTATATTCTTGAATAATTGCAGGTTAATCTAGCTCAGGAAACCCTTAAAGGACTCTTAGCTCATTGGTTAGCTAAAAGAAAGCAAAGATCTGGAACCCCACCATTAGCAAATGGGGATGTTCCATCTGTGAAGGATGTCACTGCTAGAAGTCTTGCACATTATCGAATCGAGCTAGATGGTAATGCTGAAAATGACTCTGTGGTGTATCCTCCATTTGAATTTTCAACGGTTTCGTCCCCTTCAATTATAACCGAGGGTTCTCAAGGGGGGCCATGGAGGAAGAAAATCATTGAACTAGATGGGACAGAAGACGAGAAAGACTTTCCATGGTGGTGTTTGGATTGTGTGTTGAACAATCGTCTGCCTACAAGAGAGAACACCAAGTAAGTTTATGGCTTCAATGCATTTCTTTTTCTGAGCTCCGGAAACTTTGCATTTTGTGGTAAGTGTATTTCTATACAATTGCCATTTATGACTATAAACATGCGCTCGATGGTTTCTTTGATTGTATTTTTATTGCAACTAATCTTGTTATATATTTTAATATTCTGAAGTCCCATTAATTATTTAAGAATGTGGCTGCAATGTCTTCTTATCCTTCACATTTTCTGTGCCTGATGATATTGTCCTTAATTTACAACGTAGTTGTGCATTATGGTGAGAGAGAAGACAGAGCAAGCTTACTTTATTCCCTGTTGATCAAATGTTGTTTCATTTTTCCATTTTCCCTCCAAGTGTATTTATAGTTTGTTTCTGCAGGTGTAGCTTTTATCTACATCCATGTGAAGGTTCAAGTATCCAAATCCTCACCCAAGGGAAACTAAGTGCGCCTCGTATATTGAGGATTCTTAAAGTAAGTTTTTTTTTTTTTTTTCCTTTTCTTTTTTAAGGAAAGAATATGCCTTACACCTTTAAGGATGAAAAAGAAACTGTTTCTAAATCATTGCAGAAGCTCTCTTTAGAGCGACAATTGAGTTTTCTGAGTTTTTTAATCTTGCTCGACAATTACCCTCCTTTTTTTCTCTTTGTGCATACTATTACTTCCTGATTTCTCAACTTGGGAAGAATTTAAATATAAATTGCTCCCCTCTCGGTGGATGCAGGTTGTGAATTACGTCATTGAAAAAATGGTCCTGGATAAGCCATTGGATAGTACAAACCCTGATGTACCTTTTTCATCTGGACTCTCTGGAGGGCAGTTATCACAGTCAGCATTTGGAGATGGATCTCTTCGTTCTTCTGGATTGAAGCCTTGGCAAAAGCTTAGGCCTTCTATTGAGATATTGTGCAACAATCAGGCAAGTGCATTTATATCTTCTGGTTATGTAGTAATAATATACATTGGACCCTTTCGTTAGGTTTGAGTAATATTAGATAAATATATCATTGTATGCAATATTCAGTAGGCCCATGAGCTTCTTAGAAAATCATAGTAGATAAATCTAATTTGGACAAGGATATAGACCAATAATTGATGGACGACCTTTTACTTTTTCACCATTTCGGCTGAATATTTTAGGTGGTTTAAGTGTCGTTGGTTTTTGATTCTCTTACAGGTCTTGTCACCAGACATGAGCTTAGCCACAGTCAGGGCTTATGTTTGGAAGAAGCCTGAGGACCTAGTCCTTAATTACAGAGTAGTTAAAAGCAGATGAGTACATATACCAATCTTAGAGGAGGTGTGTATTTACTTGGATCTATTATTGGCTCCTAGGTCTTTTCCTCTCCTGGGTCCAAGGATGTTTGGCATATTGTAGCGGGAAAAAAGAGGTCCTTTTTATATAGAAGATGTATTTGTCTTAGTGATTACCGGTACTATTGATTCTTGTGAAGTTGCTTTGATCGATTGGACGTGTTTTATCAGGACCCTGAAAGTTATGGCAAAAAACCAATCAACTGATAGACATAAAAACCTTTCTCCTTCATTGCTCTGAAGCGTGGTGCCGCCGAAGTGTTTGATTCTAGAGCAGTAACTAAGAGCAGGTGTCTCGGGGAAAAAAAATAAAATTACCGGAGAAAATAGCGAAAAATTAGGATTTATGATGTCGAAAAAGCCTTGTAGATTGTAATAACGTGGACTTCAATATCTAACAAAAGTAATAATACTGCGTGATATACTGTGAAGGTGATTTAATATAATAATAATATTAATAATAATAATAATAATAATAATAATAATAATATTATTATTATTATTATTCTTTTTAATTCGTATTAACCTAAACTTTTGTTTCAACATTTCTGTCTTTTAAGTCAAAAGAAGTTTTGACTAAGCAAGAAAAGCACACAACATATATTTTATGGTAATTGAGCACCATGGAGTGCCCTTTTCTTTACCATCTTTATTACATTACATGTTCTTTGAGGCAAGTATTTGATTAGAATCCATGGATTGAAATGGACGAGTAAACTGAAGTTGTATAAATTGTGGAAGATGATAGAGAGAAAATTTCAAAGCCGATGATGAATGGTTAGGGCGGTGGAAGTTTGCATCTAAAAAATATAATTTAATATCAAAATATAAATAAAAATATAATTTACACTAAATTTTGTAAAAAAATATTTTTAAGTTAAAAAAAATTATTTTCACATTTTTAATATTAATTCATTATTTTAAACCAAAATTTATCTCCATTTAACCAGTTAAATATTTATTTTTTATATTTTCAATTATTTTTTATTTTTTATTTTTTATTTTTTATTTTTTTTCAATACAGCCTGCTTTGAAACCTCCTTCGTTGTTGTTAATGTGTCACCTTCCACCTCTGAAATAAAAATTTCATTTTTCCACTCTCCACCGCTGCCACCCTTCTCAACCAGCGGATATCGATTAAAGTGAACCTATCTCAGTGATTGAATGCAGGTGTTCTTCTGTTTGGTTAATTACTAGTGCTACTGATTCTTCTGAAATTGCTTTGATCAATTGGAGGTGTTTTATCAGAACCCCGAAAGTTTGGAGGTTGTTTATCCTTTTTCTGTGAAGAAGATGAGGGCTTTGGACTAGGTGGATGGGGCGGTTCTTTTTCATTCTCGGAAGCCATTATTGTTGGGTTAAAAAGCTTTTCTTAGTTTTGTGAAGAAGAAGGAGGAGAGGGTTAGAAAAGAAAGAATAAAAATTGTATTAAAGAAATTGTAATTGGAGCTTTTCATAATTCCTAAAAATTAATATTTTGTTAATTTTTTAAATCAATGATCTAGATTATATTTTAAGTAAATAAACGGTTCGGATTCACTATGATTGATTCTAACATACCCCAACCCTCTTTTCAAGGTATGTTTTGTTGTAAAGTATCAGTGAAAATAATGGGCTAAAAACAAATGAAAGATTAAAAAAAAAAATGATGATAGAAATAATAATAATTACTGTTTCTAATGTTTTGTTGTAATTCCACCAGACTTTTCCGACAAGAGACACTGTATGCTAGCTCGAACTGTCGGAATCATCCATAGTTAGAAAAATATCAGTTTTACTTTTTGACAATAAATCACGACCTTTTCATTAAACCATTATCAGCAAGCGAGATTACTTGAAACTAGAAAGAAAGAATGGTCTCCTTTATCGTTCGTGCAGATCATATACCGACGGCTAGCAAGAGGTAAAATTACCCTGTTCACGTGGTTCAATTAATACCAGAGAAAAAGCTCATGGCTATGCAACGGCTGAAAGTTGCAGAAACCCATTTTGGATTCACTGTCTCCCTATCTCTCTCTCTCTCTCTCTCTCTCTCTCTCTCTCTCTCCTCACAACTCTATTGAGGCGAGACCCACCACCACTTACAGGTAAAGTCCAAAACCTCAAGTTCCTTTTCATTCTCTTTGGTTTCACAAGTTACCCATTTTTGTTTTTGTTTTTCCCCCTTCTTTATAAGCACCTTACCATTTTTCGTGGCCAATATTCAATTTCTGGTTTTACTTCTGTTTTCACTCTTGCTTCAAATCATATGTTCCAAAGCCTAAACAATACATTTGCTAGATTCCGTTTAGAGGAGGGAGTATAAGGACTTGCTGTCTAGTTTTGAGCTTACTTAAGTTTAGTTCTTGAATAAAGGTGTTCATGACATCTGTTATGGATTTTTTCCTTTCCCCAATTCTGGCATCATACTCGAACAATAAGCTGAAAAGTAGTCGAGTGCAAGTTAGAAGCTTAAGCGGACACGAGTCGACCATTCTGTCATCTGATTCGGTTTCGGTTAATGGTTCTTCATTAGTTGAGGAGAAAGAGAGAAGGGAGTCTGTTATTGATTATAAGAAGGGGAATGGGAGGTTGATTTTTAAAGATGTAGGGAAGAAAAAGTCGATTAATCATAGTGTTGTAGAAAAGTTGGAACCTTTGTGGGATGATGGATATGGGAGTGAGAGTGTGAAAGATTATTTTGCTGCAGCTAAAGAGATAACCAAGCCTGACAGTGGCCCCCCTCGATGGTTTTGCCCTGTTGCATCTGGATGCCCTTTGAAGGATTCTCCAACTCTTTTGTTTTTGCCTGGTAAATGATTACGCTTTATGATGGATAAATTCATTATGTTTGCTGGATATGTATGGTTCTTAGGCCTTCTTTTCGGAATAATTTTTAGGTTTTGGGACTATTGGTAACTTAAGATCGTAATCATAGAATATGTGAATGATATTTGTATACCCTTATTTATATAAGTCTTTTGTGATTTGCTTTCTTGTTTCCAGCTTTGTTTTTGTTTAATATATGCTTTGATGCTTAATGGGTCAAAATCATGATAGAGGAGTGGAAACTTTAAGGTTGTTTGTGATTTTCAGATTGACATAACATAATGCTAACAGATGCTTGGTTTTGGTACTTGTAGGGTTGGATGGAACCGGGTGGGGCCTTATCATGCATCATAAAGCTCTTGGGAAGTAAGTTTCTTTAAGACATATGTTCTTATTTTTGTGCGTAAATAAGTTTGTAACTCCATTAGAGAATCAACTATTTTACTGATTTATTAGTGAAAATATCTTAGAAATTACAGTTGCTTTTTTTCGTGATACAGGGCTTTCGAAGTCCGGTGCTTACATATTCCCATCAATGATCGAACTCCATTTGAAGGTATTAACTTCTTTCTTCAATTTAATCATTGTAAGAGAAAAGACACAAAAAAAAAGTTCAAACTGGGTGACTGAGATTTTCCAACATCAAACTTGTTCTTGATGTTTTAGAGACTTATTGCTGAAAAATCTTTGTCCTCTATTCGATTTTAGGGTCTGCCTTAGTCAGATACAAGCTGGAATGGAAATATTTACATGCTGATATTCAGTCCTTAACCTTAGCTATTACAATATATAGGTGTCTAATTACAGCTAATCTATTCTAAGTAAGGAAGTAGTATTTACGGCAATGTTTAGTCAAAATGTGATCTGTAATTCCTTTGACATCCCCCCTCAAATTGATGTTGGTTGATCGATGAGCATCAATGTGCTAACTAAGAATTGATGACGCTGACGGGACAAGGATTTAGTGAAGATGTCGACGATCTGTAGAGTTGTGGAGACATGTGGAAGTGTGATGACTTGATGGTCATAGGCTTCCCTGATGGAGTGACAGTCAATCTCAATATGCTTAGTGCGCTCGTGGTAGACCGGGTTGGCTGCAATTCGGATTGCACTAGTGTTATCAGCATGTAGTGGAGCGGGATGAATGGGGCAAAAGCCGAGCTCCGCGAGAAGACCCCGCAACCAAATGATTTCGGCGCAGGCAATGGACATGGTGCTGTATTCTGCCTCAGTGGATGATTTGGAGACGTGGTCATGCTTCTTGCATTTCCAAGAGATAAGTGCATCACCAAGAAACATACACCACCCGATGGTAGATTTCCTGGTGTCTAGGCAACCGGCCCAATCAGCATCACTATCGGAGTTGGAGAGAAGAGCCAGTAGGGAAGAATAAGCCACAACTTGCTGTGCCAAGAATGTAACGAATAATGCATCATACTGCAGATAAATGGAGATGCCTTGGTTCGTGCATAAATTTACTGACTATATGAACAACATAAGAAATGTCAGGTCGGGTAATGGTTAGATAAGTAAGGCTTCCAGCCAATTTCCTGTAAAGAGTAAGGTCCTCTAGGAGCTCCCCTTCATTGCAGCGATATTTCACATTGAGTTCCAAGGGAGTGTCAATAGAAGTAGAATCGGTGAGGCCAACCAACTAGATCAAATCTTGACTATACTTGTGTTGATTCACGAAGAGGCCTTGAGGTTGATGATGGACCTCTAAGCCAAAAAAATAAGTAAGGTGGCCGAGATCTTTCTTGTGGAATGAAGAGCATAGTAAAGTTTGAATCTCATAAATGACCACGGAGTCTGATCCAGTGATAACGATATCATCCACATAAACAAGGAGAACAATGCCCTTAGATGTCCGTTGTAAAAAAAGAGAGGAGTCAAACTAACTTTGAGCCAATGAAAAACCAAGAAGAGTGGATCGGAATTTTTCAAATCATACCCTCGGTGCCTGTTTCAAACCGTATAGAGAGCATTTTAGTTTGCAAACAACATGAGGTGAGGAAGAATTCATACCGTGGGGAAGTTTCAAGTAAACATCTTCCTTGAGATCATTGTGGAGGAACACGTGTTCTTGAGATTCAGTTGATGTAAAGGCCATGATTGGGAAGCAGCAACGGCGAGTATAGTGTGGAAAATGGTCATCTTGGCGACGGGTGCGAATGTTTCATCATAGTCCATACCATATTCTTGTTTGTTGCCAAGAAGCACTAACCGAGCCTTGTAACGATCGATGGACCCATCAGATCGAAGTTTGAGAGTTAGGACAAACTTACTGCCAAGAGGTTTCACGGAGGAGGGACAAGGAACAACATCCCATGTTTGCTGAAAAATTTGTGTCCTCTATTAGGTTTTAGGGTCTACCTTATATAGGTCAGATACAAGCTGGAATGGAAATATTTACATGCTGATCTTCGGCCCTTAACCTTAGCTATTACCATAGATAGGTGTCTAATTACAGCTAATCTATTCTAAGTAAGGAAATAGTATTTACAGCAATGTTTAGTCAAAAGGTGACCTGTAATTCCTTTGACAGTTCTTCATGATTGAAATGTGCTACTTGAAATCACTAATTTATCAGGATTTGGTTGCCTGAAGGAATGGTGAAACTTGTTGAAGAAACAGTGAAGCTTGAGCACTCTTCATCTCCTAAAAAGCCAATATATTTAGTAGGGGATTCCTTTGGAGGATGCCTAGCACTAGCCGTTGCTGCCCGTAATCCTACCATTGATCTTGTTTTAGTGTTAGTCAATCCAGGTATGTTTGTTTTTCAGATACCCGCCTACTTTTGTTTGTTATCAATTTCTTATTCGGGTCCATTCTCTTATATTTTTCCTGCTTTTTTTCTTGTTAGCTACATCATTCAACAGGTCTCAGTTACAACCTGCCTTCCCATTGTTAGAAGCTTTTCCGGAATCGCTATATGCAGCAGTACCCTATCTTCTTGGATATGTTATGGGTATGCAAATTGTACTGTAATTATATTGGGAGGATAGTTGGATTTTGCACTTGGATCAACGTGTGAGGAAATCTAGAGTTTTGCATGTCCAAACTGGACTTTAATACTTTAACTAGATTTCTGAAACTTCAAGAATTTCCAGCACGAACAGATTTTTTTTTTTCTACATCAGGTGATCCAGTGAAAATGGCAACAGTCGGTGTCGATAGTAGGGTTTCTCCACTACTAAAATCAGAAATGATATCGCAAAACCTCATTGCCTTACTACCATATCTTTCGGTAAGAGGCGCTTACGCTAATTACCTCTTCTCCAAATTACTGTCTTTGGCTAGTAAAAATGCTTATAAGAAAAATTTGGAACATATCTAATTGTTGTCGTCCTCAGTGCAAAGAACATATTAAGTGAATATATTTGTTTTCCTGCCATTTTCAGGATTTGGCCGGCATTATTCCTAGGGATAATCTTCTTTGGAAACTGAAGCTGCTTAAATCGGCTGCTGCTTATGCTAATTCCCGTCTCCATGCCGTTAAAGCTGAAGTACTTGTGCTTGCCAGGTCCTTACTCCTAAGACCTTCAACTCTACTAGAACCACCTCACCCTCATCTTCTATAATAAAGCTTCTATTATAGCTTTAGTCCTGAACTCACTTGCTCATGTTTATAGAAGAGTCATCCAATACCTGCTTTCTAAATAGATCAACATCTATTTACATTTCAGTGGCAAGGACAACATGGTTCCTAGCGTAGAAGAAGCAAAACGGCTTAAGACTTCATTGCAGAACTGTAAAGTTCGTCGCTTTGAGGACAACGGGCATACCTTCTTATTGGTAGGTGAGAAAGAATATATCTAGAGAAAGTGATGATCCCATCATTGTTTTGAGGACCCTATACTTTCTTACAATTCAGCACACCTTCCTGGAATTTGAACCAAAAATATTCAATCATACCAATCAACTATTAACTCCAATTAAGGAGACGTATCATTGTGGGGGATTTTTCTTTTCTTTTATTTATTATTTTTATTTTTTTGTGCTTGATTTTTAATCAGTAATTGGGACTCAACTTTCACATTTGCTTCAAGCTTTTATTCGTGAGATTGTTGACTACAGACACTTTGTGGTTCGTGGCACAGGAAGATGGCATTAATTTGATGACAGTTATCAAAGGTACTGGTAAATATCGCCGTTCAAGAAGGCATGATTCTGTCTTGGATCTTCTACCACCTAGCAAGACAGAGTTCAAATATGCATTTGATAATGTCGTTGGGTAAATTCATCATAGCACTCTTGTATTCTTTTTTCTTTTTCCTGAGAATTTTAAAACATGCAATTTTTCCTTTGATCCATTATTCATCCTTAAAACTTAAAATTAAGGATCCAATCTAAGAATTTTCTAAGTTCATTCAGCTCCTAGTTTATCGTGGTTCAGACACCAACTTGCTATACTGAAATTTGGGTTTAAAATTGCAGATTGATTCGTTTTGCTGCGGGTTCTGCATTGTACTCAACCTTGGAGGATGGAACAATAGTAAAAGGCCTTTCCGGGGTTCCTAATAAGGGGCCCGTTTTACTAGTCGGTTACCACAATTTAATGGGTTTTGAACTTTTTCCGCTTGTTGAAGAGTTTCTAAGAGAAAAGCAAATTTTGGTTCACGGGCTGGCCCACCCGGATTTGTTCATGGGAAGGCTCGAGAGCTCATCTACTGAATTCTCTTTAGGGGATTGGATGAAAGTATTCGGTGCTGTTCCTGTTAATGCAAACAATCTCTTCAAATCATTGTCTACAAATTCTCATGTTCTTCTTTATCCTGGTGGTGCTAGGGAGGCTCTCCATTACAAGGTAAGGAAACTTTGAAAACCATTGTATGTTCATTAAGTTGATTCACATAAAGAAGATCATTGCTACTTACGATCAATTCTAGATTACATATCGAGTATACAATACCGAAGGCTAGAATCATTCCATGTCAGCATCCATCAGAGAATGTACTCCATGTGCACATGATGCACGAGCCTTTTTGCTATGTAATGATATACTGATATATATATTGCATTATATTACATTATGAGAGATTATAGGGTCAAGGATAATGTATTTGAAGTGAAATTTCTTTGTTTAAACAGGGTGAATCATACAAACTATTTTGGCCGAAGCAACCGGAGTTTGTGAGAATGGCAGCTCGTTTTGGGGCCACAATCGTACCATTTGGAGCAGTTGGAGAAGACGACATAGCAGAAGTAAGCTTCTATTGTACCCTTTTTTTTTTTGTTGAAGCTTGAATTTCGAATGTAATTCCCTTTATGGTGGTCGGTTAACTTGGATTTGGCAGTTGGCTCTTGATTACAATGACCTAATGAAAATTCCCGTGGTTAATGACTACATAAGAGAAGCTACTAAGGATGCTATACGTTTGAGGTAAATAATTCTTCAGATTTTCTCGACAAAATCCATGTTGTTGTTTCTTCGATAACCCTCAACAATGAAATTGTGGATTTGGAAATCAATTGGATAAATTTTGTAGGGATGAGACAAGTGGAGAGGTTGCAAACCAACGACTCTTTATCCCAGCCCTCTTGCCCAAGATACCTGGCCGATTCTACTACTTGTTTGGGAAGCCAGTAGAAACAAAGGGCAGGGAAGAAGAGATATTAAACAACAAGGAAAATGCAAACCAATTATACACTCAGATCAAATCTGAAGTTGAACATAGTTTAGCTTACTTGATTAAGAAGAGGGAGAAGGATCCATATAGAAATATCGTCGATAGAACTATGTATAAAGCAATATATGGTTCTTCGGAAGCAGTTCCATCTTTTGAGCCCTGAGAATTTTGAAAATTATTTCTTGGTCTGATAAGAATCACATACTTTTTCATTGAATTGGAAATTAGATAGACTGTAATATACTCATATCTTCTTAATACCAATTTTTTCTCTTTGTTTTCAATTTGATGTTTTTACTTCTTTGATGCTTCCTAGAAAGATCTCATCTACCATCTCTGGAAGAAGATCAAAAGCAAAAGCATTTGGCTTTTGTGTTAGTGAATGAAAAGCAGAGTACGTTAAGATTCAACGGTTTATGAAGTAATGGACGTCTCAATCCATGGGTAAATCAGAATATCATTCGGTTTGTGTTACCCGATAAGGTCACGGGTTTTCTATATAAGAACTCGTAGTAACATCTTGCAAACAAACCAAGAAGAAAACACGTACTCACATCTTACTAAAAGATAGAAAGCACCCTTTAAGACTAAGCAATGTTAGGTAATAGAGGCCTCTTCCTCAACAGTGGAGCCGGATCAGGGAACGAAGATGTCAAGAAAACCGCAACAACCATTGATCCTACCTCTCCCATAAAGGCGCCGTTTGTGAAAGTTTCCGAACGTCTTGATCATAAACCGAACAGCCCTTCAAGTCATCCGGTTCAAAATCCCCCGCCAGAAGTTGAAGAATTTATCACCAAATTTCAAACCAAAGCAAGCAGGCCCAATAGACCAAGCCTTTTCCCTCCCACAAGGGTTGAGCTGGTGAAAACAGATCCCAAATATGTCAATGATTACAACCGGAATAGGCCGTTAAGTCCGGCTCAAATCCATCCTCCACAAGCTGATGAACTCATCACCAAAATAGTCCAAACCGAAACAAGCTGACACAATAGACCAAGCCTTTTCTCCATCACAAAGGTTGTTGAGCCAGTGAAAGATTCGGACAAATTAATAATGACCCGAATAGCCATTCAAAAAATCCTGCTAGGTTCACCCCTTTGAGCGCTTCGTATTGGCGCCAAAACCTTATTTCAACAAGCCCGAATAATAGCCCGAATGGAAGCCCCGTTCGAAGACACAACTATGGAGATTACTACAGCAAGAATAATGGTAACAATGTCACGGCTGGCGATAATAGAATGCTGAGCGAACCGATGAAAGATATAGGCAAGGCAATGGAGTATTTGAAACAAGGTTTGAAAACAGATGATAAGTACATAGAAACTATTGATAGTAGGGAAGCTGCAAAGAGGTACGGGAACATTAAATTGCCGGCTCGCCCGAGTGTGGCCGGAGGGGAGACTTGTACAAGAATGATTGATAGCAGAGAAGCGACGAGAAAGTATAACGGCTCCTTAGTTTGAAAGTTATAACAAGTCGATCAAATAGATAGATATTATGTTCATGAAGTGGCTTGAAAACTTTCATGAAAAATGCTTGCTATATTATGTGTGCTTCGGTTCACTAATGTATTACTAAAGATCAAATAAGCTTTTGTTAAAAAGTTTGGGAACTTGACAGAAGTTGTGTTCTATATGTATGTATAATATCTTTCATTCTCGAAAACTATAACATGCGTTAGCAGTTTTTAGAGCTTAATTGATCAGAAGATCATGATATCAAAATATTATAAACTACTTAAACTTTCATTTTGACCAGTGGAGGAGCCGGGGTGGTGGTTTAACGGATAGGCGCCGCCCCTCAAATTTTTATAAATTAAAATTTTACATTGAAGTTTTTTAATTTTTCACTTTTTCCCACCTAAAAATTAAAAATTGCAGAATATATCCCACATGTTTTTTATTTTTACCAACCTAAAATTGAAAATTACAAAATATATCCCACCAATTTTTACCCGCTGCCTTTTTGCCGGCCATTTTTAGAATTTTAGGATCCTAAGAGTCCTTCAACGTCAGCCCCAACCACAGAAAACCCTAAACCCTAATGGTATAACGACCCTGCACCCAAAACCATTGCTAAACTCTACACTCGCTTTATATTTTAGTTAACATACCAATCAATCGACCTTACTCTATTGTTAATTGTCCACTTTACCCTATATCGACAGATGTCAATGACTAATTGGTGTACACACCATTCTTTTGTGCTAGCACACTAGAATATAAATTCAAAAGAGAACGTAAGACCGCAATTGTTGCTCCAAATTCTTAAACCCTAAAACTCCTGAGCCTCTACCTCTTCTCGCTCTCTCTTTTTCTCCTCTTTGCAGGCAGACTCAGCGAAAGAAAGGTAAGCAAAACTAGGGCTGCTTTCTCTGGTTCCTTGTGCTGCTTTCATGTTTTGCCATTTTTGAATGGTTCAAGTTTGATGTTGCAAGTTTATGCCTAGCTGTTTATTTTGCTGAAATCTGCAGCTTCTGAGAGTGATTTGTAGTCTAAAACTGAGCTTGTATTGCTCGAGAGTCTCTAAGCTGTGCATTTTTTTTGTTGCTGGAACTGAGTTTTTTGGATTTGAGAAGTTTTTCTGTCTGTTTGGATAGAAATGTATAATTTGGCGAATGACTGACTGGAATTGGTTTCTTGTCTCCCAGGTGTGTTTGAAGAGTTGGAAACATGCTTGTGTTGTTCGAAACATCGGCGGGCTTTGCCCTGTTTAAAGTTCTGGATGAAGGGAAGCTCTCTAAAGTCGAGGTAATAATGTCTTTTGGAGTTCGATTTTCTGTCTGTTTAGTTGTCTAGAAGTTTTAATATAAGGAAATGTAATGTTGTAAGCTTTCATGGTTTAATTTGGTTTTGAATACTGTGATCTGTTTCATTTTTCTTGTTGCTCGTCCAAATATTTAGGCCTAATTGTATTCCCTGTTATGCAGGATCTGTCTAAGGAATTCTTAAGTGCAGATTCAGCTAGACAGGTATTTTGATATGGAGCCTTGGGCAGACTAGCACTCTTTTCGTTTATATTTTGTTTCAAACACCAGTGCTTGACTATTCCATGGATTTTCTTTTAGTCATAGTTTTTATTTATTTATTTTATTTTTCCTGAGTTTTTAATTAGCCATGGCATTTTCCTGACCATATTGGGTAAAACCAACATGTAGGTGGTGAAGCTGAAAGCCTTTTCCAAGTTCGAGAATATGTCAGAAGCCTTGGAAGCAACAACCTTGTTGATCGACAGCAAACCCAGCAAAGGCTTGCGCAAGTTTTTACGCACTCATTGTGATGGTGAAACCTTGGGTGTGGCTGATTCAAAGCTTGGAAACATCATCAAAGAGAAGCTGGTCTCTTACTCATTCCCTCTATTATAGTGTATATTGATATTTAATGACATCTATCAAATTTGTTTGAGCGAATAGTGTACATTGTCTTGCAGAAAATTGAGTGTGTTCACAACAATGGTGTTATGGAATTGATAAGAGGTCTGAGAAATCAGTTGAATGAACTCATATCAGGTCTTGCTGCTCAAGATTTAGCACCCATGAGCTTGGGTTTATCTCATAGTCTATCTAGATACAAGTTAAAGTTCAGTGCTGATAAGGTGCGTTCCTTTTATCTGATGCTTGGTAACCCTTGAATTCTGCTAATTCGGTCTTATTCCCTTTTCGGGTATTGTATTGCCTTAATGACAATTTTTCTGCATATGAGGTTAGTTTATTATGTGTAACCACTCAGTGGGGGCCCGCTTGTGTGAACCACTGTATTAAAAATCAAACTACTGATTTCATATTGCCTTGTTATACTGGCATGTGCTACACCTGTTATATTGGTCTATGTTATATCATACTATAGTCACTCAAAGATATTTTGAATGTTGGGCCCATAATATTACATGTTCCTTTTCAGGTAGATACAATGATCATTCAGGCAATTGGATTGCTTGATGATCTAGATAAGGAACTGAATACATATGCCATGAGGGTCCGGGAGTGGTATGGCTGGCATTTTCCCGAGCTTGCAAAGATCATTCAGGATAACATCCTTTATGCCAAGGCAGTGAAGCTGATGGGTAACCGTGATAATGCTGCGAAACTTGACTTCTCTGAGGTAAACTAGTTATTCTTCAGTCATTACAATTTAACCTGAAGACTTAATAATCGAAAATACAGCTCGGTGATTCACCATTGCCTACTATGACTTCAAATGTATTTCTCATACTTTTGGGCGGCCTTGCAAAAATGATAATTTTTTTCAAGCTATCATCCATGGGAAAAGTGTGTTCCGCAATTCCCCATGTAGGAAATCTATATTGATATTTTGAAACTGATTATTCTAATATTGTTTTTGTTGACACAAATTACTTCAGATATTGCCGGAGGAGGTTGAGGCGGAACTGAAGGAGGCTGCTATGATATCTATGGGAACTGAAGTTAGTGACCTTGATTTGATAAATATAAAAGAGCTATGCGACCAAGTTCTTTCTCTATCTGAGTATCGGACACAGCTGTACGATTATTTGAAAAATCGGATGAACACTATTGCACCTAATTTGACTGCACTTGTCGGTGAGCTTGTTGGTGCTCGTCTCATTGCCCATGGTGGTAGTTTATTGAATCTTGCAAAGCAGCCTGGGAGCACTGTTCAGATTCTAGGAGCTGAAAAGGCTCTTTTTAGAGCTTTGAAAACTAAGCATGCAACTCCCAAGTATGGGCTTATCTACCATGCATCATTAATCGGTCAGGCAGCTCCAAAACATAAAGGAAAAATTTCTCGATCACTTGCTGCAAAAGCTGCATTGGCTATTAGATGTGATGCACTTGGAGATAGTGAAGATAACACTATGGGACTTGAAAATCGTGCTAAGGTATTTTCCCCAAAAATATTTCAATCCTTTTCTTAATCAAACGGATATTGCTTGAAGATGACTCTTATGCTTGCGCAGCTTGAAGCACGCTTAAGGAATCTTGAAGGAAGAGAATTGGGTCGATCTGCCGGGTCAGCTAAAGGGAAGGCCAAGATTGAAGTTTATGACAAAGATCGAAAGAAGGGAGCTGGAGGATTGATAACTGCGGCCAAGGTCTTATGTCAATTTTGTATAAAAATTCATATTATTCGTTCTCCTTCTATTTATGGGATGACTAAACTTGTTAGTTTTGTGTAGACGTATAATCCTGCAGCAGATTCTATCATTGGGCAATTAGCAAGTGCTGGTACAAAGAATGGAGACGATGACGAAGAAGCAGTGGCTCCTGTTATTGCTGAAGGGAAGAAAGAGAGGAAGAAGAAGGAGAAGAAGAAAGAAGTTGAGATGGAGGAGGAACATGACAATGTAGAGGAGAAAACGAAGAAGAAGAAAAAGAAGAAACGGTCAGCTGAGAATGCAGAGTTGAATAATGGGGATGAGAGTACTGATGTGACAGAGAAGAAGAAGAAGAGAAAGCATGCCGAACAAGAAGAAGAAGCATCTGAAAAGGCAAGCAAAAAGAAAGAGAAGAAGAAGAAGAGAGGTGAGGATTGAGGCTTGAGTTTTGGGAAAAGTTGTAGTGATTTGGTCAGCCTCGGCAAATTTTGTTAATCTTATGTAAAATTTTGTACTTCTCCATTTCTCTCTTTTTTGCTTTCCCCTTTTTGGCCCAACTTATCATATTGTTCTCTCCAATTTTTCTAATGGACACGGCCGAAGAAAAAAATGTTTGCTTATAGACTATTTCTACCTAATTTGTTTGGATGGTGACAATTTGTGTATATTATTTACAAAATAATTAAAAAAATAAAAATAAGTAAAGAATCATAAAAATAAAATTTAAAAATAAAAAAGTAAAAAAAGAAAAAAGAAAAAGGACCATAGTGCAGTGAGGACCGTCGTTTAGACTTGGTTGACAAGTATCCTCCAATAAACTTGTTTTATACTTCCACCTTCCACGAGAAATTCTTCCACCATTTTCCATCTCTTACGCACACACGGAAATCTCATAAAAACTCCTTTCTCTCTCTCTGCAAAATTCATCATCTTTCTCTGCTTGGGAAAAAGCCCAGGAAAAAATCTCTTCTTGCGGGAAAGGAGAAATAGAAAACCATTTTTGAGCTAGTAGAGGATCGCTCGAGCAAGCTATGGATGATAGTAGCAGCATTAACACAGCCAACAATGTGGCCAGAGCCATCGCCGCTGCTCTCGACTGGAGCTCCACTAATGAAGCTCGCAAAGCTGCTATTTCTTATCTTGAATCTGTAAACTCTCTCTCCCTATAGAAAGTTTTACGCTTTCAGGCTTTTTTTTTTCTTCTTTTTCCCTTAGTTTAAAATGCGGTCATGGTTTCTGGGTATTTTGAAAAAAGTGGATAAATTTATGAATTTTTGGGGTTTTAGGATATGATGGATGTGAATTCTAAGGACTGCGATTATATTTTTTTGAAAAGGGTTAATAGTTTGATTTTGAGGCTTGGAAAATCCGGTATTTACTGATGAGCTTACATTCATAATACGATGTAATATATGTTTTCATGGAAATCTTGTAGTCGTGAAAATTTTATTTATTTTTCTGTGAGGTAGTAAATATGCATTTTTAGGTTGAATGCCGGTATGGGTATGCTCTGGCTACCAGGGTTTTGGCAAGTAAACGTGCTTGATTTCCTGATATCAAGATTTAAAAAATGGTGGTTGTATGGAATATTTTCTGGCTTTTATAGAGTTTAGGGTAAAGCAGTAAGCATTTCGTGAGTAATTATTAATTTGATTAAGCTGTAAAGAATGCTGATTACAGGTTAACTTAACGAGGGTTTTTACTTGTTAACCAATCATATTGGAATTCTGCTGCAAGGAGGGTCTTGATATATAACTACTTTCCATGAGCTATAGTTAATAACATCTGGAGCTATTCTAACTGAATGCACTCCAACATACCTATTTGGGGCTTGCTTAAATCTCGATAAGATTTAGAGTTTTCTGTTAGAATAGCATAGGACTTAATGTCAAGTTTTTTTTTGGGATTAAGTGGCTGCTATCAGGTTGCATGCTCAAGACTTTCTCGGGTAAGACAATTTTATTGAAAAAAAAAAAACGAAGTCCAACAATTTCTTTTTTCTATTTTCTTCTTTCCTCTCTATTAGCGAAGTAACCATGTCGAATTGACTGTATATCCCTTCTTTAAATTGATAGTGGATGAGCTTTGTGATTGTGCTTCTCTACTTTTAATATTGTAGAATATTGTAAGATAGATTCACGCTTCAGCAAACAAATCAATTTGCTGATTAATTGCTGATTAGTAGCTAGGTAGTTGCGATTTTCTAAGGATTCTAATAGAATCTGTTTAGGTATGTTTCGTGTAGTTAAACTAGGTTTTCTGGCCTATATAAAGGAACTTGAGATGTAAATTTAGAATATGAATACAATTTCTTTTATCTCTAAAATTCACATGGTATCAGAGCCACATATCCACTAAACCCTAGCAAATCAATCCCTCATGACAAAGTACGGGATGGCTACGGGAAAACTAGGTTCTCCTTCTGTTTCAAACCTAGAAAATACCTCCAATCACGAAATCATGGTCGGTGGCAACCATGGAAACTCAGAGAACAATCAAGTCATAATCACCGGACACAAACTGAATGAAAACAATTATGTTCAATGGTCTCATTCAGTAATGATGTATATCTGCGGAAAAGGAAAGGACAAATATCTATATGGTGAAGTAACCAAATCAAAAAAAGATGATCCAAAATTTAGGGAATGGAAGGCTGAAAATAGTATGGTCATGTCATGACTCATAAATTCCATGACTATTGATGTTGGAGAAAACTTTCTGCCATATGAAACAGCCACAAAGATATGGAAGGCAGTTAAGGAGACTTACTTAAACAATGAGAACACCTCGGAACTATTCGAGATAGAGAGTAACCTACATGACTTATGACAAGGACAATTAACTGTAACTCAATAATACAATGCCCTTACCCGCTACTGGCAACAACTAGATTTGTGCGAAATTCATCAATGGAAGTGCACTGAAGATGTCCAACTATACAAGTAAATTGTCCAAAGGAAAAGATTGTACAAATTCCTAATTGGACTAAATTAGAATCTAGATGAAGTAAGAGGAAGAATTCAAGGTTATAAACCTCCACCGAGTGTAAAAGAAGCCTTTTCTGAAGTAAGGAAAGAGGAAAGTAGAAAAAGGGTAATGCTGAAATCTCACTTAGCAACTCAAAATATGGAAGTCTCGGCCTTAGTAGTTAGAGACTCTCAGCATCAATCAAGTGAGAATAGGCAAAGGAAAGAACGTCCATGGTGTGAGCACTGCAGAAACTTGGACACGTTAAAGGCACATGCTGGAAAATCCATGGAAAACAAGCAGATTGGAAACCATCACGACAACCTTAAAAAGAAGGCCATGGAAACCATAGTCTCTTGGAGGAACCTACTACAACCGGTGAATCTAATGTGTTCAACAGGGAACAACTTAATCTACTGAAGAAACTGCTCAATTAGTCACCATCATCCTCACAACCCTCCTCAACTATTGGAACCGGGTCCATAGCTCAAAAAGGTAACTTCACTACTACCCTAAATACTATGAAAAAGAAGGACAATTCATGGATTGTGGACTCCGGAGCATCAAATCACATGACTGGTGACAAAGGTCTTTTTAGTACTTTTACCCCTTCTTATGAAAATCTTACTGTTAGAATTGTAGATGGCTCACTCTCAAAGGTGGTTGGTTTAGGGTCCATCACAATATCAAAAGACCTTACTGTACACTCGGTCCTATTAGTTCCAAATCTAGACTGCAACTTATTATCCATAAGTAAACTCACCCGAGATATTAATTATGTTACTAAATTCTTTCCATACTCATGTGAATTTCAGGACTTGGATTCGGGGAAGACGATTGACAATGCTAAGATGTACTCGGAGCTCTATCTCTTTAAGGTTTTTGATCCTCAAGTGGACGGCTACAAGTCAGAGTGTTTAGTGTTTAGAAGTCAGAATAGTTCTATTAGTCAACACCTTAAAGATAGTCTAGTGATGTTATGGCACTACCGATTAGGCCATCCAAACTTTGTGTATCTTCAGAAATTATTTTCATCTTTATTCTATAATAAATGACCCTTTGATTTTCAGTGTGAAATCTGTCAACTCTCAAAACACACCTGAAACTCCTTCCCTAATCAACCCTACAAAAATCCCAACCTTTCTCTTTGATTCACAATGATGTATGGCGATCATCAAGAGTAAAATCCAATATAGGGGCTTGCTGGTTCATCACCATAATAGATGATCACACTAGATTAACATGAGTGTTTCTCATGAAAGAAAAATTTGATGTGGGCCAAATCTTCAAAAATTTCAATTTGATGGTTAAAACTCAATTTCAAGCTAAGATACAAGTGTTTAGGACAGATAATGCTAAAGAGTACTTCACATCCTCTCTTAGCACATATCTTCTAGAATAAGGGATTGTCCATCAAAGCTCCTGTGTGGATACACCTCAACAAAATGGAATTGCGGAAAGGAAAAACAGACGTCTATTAGATGTTGCAAGATCACTCATGTTCGCATCCCACGTCCCAAAGCATCATTGGGGTGATGCCATCCTCACTGCAGTCTATCTCATCAATAGAATGTCTTCTTGAATCCTCCAATTCCATACCCCATGTCAGACCATCCTAAAGACCTATCCACACACACCTCATAACCTCTATTCCTTTCAAAGTATTTGGCTGCTCTATTTTTGTCCATGACCACAATCCCACTAGAAGCAAACTCAATCCTAGGACAATCAAATGCATTTTCTTAGGATATTCATCAAATCAGAAATGGTACAAGTGCTACTCCCCCAACACACAAAAATACTACAACTCCATGGATGCCATATTTTTTGAATAACAACCCTTCTATCCCAAACCTGACATTCAAGGGGAGAATTCGGTTATACATGAATATCAACTTTGGGATATCACAACCATAGAGCAAACCTCTTTTCCTAGTCTATCGAGTAGTGACAGTTTCCTACAAGATCCTATTCCCAATCTCCATCCTACTCAAAATACCCATCTTGTTAAGAAGAATTCCCTACCAGCTCTAGACACCACCAGTCAACAAAATACCGTCCTACATAACCCTCTTCCATCTCTAGACACCACTAGTCAACATAACACTGATCTCATCACATACTCTAGAAGGAAAAGAAGTTAAGTGGAAACAGAACCCCTAGTACATCATGAGCAAATCTATGAATCAGACCTGATCCAAAGCCAAATGAAGACCTTCAAGGTAATCCTAATTCTGAATCTTCTTCTATTGAGTTGGAAAATGATGATATTAATTGGCCTATTGCATTGAGGAAAGGTGTTAGATCATGTACAAAGCATTCTATATGCAACTTTGTGTCCTATCAAGGGCTATCACCCAATTTCAGGGCATTGGTGGCCAACATCGATAGAATCCAGATTCCAAACAACATACAGGAAGGTCTAAAAACTCCTAAATGTAAAGCAACTGTTTGTGATGAAATTTAGGCATTAGAGAAGAATGAAACGTGGGAAGTTACAACATTACCTTCAGGAAAGCGTCCAGTGGGGTGTAAATAGATATTCATGATAAAATATAGAGATGATGGAAGTGTGGACAGATTCAAAGCTCGATTGGTTGCGATTTACTTAATCCTATGGAATTGACTATGAAGAAACATTTGCTTTAGTAGCAAAACTAAATGATGTCCGAGTCCTCCTTTCACTAGCTACAAATCTAGATTGGCCACTATACCAACTAGATGTCAAAAATGTCTTTTTGAATGGAGATCTAATAGAGGAAGTGTACATGGATATTCCTCCTGGATTTGAGAATTCAGATACAATCAACAAAGTGTGCAAGCTAAAAAGGTTACTTTATGGACTCAAGCAATCGCCAAGGACTTGGTATGACAGATTTACAAAGGTGGTCAAGAGATATGGATATACTTAATATCAATCAGATCACACCTTATTTGTCAAATTTTCTGCTATAAGAAAAGTTGTCATTCTTATTGTGTATGTTGATGACATTATTTTAACCGGGGATTATGAGGAGGAGCTAATCAATGTCAAATAATTCCTAGTAAGAGAATTTGAGATCAAAGACTTGGGAAATCTCAAATATTTCCTAGGAATGGAAATCGCTCGGTCAAAAGGGGAATTTCAGTATCTCAAAGAAAGTATGTGTTGAACCTACTAAAGGAGACATGAATGCTGGGATGCAAACCAACCGATACTCCAATGGACTCAACTTTAAAATTAGGTCTCAAAGAGGACGACATACCCTTTGATAAGGACAGATACCAACGATTGGTTAGGAAACTAATCTACTTATCCCACACTAGACCTGATATTGGCTTTGCTGTAAGTAAAGTAAGTCAATTTATGAATTGTCCAAATGAAGAACATATGGAGGTTGTTTACCGAATATTGAGGTACCTAAAGATGACACCTAGAAATGGTTTGTTCTTTCAAAAAACAACAATTAGAGATATTGAAGTCTACAATGATGCAGATTGGGCAGGATCAATCAAAGACCGGAGATCTACTTCAGGTTATTGCACCTATGTTTGGGGGAACTTAGTCACATGGAGAAGCAAAAAGCAATCGGTAGTGCACGAAGTAGTGCAAAGGCTTAATTTCGAGCTATGGCTCATTGTGGTTAAGAATAATTTTACAGTAATTAAAATTTTCAGTGGATGAACCAATGAAAATGTTGTGTGATAATCAATTTGCTATTAGCATTGCAAATAATCCAATTCATCACGATCAAATGAAGCATGTAGAGATCGATTGGCACTTCATAAAAGAAAAGGTAGATGAAGGGATAGTTAAGCTACTACATATGCCTACAAGTTTGCAGATAACTGATGTCCTAACAAAGGCTCTACCAAGAATCAAGTTTGAAGATCTAAAGTCTAAGCTTGGTATGATTAACATCTATAACCAAGTTTGAGGGGGAGTGTAGAATATTGTAAGATAGATTCACGCTTCAGCAAACAAATCATTTTGATTTGTTATGATTTGTTTATTGATTAGTAGCTAGGTTGTTGCAATTTTCTAAGAATTCTAATAGAATTTGTTTAGTTCTGTTTTGTGTAGTTAAACTAGGTTTTCTGTCCTATATAAAGGGACTTAAGATATATGGTTTTGTGTAGTTAGAATATGAATAAAATTTCTTTTACCTCTAATTCACAAATATATGGTTCATTATTTTTATATCCTAATCCATGAAAATCTAACAATATTATGCTATCGAATTCATCAGATAAAAACTGGCGATACTCATGTTTTGGCGAACACGGCCTTCCTTTTGGTCAGAAAGGATTGGTCTTCTGAGATTCGGTTGCATGCATTTAAAATGCTACAGGTTTGAGCTCATATACATACCCTTTTGCATGGAGTAGTTCTTATGATCAATCAATGTTCTATAATTCTATTGAACCAAACCATCTAAATGATACCTTTCTGATAATATTTGCATTTATAAGGTAGTAGTCTTTTGAAATGCTACATTTAATAACTATTAGCTTTCTGATCGGTAAAACCTCAGTCTGATATTTAGTCAAGCCATTAGGTTATCAACTGGAACTAACACTCTTCAGTTACTCATATTGTGTTATGAAATTCTTCAGGACATAAATTAGATTTCGTTTCATGTTAGCTGATTTGGTATAACTGGAATCTGCATTTATAATTCAGATTTTTAGAATGTTCCATATGAAATCAAAGCGCTTCATCTTAGTATGTTAAACTGCCTGAAGAGTAAGTTGCACTATATATATCGTAGATATGATCTTTGATTTAAGCTTTGTTTTTCATATACCTTTTTTAAGATGATGTAATAATAATAATTATTATTATTGTTGTTTTTTTTTTGGTATGATTGTATATTCTCCAGCACTTGGTTCGGTTACGTTGGGAGGAGTTGAAGGCTATGGAACGTAGGAACTTTGCAAATGTCGCTGTTGATTTGATGTCTGAGATTGCTAATCCTACTGAAGAATGGGCTCTGAAAAGTCAGACAGCTGCCCTTGTTGCGGAGGTTTATACCACCTTGAATTTTTTGTTCATATCAATATTTTGATTATTTTTCTAGTTGCATTATTCGTACTGAAGATTTTAGTAACATTTAGTTCACTAAATGGCCCTATGGATAATTCTAAAATTTTGCATTTAAAAGCAATTTAAGTCTGATTCCATTTTAAATGCATAGATAAATGAGATTAATTTCCTTAAAGGTATTGTGTTCTTTGTTTTGCTGGTTCGCAGATTGTTAGAAGCGAGGGATTAAATTTATGGCAAGAGTTATTCCCATCTTTGGTTTCCCTGTCCACAAAGGGCCCTATACAAGTAAAATTCCTATTTTCTTTTTCTTCCAAACATTGTGGTTGTCACTGTTCAGTGTTTTTTCTTGGGTTATTAACATTATTAAAGATAGGCTGAATTGGTGTCCATGACACTGAGGTGGCTTCCTGAAGATATTACAGTTCACAATGAAGATTTAGAAGGTTTGTGGCAGAATACCTTTCATTGCACTTTTTCTAATTTTTCTCACATTCCTTTGGGTGTATGCATGAAGATATCTCTTCTCTGTATGTATTTTCATATGGATTCTCTTCTCATGAGTATGACCGAATACGCAGGTGATAGGCGTAGGCTCTTATTACGTGGGCTTACTGAGTCTTTGCCCGAAATTTTACCTTTCTTGTATACTGTATGTTCTTGACCCTCCATACCTCCACAGTGTTGCTTATTCTGTGAATCTGTTGTAATATTCTTCCTTCCATGATACAGTTGTTAGAACAACACTTTGGAGCTGCATTGAGTGAAGCTGGTAAGCAACAACTTGACATTGCCAAACAACATGCAGCCGCAGTTACAGCTACTTTAAATGCTATCAATGCATATGCTGAATGGGCTCCATTGCCTGATTTTTCCAAATATGGTATAATCCATGGGTATGTGATCCTTCTGTACTGATCACGGGGCCTGATTTGAAGTAATTGGTTTGTATTGTTGCTAAAAGGGTGAATTTGGTTTAGCATTTGAAACAATAAATCTGGTGGGTCCAATTTAACAAAATTTCAATTTGTCAAAAGCTCATCCAAATCCAATCCAGCTTGTCTTACAATCTACCCAAAGTACAGTTTGCATGAACCCCAGTTTCATATCGAGTTTTGAACACTAAGTGCTCTCTCTCTCTCTCTCTCTCTCTGTCTCCAGATGTGGCTTCTTACTTTCTTCTCCTGACTTTCGTATTCATGCTTGTGAGTTTTTCAAACTTGTCTCTTCAAGGTATGTGATTTGCATTTTCCTAAACTTCCTATGGTATAAGAATCACTGTATTCGTTATATTTCATTTTCTTGAGTCCTTACTTTGACAGTTGACAACTTTATATGCAGGAAGAGACTTATAGATGCATCTACAGCTGAATTTGACTCTGCAATGAGTAACGTCTTTCAGATCTTGATAAATGTTTCTAGAGAAATTTTCCAGAAATCTGGCTCTAATTCTAGCATGGTTGATGATAGCGAACTAGAGTTTGCAGAATATATGTGTGAAAGCTTAGTGTCCTTGGGTTCTTACAATTTGCAATGCATTTCTGGTGAAAGCACCATACTTATCCTTTACTTGCAACAGGTGATTGGGATCCATGAGAACTTTAAATTCGAATTGATTTGAGAGTCATCTAATACCAAATCTTGGGTTTTCAAAGCTAAGCTACACCCAAGTATGACTTGGGCTCCTTTTGATTCCTCTGATATTTTTCATGACAGATGCTGGGTTTTTTTCAACATTCCAAGTTCGCTCTTCATTTCCACTCCTTGAACTTTTGGCTGGTACTTTTTTAAAATTTTTTTTTCCAGTTTTAATTACTAGTCTTTACCCAGCTTTGTATTGATACTGGCGCTTGTATAGGGATTAATGAGAGACCTGATGTCAAAGTCAAAGGTTGCTGCTACTCATTCAGGTGCAGACGGTTCAGCCCGTAATGATCTGAGCTCTGGAGCTGGACCAGCTGACAGTGACAAGCAAAGGATCTTAAGTTTATTGAGTGATGATATTTGTGCCATAATTTTGGATATATCCTTCCAGCGCATGCTCAAGAGAGAAAAGGTCTCTGCTGGAACATCTTCTTTGGGGACCTTTGAGCTGTGGAGTGATGACTTTGATGGCAAGGGAGATTTCAGCCAGTACCGCTCAAAACTGGTAATTAGTGCATGTTCTTATGTACTCAGATTTCTTCATGTTTGCATCTCTGATCAAGCTTATCTTGCTTTGGGTTTTCGACTAACAAGCAGTTTATACCATTAAATAATCGCTTCAGATAGTTTACTTCCTTAGTGTTTTCACAAAAGGGAAATCAATTTGGCCAGTGTTTGATACTCTAGATCAGGTCAACATACTCTTAAACACTAATCCAAAACGCAAAATCGAGTTACCTCACAATCTAACTAGAATACATTTTGAACAAACTTAAGTTTTGTCTAGTGCACTACACTAAACCTTCGTCTCTTCATCTTAATAGTATTGAAACCAATGTCCTGTGTTATATTTGGAACTATGTTAGTACGGTTTTTAGGGCCCTCTGCTTCTCTTGGTATCCCTGTTTCCTGTTGGGTTGTCATGATACTATTATTTGGCTTTGCAGATGTTATGTCCTGACAATTGTCATTGTGCAGTTGGAATTTGTCAGGTTTGTTGCTTCTTATAAGCCTCTCATGGCTGGTGCAAGAGTTTCTGAACGAATTATCTCAGTCATCAAAAGCCTTTTGCTTTCTCCAACGCCTACTCAGGTTTGATGATAACTTGTGTTTCTAGCTCCCAAAGATCACCCTTAGGGCTTGTAATAGCAATACATATTTTTTGATATTATACAATACTTTTTTGTCAAAATCAGGATCTAGCTGTTATGGAGAGCTTACATTCAGCTCTAGAAAATGTTGTGAGTGCCGTCTTTGATGGAGCGAATGAGTTCAGTGGGGCTAGTTCTGAAGTTCGACTTGCATTATGTGGAATATTTGAAGGTTTGTAATTTCCTTTCTCTGTTCTGTTTGAGATTTTAGATATTATGGATTTCATGCTCTTAATTGGCTTGTTTTTTTGCTTGAAGGTTTACTTCAAAATCTTGTGTCTTTGAAGTGGAGTGAGCCATCCCTTGTGGTGGTGCTCGGGCACTATTTAGATGCTTTGGGCCCGTTTTTGAAGCACTTCCCAGATGCGGTTGGTAGTGTCATCAATAAATTATTTGAGCTATTAACTTCAGTCCCTCTTTCTGTACAGGTTCTTTATAAGTTTCTACTTTAATTTCTTTCCTTTCTTTGTAAAGTGAACCTATGTTGGAACTAGGGTTTGACTTGCGTTGTCTTGGCAGGATCCTTCAACAAATAGTGCACGACATGCAAGGTTGCAGATCTGTACATCATTTATTCGTATAGCCAAAGCTGCTGACACAAGTATTCTGCCTCACATGAAGGTGCCTATCTTACCGAGCACACTGTTTCTCTACGGATTTAGTTATATGAACAACACCCCTCTGATACCTAAATCACTAGGACACTAGAGACTTGTCTATCGATAGAACTGTTCTGATTTAGGAACGGTTTTATTCCATATGGTACATCTTGTGTTCCACATGTTTTTGCCATGATTAATTTATAACCAAGAAAGAAAAGCTACAACACCTACTCCACTTTCAAATGGGCTCATTCTTATTCCATGATCTAGAGGAGCAATTCAGATAACATGGCGGTTTTAGATGACATAGCTCCTCATTTATCACATAACCAAAAACAATAACATAACTCCTCATTTATCAGGTAACCAAAAACAATAACATAGCTCCTCATTTATCATATAACAACAGACAAGTTTTGTTTGGTGTTAAGTAGAGGGCACCTAAAGCCATATTAACTAATTTAACAATGGCTAGAGCCTTAAAATCCGTTTCAGCATCATATTGTGCAAGGATTGCTACATTGCTACTTATCAAGAAGCCAATTTTAACATATATTATTCTCTTTGTTCACAGTTCTCATTTGTATTTTGTTATTTTCATTATGTCTTATGCGTAGGAAATAGCTGACACCATGGCATATTTGCAAAGAGAAGGTCGATTGCTTCGTGGTGAACATAATCTTCTAGGTGAAGCATTCCTAATTATGGCTTCTGCTGCTGGGTAATTACAAGCTTACGCTTCTTGTACTGTATGGTTTGATAAAACCAGTCAAAATTTGGTGCAGATCTAAATTCCTTTAGAGGCCATATTTGAGCTTCTAGTACATAATCTGATTGCGCTTAACTGTCTGCAACTGATTGTTGCATGACTATATTAGGATACCCAATCAGGTTAGGGATATATTAGGAATTAGTAATTTTGGTTAGTGGGAGACAAAAGGGATAAGTAGGGTATAAAATAGGGAAATGGGTTTATGGGGCAGTGGGTTGGTGTTTTGGGCGATGGGAAGGGGTGTGGGGGCAGTGAGCTGTCTTGTAGGGAAGGGAAGAGGGGTTTGGCTATTTGAAGAGAGGTAAGGGGGTTTTTTTGGAGAGGAGAAAATAGGGAAAAGAGAAGGGGAGGGGCTGACTCTTGAAAATCAGCCAAGGGGTTTGGGGGTCTTAACAATTGGTTAGAGCATGGAGATCTCGAATGGGAGGGTTGGGCAAGTGATGCAGCGCGTGAACCATATCTTGGAGGCCATGGTCAACATGATGAAGAGGTGGGATGGACCACCATGGGAGGACAAAGCTCTGGTTGAAGAAGGCTTGATGGAAGTGACAGATGTGGAACTTCCTTCTTCACTGGTTGTCAAAGAAGTAGCGGATGTAGCAGAGGACACAACTCCGGGTGGCGAGCATCAGCGGCAACTTCATGAGGAGTCTCCAAGGGCTTGGTTGATTCTGCGATGGCTTTGGAGAAGGCTGCTGCTGTTGGGTTAGGTGGCTGCTTCTGCTGTTCCACAACGGAAGTGCAGGCTTGGATTCGGTGGGTGGAGGTCCGACAGCTTTTCTGAGGGTGGCCGGAGTTTAGGTTGCTGTTGTTTGGTTAGGTTCCTAATAGTCCTCACCTTGAGGTGACTTGAAGGGGGAAGTAGTGTTTGGATACCCAAGTGGGTTAGGGATATGTTAGGAATTAGTAATTTTGGTTAATGAGAGACAAAGGGGATGGGTAGGGTACAAAATAGGGAAATGGGTTTATGGGGCAGTGGGTTGGTGTTTTGGGCAGTAGGAAGGGGTGTAGGGCAGTGAGCTGTCTTGTAGGGAAGGGAAGAGGGTGTTCAGCTATTTGAAGAGAGGTAAGAGGATTTTTGTGGAGAGGAGAAAATAGAGAAAAGAGAGGGAGAGGGGCTGACTCCCAAAAATCAGCCAAGGGGTTTGAGGATCTTAACAGACTACCTGCAATTATTGAAAAAATTTGGGTAATTTCTATTGTTTTCATGTTACAACACTAGACTATTTATACATAGGAAACCCTAGATTAGTTATGGTAACTTTTAACAATTTATTTTCAATCCTAGATTTTAGGTAAGTATCCAAATTTCTGCTAACAACATCTTTCCATATTTTCAACACTCAAAGCTGGTTCAAAGATGTCTAGTAAATTGCTTTGTGGGAATGTAAGGCATACACACAATGCCTTCTTCCAACTTCTCTTTAATGAAATGTCTGTCAATTTCTACATGTTTAGTCCTATTGTGTTGAACCGGATTATGAGCAATATTGATAGCTGCTTTGTTGCCACAATAGAGAGTTATAGGAGTAGTACTTGAGATTTTTAGGTCCTCAAGTAGTCTCTTTAGCCATAATATTTCACAAATCCCATGAGCAACCGCTCTAAACTTAGCTTTTGCACTACTTCTAGCTGCTACATTCTTTTTTTTACTTGTCCAAGTCACTAAATTCCCGCCAACATAAGTACAATAGCATCTGTAAATGCTTCAATTTTGATGTGACCACGATTTTGGAATAGTAACCCCCTTCCCAATTTTCCTTTTAGGTATTTTAGAATTCTGTACACAACGGCAAAATGTTCTTCTCCAGGTGAGTGCATGAATTGACTCACAACACTAACTGCAAATGTTATATCTGGTTTAGCATGAGATAGATAGATGAGTCTTCCTACTAGTCTTTGAAATTGTTCTCTATTTACCACCCTATCCCAACTGGCTACCTCCAACTTTAAGTTTGCTTCCATAGGGGTTTTAGCCGGTTTGCATCCTAGGTACCCTGTTTCCTTGAGCAGGTTAAGAACATACTTTCTTTGGGAAACACAAATTCTCTTCTTAGATCTTGCAAATTCCATTCCTAAAAAAATACTTCACAAATCCAAGATCTTTTATCTCAAATTCTGTGTCAAAAAATTTCTTCAATTTTTCTAGTTCATCAACATCACTTCCAATTAAAATCATGTCATCTACATACACATTGATAATAGCAATCTTATCATCCATAGAATGCTTGACAAATAATGTATGGTCTGCTTGAGTTTGGTGATATCCACGTCCCTTTAGAGACTTAGTAAGCCAACCAAACCATGCTCTAGGTGAATGCTTTAGACCGTATGGTGACTTCCTTAACTTGGAAATCTTCTTTGTCTCATAATGTGCTTCAAAACCAGGAGGTAAATCCATAAACACTTCCTTTTCTAATTCCCCATTAAGGAATGCATTCTTTACATCTAGTTGTTGTAAAGGCCGCTCAAGGTTAACAGCAAGAGAAAGTAATACTCTAATAGAGTTTACCTTAGCAATCGGGGCAAATGTTTCTTGGTAATCTATTCTATAGGTTTGTGTGAAACCTTTAGTCACAAGCCTTGCTTTTGTACCTTTCAATCTTCCCATCAACATTGTATTTCACAGTAAACACCCACTTGCAGCCTATTGTTTTTCCTCCATTAGGTAAACTGATAATCTCCCAAGTATCATTCTTCTCAAGCGCCCTCATCTCTTTTAATACTGTCATTTTCTATTCAGGTTGACTCATCGCTTCTTAGATATCTTTTGGAATTGAAACATTGGATAGATTAGCAGTAAAAGTTATATAGCTAGGAGATAACCTATGATAAGAGACATATTTAGCAATAGGATGCATAGTACAAGTGCAGGTTTGTTTCCTAAGGGCAATAGGAATATCAAGATCAGATTTTGTGGAAATGGTTTGATGATGATTCAAGACAATTGGAATGGTCATACCTTTTTCATTTACAAGACCATCATCCAAAGAAGAGTCCTGGTAGGTAGAAGGTTGTGGTTCCTTATTCTGAATCTGCTTCCTTCAAGAGTAAACTAGCAACTCAGGTTGCTGCACAGTTTGTAATATCTATCCCCTGAAAAAGAGTTTATAATGTTTGGCTCAATAGGTAAGGAAGGGTGGAGTACTCGATGAAGGAACATTTAAAGTAAGTGGCAGATCTAGAACCGGTAAAGTAAGGAATTTAAAGTTTCTCAAAAATGATCTTTCATAGAATGAATCTTCCCCTAAAGAGAAATTTTGGTAAAGTAAGGTGTGTTTTCAAAGAAAGTGACATCCACACTCACAAAGAATATTTTTGAGGTAGGATTATATCATTTATACCATTTTTTATTTCAGAATAGCCCACAAAGACACTTTTCAGCTCTAGGGTTAAGTTTTGACCGATTATGTTTATGTATATGAACAAAAACTGTGCAACCAAAAATTTTAGGGGACAAGGAGTTGAAAGTCCGAATGTGAGGAAATGTTTCTAACTGTTTGTTTAGAGGAGTTTGATATTCTAGCACCTTAGAGGGAACTCTATTTATAAGATATGTGGCTGTAAGGACTGTTTCCCCCATAGATACTTAGGGACCCTCATAGTAAACATAATTGATCTAGTAACTTCCAGTAGGTATCTATTTTTCCTTTCAGCTATCTCATTTTGTTGAGTGGTATCAAAATAGGTAGATTGATGAAGCATGCCTTCTTCTATCAAAAAATCATGTAGAATTGAATTGAAGTATTCCTTGCCATTATCAATTCTAAGAACTTGTATTTGTGTTTGGAACTGATTTTCAATCATATAATATAACTCTTTGAATTTTTTAGCGCTTCGGCCTTTTCTTTTAGTAGAAACACCCAATATATCCTAGTATGGTCATCAATAAATGGGATAAACCATCTAGTATGGGAAACAATTGTTACTCTAGAGGGTTTGCAAATGTCACTATGAATTAAGTAAAACGGTCTAAAAGCTTGATAATAATGAGATTTATAGGAAACTTTATGATGCTTTAACAATTGACAAGGTTCACATTGAAGACATATTGAGTTAACATTATTTTCTTTAAAGAATGATGGAAACAAATGCTTAAGATAAGGAAAACTAGGATGACCTAACTTATAGTGTCATAACATTATTTTATCTCTAACAGGAATAGAAATACTATTGCTAGCAGCTTGAGCTTGTCCACGCTCGGTAGTCGAGTCATCAAAATAATAGAGTACATCAATCATTCTAGCATTGCCAATCATCTTTTTTGAATGTTGGTCCTTAAATTCACAGTACGAATCATAGAATTTCACTAGGCAATTAGAATCTTTGGTGAGTTTGCTAACAGATAAGAGATTACATGATAACTTAAGAACACGTAAGATAGATTTTATGATGAAATTTTTTGAAATAGCGACTGAACCTTTTCCTGCAATTAGAGATAAACTCTCATCTGCTATACGAATTTTAAGATTACCAGGACAAGTAGTATATGAGGAGAAAACATGAGAGGAACGAGTCATGTGATCAGAAGCACCATAATCAATGATCCATGGTTCTAGATTAGAATAGACGGTTGAAGCTATAGGAAAACTATCTTTTTGAGAAAGAAAACCTGAACCTGAACTAAAAGTAAGAATTTGATTGATTGTTTTGTATATTTGATCAAGTTGTTCTTTACTAAGGGACGGAGATGGTGTCTCGGTTTCAATAGAAGCATGCATCCCATGACTGTTTTTGTCCCCACTTCGGTTGCCCTTCCAATTTTGAGGCTTTTCATGAATTTTCCAGCAAGTAGCCTTAGTGTGTTTAGGCTTGTTACAGTAATCACACCAAACCTTCACCTTCTCATCAAACCTCGAGGGTTGGCCATAGGAGGAATTAGACCTTCTTGGCTTAAAAGTTGCTGCTGCAGTTACCATGGTTTCTACTGTTACCATGGTGTTAAGGGCAGAATTTTCAAGAGTTTCCGTAGAGCCCTTCTTTCCCATCATCACAGTCTTATGCCTCTCTTCCCTTCTAATCTCTGAAAAAACTTCCCTTGTAGAGGGCAATGGTTCTTTTCCTAGAAGTCGTCCTCTTGCTTCATCTAGGTCAGGATTGAGACTAACCAAGAACTCAAACACCCTATCTTTCTCTACTGTTTTCTTGAACTGTGTAGTATCTGTTCCACATGCCCAATCAAGATCATAAAACAAATCTAGTTCTTGCCATAACCCTAACATCTTATTATAATAATTGGTGACAATCATCTCTCCGTTTCATCTCTCGAATTTTTGTCTTGATCTCATACACTTGAGCTGACTTTCCCAAGTCTAAGAAAGTGGAGGATACTACATCCCAACTTCCTTTGTAGTAGGAAGATACATATAGTTTTGACCAACATCCTCAACCATGGAGTTCACGAGCCAAGAAATAATGGTATAGTTCTCTTCTTCCCCGGTAGCATAACTCGGATCCTTCATACTCGGTGCCATTGTTGTTCCGGTTATATATCCCATCTTCCCTTTGCCTCGGAGAAATAGTTTCTCTGACTAAGATCATTGTAGGAAGTTCTGTCCATTCAGAAGGTGAGTTGTAATCTGGATGGTAGACTTCTCATTGAGGCTTAGAGCCAACAGTTTCTTCCCAACAATCCTTGAAGAACCATCGTCCATGTTATTGGAAGCTTAAAGAAGTCTTCAAATAGGGTCTGGTTTTTAGAGCCTAGAAACGGGTAGAGATCACTGGCTAATTAAGTCAGTCGTGAGTAACTTTAGAAGAGTCCTTGCTCTGATACCATGAAAAAACTTTGATAATTTCTATTATTTTCATGTTACAACACTAGACTATTTATACATAGGAAACCCTAGATTAGTTATGGTAATTTTTAACAATTTATTTACAATCCCATGTTTTAGGAAAGTTCCTAAGATTTCTCCAAACAACATCTTTCCATATTTTCAACAATTATATGTCTTGGTGATATGTCAATCTTTCTCATTACTTTATTTTATAATCTTGGTGTAGAATTCAACAGCAGCAAGAAGTTTTAGTCTGGCTGCTGGAGCCGCTGAGCCAACAATGGACGCAACCTGAATGGCAAAATGATTATCTGTCTGGACCACAAGGATTGGTTCGATTGTGTTTGGAGACACCAATGATGTGGTCCATTTTCCACACAGTGACATTCTTTGAAAGAGCACTCAAGAGAAGTGGAGTGAGAAAAGGCTCGAATCCACAATATAACTCAACCGAAAGTTCTCCTTTGCAGCCAATGGCTTCTCATCTGTCATGGATGCTACCTCCTCTATTAAAAGTATGCATGACGTTCTTGATAATTGCTCACGTTTGAATTTATCCTTTTATTATTATTTCTTGACATATAGTTCATTTTAAATGTGGTTTTACTTGGTCATCAATTCATTGACCATATTCTATACATTTCTCTAAATGCAGTTGCTTCGTGCTTTACATTCCCTGTGGTCTCCAAATGTTTTTCAAACATTGCCCGTAGGGATAAAATCTGCGATGATTATAAGTGATTTTGAGCGACGCACTCTTCTTGGGGAAGGGAATCCTAAGTCATCAAAGGGTGCATTACCTTTTGCAGATGGTTCTCAAATTGAGATGTCCAAGGAAGGATCAGAGACTGACATACGGAACTGGCTCAAATGTATCAGAGACAGTGCGTAAGTATGCAAGTTTATAGTTTCTATAAATCTGTAGCTTAGCAAAATGCTGCTTCATCTATATGATGAAGATTTTGCATAAATGTTTGTTTTAAAATCACGAGAAGTTAAGGACGCCAGGGATTATATTTGAGGAATCAATTCTTCTTTTCTTTATTTCCATCTCATGAATCAAAAATATGATATTCATTTCTACATTTTTTTATTATCAGATCTTTGTCCTTTTTGCAGTGATTCTCATTCGTCTAAGCATGTTGTTGCAGTATGAGACATAGGGTCGACTTACCATTTTTCTGCAACTAATAAGGGTGCATTCAGATTGAAACTTCAGTTTAGTTGTAAAGTTCAGTTTACCACCTCTAACTAAAATACAGTTAGCAGAAACTCTAGGTTACCAACACCACTATTCCGAACTCAAAACCATATGCTGACATTATGCTACTTAGTTTGAATACTTAATATCTCATGTTTAATGCATCATTTAAAATTACAGGTATAACGTTCTGGGCCTGTCAGCTACTATTGGTGATTCATTTTTCAAATCCTTGGATTCGCATTCTGTTGCTTTTGCACTGATGGAGAATGTACACTCGATGGAATTCAGACATTTGAGGCAGCTTGTTCATTTAGCATTGATTCCTCTGGTTAAATTTTGCCCATCAGAATCATGGGACATATGGCTGGAAAAGCTCCTCCACCCTTTTCTGCAACATTCACAGCAGACTCTTAGCTCTTCGTGGTCTAGTCTTCTACATGAAGGTAGAGCAAAGGTTCCAGACGTCCTTGGCATAGTTGTTGGATCGGACTTAAAAGTGGAAGTAATGGAAGAAAAGCTACTTCGAAATCTAACCCGAGAAGTGTGCTATCTTCTCTCTGTTATAGCATCACCTGCAAGAAATTCTGGCCTTCCTTCTTTGGAGCAATCTGGGCATATGAATCGTGTGGACTCATCATCTCTCAAAGAATTGGATGCATTCACACCAAACTCTATGGTTGGGTATGTCTGCTTTTGTCTTTTCTCTGTGCTCATCGTGAGATAACTTTTTTTTTCCTTCATTTGAAAACCTCAAAAAGCTAAGAATTCTGTTTGTTTCGAATTGAATCCCATGCTTGGGATCCCTGTATTTTCTTTTTAAATAACAAAATTTAGTTCATTTAGCAATTCCGTTGCCACTTAAAACAAGATTTACAAACACCAATGATTTTGAAAATCATATTAAAAGACTAAAAGTGATGGAACTTGTAAATCCTAAAAATTATTCAGAGATGGCACCACTTCTATAAATTTTTATCTGATTCTATCCTCTATAAATTTCACTGGGTAGTTTCTTGGACAAGAATATATGATAACTTCTAAGCTTAAGTGCAATTGTTCAAACAATGGAAGGGCATTTTGAACTCAGTTCGATCGAATTCATAAATGGAATTAGTTCTAAGGGTAGTTTCTGTTGATGTTCCCAGGTATTTTATATTGCCTCAAATGATGTTCATGTCTCATGTGCTCTATTGACAGTTTCCTCTTGAAGCACAAAGGTATTGCCATTCCAGCATTACAGATATGCCTGGAGGCATTGACATGGACAGATGGTGAGTCTGTGACAAAGGTTTCTTCATTCTGTTCGGCTTTGGTTCTTCTTGCTATATCTACAAGAAATGCAGAGCTTCATCAATTTGTTTCCAAGGATCTGTTTTCTACAATTATCCAAGGACTAGCTCTCGAGTCCAATGCTTTTATCAGTGCTGATTTGGTTGGTCTCTGTCGGGAAATTTTTATATATCTCTATGACAGAAATCCAGCTCCCAGACAGGTTAGGGTCCACCAGAAATCTTATATCAACAAATGGGCTGCAATCAATATCATTAATTTAATATTTTAATGCCCTTAAATATTATTCGCTTCAATTTGGTACTTGCTCTGTTTTCAATATGTCATACCAACTTCATGCAACAGCCACTTGAGCAAATCTCATTCTCATGCTTAGAAAAGGTAGTTTAATGACCTCTCAAAAATCATAGCAAAGGACTTGAAATATTAATTTAGCCTTCTCGAATTTGTACAGGTTTTGCTTTCACTCCCATGCATCACACCTCAAGATTTGGTTGCTTTTGAAGAAGCTTTAATGAGGACATCTAGCCCTAAAGAGCAAAAGCAACATGTGAAGAGTTTGTTAATGTTAGCAACCGGGAACAAGTTAAGGGCACTTGCTTCTCAGAAGAGCATAAACATCATCACAAATGTATCAAGTAAGCACTGTGAAACCTTGGCTCTTGCTAGTTTTTCCTAAGTTGTATACCTAGTATTCATCTTCCTTAGAATCTTCTGTTAAAAAAATGCCATTCAACTCTTAGATTGAGGCTCCATTCAACCAGCTCACCTTAATATATTGCATGATCACGGAATGTTTTTCAGGTTCCCATGTTTTCATTTTCACTTGATTGATTGAAAACAAGAATTTATAAATTTAATAACTTTTTTTTTCCTTTCAATTTTTATTTTGACTGCCGTTATTTCTGATTCGCAGCAAAGCCTCGTAGCTCAATCAACACGCCGGAAGTGAGAGTGGATGAGGGGGAAACATTGGGACTGGCTGCAATATTATGAAGGATTTTGAGATATTTGCAGATTTTGTTATACAGTTGGATTTGACTTAGAAGTACCTTGTTTGATACATGTACCACGACAAGCGGCATCTTTTTTCATCTTCCCTAGAGTTGTGGCGAGCTTCCGGAGGTGGTACACACCATTGACTGTTTCTCGAGATGAAGATCAGCAGATTTACGAAGGAAAAAGAAAATCTTTTGAACTTGCCAATATTTAATGCCGTAGAAATTTGGCTGTTATGTAAATATATGGGGTTTGTTACTGTAACATGTATCGTACATACCGATGATAAAGGTGTAATTTCCTGAAATTTGAAGACTTGAGATGCACGGATAAAACACCAAGAAGCATCTTTAAACAATTTCTTCTTTCTTTTCCTTGTTAATGTATTTTGTTAAACTTATTTGCAATACCTTTCGTTTCATAAACGTTTTTACAATACCATTGGGATTTAAACACCGAGTATTAATCGATACAAATAATAATCCGGATCTAGCGGATGTTATAATCTCAGAGAATGATCCTGCTATAAATTAAAATGTAGCATCCATAAAAGGAAGTTTCTTCCAAGCATGGAAACATAAAATGCCACACGAACCTCAAACTATAAAACAAAACGTGTCAAAAGTTTTAAACTGGTAGAGAATAGAACCCTTTAACCATGGGCCCTTCAGATTTAAGCAACACACCCAATTCACCCTTACAATATGAAGCTGCATGAAAGAGAATGCAAGTCAGACTACAAAAGCTAATCTGACACTTGGTGTGATTTCCTGAACTTATTACAAAAAAGAAAAACACTATTATGAACTAAAATTTACCTAATGTATGTAGTCTTTCGTCTCCAATGGATACTAAACAGTATACCGCTATTTGGAAACCATGGACATTACCTAAATGTATGTAATCCTTCAATTATTACTCTTCTTCATCGTCATCTTCTTCAGATGCCTCTCTCAACCACTGCAGAAAAGATGCAGAAAATGAACATGCCAGAAAAGATGCCAGAAAAGATGCATCTTCTACTTCGAAAAAAGGCAAAACAGATTTCAATGTTACTCACTTGAATGAAACTCTCAGACTGCTTGACAAAGACTTTGTCGGATTCATCTGCATCTTTCCTTTCATCATCCCACCTTAAAACAGCATCTTCTTGAAGGATTTCTTGGTCGTATAGATGCCACAGAATCTGTGAAATAATAACATTTGAAAAATTCTTTATAGTCAACTGCACCAATAAGAAGACATACAAGTAAACTTCAAACAACAAAAAAGAGTGAATTTTATATGACATCACAGGTTCCAATCCAGATGTTATTTAATGAGTAAATTAATGTACTCCCAATACCGCAGAGACAATCTTATGCGATGAAGATGAACGTACCTTTGTAAAAAGTAGGGAAAATTCCTTTGCAGATTCCAGGCACATCTCTTCAAATTTCAGTATTACTTCAATCTGAGAAGTATCCAAACATATTTACAAACTACTAATATAAGAACTTGTACATCTAGCCATCAAAACAGAGAAACTTGGAAAAATTCAAGGTGGCTACAGAACTGTTATTAGGATTGAAATCACATACCTCATCATCCACATCAGAAAGGTAGTACTTTAGAAGCCTTTTCCATTTTGTAATTATGCTAGTAGCAATTTGAAACAACTCAGCTGAAAATCATATGGAAGAAGCATCATTAAGGCATTATTAAAATTTAAAAAAAGAGATATATATATATATATACGGACACCATAAGTGCACGTTGTCATGCCAAAAGATCACATAAGCTTGAAAGTGTAACCATGATACAGTAATATGCTTAGTTCTATGAATCACCTCAAAACTGAAGAGCACTCAACTTCACCAAAGAAATAAATGCAATAAAAGAATGACTAAAAAAACTTACTTGCCGAACCATGAGGACTGTCCAATGCAAATTTCATCACTGAATAAAATATTGCCCCAGCACAGTCCGCAGCTACCTTATTATATGACAACCTGCCATGTGAATCAGAAAGTTATTCAACACCACCAAGCAGCAGATTGTTTCTGAACGCTACCATCTCTAAACAATAGCAAATAGTATTATTGTAAACTGTAATGACATCATCAAAATCATCACATGGTGTTCCACTGCTATATGGTGATTACATATACTATACCTCAAAGAGTTTACTTCTAGGATGACATGGTCCACACTAATATTTTCATGTACAGCCCTTAGAAAAGTTGCTTCAACCTGCAAATCAAAACACATTGATAGAGGTTTAGGATTTAAAAGTGTACATAAAGTGATGAAATTGGCATTGCCATTTTAGTTGAAATTTTACCTCTTTCTCAAAGTAGGCATAATCATCCCGCGAGTCTTCATTATCATCTTCATCTGAATCATTAGAGTCAAGTTTCAACTCCCCTGAAGGGGGAAGAGTGCTTCCATCTTGAGCTAATTCCAACTCATCATCTGTAGCTCGCATTAACTCAGCAAGTTTATCTGCTGGAATGGGTGCCACTGAATGCCTCCATTCTTCTTCTAGGGTTCCTTCGTAAATTGACCAAACATATCCAGCACCTCCGGTACCAAGCTATGACAGTATATAATACAAGTCATGAACATGCATATCCAGGCTACCGAGGCCCAACAAAATGGGATTCTTTCAACACACGAGGGAAAAGGAAGGAAAAAATAATGGCCCAACTTGTAACAAACGTGAGAACAGAGTTTAAAAGTCATAAAGCACTGTATGTGTAAAATATAATTAAGAGTTAGTTATACTAGAATTTCAAAATTGAAAGTTGGATGCTATTTCTAATAAAGAAGTCATTCTAGTTACATACATTAAACGCGTAACTTGAGCTAGCTTTAAAGGTTAGAAGAGACTTCAGAAACTAAATATGTAAAGGCTAACCTCATATGCCTCTGATGCTTGGGATGTCAATTCTCCAGTAGAGTTCGCCATTGTACCTGTGACTGCAGTGTATCAAATATCTTACCGGAGGCAAATGCAAGTAAATAGTGACATGAAATCAATCTGTTCCATTTCCCCTCAATAAAAATGACTTTCTCCATCTTAAGAGAACCAGGTAGACAAGAAGTGTATTCTAAATCGATGACCAGCAGCCAAAAAAATTACATACATTATTAAAGTTAAGCTATTGTGATAGTATTATAAAAGCAAACTAGAAATTACTTTCTACAATGCCACTGCTATTGTCTGCATACTCCAACTCCTCATCACTATCTTGCGTTATTGGCTGCTGAAACAAAGATACTTTTGAATACGAAGGAACAATAAATTGGTTCCTAGTCACAACCTGGAGGACAAGAAATATCAAGATTAACAAATCATGAAAGTAAAGTCAAAGAGTTAGATTTTGCATGAAGATATTTCAGTATTTTTCTTAAAAGTTTTCTTAAAACATGATAGGAGTTATATTTCCCAAGAATAAGCAAATAAGTAGAAAGATATACAAATAATTCATGGCGATAATGTAGTCCTGCACATTTACATCTAAGGGCACCTACAAATCTAAATAGAGTGGAATTGAAAGAAGTTTAATGGCTCAATAAACATCTTGGATGCATGAATAGCAGGCTGGGAGCATGTGGAAACATACCTTGAAAGACAAAACTACGCCAGGTTTCAGTTCTGCTCCGGACTTTATACTCACTCCATCACATACTATTGCATGCCTTACTTTGCATCCATCTTCAATGATAACATTATCCCATATGTAGGAACCTTCTATAAATACATTTGATCCAACGGTACACCCTTGCCCAACAACTGAATTTGAAATTTTGGTGTAATCCCCAATCTTGGTATTGTTTCCAATAACGGTGCAAGGACCGACCTGTGCAGAACGTGATTGCCCTACTTCTGGAAGTGCAAGTTCATCAAAATTTAATTATAGATACGCAAACAGATGAAAAGGTAGTGTGCAAAATTAAATGCATTCATGAACTGCAGGCAAAAATGAATGTTCCAGCCAGAAATTTAACGTAATAGTAACCATATTACAATATAATTATTCAACCTGATGCTCGATACATCCCCCGTCTTTCGAGTCTAGTTGCAGAATTTCCAAAGAACATGACATCTGGTACAAACGGATACGTCCACCGTTGTATTATGTCCTTACTAACAGTGTCATAGCTTCGAAAATTATCAATTCTGGCAGCATAGCTAGAGTGGATTTCATGTGTGAATATCTTGTAACCCATAATCTGAAACCATTAATACTATCTGAGTGAAAATCATTTAGGGAGAAAACAATAGATAAAATCCACAGAAAGGCATACATTAAGTCGATAATTCTAGCTCTAAACATGATCCGTAACCCAAAAAAAAAAAGTTATTCATTTCAATGCTGATTAGCCTACATCTTTATTACAAAATAGAAACTTAAGGTACTGAAACAGGCCAAGACTGGTTTTCTTAATGGCTGCATTCCACACCAAGAGAGAAAAAAGAAAAACTTTTTAGAAACAAAAGAAAATGAAGAGTTATTATGCAGTAATATTTTTCACCCAAAAGAAAGATCTTTAGGGAAGCTCGGCGTCATTGTGGTAAAACCCAACAATACACCCATAGTCCATAGTCCATATTGTAGAATATATTCAGTATTCGGCTAGCAAACAAATCAAACTGATTTGTTTGCTGATTAGATGCGATAATTTAGGGATCTTTAGGGGTCCTTATTATTTCCTTTTAGGTGTACATTATGTAGTTTTTCCTTCTATGTAACTAAGGTTTCCTTCCTATATAAGGGACTCTAGGATGTAAATTGTTAGTAACGTGAAGCATTCTATTGCCTCCAAAATTCACATGGTATCAGAGCTGTTCTCTGAACCCCAACACATCAGTCTTGGTCAGTAAAACACAAGATAGCTATTCTGAAGTCACCTCTAACCATGAGGCTACTGTTGGCGGCAACCATGGAGGCTTGGAGAGTAATCAAGTCGTCATAACAGGCACAAACTGAATGAGAACAACTATGTTCAATGGTCTCATTCAGTTATGATGTATATCTGCAAAAAGGGGAAGGAAAACTACCTATCTTGTGATGCAGTCAAACCAGAAAAAGGTGATCCGAAGTTCAAAGTATGGAAGGCCGAAAATAGCATGGTCATGTCATGGCTCATTAATTCCATGACAAATGACATAGGAGAAAACTTTCTACTTTATGAAACAGCAAGAGAGATATGGGAGGTAGTAAAGGAGACTTAATCCAACAATGAGAACACCTCGGAATAATTTGAGATGGAGTGCAATCTTCATGACTTATGGCAAGGGGATCTGACTGTAACTCAATACTACAATGCTCTCACTCATTACTCGTAGTAGCTCGACTTGTGTGAGATACATCCATGGAAATGCTATGAAGACATCTAGTTATATAAGCGGATTGTTGAAAGGAAGAGACTATACAAGTTCTAAATTGGACTGAATCAAAATTTAGATAGAGTTAGAGGGAGAATCTAAGGCTATAAACCTCCGACTTGTCTAAAAGAAGCTTTCTCTAGGGTAAGGAAAGAGAAAAGCAGGAGAACCTGGAAGTTTTTGCCTTAGCAGTTAGAGGTTCTCAGTACCAACCAAGTGACAATCGACAAAGGAGGGATCAGACATGGTGTTAACCCTACCGAAAGCTTAGACATGTCAAAGACATGTGCTGGAAACTCCATGGAAAACCTACTGACCGGAAGCCATCAGGACTTACTCACAACAAAGAAGGCCGAGGAAACAATGTCTCCGTGGAAGAACCTATTGTAGCATGTGAATCGAATATGTTCAGCAAAGAGCAACTTGATCTACTAAAGATGTTCAGTCAACCTCCCTCATCACCATAGTCCTCATCAATCATTGGAACCGGATACATAGCTCATAAAGGTAAATTTGTTACTGCCTTAAATGTTAAGAAAGAGAAGGAAAGTCCATGGATTGTGGATTTTAGAGTATCAAACCACATGACTAGAGATAAAACGCTCTTTAGTACCTTCACTCCTTGTCATGAGAATCTTACTGTCATAATTGCAGATGACTCACTTTCAAAAGTGGTCGGTTCAAGATTCGTCACAGCATCAAAGGATCACACTCTAAATTTGGTCCATTTATTTCCAAATCTAATATTGCAATGTATTATCTATTAGTAAACTCACTCGGGAACATAACTGTGTTACTAAATTTCTCTCATACTTCTGTGAATTTCAGAACTTCGATTCAGGAACGACGATTGGCAATGCTAAGATGCACTTGGGGATCTATCATCTCAAGGTTTCTGATCTTCAAGTGGAAGATTGCAAGGCTAATTTTCTAGTGTCTAGAAGTCAAAATAGTCAGTTCTTATTATTAGTCAATTTCCTAAAGATAGTACAATAATGTTATGGCACTACTGGTTAGGCCATCAAAATTTCTTGTATCTCCAGAAATTATTCCCTTCATTATTCAATAACAAAATTCCTACTGATTTCAGTGAGAAATCTAACAACTCTCAAAACACATTTGAAACACCTTCCCAAATCAACCCTACAAAACATCCCAACCTTTCTCCATGACTCACAATGATGTATGGAGACCCTCTAAAGTCAAGACCAACACTGGTGCCTGCTGGTTTATCACACTTATAGATGATCACACAAGACTTACTTGGGTTTTCCTCATGAAAGAAAAGTTAGAGATGGGCCAAATTTTTAAAAATTTCAACTCAATGGTTCAAACACAGTTTCAAGCTAAGATACAAGTTTTCAAGTCAGATAATGCTAAGGAGTACTTCACATCCTCTCTTAGCAATTACTTACTGGAACAAGGAATTGTCCATCAAAGCTCACGTGTGGACACACCCCAACAGAATGGTATTGCAGAGAGAAAAAAATGGCATTTGTTAGATGTTGCTTGTTCATTCATGTTATTAACACATGTCCCGAAGCAGTATTAAGGTGAAGTCATTCTCATTGCAGCCTACCTCATCACTAGAATGCCCTCTTGGACACTAAAATTCCAAACACCATGTCAGACTCTTTTTAAGACCTATCCTCATACACACCTCATATCCTTCATTCCTTTTAAGGTATTTGGCTGCTCTTCCTTCGTCCATATTCATAATTTGAATAGAAGCAAGCTTAATCTAAGAGCAATCAAATGTATCTTCTTTGGGATACTCATCAAATCAGAAAGGGTACAAGTGATTTTCTTCCACCATCCAAAAATACTACAACTCTATGGATGTCACCTTCCTTGAATTACAACCATTTTACCCCAAACCTAGCATTCAGGGGGAGAACCACACTTCACACAAGAATATCAACTTTGGGATATCGAAACCATAGAACCTGCATCACCTCTCCAAACCTCACCATATCCTCCTACTAATGATCAACCTAAAGCCATTCACCTAGATAGCTTCATACAAGATATTATCCATAGCCCTCTAACTTAAAACTCTCCTCCACTTCTAGACAATGTTCAAGATAGAACTAATCTAATCACTTACTCAAGAAGGAAAATAAAACAAGTGGAAACGGAAACCCTAGTACATCATGAGCAATTCTAGGAGTCGAACCCGGATTCAAGGCCAAATGAAGATCCTCAAGGTAACTCTAATTTTGAACCCTATCAAAATGAGTTTACAAATGATGATATTGATTGGCCTATTGCAGTAAGGAAAAGTGTTAGATCATGCACAAAGCACTCTATATCCAATTTTGTGTCCTATCAAGGGCTATCACCCAATTTCAGGGTATTGGTATCCACCAACATAGACAAAATTGAGATTCCTAACAACATATAGGAAGCTCTCAAATCACCAAAATGGAGAGCAGGTGTCTGTCATAAAATCTAGGCATTGGAAAAGAATGCAACATGGGAAATTATTGAATTGCCCTCAAGAAAGCATCTTGTAGGGTGCAAGTGGATCTTCATAGTTAAGTATAGGGATGATGGAAGTGTGGATAGGTTCAAAGCTCACCTTGTGCCAAAGGCTTTACTCAGTCTTATGGAATTGATTACGAAGAGATATTTGCTCTAGTAGCCAAACTAAACACAGTCCGGGTCCTCCTCACTAGTTGTGAATCTAGATTGGCCTCTTTACCAACTAGATGTCAAGAATACCTTCCTTAATAGAGACCTAGTTGAGGAAGTGTATATGGATATTCCCCCGATTTTGAGAAACCTAATACAGCCAACAAGGTGTGCAAGCTCAAAAGATCACTATACGAACTCAAGCAATCTCCAAGGGCTTGGCTTGAAAGATATTTGCAATCTCCAAGGACATGGATACTCTCCGTGTCAATCGGATCATACACTATTTGTCAAATTCTCTCTCATAGGAAAGGTTGCCATTCTCATTGTGTATGTTGATGACATTATCCTATCAGGGGATTATGAGGAAGAACTAAGCAGTATTAAAGAATTCCTAGCCAAAGAATTTGAGATCAAAGACTTGAGAAACCTCAAGTACTTCATAGGAATGGAAATAGCTTAGTCTAGAAAGGTAATCTCAATCTCTCAAAGGAAGTACGTGTTGGACCCTCTGAAAGAAACATGAATGCTCAGGTGGAAGCCAGCAGATACTCCTATGGACTCAACAACAAAATTGGGTCTCAAAGAGGACAGTACTCTAGTTGATAAGGGCAAATACCAACGTCTGGTGGGGAAACTGATCTATTTATCCCACACTAGGCCGGATATTAGGTTTTCAGTAAGCATGGTGTGTCAGTTTATGAACTGTCCAAATGAAGAATGCATGGAGGCAATCTTCCGAATCTTGAGGTACCTAAAGTTGACCGGTGGAAAAGGTTCGTTCTTTGGGAAAACATCAAGTAAAGATACTGAAATTTATAGTGATGCAGCAGATTGGGCCGGATCAATAAAGGACCAAAGATCTACCTCAGGTTATTGCACCTATGTATGGGGAATTTGGTTACATGGCGAAGTAAAAGGCAATTAGTAGTTTCAAGAAGTAGTGCAAAGGCAGAATTTCGAGCTATAGCTCATGGAATATGTGAGGGAATGTGGTTAAGAAGACTTTTAAAGGAGTTAAACTTCTCGGTGGATGAACTAATGAAGATGTATTGTGATAATCAATTTGCCATCAGCATTGCAAAGAATCCAGTACATCATGATTGAACTAAACATGTGGAGATCGATCGCCACTTTATAAAGGAAAAGGTAGAGGAGGGATAATCAAACTACTTTATATGCCTTCATGTCTCCAGACAGCGGATATCGGCTCTACTAAAAATCAAGTTTGAAGATCTAAAGTCCAAGCTTGGCTTGATTAACATCTATAACCAAGCTTGGGGGGGAGTGTAGAATATATTTAGTATTCGACCAGCAAACAAATCAGTTTGACTTGTTCGCAGACAAGATGCAATATTTTAGGGATCTTTAGGGGTCCTGATTATTTCCTTTTAGGTGTACATTATGTAGTTTTTTCTTCTGTGTAGACTAGGGTTTCCTTCCTATATAAAGGAATCTAAGATGTGAATTGTTAGTAATGTGAAGCATCCTATTACCTTCCAAATTCACACATACTGTTAGTCGGCCTCTTGTCCCACATAAGTAGGATTAATGGAGAAATGCAAGAGACATGAAATGAAAAGCATTGATTGTTTATTTAGATTCACATGTTCAACCACTAAGGCAAAATATTTTACAATGAAAGTAACTTAACAGAGATTAGTTAAGATATCCATGATAAAGAAGACCATCATACATCATCAACAAGCAATCCCTTAACAAAATGTCGACGAAGATGTTGATAGTCAAAATTGTCGGTGAAAAGGCTGAGTACTTCTGGGGAGCAGATGTCTATATAGCAGTCCTGCATAGGATACAAAGTTTACACTACACCAAGGGTATATATGATATTAATAATAAATCAATTCCTTTTTTCCCCCTCTTTGACGATTATAGCATAACATATTCCTTACCAAAAAGTACCAATAATTAAGTCATTTTATTACTCATAGTTTGAGAAAAAATTTCCTCATCACTAACAAAAGTTACTTAGAATAGAAAGCAAAGTGTAAGAAAATATTAATCTATAAAAGTTCATAAGATGGTAAAGTTAACCTGTTTATCGTTATGAAGAGAGATGGAAGAATTATCCATAAGCAATGACTTATCAAGATAAAGAGCCCCATTTGATTGGTCCGCCTTATCCTCATAATACAAGAGTTGCTTAGTATTAGGATCTATTGCCATAAACAGCTCATCAGTACCAAGTCTAGATTGGTGCGTGATAGGAGAAGGCTTCGAACGTTTAATCACCATCGTCATTATAGCATTACTATCTCGCTTCCTTCTCTCCTTATGTTCTTGAAGAGCTTTAGTAAGGGACATGTTGCTTACAGTATCGCCAGTAATAAGAACAAAATCCCCATGTATCTTCAATTGGTATAAGAGGGGGAAAAAAAGGGGGGAAAAAACCCTCTTAACAACATTACAAGTGCTAACTGTAAAAAAGTTACATTGACTTTTGGGTAAAATGTACACCCGTACAAATTGTAGTTGTACAGATTACACATATTCAAAAACCCTAGTCATTTTTCTTATGTCTTGTCAATGTATAATCAATGGATCTAAGGACGTGCCTTGGATTATTCATTTTTCAGGTAAAATATATTACCAAAACAGCATCCAATCAAGAACCCAAAATTTTCACGGAAAACTTTCCTTTTTTTTCTTTGGGTTTCTTTCACAAATACATGATAAGACGTAGTAATTGCATTCTAGATACAAGAAAACATCATGATAGAAATGTATGACCATGCAAAATTTTAACCTATTTCATTTCGTTAGGGAAAGAACAAGACGTATAATTTGGAGCCTGAGTAATAACATACCACATTTCGTTCGTAGATTAATCGCAGCGCATCTCCTGCACTAACAGAATTGTGTGATTCTATAGTTGTGACAGAGAAGTCCGGTTGAGAGAGCCATTCAGAGCTTTCCAGATAATCGATGATTTGCTTTGAATGAGCACAGCAAAACACAAAAACCTCTTCAACACCCGCTGATTCGAGCCATGCTAAGGTATAATCTATCATTGGGACATTCACCAATGGTAGTAATACCTTAAAAACAGTAGAGCATGATCAAATACAAGAAGTCACATTGAAAACATAATTCTTTATCCATCCAATCAATATAGCAAGCACCTTATCCTCTCCTTTCCCAAAACAAAGTAGCTAGAAAATTTGGAAAAATAAAATAAAATCTGAGCTACAACAAGGCACACAATTATCTCCTCAATCACAAAAATAGAGCATCAGTGGCATGGAGAGAGAGAGAGCCAGAGACAGCGAGAGAGAGCAACCTTAGGGCGTTCGAGAGTGATGGGCCGGAACTTGGTTGCAAAGCTATCAGCGAGAAGAACTGCCTGTAAAGGAACGCGCGCCAACTCCTCGGGGTCCTCTGAACCCTTAGATGCACCCTTTTTCTGGGCACCCATTTCTACCTTCAAGTCTCAGAACAGTGATGATATCAGAATCTCAGAATCAGACTAGAAGAAAACCCTAACTGCCAAATAAAACCGCAGTCAATTAAAAAAGAAAAAAAAAAAAAAGATGATATTTCTTTCTTTAGATCGTGAAATTGCGTACTCGAGTCCTTATCAGATGGAACGAGAGAAGGAGTGACAAGAAGAGAGAGAAACCGTGATGAGAGTGCCGTTAATGGCGGACTTGGTCCGTTCCCTTACCTTCTTCACCTTCAACCAGCAGCTACTGTACGAGCTTACTACTATAACGGAACATTAGCATCCGAACCCCTGATTCGCTATCATTCAAAAAAATATGAGCAATTTTGTAAAAACATATTTCTCTAAATTTGGAGAATCATAGAGAGAATCTTTAAAAAAAAAAATAATAATAATAATAATAATAATAACAGTATTTTCCCAACTCTTTTAATAGGACAAGTTAGAATACATTTCAAAATTTTCTCACAAATTTTAATAAATATTAAAAAAAAAATTAATAATTATAAATAAAATTTAAATTTTATTAAAAATAAGTAAAATAATTATATATTAAATTTTAAATTTAACCAATTTAAAGTAATATATATTTATATCCTCTTTAATTTAAGTTTAATAATTTTAACCCACTCTTTTTTACTTTCTTCTTTATTTCTCTTTACCACTCTTATTTGCAACGCTACAACTACATTTCCCTATTTTCGATAACACCAACTTTTACTATCAATATAAAAATTTAAACTTTTAATATTTTAATATTAATTTTTCATTATTTATGAGATAGATAGAAATAAAATAATTAAAATTTTAATATTTTTATGTCAGTAGTAGAGGTTGGCGGTATCAGTATCGAACCACTAATATAAAAATTTTAAATTTTAATATTAAGAGATATGGAGAGAAAATAACTAAAAATTTTAATATTTTTATATCGGTAGTAGAAGTTGACAGTAACGGTGGCAAAAAATGGTGGTGGTAGCGGTGACGGAGGAGGGTGATGGTAGCCGATAGAGTGGAAGAAATAAAAATAAATACATAAAGTAGGTTAAAAAATCAAATTTAAATTAAGGGGATGGTTGTATGTCACTTTGATTCACTTGGACATTGTATATGAATTTGATTCACTTTGTATGTCACTTTAATGTTAAAAATCTAAGATTTAGGGTTTAATATTAAAAGATTTAGGGTTTCAAGATTTCATGGTTAGAGTTTAGACTCACCGTTCCTTAATAAGTATGAGAGCATCACGTATATAGGATTTAGATGTTTTGTAAGCTTCTTCGTATTTGTTACTTAAGAGGTTGTGAGACCTTGATCTTATGTTCAGGAATAATCATGACCAATGCCGCTAATGTATGTCATTGATGTTGTATGGGATATAAAGTTGGTCTATATGCCTCCATGCTATTCTAGCGACAGGTGCCTCACTATCGACATATGACTTTATTAGAGAGCCGTCTGAAAATACATGTGTCTCTCGATCCTACTTTTTTGAGTTCTTGAAAGTCTCCTTCCAATATATATACATGAATTGTAGGAATACTTAATTTGTGAAAGTGGTGGACTGGTCAAGCAAGTTATTGAACTTATATTGTTTCATCCGTAGCAGAAACATATACTCATCATCCACATGTTGTAACCATAAAAAAAAAATAAAAAGTAAAACATCAATTAAATTAAATACTCTATTGGAAACTTAGCTAACATATGTATTGGTTTGAATGCTTACAAAATTGTGTAGCCATGACGAGGGTCGCAGTCTCCTCTCAAAGAAGTCTTTCTCATAATTACGACATTCAAATCCTATGATAGGTCCCTGTCAAATACAAATTTTGAGAAAATAACATGAGAAATAAAATAAATTTAAATGAAGTTCACAAAAAAAAAATGCTTACTTCCTTATGTCAGTCTTTAGCTATCATTGCATTGCTTACTCATTATTCATATTTGGGGTAAGAAGTAGCGTTAGCAATAATGTTTTTTTCTTCTTCTTACATGTTTACTTCTTCATATCTATAAACCAAGACATGATGGCCGAAGCTTTTTTTTTTTTTTTTTTTCATCCTTTGATCCCTTCATGTCTCAATAATGGGTGGGATTACATATATCTCTACCGATTCCACCAAATTCTCTGCATTTTTCTCGACTGGTAATAGTGGAGTAAATAGGGCAGCAGATCTAGGGTGGTAGACTATCTGGTGGAGAATGGTGGCGAGTGATGCAGTATGGGGGATGTGGCAGATGATGGCGAGAATGGGAAAGATTTCATGGGATGCATACCATCTTTGATATATATAATTATCTTTTCCACCTCTCTCATCTGCCTCTTCATATCATCTCTCAGTTTTCTAAATATCTTCTTCATCATTCCTATAATCTTCTTCTTAAATGCGTAATAAAATCCTCCAACTTTGACGCCTTCTTACTTTTCACCTCAACTTCATCACCTTATTCTTCTACTTCCACTACTTGTTCTTTTTCTTCCTCTAATACATTTGTCCAATGGTCCACATCTTTGTCATCCTCATCCACAAAAGGTTGCACAATGGGTCAAATACTCCTCAATTGATTCTTTTTTAGTTGGTTTTAGGATTTTAAGGATGACAAGCTGTATCAGATAAAAATCAAAGTCAGTTTAATTTCAATGATTATGATGGACTAAAAGAGTCTAATATTAACTAAAGAAATGAAACCTTACTTATTTTTTCCTAGTCCACGACTCGACCTTTTCATGACTTACGAACATATCTACAGATGACCAGTTTAACATTTGAGACATGAGATTCTCATCACCCCGCACTACAACTCGTATTTCAAGATAAGGAATGAGTTTGTAAGAAAATACTAATAGAGTTAATGAATTAACTATTAGCAAACCTAAACAAAAAAAATAGTAAATATAAAATATAAATTCTAACCTGTAGAGTAAGCGGAAACCCGTATAAGTCATATGTTTCCTCTTTCGACTTTATCTTCTCTGGTTGATCTTTGTGCGCAATGGCCTTTATTTTAATATTTTTCTTATGTGATTAAATGATACCCTTATAATTAAGTCTACCTCAAAGGTCATCTTCTTTCTTATGTTAGCAATCATGACTTCTTACTTTACAATCACAGAAGTACAGATCTTAAAACAAAGACCAAGGTTAATTATAGGTTGAAGCTCAACCCCTAAAATGAAAACAATTAAGCAAATAATATAACAAGACTAAGTTGAAAAAGAAAAAAAAATATTATAATAACCAATGGCTTGATAGTCCCAAAAATAATAAATCGTCAATAATTTCATTTCCAAATATATTTAATTACTTAAAATACATATGAAATTAATATTTCATAATATTTACAATAATAATATTTTAATTAATTTCAAAGGAAAAAAATATGAAAACTCTTTAACTTTTAAGTCATATAGCCGATGACTAGGTTGAATGTTTCTGACATTGATTTCAATAACGATTTTATTATTTTATCTTCTTATTCGTTCGAATTTATCGAAATATCTTTCGTTGACATTTTATCGATATTCTTAATCAAATTCAATCGATTACTTATCATATCTTTTGTAATTTGATTTTTTAAATTCGTTGCAAATATATTTTTCCAGATCTGCTTGATTCTTCTCTGGATTCAATTCAGATTGCTTTCGAATTGAAGAGGTGAATTGAAAAAGTTACTTCTTCAAGGGTTTGGATTTGAAGTCAACGAATGTTGGAAGGAAGGAAGGAAGGAATTTGGGTTGTTTTTTTTTTTCCCTAGAAAAACGGTGAAATAAGTGAGAGGGTATTTTAGGAAATATATATATATATATATATATTTAATTAAATTATCAAAGGAAAGGTATATTTATTTCGTAATTATAACTTTTATTTAGGTTAAGTTTCCAAAATATTTCTTGATTTTATTTGCAAATTTTTGTTGGCTTAAAGTTTGATTCGTTTGGGTTGCGATTCTGATCAAAGTCCTAGCAACTTGCGTGAGTAGAATTAGGGTCTGTGATTCCTTCTCCTACTCTACCTCTGGCTCTGCGTCTTCCTAATTTTCCAAAATCAGGGGCAAGTACGACTGAAAACCCTAAAATCATCACACAAATTCTCTATACTTCGTTTGCTTTCTTTCTTTCTGCTTGATTTTACTTCAACAATGGCTTCCGATACGGCTGAAAACGACGGATTGAAGAAGCTCGAGTACCTTTCTCTAGTTTCGAAAATCTGCTCGGAGCTGCAGAGTCATGTAGGGTTTGGCGACAAGGTTGTGGCCGAATTCATCACTGAGATAGGCCGCAACTGCGAGACAGAGGACAGATTCGACGCTAAATTGAAAGAGAACGGTGCCGAGTTCCCTGATTACTTTGTCCGTACGTTATTGACGATCATTCACGCTTTTTTTCCTCCTCAGAAAAGTAGTAAATCTGACAAGGAGTCAAAGGAGGAGAATGATTCCGATGGGAAAAAAGGTAAGTTTCGTGCTTTGGCGATTGATGATGATAGGGCGAGAGTGAAGGAGCTGGAGAGGGAAATCCAGTCTGAGATCCGTCAAAAGCATGGGGACAGAGAAGAAGAAGAAGATAGGGACAGGCATAGAGGAAGGGACCGAGATAGGTACAGGGATAGAGATAGAGATGGGGATAGGAATAGAGATAGGCACAGTGATAGGTCTGATAGAGATGAGAGGCGTAGAGATATGGATCGTGGGGATAATGGCGGTAGAGGTGATTACAGGGGTAGTAGGGGAAGGCATGGGGATAGAAATCGAAGAGATGAGTATGATGAGGAGAATGGGCATCACAACGAGGGTTTTAAGGAGGAAAGAGTTGATAGAGATAGACGTAATGGGCAACAAAGAGCTGTTGATGGTGAACCGGAATTGTATAAGGTTTATAAGGGGAGGGTTTCAAGGGTGATAGAAAGTGGTTGTTTTGTCCAGTTGAGTGACTTAAGAGGGAAAGAGGGTTTAGTCCATGTCTCTCAGATGGCAACAAGGAGGATACCTAATGCAAAGGATGTTGTAAAACGGGATCAAGAGGTTTTTGTCAAGGTTATTTCAGTTTCGGGGCAGAAGCTGAGTCTTTCTATGAGGGATGTGGATCAGAATTCTGGTAAGGATTTACTTCCATTGAAGAAAAGAGAAGACAGTGATGGTTATCAAACAAATCCTTCACTCTCAAAGGAGGATGGGCCTGTTACCAGGATGGGCCTTTCTGGAATCAAGATCGTAGAAGAGGATGATATCATCCCATCACGCCGTCCCTTAAAGAAAATGAGTTCACCAGAGAGATGGGAAGCAAAGCAGTTGATTGCTTCTGGGGTTTTGAGTGTGAGTGAGTACCCTATGTATGATGAGGAAGGAGATGGGATGATGTATCAGGAAGAGGGAGCTGAAGAAGAGCTAGAGATTGAAATGAATGAGGATGAACCGGCATTTTTACAGGGTCAAACCAGATACACTGTTGACATGTCTCCAGTTAAGATATTTAAGAATCCTGAGGGCTCACTGAGCCGAGCTGCAGCGCTTCAATCTGCTCTGATTAAAGAACGGAGAGAAGTCCGAGAACAGCAGCAAAGAACCATGCTTGATTCAATTCCCAAGGATCTTAATCGTCCTTGGGAAGACCCTATGCCTGAAACTGGTGAGAGACATCTTGCACAGGAACTTAGAGGTGTTGGTTTATCGGCCTATGACATGCCTGAATGGAAAAAGGATGCTTATGGAAAAACCATTGGGTTTGGACAGAGGTCAAAGCTCTCCCTTCAGGATCAAAGGCAGAGCTTGCCAATATACAAGTTGAAGAAGGAATTAATCCAAGCAGTGCATGACAATCAAGTTCTAGTTGTTATTGGTGAGACGGGTTCTGGTAAAACAACCCAAGTGACTCAATATCTAGCCGAGGCGGGGTATACTACCAGAGGCAAAATTGGATGTACTCAGCCTCGTAGAGTGGCTGCTATGTCTGTGGCGAAGAGAGTGGCTGAGGAATTTGGTTGTAGATTAGGAGAGGAAGTTGGTTATGCTATTCGATTTGAAGATTGCACCGGACCAGACACTGTCATTAAGTATATGACTGATGGTATGCTTCTAAGAGAAATTTTGATTGACGGAGATTTGACACAATACTCAGTTGTGATGCTTGATGAAGCTCATGAGAGAACCATTCATACGGATGTTCTTTTCGGATTGCTTAAACAACTTGTGCAACGGAGACCAGACCTTAGGTTAATTGTCACATCGGCTACTTTGGATGCAGAGAAATTTTCAGGTTATTTCTTTAACTGCAACATTTTCACAATACCTGGAAGGACTTTTCCGGTAGAGATACTCTATACTAAGCAGCCGGAAAGTGATTACCTAGATGCTTCTCTGATCACTGTGCTGCAGATTCACTTGACTGAACCTGAAGGTGATATCCTTCTCTTTTTGACTGGTCAAGAGGAGATTGATTTTGCATGCCAATCTCTCTATGAGAGGATGAAAGGACTTGGTAAGAATGTTCCAGAATTAATCATTTTACCAGTGTATAGTGCTTTACCTAGTGAAATGCAATCTAGAATTTTTGACCCTGCGCCACCTGGGAAGAGGAAGGTGGTTGTGGCAACTAATATAGCTGAGGCATCATTGACAATTGATGGGATATTTTACGTTATTGATCCTGGTTTTGCCAAGCAAAATGTATATAACCCAAAACAAGGGCTGGATTCTTTAGTTATAACTCCAATCTCCCAAGCTTCGGCTAAGCAAAGAGCTGGGCGGGCTGGACGTACAGGACCCGGAAAATGTTACCGGCTCTACACAGAAAGTGCATATAGGAATGAAATGTCTCCCACTTCAATTCCTGAGATTCAGAGAATAAACCTTGGGACTATAACCCTTAGTATGAAGGCAATGGGAATTAATGATCTTCTATCATTTGACTTTATGGACCCACCTTCACCTCAGGCTCTGATTTCTGCTATGGAACAATTATACAGTCTAGGAGCACTTGATGAGGAGGGACTTCTAACCAAGTTGGGTAGGAAAATGGCGGAATTTCCTTTGGATCCACCATTATCTAAAATGCTGCTGGCAAGTGTGGATCTTGGATGTAGTGATGAAATTTTGACTATTATTGCTATGATCACGACCGGAAATATCTTCTACCGGCCAAGGGAAAAGCAGGGCCAAGCTGATCAGAAAAGAGCCAAGTTTTTCCAGCCAGAGGGAGATCATCTGACTCTACTAGCTGTTTATGAAGCATGGAAAGCTAAGAACTTTTCAGGGCCTTGGTGTTTTGAAAACTTTGTTCAGTCTAGATCTTTGAGGAGAGCTCAGGATGTCAGAAAGCAGCTTCTCACTATCATGGACAAGTATGATTTCCTCATCCTTTTCTTTGTTTTTTTATTATCTGTTTCTTATATCATTATCTGTTGAGGTTCTACACCTTAATATGAAAAGAAGCAAAATTTAAAACTAAAAAACTCCAACCATGAATCCTAATATGAAAAGCCATCTTGGTGATTTTTTGGGGTTCCGATTTTTAAGTTTTAATTGCAGGAAATTTGAGCTTATCAGTTGCGCTCAATGAACAATTATCATGTTTTTGGGGAGTCAAGTTAATCTTTTTTAGCTCCATTTTGTATATATATCTCTTTACCCTGGAAACAATGGCGAAATGCGCGTGCCTGGGTGTGTGAGTATTTTTTTTTTCTTTCTTTCTTTCTACTCAAAATTACTAAATGTTGTACTTTCTTCAGGTATAAATTGGATGTAGTCACTGCCGGAAAGAATTTCACAAAGATAAGGAAAGCAATCACAGCTGGATTCTTCTTTCATGCAGCTAGGAAAGATCCACAAGAGGGCTATAGAACCCTAGTTGAAAACCAGCCGGTTTATATTCACCCAAGCAGTGCTCTGTTCCAAAGACAGCCAGATTGGGTCATTTACCATGAGCTTGTTATGACCACAAAGGAATACATGAGGGAGGTCACAGTCATCGATCCTAAATGGCTCGTCGAATTGGCTCCGAGATTTTTCAAAGTTTCCGATCCCACCAAAATGAGCAAGAGAAAGCGACAAGAACGTATTGAACCGTTGTACGATAGATATCATGAGCCCAATTCATGGAGATTGAGCAAGAGAAGAGCTTGATCTAATCTCTTTCGGCTTCACACTCCTGTAAATATCATTTTCCTTATTTTATTTTACTTTTTTTTTTTTTTATGTAATTGACAAGGTTTTTTTTTCTTTTTTGAGGCATTTTACTTAATGGACCTCCCTCCCTTATATATATATATATATTATAATTAACTCTCAAAATTTATATCCTTAATATAAAATTTTGTTGTCATGAATGAATCATTACGATTATCTTTTTATTTATTTTAATAAATTTGATCACGTAATAAAAAAAAAAGGTGTCAACTTGGTCGGATTTTAATTTTAATTTTTTTTTCTATAAACCATGAGAGTCCATCAATAGAGTTGAGTTTAAAAGGAGAGAGAACAAAAAAAGCTTAAGGGGAACAAAAAAAAAAAATATAGTTATTGTTCCATATCTGCTTTTAGAATCTCTTCAAAAAAGCTTAAGGGGAACATTACAAACTCAGAATCTCTTCAAACAAAGTAGGACGCCAAGGTGGTTTTGTTTTGTTTTTTTTTGCCATTTTTATCAGAAAAGAGTAGCTATATGGGTGGTTCCTTCCATAAGGCGTAGGGGTCTGCATATTTTCAGCTTCAACCATGTTTATTACCAACGTTGTAGGCCCAAATAGTTCATCCTTGCAGACCAATAATACCTGCATGACATTAGTGGATAGGTAAATACTATTGCAAAGTGCAGACAAATCGCTACGATTATAACAATTTGAACACACTTTTTTCCAAGTGCGAAGGAAACCAATATGATTGTATGTAAGATCATACTCACCACAAGCTACCCTGCCTCCAGCATTTCCAGTGGATTTGCTAAGCTCATGTCCACCTGCAAACGTAGCAAGGGGTTCAAAGTAAATAAATAACCCCCTAGTTTCTATTATTCCAATCCACATTACTTCCAGAGTTTAACATATGAGTAGATCTCGAATCAATAATCAATGAGTTTTTATTCTTATTATTTAGTTATTTGTTTTTTTAAAAGACTTGCAACTGCAAAACTAACCTAATCGATCAGATCCACAGACACTCCAAATAAAATTTCCGAAAGTAAAAGACATTACCCTTGCCAAGATCATCAGGATCAGCATGGACAACAACAGCCCTTCCAATAATAGCGTGTGGTCCAATGAGAGGGATCTGCAAAACATTTGTAGAGAGGGAATTTGAATTCAATTTTTGTTGGGTCTTTCTAGAACAGTGAATAGATAAAATAGGCAGGAATTCGATGAAAACCTGTTTGTCAATAATTGTGAAACTGGCAACACCTGAAATGCATAAAAGCATATTACAGAGTTAATTCCAAGATACTAGCGATCATCGTTACTTCACTGAAATAAATGTACTCAATTCCCATGTCCCCATGTTATAAGATATTATGGCCCAAAGGAAAATTCTCTTGTTAAGACTTGAAAAGGAGAGAAAACACACATGGATGACTGAAAAACCATGCAATCCTTTTTTATGAGAGAAACTATTGTAGGTTCATAGAGTTACTTCTACAACAGTGCAATTACTTACAGTTCAAAGGAGGTTTTGTGCAAATAAATAAGCAGTATAAACATACCATCATCTCCGACAGTGATGTTTCCCAGATCACCAGCATGACGGGTCTCATCCTCGGGGGCACCATGCTCATGGGCAGCAGGGTTGAAATGTGGCCCTGCATTACAGTTTATCTTAGAAGGGCAATGCAACTTACTTTTTCTTTTTTTTGGGTAGTTTCTGTTTAGCTCCAAAATAGCCCAGCATAATAGAAAACTACTTTTCATATTTTCAATTTTTACCGGTTGATAAGCAACCATTGGTGGTGTCTCCAAGTGCGTGAACATGGAAGCCATGAAGCCCAGGCTTAAGACCAGAAATACTTCCGACTACTGTGGTTGGACCTGGAAAGTTTTTTAAAAAATTACATAACAGCTACTATATGTATATAAACAGATGGGTATTCAAACATTTCTTTAAAGTTACCATCTCCTTCTTGGGTGAAGTTGATAATTCCCTTCACGCCTTCACTGTTCCCAAGAACCGCAACAGCCTTCACCATTTTTTCTTTTCCTTTCTGTGATCTGGGGAAAAAAAAGAGAAACAAGCATAATTAGAGTCATGTAAGAAAAACGAGTCGGTGTATATATATCTCCTTGCTTACTCAAAAGAAGTAAAGATATAATTAAGCAGCGAAGGAGTTCTCAAATAAAAACAGAACCAGATAAACTCCGTCATTCTAGCTGTATAAAAACTCCATAGAATCAAGAAAGGAAGAAGAAAAAAAAAATCCACATCAAATACAACAAATGATGAAATAGATAAGCTGAACTAAAAAAACTAAGAGTCACGGTAAATTAAGCAAATATGAAACTTCCGGCCCAAAAAGTCGAAATAAAAAAATGATGCAAAAGTATTTTTAAAAAAAGTTTAATTAATTAACACGGATAGTAGAATTGAAGCAGATCGTTGATCAGATCAAACAAAAAATAAATCCGAAACTCTATGCGAGAGAACTCGATACAAAACAAAAAATGGAAGTCCGACGACTTTCAGAAAAGCAAAAAAAAGAAAAAAAAATCACAAGAATCAGATTAGATCAGATTTCTACAACCTGAAGCTATGAAATCAAGAATTCTTGAGCTGAGAGAGAATCGAAATGAAATAGAAAGATAGAGAGATCAAGCTCACCTCAGAACACCCCTATGTAGTTGAGAATGAGGGCAGATGCAGAATGTGAGCTGTGGACCAAGAATGACCCAAAACCCGTTCTTCTTTTGACTCCGTATACTACTAGAGACGAGAGAGAGAGAGAGAGAGAGATTTTATGCAGGGCCCTGAATCCTATGGGTCTTGGCCAATTTTGGCTCTCGCTTCATGGGCTCCACTACTAATTGAGGGCTAAAGTGGTAACTTCATGCACTTCTGGTTAATAGATTTATTTATTTATTTATTATTATTATTATTATTATTATTATATATATTTATATTTTTTATTCTTTATCTTTTGGTTCCACGAGATGACATGGGATAACATGGTAGTAGTCTATGTTATAATTTTATTATAATTTACAATAAATAAAATATGGTAGTAGTGGGTGATATATTTTACTTATATTACAAAGAAGAGGAAGAAAAATGTATTCATGAATCATGATGGATGGACACTGATCCTTCATTCATAATTGGAAGTAAGGTGTGGCCAAGCTCTCCCACTATGATAACAAAAAAAGAAAAAAGAAAAAAAAAAAAAGAAGCAAATTCGTATGCTTTATTCTCAAAAGAAAAATAAAAATAAAAATAAAAATCCGACGTGTCGTTTTTGAAAATTTAAGTAATCAGAAGTCAGTTTGAGTATGCCGTTTGGTGTTGGAGTCTAAGTCAAGCCCTTTGCGAGATGCTTGCCATAGCTGTGTTTCAATTCCAAGCTTCTTCAACTCTATCATCCCACGCTCAGCTGTACATGTTAGCCCACCCATCTCATCTCAAACTTCTATTTCATTATTTTTTTTAATTTTTTTAAAATAGTCAAAAGGGTTTGGTTTTCCATGCTTAGATCATATCGGATATGCAATGAATAGAAATAATATTTTCAAGAATCAAAATTTATGCAAGTTAATGAGATGAAAATGATAAATCTGAGCCTAATTTTTTTTTTTTTTTTTTTTTTTTTTTTTGTAGTACGAGTGAAGAAGTTAACATTATAGATATGTTGGTGTTTTGAAGGGGAGAAAGTTAGAGCGAGTAGAGTAGAGTGGTACCATCAACGGCATCAATTGAAGTGAGAGTTTTCGAGTTTCGGTTAATCCAGAACTGCCAACGCTCATCAGCTATATCCGGTTCCATTCCATTGCTTTTCGCTCTTCTCCAGAAATATGCAAGCCAAGCCTGTCCAGTAAAAAACACAGCAAGAATCACCTATTTTTGCTAAGAAGTTTAGATGAGAGAATTTTCATTACAAGTTAAGTGGGTTGATGGATGAACTGTTACGTTGTTTCTAAGTACATAACTCGGTTTTCAGAGCATAGGACGAAGTAAGTATACCTGCTTGAAGAACACATCCACTGATTCCTCCGCGCTTAGTTCTGAAACAAAATGCAGTAATAGATTTCCCTCATTAGTTATATTTTATTCCAAGGAGTGTAGAGAAAATAAGACAGGCATGGACTCTCATATCTACTTCATCAAATTGAAGACTTATGTGAAAAGTGTTGTCTTCAACTTACCAAAGGCTTCATATAGTCCATCTGTAGCCAACTTCAAGTCCTCTAGCCACTCATGAGGAAGGACAAAAAGAACAGTTACAATGTTAGTTTTGTTTCTTCGAAATTAAGTCCATCGTCTCTAATAAAATGTTTTAACCATACCCCATTAGTTTCTCACCTGATTTCAATACATTTGGGCGGCGGTTTTGAGCCATCGCAACTGCTACTGCATCTTCTACCTTTAAAATTAAAGTTCATTAAAGATGTTTTCAGTTGCAATAAGCAAACAAACAGTATTGTTTGAAACTGATATTTTTTCATGCGAATTTTAGTGAGAGAGGTATGTAAGGAACCTTTAAAGCCGCTAGTTCACGGAGACCTCTCTCAACAAAAAGCATGATCTCGATGTTCGAGTCTCCGGACAGATTGTTTAATTCACGTTGAGCATAATCTCTTTCCTCTGAAGATCAAAACAAGACAATGAATAAATGAGCACAAAGGCAACAGCATTGGCTCAAAACAGGTTAATTTGGGAAGTTAAAAGAAGTGAAACATACAACCCCTTTACGTGAATGCTTACCGATCTCCTCTTTAGCTTTCTGTCCTGCAGCCATTACAACTTCAACAGGACTAGAGGCAAAGCTTGACCAGTACTCATGTCTTGCTCCAGCGATTTCTGGATGAATGCCTGCCAAAACACTTCAATTATATGAGAAATAAGGAAATATAATCTACTTAATAATCTTCCATTATCCCCTGAACTATAGTGCCACTGCACATCAACTCTCTAAATGATAAAAACCACCGAGAAACGGAGCCAATCACACCATTTGACTTAAGCAATCAATCCAAAAAAGTGTATTAATTTCTTATACAGTGGCGATGGCCTAGTTACCCTTAACCTTGCAAAAAAAAAAAAAAAAAGGCAAAAAAAAAAACTTTTACCATGGCGGACGCATAAATTCCAATACCGAGCAAGCCAGCACCTCTTTAAAACTAGCTCTTCCTAGCATAAAAGGACCACATCATGCCACGACAACATAGAACAATGAATAAACAGAGTGAAATGGAATGTAAGCTTGAGGCCTAACCATCTCTTCGTGAGTTAGTATCATTCTATGAGTCATAATACGAAGTGATTCCAATTCAACCTCAATTTCATGCATGCGTTGGTGATCCAATGCAGATGTTGCCTCATCCCGTGCATTCTGACCCTCAATTAATGAAGTATATACATCAATTGGCATAGTCACATTGGCTGGTAAAGTTGCTATGTTGTGAACCAGTAGAAGAAAAGTAGACAGAAGTCTAAGTAACACAAACCTCTCTATGAAAAGCTGCCTCCTTCCTGAAATGTAAAAATGAAAATAATCATCACCAAAGCATATAAGGACTGAAATAAAGAAACAAAAACAAAACAAACAAACGAACAAAAAACAAAAGATTGAGGTACTAGCCTGCTTATGAGACGAGCTTCTAATGTTGCACCTTCTCCAAGAGTAGCAACCTGAGCAACCTGAGAAGGAAAGACAATCAAATTTAGGGTATATTATTATTATTATTATTATTTGACATATAATAAGAGTTAAAGTGACCAGTATCTTTAAAGCTTAAGCTGTTGGGAAATAAAACTAACAATGTTTAGTACTATAAAGACAAATGTATATACATTATTAGAATTTAGAGGCATGCCTACATACTGGATTTTTCCTCCTTATAATAGAGAAGTTCACCTGTTTCTCGAGTTGCCGAGCTCTGGCCTCTGCTTCCTCAAATTTCTCCTCTGCAAGTCGCAGCTGGGAAGGCACATATCAAATGGAATGCTAACAAATTTGTAATAGATCAATCAATTCGGAACTCAATTATTCTTTACCCAAGTATTCACATTATATGATGTTCTCTAAATATTCAGAACATAACATCCAATTATTACCTAATGATTATTTAATGGAATTAACGAAACAGAACTACTTAAGTTTCTGGCGTCACCTTTTCAGATAAGCTTTCATTTTCTTCCTGTAGCATATCAAGCTGCAAAGAAACCAACAATACATAAACAGAATAAAAAAATATACCAAACCATGCTTTTAAATAGCATACTTTAGGCTGTGCATTGGCTGATCAGGTTCTATAAGAATCAAGAGTCATTTTATTATTAACTAAATGCATAAACATATTTCATCAAAAGCTCTTATGATAAAAAAACTATACCCCCAAAAAACTGACAGAAGATGTACTCCCAACAGCTATACCTCGTCTTGTAGATCACCAGCCGAGGTTTGTTTTCCCATTTCTCTGAAATTGATGTTCCCCATGTCCATAGAGAACCTGTTTAATGATAGAAACAATGAAAAAAATTAGAAATTCAGAAAGAAGCTCTTATGGATTCAAAGTTTTTGTAAGCTACCTTCTATCTGATCTTCTCGAATCTTCTTGATTCTCTGTTGGGGTGAGAGGGTGGTTTGGTCTGAGAGTTATAGGTACACTAGAAGGTACCATTGGAACTGTCTTCACTGCTAACTGGGGACGCCCTGCTAGCATTGTACGAGAAGACGGAAGCTGTTCAAAAGTACTGTTAGACTGAGACAATCTGGCGTTGGCTGGTGTAGAATGAGCTGAAGATGGTTGTTCCACTTGTTGAACTGATTGAGGTGATCGAAAGGGAGGCGATGGTAGGTCTGACGAGCGGACAGATTGAGATGATCGGACTGTAGAGTAAGTGGAAGATGGTAGTTCAATCGGACTGACAGGCTGAGATGACCGGAAAGCTGGTTTTGAATGACCTGAAGATGGTTGAGGTTCCATTAATGACTGGCTCGATGATGGTGCTGAATGAGCTGATGGTTGTTCCACTGGCTTATTCGGCTGACCTGCTCGGACCCCACCTGAAATCGTCCGTGTGGGAGGTGGTTCTTGAACAGTAGGAATTGGCTAATATAAGTAAGATAGAAGTGAATCAGATATAGAATTGATAGGCTACAAGTACTAAATTAATCCCCACACTCTATCAAAGTTTCAACTTGGTCCTCTTTTCTTTTGATCTCAGTTTACTCAATATAGAGTTTAAAATACTTCCCCAATCATTTCTTAGTTAAGCTTTACTTATTAGATTCATTAAGAGTGAGATTTTTAAATTTATGGAGACTAAATTAAGACCAAAAAGAGAAATCTAAATTAAAGAAGCTTTGCATCAAGAGGGGATAAAAGTAATATAATTTATACCTTAGGAGAGCGGGATCGGGCGGCAGCTCTTCCACTGGCAAGCCCAATGCTACCAGTACCAGAGGACAAGCTATAATCAAAGGAAAGGTCATCATCATCTTCATCATCTGGTTGATATGACATCACTTTTGCAAGCCTTTGAGCGGCAGCCTTTGCCGCTATGTTCGGTCCTCTCTTAAAATTCGCCACCCCAACTGACCCCGACCTTGCATGACGCATTGATGACATCATTGGTGACGACTGTGCACCTGGAGTGCTGGGATCACCGCTTTTCTGCCTTGTGTACACTGGTCTAACTCGATCCATTGCCCGGTCCTGTACCTGAAACAGACTTAAATAAAAGAATAAATAAAAATGAAGCCAGTTACTCGATCCATATGAAAATTCTGAATGAAGAAATTGAATTTTCTACTACCAAATTACTAATTACTAATTTGTAGGATCACAAATGTACCTGATTCACTAAACTGCGTTTCCAATGGAATGGGATTATAGTGCGTCAAATCTCTCGTCTCATTGCCATCATTCGAACTCGATTCCTAATTTCGAAGTAGTTGCGATGTTTAGGGTGAAAAATCAATATGAGTCATAGATTCGACTCAGGAATTATTCGAACCTAAACAGAAAATTCCATAATCTAAAATCCTAGGGCTTGCAGGATACACATGAACGCTTTTTCATCCACCACATTCAACAGTTGATTCTTCGTAATTCAAAATTTCAACGAAGATCACTCGTTTCGAACTAAATTCGAAGAAGATCCGACAGACAGCAAATCTCAGTGTAGCTCGATTGAGAGAGAGAGAGAGAGAGAGAGAGAGGGAGGGAGTTATGGTGGAGAATGCTGAATGTTAAATGCGGGGTAAGAGAAACGATCCGAAGCGAAGATGAAGGCAGAGGTAAAGGCGGGAGTGGAAATGGCGGAGCTGTTGATTTCCCCCCATCGAGTACTTAAAAACGGTTATAATTAGTTATAAAAGCTCCTCAAATATCGTTCGTACGGTTTTTATTTTTTGGCGAACAGAATGAATCAGAAGGCCTTGTATAGGTGGCCCATTAAACAGATTGGGCCTTTAATGGGCCAATCTAAAGCCCAGGTTTAACCATTTACAACGGTTGCATGTACAAACGCCATGAAATTGCATTTATCCGCACTCAGCTTTTCGGCGCGCGTTAATACTCTGCTATTACGAGGAAGAAGAAGAAGCATTTTCGCTCTCAGATTCTTTTCGCTGAAAATGGGAAACTAAGCCTGAGAAAATTGTTCGACTGCTTTCGACCTAGTTTTTTGAGGAAGGAGGAGGAGAAGAAGAAGAAAACTGCACCTCTCTGCCTATGTCTCCGTCTGTCCCTATCTTCGTCTCTGTTTCGTTCTTTCTTTGGTTGATAAAGATTTCAGCAGAAAACATTTGACTTTTTTCTTTGGCGCATGTGAAATGGATTAAAAGTTTAAAATTTAAAAATATTTAATAAATATAATTAAATGCATCATTTATTAAAAATGAAGAAATATTTTTAATATTTATAATTGATTGTAAATAGTAATTATTTGTAATAATAAATAAGTAATGGGGTTTGATCGAGACTTGCACTTGCACATGCGCGCGAAGCATGAGGCGCTTTTGGTGCTTATGACGCTTATTAGGTGCACTTGGATAGTTAAACGGTTGACAGTTAAAATAAAGAAGTGTGACTGTTCGTGAATATATACCAAAATTTGCCTATAAATAAGATAAACCTGTAGAAAATAAGAGATGATCTTCTTTCCATTTTTCTTACTGTCGGAAACCGAGCATATTGCATAATAAAATTTCACTATTATTTGTGATATTTTATAAAGTCTTATTATATTCCAAAAATTATTTTTACAATAATCTAAGATAATCTTAGAAGGTGAATATATTTTTTGAAAAAGAATATAATACGTGTGTAAGTCTTGATCTCATATTTTCTTAACAAAAATCCTAGCAAGAGAGAGAGAAAGCATACATTACTGTCTCGCCCACTTCCAGGTAAACGCTTAGTTTTCACTTCTGTTTCATTCAGCATGCACATCGTCGAGGAAGAATGAGGGGGAAAATGGCTAACACAGACTCACAGAAAGCACCATTCTTTTGCACATGCAATCGATCAGTGGATCCGTTGCTGTTTTTTGTTGTTTTTTTTTTTTTGGAGGTTGAAGAAGAAAAAATACAGTTCAAGAGTCGATAACTCGATATTCGAAGTGTTGAAAATCTCTGGAGACGTTTAGAATTGCTGAGTCATTTGCTGATTTTGGCCACAAAATAAAAATCGCTTGCTGATTTTGATTGCGGGGGGGTGAAGAACAGGCACCATTTGTAGAGAAATAGTAGTTCCCGAGGAAGATACCTTTGGTGGCCACTCAACCTTTCTCTTCATGAGGTATCTCCCTCCCTCTATCGGTCTTTCTGTCTCTCCTCTCATTTACTTATTTTCCAGAAATTAATCTCCTCCTTACTGTTGCATTTGGGCTCGATGTTCATTTATTTGCCGTTTCTCAACTGTCCTACTATAGACTCTATAGTAACGAGTTTCTGTGTTGATCTCTGCTTGCTTTCTAAGAAATGGATAAAGTAGTTTTACGATGCAAAGCAGTTTGTTTGAAGCTTATGACCGGTTGCATTCAGAAGCTTCATCTTTTCTCTTGTTTAATGTACAACGGAAAGACTTGGAGGAGCATTTTGAATCAATTCAGAAGTCGATCGAGATATTCGTTTGGTGGAGATTGAGGAGCGTGAGAAGGTTTTAAAATTAAATGAGTTTGGGAGTTCGGCAAGGAAGCGTGTAGAGGAGTGCTGGAAAGAAATTAGAGTGAAGGAGAAGGTGTCTGAGAGGGACTTAATCGAGAAGAAGAATGAGCAAGTTGACTGTGGGAGAATGAGTTGTATTTGGAGAGGGAGAGAGTCGAGTGGCTTTTAAGGGAAATGGAAGTCAAAAGAAAAGAATATACATTGATGCTTACCAGAGTTGGAGAATGTGAGAGTGCTCTTAATTTGAAAGAGAATCAAGTGAGTGGGATGGTAGAGCTGGTCGAAAGACAGTCTAAAGAGTTGGATCAAAAGGAGAAAGAACAGGAAGAGAGAATGGAGGGTTTATCAAGGGAAATTAGAGAGAAGAGAGGAATTTGGATTTGATATGCAAGGAGCTTGAAGCAAAGGAATGTTGGACTTTTTCCTATTGGCTAAAGTGAAATGGATTAAAGACCCAAAGCCCAAAAAATGTTTAATAAATGCAATTAAATGCATCCCACATTGGAAAGGGAGAAACATTTTTAAGCATTTATAAGTAATTGCAAATAGTAAATATTTGTAATAATAACTAAGTATTGGGGTTTGGCTGAGACTCGCACTCGCGCGCGCGCGCGCGGCGTGGGCGTGAGGCGTGAGGCGTGAGGCGTGAGGCGCTTATTAGGCGCACTTGGCACTTTGCACGTTTGCGACATGGCGGCCCGTGGCGGCCAGCCGCCACATGCGGTGGTTGATTGACTACTTCAACGTTTGACAGTTAAAACGGTTAGTTACCGTTAGAGTTTGAATTTCGGGAATTCAAATATCTGACTGTTAAAGCAGTTAAACTGTTTTAAACAATAGAAGTGTGACTGTTTGTGAAACAGTATACTGTTTCACGAACAGGTGCCAAAATTTGCCTATAAATAAGAGAAACCTGAAGAGAATCAGATAATCAATCTTCTTCTCAGTTTTCGTACTGTCAGAAACCGAATATATTCCTTAACAAAATTTCACTGTTGCTTGTGATCTTTTGTAAAGGCTTGTCATATCCCGAAAACTATTTTCACAGTAACCTAAGCAATCTGGGAGGGTGAAAATATCGTTTTTTGGAAAACGTATCTGTTACGTGTTTCAAGTCTTGTTTCATTTATTTTAACAATCAAAAAACGATATTCTGCAATGGAGACCGAGACTGCTGTTTCAACCATAAAGCTGATGAACCAGGATCTTGTGAGGCTTGATCGATTTGATGGATCAAACTTCACACGATGGCAAGACAAACTGAAGTTCTTGCTCACTGCCTTGAAGATCTATTACATTCTGGATCCTAACCTTCAACCACTTCCAGAATCCTCTCCAGATGATACCGAAGAGATCAAAGCAGCGAAACTAAAAAGGGACGAGGATGCAATTATGTGTCGGGGACACATTCTGAATGCTCTATCTGACCGTCTGTTCGATCTCTATACAAATACAAAGTCTGCAAAGGAAATCTGGAATGCGTTGGAGAACACGTACAAGGCAGAAGAGGAAGGTACTAAAAAATTCTTAATATCTGAGTATTTTAACTTTAAAATGCTTGATGGAAAACCTCTCTTAGATCAGATTCATGATTTACAAGTTATTGTTAATAAACTTGTTGCTGTAAAAGTCATACTTCCTGAAATTTTTCAAGTTGGTGCTATAATTGCTAAGCTGCCATCTAGTTGGAAAAGTTACAGGAAGAAGATTCTTCACAATAACGAAGATTACTCTTTGGAAGAGGTTAAAAAGCATCTACGTATTGAGGAAGAATCTCGGACTAGAGACAAGAAAGCGGAGGAAACCGATATCGGTACCTCAAAGGCCAATGCTGTAGAAAGGCCTAGCCATCCCAAGGGCAAAAATCACAAAACGAATTTTCTTGGTCCGAAGAGGGATCAAGGAAAGTTCAAAACTGACAAGAAAAAGGGTGCTTGTTTTGTTTGTGGCAAATCTGGGCATTTTGCTCGTGATTGCAGATTCAGAAAGAAACAAAACGAGAATGGCAAAGTGAATGCCGTACATGAGGAGATCATCGCTACTGTGAGCGAGATCAATGCTATCCAAGGAAAAGTTCAAGGATGGTGGTACGATACTTGTGCAACTGTGCACGTTTCCTATGACAGATCACTGTTCAAGACTTTTGATGAAGTCGGAAATGGACAAGAGATTCAAATGGGAAATGAAGGTCGTTCCAAGGTACTTGGCAAAGGAAGCATTGAAGTGATCTTCACCTCTGGTAAAAAGATCACCCTAGCAAATGTTTTGTATGTTCCTGATATGAACAGGAATCTGATTAGTGGTGATTTGTTAGGGAAACCCGGAATCAAATCTGTTTATGAATCCGGGAAGTTGATTTTGTCAAAAAATGGCTCTTTCATTGGAAAGGGTTATTCTAGTGATGGGATGGTGAAACTATGTACTATTGACAATGATGTTAATAATAAAAATGCTAGTAGTTCTGTTTATATGATTGATTTAAATTCTATTTCATTGTGGCATGGTAGACTTGCACATATAGGCATTAGTACCATTAACAGAATTATTAAATGTGGCCTAATATCATGTGATACTAGTAATTTCGAAAAATGTGAAATATGCACTAAATCAAAAATGGTTAAGAAGCCTTTTCATAGTGTTGAAAGGTCATCTCAACTATTGGATTTAGTACATAGTGATTTATGTGAATTGAATGGCATCTTAACAAGAGGAGGTAAAAGATATTTTGTAACTTTTATAGATGATTGTTCTAGATATACTTATGTTTATTTACTTAAACATAAAGATGAAACATTCATTGCATTTAAAAATTATAAGGCCGAAGTTGAAAATCAACTAGGAAGAAAGATTAAGATCTTAAGAAGTGATAGGGGTGGAGAATATTTTTCAAATGAATTTTCTGCATTTTGTGAAGAGCATGGTATAATACACCAATGCTCTGCCCCTTTCACACCTCAACAAAATGGCTTAGCCGAGAGAAAAAACAGAACATTTCTTGAAATGACTAATGCTATGTTGTTGAATGCAAAATTACCTAACAATTTGTGGGGAGAAGCTATTTTAGGTGCATGTCACATTCTTAACAGGATTCCTTTGAAGAAGAGTAAAATTTCCCCATATGAGATGTGGAAAGGAAGAAAACCGAATATCGGTTATTTCAAAGTGTGGGGGTGTCTTGCTTATTGCAAGAACACAGATCCTAAAAGGACTAAATTGAGTCCGAGAGCCATAAAGTGTGCATTTGTTGGTTATGCAATAAACAGCAAGGCTTATAGGCTATTAGACTTGGAGTCTAATGTAATAATTGAATCTAGAGAAGTGGAGTTTTTTGAGAACTTATTGCCTTTGGATAATAATTCTCAAAACACTACCAATATTGAAGAATCTCAAATAGAGATACCTTCAAGGGTTGTTGAGCAACCAATTGAACCTCGTAAAAGCCAAAGAGCAAGAAAAAGAAAAGAATTGGGATCTGATGAGATTGATTCTCAACTCATTACTTTCTGTTTGGTGGAAGGTAATAGAGAAGAGGTCATTAGGAAAATTCCTATAGTTCTTCAAATTGAAGATGATCCCAAAACATATAAGGAAGCTATGTCTTCTAGAGATTATGCTTTTTGGAAAGAGGCAATATATGATGAAATGGATTCAATTATATCTAACCATACTTGGGAAATAGTTGAATTACCACCCGGTTCAAAACCAATAGGGTGTAAGTGGATATTTAAGAGGAAATATCATACTGATGGCACTCTTCAAACTTTTAAGGCTAGATTAGTAGCCAAAGGTTTTAGACAAAAGGAAGGTATCGATTATTTTGATACATATGCACCTGTTGCTAGAATAACTTCTATTCGAATCTTGTTTGCCTTAGCTTCAATCCATAATCTTTATATTCATCAAATGGATGTTAAAACTGCATTTCTGAATGGTGATCTCAATGAGGAGGTCTATATGGAACAACCGGAAGGTTTTGTTCTACCAGGAAATGAATATAAAGTGTGCAAATTAGTCAAATCATTATATGGTTTGAAGCAAGCACCAAAACAATGGCATGAAAAGTTTGACATTGTCATTCTTTCAAATGGTTTTAGACATAACAATGCTGATAAATGCCTATACTCAAAAGTTTGTGATGGCTATATCATAATTGTTTGTCTTTATGTTGATGACATGTTAATCTTGAGTGATGACATGAAGGGTGTAACAGAAACGAAGAGGTTTCTATTCTCCACGTTCAAGATGAAAGATCTTGGACAAGTGGATACCATTTTAGGTATTAAGGTGAAGCAAAATAGTGGGGGATATATATTAAGTCAATCTCATTACATTGAGAAAGTACTTAATAAGTTTAGTCATCTAAAGTTCAAGGAGGCAAACACTCCATTTGATTCAAGTATAAAACTTGTTGAGAACAAGGGAAGAGCAGTGGCTCAACTTGAATATGCAAGTGCTATAGGAAGTCTCATGTATGCTGCACAGTGCACAAGAGCTGATATATCATTTGCGGTTAGTAAACTAAGTAGGTTTACTAGCAATCCGAGCATTGAGCATTGGAAGGCAATTAGTAGAGTTCTTGGTTATCTTAAGAAAACCAAGGAAATAAGTCTCCACTATTCAAAGTTCCCAGCTATACTCGAAGGATATACAGATGCAAGCTGGATATCAAGTGTAGGAGATAACAAATCTACTACAGGTTGGGTATTCACACTTGGAGGTGGTGCTGTTTCTTGGGGTTCCAAGAAACAAACGTGCATCACGCACTCAACCATGGAGTCCGAGTTCATTGCTTTGGCAGCAACTGGGAAAGAGGCTGAGTGGCTAAGAGACCTTCTTTTAGATATTCCATTTACTTCAAAACAAGTATCTGCTATATCTATACATTGTGATAGTCAAGCCACCTTATCCCGAGCATACAGCGGAGTGTATAACGGGAAGTCAAGACATATTAGTCTTAGACATGATTATGTGAGACAATTAATTCAAAGTGGAATTATTGCCATCACATATGTGAGATCAAGTGAAAATTTAGCGGATCCTTTTACCAAACCTCTTTCAAGAGAATTGGTAAAGTATACATCTAGAGGGATAGGACTGAAACTCTTAAGTTAAGAGATCCACCAATGACGGCAACCCAACTTAACACTAGGAAATGACTAGTATTAAGTTCAAATGGTAAAAACAAGTCATTGATAAGTGGATAGTATTTCAGCACTAAACTGATGGCCCTATCTAAGATGTATAGTGCTGGTTGTTACAGTCGAGGGTTGAGTTTGTCAAACTCTTAATGAAGTTCAGTCTATGAGTGATAAGTATCTTAAATGTAACAAAGATACTGAAAGAACTTCACCTATATAAACTTAGAGGTGGTGCCGCCTCTCATAAGAATTAGAGTTTTTCTTAAGAAAGTTTATGAATAGGATGAGCACAAGGCCATAATAGTGCTAAGCGAGATATATATGGAATATATGAATTATGAGTGTCTATGTGTGTGGTATCACCGGTTTTGTCACATATATGAAATAACTGGTTCAAAGCTTTGAGCTACCTGGGATTTCGACAGAACTTTGTGACACTTACACTAAGGTAAAGTTCAAATCGAAAGATACTTTATTTCATGCATATGCACCGTCTTCAAGATTCTGACAGGTTAATTCATTTACACTTTATCCAGTGGGGGATTGTTGGACTTTTTCCTATTGGCTAAAGTGAAATGGATTAAAGACCCAAAGCCCAAAAAATGTTTAATAAATGCAATTAAATGCATCCCACATTGGAAAGGGAGAAACATTTTTAAGCATTTATAAGTAATTGCAAATAGTAAATATTTGTAATAATAACTAAGTATTGGGGTTTGGCTGAGACTCGCACTCGCGCGCGCGCGCGCGGCGTGGGCGTGAGGCGTGAGGCGTGAGGCGTGAGGCGTGAGGCGTGAGGCGCTTTTGGCGCTTATTAGGCGCACTTGGCACTTTGCACTTTTGCGACATGGCGGCCCGTGGCGGCCAGCCGCCACATGCGGTGGTTGATTGACTACTTCAACGTTTGACAGTTAAAACGGTTAGTTACCGTTAGAGTTTGAATTTCGGGAATTCAAATATCTGACTGTTAAAGCAGTTAAACTGTTTTAAACAAAGAAGTGTGACTGTTTGTGAAACAGTATACTGTTTCACGAACAGGTGCCAAAATTTGCCTATAAATAAGAGAAACCTGAAGAGAATCAGATAATCAATCTTCTTCTCAGTTTTCGTACTGTCAGAAACCGAATATATTCCTTAACAAAATTTCACTGTTGCTTGTGATCTTTTGTAAAGGCTTGTCATATCCCGAAAACTATTTTCACAGTAACCTAAGCAATCTGGGAGGGTGAAAATATCGTTTTTTGGAAAACGTATCTGTTACGTGTTTCAAGTCTTGTTTCATTTATTTTAACAAGGAAAAGCACCTCAGAGAAGTCTATGCTCTTTCTTCAGAAGATGAATCATATGGTAATCTCCCTCCTAAGAGTCCAGCACCATCACCAGCTCCTGTCAAGGTTCGTCTTCGTCTTCTTTCAAGCGTAAACACTGGGCATCCCCCACCCATACCGTGGTGGCTTGTAATAACTCGGTGCCTAATCATTTAGGAACTGGATATGTTCTGAATGATAGGCATACGCAATTTTCTTTTGGTGAGAATGGTTATGAAATTCCTCCATATCAACAATATGGATACACTCTTAAGTCATTTTCATCGTTATCCTCCACCTCCTCAACAGTGGAATAGAAAACCATTTTAGGTTTTAGCTCTTAGCCTTTTAACCAAGGTACTGGGTTGATACTCATTCCATGCATATAGGTGGCATAGCTATTCATGTCCAATGCGATAGAGAAGTTATGTGGAGACCCAAGGAATCGAGAGACGCCGAGGCTCAATATCCACTACTTCGCAAGAAGGATCTTGCAAACAACATCAACCTTAAAAGGAGCAAAGATGATGTTTGGCAAACGAAAGATGTTGGAACAGAGAATAATGTTGGGAGAAAGTTAATGAATCAGGTTGTTTTTCCAGATTATATCTGAAAGATGACCGTTGGAAAGAATCGATAAAATGTTGGCAAATATTTGATAAGAATTTAAAAAAAAAGATTCAGATGTATAATTAGGTTAAATTAAATTAAATTAATTAAAATTAAATTAATTAAAATTAAATTAATGGGAGTAATGGAATGGAGATTGTCTTTCAGATCCTAGCGTTTTTCACCCAGTTGGAACAAGACACATGGAAGACAGTATCAGCAACCGCTCGTTTTACTATTGGGAGGGTAGTCATGATTTTAAGGATTTAGGTAGTAGGATCTTATCTCTTTTGCTTTTCAAAGGAAATCATGTCTTCCTTGTGGTAAAGGAAGTAGGTCCCACGTGATGATGGGTCAGCATCCATGCCTTTTTTTTTTTTTTTCCTTTCAACATTTGAACTATAAATATTAAGAAATGGTTGTACTGATATAATATTATCTATGGTGATGCTTCTATCTATCTATGGTGTAGGACATTGAATATATTATATATAAGAAAAGAACATTAGAGCTTAAAATAGTTATTTTTTGTTAGATTGAGAAACAAATTGAATCATACTAAAATCTTTCCAACCCTAAGAAAAAGTTAGAATTTTTAAGGACATAAAGCACCAAAACTATTCAGTATACATAAGACTTACAGAAGAATATGTATACTGAATTGGGAGGGGACTAGAGGGCATTATACATATTCCATAGGGTGGCCAAGACGAGCAAAATGAAACTAACACCAAGATATAAACATGGAGAAAACCAAATCAAATATATATATAACAGGGAGACTTTAGGAGCTGCTGAATCATAACGGAGTATGTCCAAGTTGTGTGAGCAGAAAGTCCATTCACGAAAGCTTGACAAGTCAACTAAGAAAGCTTTCCAATACACGACTCTTTTCTTGTTCTTTTTTCTTCTTTTTTTTTTTTGGTGGTCCCCAAAACACTACTCATTCATTGAGCAAGTAGTACATGCTATATATATATATATATTAACGATAGACACTTTCTCCTCTTTGTTTCACGTCTGGAAGGTGTTTGGTGTTTGGTGGCCAAAATGAATATGTTTAACCCATCATCACAAAATTCAGTCATGATATGTGCTCCAATAATGGCTGAATCAGTGGAGCAGGTAGTGAGTGAAATGAATCAGGCAAAGCAGGAAGGAGCTGATATTGTTGAGGTCAGGTTGGATTATATTATGAATTTGCAGCCGCGTCAAGACCTCCAAATAATCCTTCAAAATAAACCCTTGCCTCTGATCGTTGTTTTCAGGTATTAATTATGTTCTTGTAATCTTGTAGACAGTTTTTCCTAGCCTTAAATATGATTTTCTATATAAGACTAACTCGGCCTAACTCGACTTTTCGTATTAGATCAGATTTTAATTGATGTAATGTATTAATTTAAGGCCGAAATGGGAAGGTGGTCGATATGAAGGCGATGAGCAAATGAGGTTAGAGATCCTTCACTTAGCTAGAGAATTGAGAGCTGATTATGTCGATTGTGAATTCAGGGTACTATTTTATCTCATCGTTTTCTTTAACCTCACTAATCATAAACAAAGCTATTAACTTTTTCAATCATAGCATTCGGGTTGTAGTTTTGAGTCTGAATTTGAGTTCTATAATTATTCTTATTGCTGTTCAGGTAGCTTCTGATTTCATAAGGACACTGAAAAGAACTTCTACTGATGTTGGAAAACTTATTGTTTCAACCTATATAAATGGTGTTACCCCATCAAAACAAAATCTTTCTGATCTTGTTAAGAACATGGAAACTACCGGTCCGGATTTGATAAAGATCGTCTTTAATGCAACGGATATCACAGAAATACAAAAGATTTTCTGTCTATCTTCACATTGCCAGGTATGAGCTTTGTTAAGAAAATACTATATTAATATTTTATTTTTAAAAAAAATTAACATAGCTCTATTGCTAATTTCAGGTGCCTTTAATTGCTTACTCTATAGGAGAAAGAGGTCTGATCAGCCAAATATTGGCACCAAAATATGGAGGCAATTTAGTCTATGGATCTTTGAAAGGATATAAAATTCCGGGTTTGACTACTTTGCACAACCTCAGAGAGGTTTATCAAGTAAAGAGTATAAATGCAGATACTAAAATTTTCGGTCTGATATCAAAACCAGTTAGCCACAGCAAAGGCCCTATATTGCATAATCCTTCCTTTAAACATGTGAATGAAAATGCAGTTTATGTTCCCATGTTTGTTGATGATTTAAGCAAGTTCTTTCGTGTCTATTCCGGCCCTGATTTCCTCGGTTTCAGGTACTGGTGTTTTTTTTTTTTTTTAAAAGGCAAGTTTAATATTATTGAAAAAAGTCATAGCTAGGGAGAACATCCCAAAGTTACAACGGACACGAAAATAATACAAAGATATGAAACCAAAACATAGATGTGAGCATACATGACGAGAATATGAAAGAGTAGAATTAAAACCTAGATAAAGAGGTCTTTTCATGACCCCAAATAAGTAGATTAGAAGCAAATCTAGAACCAGACTAAATAAAAGCATCTAACTATCACGACATTTCAAACTACGGTTTGTTAAAAGAGTGACATAGAAATGATGGAAATCCTAGCTTTCAAGTAAGCTTTGAAGCATTGAAGTCTTTAATTGCTTGAATCCTTACCGAACGTTTGCTTGGATTTAGTGGTATTTGATTTTCTTTTTTCTTCTTGTCGACAACTTCTTGAAAAGAGTCGTCATCTTTTTTCGCTCTCATTCAGACAAGTACTAGAAACTTGAGAGGTTGATTGCTTCTCTATCTGAAAATGTGACCAAATCTTTAATCTTACGGGTGTGTAAGATATCCGCTAAGAAAGTTGGGAGAGCAGTAGGTGCTTGGATAGATTTTTGGAGAGGGATGGTGTCTATGGTAGTGTTCACTAGGATGGGATGAGGAGCTTCTAATGAGATTTGGTTACTGGGGTTTGGGTTGGACACATGAGAATCAGAGTAGTTAGAAAACATATTAGATTGTGTTGTAATAGTGATAGCATGAGATTTGGGGGTGAGTGATTGGTTCATAAGAGGATCCACCGTTTTCAAACGGTGTTGGATTGACTTTACTTTACTAGAATAAGAGCTTGTGTAGTGTCTAGATGTGTATTAATTTGGTGTGGGCGGGATAGGATTGAAGACAATCTTATGAGAATTATTGATTTTCTTTTTCTTATTAATTCTAGCGTTGGAATTCCTTACAAGGAAGCTATACTCCCGTTTTGTGACGAGGTTGATCCACTTGCTCAGGTTACTAATCTCCTCTTTTTTTCTTTTTCAATCATTTACTTGAAAGTTTTTCTTAAAAATATTTTTTACTATGATTATTATTCATTATTGAATAGTCTATAGGGGCTGTTAATACCATTATAAGGAGGCTGAGTGACGGGAAGCTAATCGGATACAATACAGATTGTGAGGCTTCAATAACTGCTAGCGAGGATGCTCTTAAAGGTACACGAACAAATCTCGTTTAGTTTCCGGCAATTTTGCTTTTGGATAAAGACTTAGAAACATATACTTACACTGAAAAAAGTTCAAAATTCAATAGAACATGGATGCTCTTTTGAGGACGGATCCCCACTTTCCGGAAAACAGTTTGTTTTGGTAGGTGCTGGAGGGGCCGGAAGAGCCGTAGGAGTCGGTGCAAAAACAAGAGGAGCTCGTATAGTTGTTTTCGACATTGATTTCGGTAAATTACATAAGCCTACAATATTGTGTTTATTTTGTTTAGGATTTACTTATGGACTAATGTTCTTTTTAGCTGTTTCTTTTTACTAAAGACAGAGCGAACTCTCTTGCTTGTGCTGTATCGGGTGAAGCTCGTCCTTTTGAAGATCTACTCAACTTTCGTCCAGAAAAAGGTGCAATTCTTGCAAATGCAACTCCTCTTGGAATGTATCCAAACAAAGATCGAATTCCCATCTCTCAGGTCTATAAATTGTACTTTATTTCTCCTTTTAAGACAACCTTTGTTCTTTCACCTTAATTTCACTTGTTAACAGCTTCTGTATTTACGTGTTGAAGGAAACATTTGGTGATTACTTACTTGTGTTCGATTCGGTTTACACTCCAAGAAAAACCAGACTATTACAAGAAGCCGAGACTGGTGGGGCTATTGTCGTGAGTGGGGTCGAAATGTTTCTCCGGCAAGCTATTGGCCAGTTCAATCTCTTCACCCAAAAACCTGGTAAAAACTCCTTTAAACTTACTCCCCTTATCTTCATTTTCTTGTTACTTTGATACCAATTTTTTATTTTATCTTTTATTAAACCTGCAGTACCGGAAGCATTCATGCGGGAAATCGTCTTATCAGAGTTTTGATATATCCGTAAATCATCCAGAAAAAAAGGATGAGGAAACAATATCTATATAATTGTCATCTTAAGGAAATAAAAATCAATGTTTTACGTTCATGAGTAGTTTTCTCAATGAAACGATTGTGGTGGTTCTTCTGATGTAAGACTTCGGCATGCTTCGATTCTCAAGCATGATGTGGGCCTCTGAATCCATTTTCTTGGATCGAACTTAGAAAAGTTTGGTGGGTCGACATATCGACTTTGATTAGGGATTAGGGAAAATATTTGTAGCATTCGGAAATGTGCTCCTCCTTCTGTTAGAAACTTTGAAGATTTTATCCAAATTCGAGAATGACAAGTGAAAGTGCTTCTTCTGTTAGTTACGTGGGTTGACTGGTTGAGTAGGAGCCTGAATTTCTTGACCATTTGGTACTTGGTATGTACAGGCAAAAAGACAAAGCAGCCTCCAATTTCTTAGTCTCCTTGTGCATATATTATGTATGTTCAAATTTAATGACAGAGAGCTGTCTCTTCTTTTTGGAACAACGTAAGTGGACTTCAAAAAAGTCGATATGATATTAACTAAGTTTAACTCATAAATTCGCATTAAATTATTAATATTTTGACTATAAAATTTTGATTAGACATGAATGAATCCAAGCAAAATTCTGTTCATCATATGACAGAGAGAGACAGAGACTGAGACTGCTTAAAATTTTGTTCATCTACCTAATTTTCGCAGTAAGCAAACAGGAGAGAAGATTCATTGCCACCCACCTTTCGTTGCATATACATTTTCTCTTTTGATAATATGTAGTCTCATTCAGTTCTTCATACCAATATTTATACTGATAAAAAAAGCTTACCAGAACACACAACACATTTCTACCCAGCAAAGCTCAAGCATTTTCCGACATGGGAAGCCCATCGGTACTTTCATCTGTTCTTCCCTTTTTCTTCCTTAAAATCTTAATGTTAGACTAATGATTCAAATCTTTGTGCTTTGAAGTTTACAAATGTTGATTTTCAAACAAGCGCGAGTGCGGTAAGAAGCAGCCCGACGTTGCTATGTACGCCATTGATGGGAACAACAGTTGAGCAGATGTTGATTGAGATGAGAAAGGCTAAGGAGATTGGAGCTGATATTGTTGAGATCAGGCTTGATTGCTTGAGATCATTCAACCCTCATCCTCATCTTCAACTTCTTATAAAGCAATCTCCTTTGCCCACTCTTGTCACTTACAGGTAAAAGCAAAACCATTTTCTATCATATTTATATTATAATGTTAGTATGTTTCTAAAATTAAGTTTGTTTGTGTCCCCAGAAGTAAAAACTAAGTTTGATCAAATTATATTGGTGGTGTTGTCTTTGTGAAATTATCAGACCAGTATGGGAAGGTGGTCAATATGAAGGAGATGAAACAAAACGACAAGACGCATTGCGTTTAGCAATGGAACTGGGAGCTGCTTACGTTGATATTGAGCTAGAGGTATCCCCCATCTTCATCTTCTTCCTCTATACATATTCAAGTAGAATATGAGATTCAAATCCTAAGATTGATGTCTTATTTTATCTAAATATCGATCATAGAACAAATCGACTATTGAAATTGCAAGTTGATCAATATTTTTGGCAGGTTGCTTATGAATTCAACAACTCAATAAGAGCAAAGAAGCCAGAAAACTTCAAAGTGATAGTCTCATCACACAATTTTCACAACACTCCATCTTCTGAGGCCATAGGAAACCTTGTGGCAAGAATCCAAGCCACAGGGGCTGATATTGTCAAGATTGCAACTACTGCTCTTAACATCACTGATTGTGCTAGAATTTTTCAGATCATGATTCATTCTCAAGTAAGTGATCAATCAATCAATGCATTTAGACATCTTTTGGTAGGTCCAACACTTTGGTCCTACATGTGACATATGTTATAATTAATAGTACGAGAAGTATTATTTCTGTATAGTTACTAGTTATATCGGGTCAAAACTGTAGATCCCGTCAATAGCGATAGCGATGGGGGAGAGAGGGCTGATATCACGGCTTCTCAGCCCCAAGTATGGCGGATACCTAACCTACGGTGCGCTCGAGGCGGGTGCCATATCGGCTCCAGGTCAACCCACGGCAAATGACTTGTTGGACTTGTACAATTTCCGGCTAATTGGGCCTGATACAAAGATATATGGCATCATCGGGAAGCCAGTTGGGCATAGCAAAAGCCCACTTCTCTTCAATGCAGCTTTCAAATCCGTTGGGCTTGATGCTGTTTATGTACATTTCTTGGTTGATGATGTTGAGAATTTCTTCAATACTTACTCCAATCCCGAATTTGGTGGATGCAGGTATGTTGTTTCCTCATCGCTATTCTTAACAAGTACAAATACTGTGCAAACTTCCGTTTGATTCTAAACTTCAGTTTAAACCTCGAAATTTCAATTTGTTATTATAGCATTTACTTGATGTTTTTTATTTTGGAAAAAAACAGTTGCACAATGCCACACAAAGAGGCAGCACTTAAATGCATGGATGAAATTGATCCCATTGCCAAGGTAGTATTATTCTTACCTTTCTCCGGGGTTTATATCTTATCGCTCAAGGCATGTGGAGTAATTTCCCGATTCTAATAAAAAAAAGGGTAAGAATCCAATTTTCTTATTAATTTAACAACATTTGCAGAAAATAGGAGCTATCAATAACATATGCAGAAGACCTGAAGGCAAATTGATAGCTTTTAACACTGACTATATTGGAGCTATCTCTGCCATTGAAGATGGCCTAAGAGGTTCTAACCTTTTTTTTTTTAGGAAATTATATCAAACGTAAATATTCTAATGAGAATATTTTGGATATATATTTAGACCCAAAATTTTTTGGTTCTGACAGACTTGAATGGTGCAATTCCTGTTGGGAGCTCACCTCTAGCTGGTAAATTGTTTGTGGTGTTGGGAGCTGGCGGTGCTGGAAAGTCACTTGCTTATGGTGCTGCTCAAAAGGGTGCTCGAGTCGTCGTAGCTAACCGAACATTCGGTAAGACGAGCCTATTAGTCAGTTAATTAATTAAAGTAATTAGGACCCAATACTAGATATAATGTACCATTACAAGCTGCAAGTGCTAACATCTATCTACCTGCTTTGACATGTAATTTGTGTAATTTGTAACATTTGGAACTACTGGTAACTTAACAAGAGTTGTCTCTACTTAATGCAGAACGAGCTAAAGAACTTGCAGATAAAGTAGGAGGAAAAGCAATGACTCTAGCGGAAGTTGAAAACTTCCACCCGGAAGAGGGGATGGTTCTTGCAAATACAACATCTTTGGGAATGAAACCTAAAATTGATGACACCCCTTTATCTAAGGTCTGTCTACCTCCTCCTTCATTTTTTTGATCTCGTTCAACTTAGAGTCTGTGATATATATATTTTCAAATGTTATAGGAAGCTCTGAGGCATTATTGCTTAGTCTTTGATGCTATCTACACACCTAAAGACACCAGGCTCTTGCGGGAAGCAAAGGAGACGGGAGCGATCATCGTTTACGGGACTGAGATGTTGATCCGCCAGGGATTTGAACAATACAAAAATTTCACTGGCTTACCTGGTAACTAATTTTTTTTCAAGTGTTTGTCTTCTTATGCTAAGAATGTTGATTTTTAATGACTCCTACTGATTGTTGGTCTTCTTCTTTTGTGTTTCTTATTTCAGCACCAGAAGATTTGTTTAGGCAATTGATGGAGAAACATGCTTGAAAGAGGATTGCATTGCAAACTTGAATTAGTCTCCCCCCCCCCCCCCCCCCCTACTTATGTTGTGGGGAAGGCTTGTTTTTTGTTTGGGTGAAGAACATGCATAATATTGGAACTTTGCAATACAAAAGTTTATAATAAAAAAGTGCCCTTTTTATCTTCTTTATTTTAGAAAAAATAACATATATAAATCATAAATTGTCCTAGAATCGAAGAAGTTATAAGAATTACTATACTCACATTCAATTATGCAATATTTTTCCTTTGACCTACACAATGATACTTTCCTGAAAAACAACAACAGTACTTTCTTGGCAACATTAATAAACAGTAGCAGATGGAAACGGTCTCCTCTTGTTCATCTTGACCTTGTTTTGCTCCTCCTCCGATGATGATTCATTCGAGAACATCCTCCAAAAATTCAGCAAAATACACGGATATCTTCTTTTTCATTGTCTTGAATTTGGGCCGATGTAATTCAATATTGTGCTCCATATGAATCCTTCAAACATCATATTGATATTCTCCATTTTGAAGTACTTGTTGTAGAGATGCTCCTTTCCTTGATATATCATACGATTGTGCACTTGATCTCCGTTTTGAAGTATTTGTTGTAGAGATGGATAAAAAGCTTGTTGAGTTTTCCAACCCTTTGTTCTTGACATTGATCAACGACATGTCATTCCATTTGAAATTGTTCATGATCAATATTTTAGGTATTGGATTCATCATGGGATTAAAATTTATAGCATTTCTCGCTTGTTGAATTAATTCATCATAATCATAATTTTCAGCTATATTATAAATTTATAATGTTCCAAATATGGAAGTTGAGTATATGATGAGACAATATTTTGCTCCGAGTGTTCTCTAAATATCATACCATTATGGACTTGATCTCCATTTTGATGTTGTTGTAGTAGAGATGGATCAAAGCCATTGTGCATTTTATCTCTGTTTCGATGTTGTTGTAGTAGAGACAGATCAAAACCATTGTGCACCAGGCAAGCCTGACAGGGTTTGGCCATCGTTCGGTTTCCTTTTGTACCAACAACCAAATTGTCTTGATTTTTTTTTTAACCATTTTTTAAAATTGTCATGATTTCATGCATGCCTTATTCGAGGTCGATTAGTTATCGGGCTAAAATAAAAATAATAATAAAAAATTGAAAGTCCAATCTAATTTATTTTTATATTTATCTAATTTATTTTTATATTTATAATATATGTTAATTTAATAAAAAAAAAAGGTAAATAAGAAAAGATAAATTTGCCCTTTGGAAAAGCGAATAGGTAATATGAGTGATATCAACAGGCTATAAGTGAATTGTTTCAACAGTCACTCAAAAATTTCGTGAAAAGACAAACTCGTTTTTGTTCCTAACAATCTAACCAATAGTAAATTTTTGTTCTAAAAATCATATTTCTTCCATGTGAGGTGATTTATATACTTTTTTTCATCATTCCTCTTTCAATTTGTCATAAACTTCAAATAAATTTGTTTGTGAAGTTCATAATCGATGGTAAACTATTTAGTTTCTCGCCGAGCTCAATCATTTTTAAAACATATTTCCCAATAAGAGATTCATCTATCATTTTCATATGAAATAACTCCGTTGAGATATCATATCTCTTGATTTGACTATTTGCACCCTATATCACGTATAAGTTGTCGATAATCTATATGGCGTGAAATTTTTCATAATTGATAAAGAATTATGTATAATCTTACATATCTATAACCAACCATAATACTATATAAGATAACGAAACAATTTTCACACTTACATCACATATTAACTTATTTACTTACCTCTAATAATCCTTAAAATTTTAGTTATGAATATACTTTTCTCACTATGATTTTCATATATGTAGTAATACTTTTTTGTATATCTCCTTTATAGTTATGAATAAAAAAGAAATTCTATTTTTTTTTTTTTTTTCATATTTCTGATTTTTTTAAAAAAAAAAAAAGAAAAAGAAAAAGAAAATTTATTTTGGGGTGGTGATGAATGAAATGGTAAATTGTGTGAAAATTAAAAAATATTTTTTGTCCAAAAAATTATTAAACTATTAAAATATACAAATTAAGTAGAGAAATGAGTAAACAAATTTTGAGGTAAAGATCAAATATTTGAATTTTAAATTGACCCAAATGTAAGATGGGCAGCTCGTGATGCGAACCTAAGATGACTACGGCCCATATGAGAAGAGCATCGAGAGTAGAAAGAGAAAGAGAAAGAAGCGCAAGGTCGAACCTTTCTTTTTTATCTTGCCCGATTTCATCCTTACCGTAATTTCATCTGAGTCTCCTCTCTCCTCCATTTCTTCAGGTATGCTCTCTCTCTCTCTCTCTGTAGCTTTGTTCGGTTAGGTTAAATTTCTATCATTAGGTTAAATTTCGATTTCTGATTCCAGAATGTCTGCGGTCGATTGGTAAATTTTTTAAGGAACATTGTCTTCTTTTTTATTCTAATTTTAACCTGATGATGGTGGTTTAATGATCAGATTTAAAGATCTGGTTTTGAAGTTCTGATTGGGACATGTTTTAATCGATTTAGTCTCTTGGTGTATCATCTTTAGGATTTAATGGCGGTTTTGCTGAGTGTTAGGTGATTGGAAGCCTTGACTTGAAATTTTGATATTGATGTGTGAAAATTCGATGATGAATTTGTATATAACATTTATTCTAGTGTTGGGTTTTGGTTTTATATGGGGAATCCAGGTCGAATTTCAACTAAGATTCGTAGTTGTTTTGTGTTATGAAGTATGAGAATGGTTTCTGATAAATTAGATGTTCGAAGTTCTCGTTTTGCGTGTGAAAGGGAAATGAGGAGGAATTCATGGCCTTATCGGTTATACAAGTTTATGATATAAATGTTGATTTGTTTCCATTTTGTAGCAAGAAAATTTATAGATTAAAGCTGCTTAATGATTGTCCTATTCTGCTACCCCCAATGCAGGAATACATATGACTCTATATTTTTAGTGTTTGAATAGATCATGGAGGAAGATCCAATAATGGAGGAGGAAGCTAGTTTTCCTGAAGTAGTACTTCACGAAAAGGAGGCAGGGATACAAGAAAGACAAGAAGATGAAGGGAAAGAAGAAAAAGAAAAGATTCTTGCTGAACAAGACAACAATAAGAAAGAAGTAGAATCTCCTGCTGAAATGTCAAAACAGGTGGCTGCAAAGAAGAAAGTCTTGAAAACATCAAAGGTTAGAAGAAAGCTAGTAAAAAAATATGCAGCTGGCAGCGTCTTGAATGCTACAACGGCAAAGTCCCCTGCTGAACAAGTAGATTGCACAAAAGAAGCAGAGGCAATAGTTGAACAAGAGGTTAAAATGAAAGAAGCAGAGGCAATAGTAGAACAAGAGGATAACATGAAAAAAGCACAATCTATTTCCGAACAAGAAGACAAGAGTAAGGAAGTAGAGAAGCCTGCTCATCCTAAGACGAAAATTCTGAAATCATTGAAGGCCAAAGGGAAAATAGTAAAGAAGTCGCTGGATTGCAGCTTATCAAGTGCCAAAAAGGTAGCGGGTGGTGCTAAGGTTCAATTGAAAAAGGGAAAGATGAAGAATAAAACTTTATTACAGGAGAACAAAGAAAGTGCTAATAAGGAGGATGCCAAAAAGCGAGGTGTGACAGAAGATAACAAAGTGAAGAGTAATTTAAAACAAAAGCACAATGAAAAGGGTCATTTGACTCCTTGTAATCAGGAAAAGATGGGCAAGTCCCAAGAGAGCCGCCAAAATGAGAAGAGCAGAGAAAAGCTTAGTAGATCAGAATGGAAACAAAGGAATCTAAAGAATAAAGAAAATATCAATGGAGCAGGAAAAAGTCAAAGAAATGAGAAGCAAAAAGAAAAGCTTGGTGGTTTGATTTTCCTGTGCAGTGCAAAGACAAAACCTGATTGTTTCCACTACCATGTAATGGGTGTTTCCAATGGCAAAAAGGATCTTGTGATTGGTATCAAACCTGGGCTTAAGCTCTTTCTGTATGACTTTGAGCTCAAGCTCTTGTATGGAATTTACAAGGCGTCCTCTTCAGGTGGCATGAAACTCGAGCCAAAAGCATTTCATGGGGCCTTCCCTGCTCAGGTTGCTTCTTATTGCTACCCTTCTCTGCAAGTAGTTGTTTTGGGTGGTTTTTTTCCCCCCCTCTATTGAATATATTTTCTCTCTCTTCCTTGTTTCAATTTCAGGTTCGCTTTAATGTCCAGATGGACTGCTTCCCGTTACCGGAAAGTGTTTTCAAGAGGGCAATCAAGGAAAACTATAATGAGAAGAATAAGTTCAGAACTGAACTTACTATTAAACAAGTAAGGACTAATCACAAGTTCCATCTAATGATTTAGCAACCCTTATATTTCACATTTTGACTTTATCCTATTGCAATCAATTTTTCTTCCCTTCTAGGTTAGGAAGCTCACGGAACTTTTCCGGCCAGCTGAATTCCATCAAATCGAACGGACCATTCCGTCCCCACGAAGAACATCGATAAGAGACAAGAATCACAGGTCCCAAGATCCTTATTCAGACAGCACTGCTAAAACTCATGACAGGGATCGAAGGATAGAGCATAAAGATGGAATTCCTCATGAAAGGGATCGAATAATTGAGTATAAGGAGAAAATTCCTCGAGAAAGGGATCTAAGAATTGAGTACAGAGAGCAAATTCCTCGAGAAAGGGAACGAAAAATCGAGCATAGAGAAGTAGTAGTCCCTAGACAAAGAGAGGAATATTACCCTTCTGCAAAGGAGTATGAAGCTTATGGTCTCCGTCCAGAGAGAAGATACTTAGAACCTTGCCCTTACCCTAAAGATTATGAAAGAGAGCAGCACCTCATAAGGCATCCTGACCATTCAATAAGAGATGATCTTTCTGTACAGAGAGAAACTGTTCGTGTCAATCCTCCACTTTACTTGATCGGAAGCAGCAGTTATCATCGTGATTATAGGGAAATACCATCTACTACTACAACTATGAGGTCTCATTTGAGCGGCCTGAAAGAATCGTACCCGCTCGATCCATATCATGCAAGCCAGTATGGTGTATCTTCCTCAGTGGACCCATATCTGCCTCCTTCAACTTTGTACTCTGCTAGTGGAAGAAGTTATATGACCAAGTCTGATCCTGTACAAAGAAGGGAAATGGATAGACCAGATCGATTTTACTCAACATATAGTTCTCCAGAGTCTGCATCGTATTATGATCAGACACTGCACAGATGGAATACTAAACGTGAGGATGCAGTAGCCATGCCGGTTTCTTCTCGGTATTCTTTTGCGAGTCCGTTGCACTCATATCGTTAACCTTAGTCTAACATTTTTATTTATTTTCTTATCTTATTTTTGTTGGAGTAGAACGTACTTGAATAAATTTACTGGACTACTTACTAGATGATGGATTGTAGTTCTATATATATATGGAAGCTGTCTCTAATTTGCTGTTTTATCATTGCTCTCTACTTTTGAGGTGTATTTACAAAAAGGAATTTTATTGTGAACTTTTGTTCTCTAATGTCGGATGCGTGCCAATCACAAATAGGAGTTGAGACTCGGATTTCAAGTCTTAGAACTATTAGGTCGTTTAGACACTTTTTAACTATGCTTTGGAATGAATTTGGATTCGTTCTTCAACCGTACGGACTCGGATCCGGATCCGGATCGATCTAAGATCGATTGAGTAAAATTAATTGAATTTCAGTTTTTTATTTATTCCTGTCATGGGTTTCACCCGGTTTTGCACCGAATCCAACTCCAGAATGGATAATATGGACTACACAATACCTGCTATCGCTTTCGAAAAAATTACATTACCTTTGTTAACTCGACGTCGTTTAGTATTGAGACTGAAATGGTTCGTTTTCCCTCTCAAATTTCCCATACGTTTTCTCGCGAACCAAACAGCTACACAGTCTTGACCAAAAAAAAAAAAAACCAGCTACGCAGTACACGTGGCTGTTCTTCAGAACTTCTCGTGCAGAGCCTACAACCGGCGACATATTCCGTTCTCCGGTGCTCTTCCGCCGTTGAAAGTCAATGAAGCAGAAAGCGCAGTGAAACGACGTCGCGCCTTAAAGAGAGTGGACAAAGAGCTCTCAAATTACAACTTCAAAACCGCCCTTTCCTTGGTCAAGCAGCTGCAGGGTCAGCCCGGGGGCCTCCGCGGCTTCGGCGCGGCCTAACAGGTTCTCGTTTAGCTTCTTTTTCCTTTTCTTTTTTATTTTACCATTATTTTTCCCTTCATGTTTCTTGGTAAAATGGTTCTGCTTTGCTTTTGCCATTATTTTTCCCTTCAGTTTTCTTTGTAAAATGGTTATGCTTTGCTTTTGGAGCCAGAAAATTGTATGGTATCTACTGTCTGTGGATTCGACTGAAGTTTAAACAGGAGTATAATTTCTGTAAGCAATCGAGAAATGTCTGGAAGAAGATATTCATTCTACTACTACTATTGACATTCTCGAGAATTTGTATAAGTACCCTAAAAGCTGTCTTTATTGGATGAGCCAGGGATCAATGGGGTTGATATATCTTCTCTCTATCCTTTGGTTGATTCGATTCTGGATTCAATCCGGAGATGTATTGAATTTTCTTTACTCGACGGGGTAATCCTTTTTAGTATTTATGAATTGGATCATTGTTTATGATTCTCTTGAAGTTGATTTGCTGCAATAATAAATAAATTTATTTTCTGAAGGGCCTTGGATTGAATTATTTTTTCTCAGGAGTTTATGAAAACTAGTAAGTTTGAGCAGCAATGATGAGAGCAATGAATCTCAAATTCAATATGAACGGGATCATTTCATGTATGTGCAAGTAAGAGGAAACTATCTCTTCCTTAAACAAGGTCATTCATCGTTGTGTCTTGATTGCAATTGTTAGCAAACTCTTAGAATGCTAAAACTTGTTCATCTATGCAGCATGAAGCTGGCCATTTCTTGGTTGCCTATCTGCTTGGTGTTCTTCCCAAAGAGTATAAAATACCAAGCATTCATGCCTTGAGATGGATTTGTGGGGTTTGACTTCTTGAACAAGTGAGCTCACCACTTTTTCTCTCTTGATATCTCGTTAGAATCCGATTGGAAAATTTAAGTGGGGCACAAAATGTAATCGAAATGCACTGGTAGAGACAGTTATGCGTCTGAGTTCCATGCTGGTTTATTGAAGATGCTTAGTTGGAAAGCGGTTTATTTTTCACGTTTTAGGGCCACTTGATCAATGCATTACTTATCTATTTCGATTAATGTCTTCTCGGAAACGGTTCTAGACAAGAAATGATTTGTGAGGCATGATAAAGTGTGCGACTTTTCAGTTGAATAATTGTGAAAACATATTTATTTGAAATAAGCAATATTTCGATTTTTACATGTCCTTCTCTGTCTTGTTTTATTATGCAGATCACAAAAGGAAAAATTCCGTCCTAGGTAAGGTAAAAGCAAAGTTAATGGAATCATAAATGCCGGTGCAGAAATTACCTTGCGATTTTGATAATTGTTTTTTCTCCCCCCCCCCCCCCCCCCCCCCCCTTTAATATCTTCTTGCTCTATTTTTAGACCTTCAACATGCTTTTGTGAGTAATATTAGGAGGCTTAGTAGCAGAGCATCTAATATTTGGATATTCAGAAGGACTTCATGGTGATGTCGAAACAGTTAATATTTTCATTCTCATACTACCATGTTTTTTTTTTCTATGGTTGGATTATTGATTAATTTGTTAAACATGGTGTCAATTGCTTTAATATATAGCTGTACAGTGTTCTTAACTGGCTCGGGCTCAGAAAGAGTGACTTAGATCTTTGAGTAAATTGGGATGCTTTTAATACTGTTTTCATTCTGAATCGACATCTTGAAACTTGATTGAAATTGGCCGAGGCTATGGCAAGGGGAAGATCAGTTGGTTTCTGTATCGATACAATAGAGAATGCTCTACTTGGGAAAGAAATATAAGGGTAAAATAACATCTTCTCTTTATATCTGAAAGAAAGGGTTTTTCTTATACAGAGATCCTCAATTCATTCATTTTCTCTGTTCTTCTTTTCGGGGAAAATGCAACTGCTATGTTTGGTCCATGAAAGAGTTCTTCGATTGAATGATTTGTGTAAATAGTCCGATTTTGAGTATCATTAGAATGTTCTCTCCATTAAGTTTGGTGATCAGAATGACTGCTATGAATAACTAAATGTTTTCAAAATGTTATTTCGATTGTTTTATTATCATATCACGTAAGCTACTCAAAAGAAGTTATAGGGTTGTGTGCTCAGTCAGCTCTTTTTAATTTATCAAATTGCTACTCACAAACTTCCATCAAGCTCAGTTATCAGTTATCACAAGATATTCCATAAAAAAGATTTGGGTAGATCGTATGTATAGTAACCCGATTTTATCTCGGAAGCTAACGTATACTTTTGAGATGGATCGGTCCAGCATCGTAAACATAGCTACCTAAGAATTTCTCTTCAACAAAACTTGCCCAAAGAGCAATGCATTTATGAGAAGGTAGGTGTTAAAAAAGAGGTTAACGGAAAAGAAGGGGAAGAAGCAATATCATCCATTGATTCCATTAGCAGAAGTTTCAACTATAATCCAGAACTTATTTCATCATTTTCACTACCAAGGCTAGTTTCCAAATCTTATAGCAGAAAACAAAAATACAGAATTCAGTTATAACTGACTTAACTAACATACTCGAAAGTGGAAACCAAGCTCGCTTAGCGTCCTTTTGTGACATACAAAGCTGAAGCAGCAGCCAAAATGGTCGTGGCTGTAGTCAACATAGTCCAGAAGCTGTTCCTCTTCTGCTTCTTAGCCTCCACTAACTCGAGCTTTTCCTTCATCTCTTCGAGGAACTTCTCCTTGTCTTTAAAAGCTTTCTTAATAGCATCCAACTCCATTACATATGGTTCAATTTCTTCCTCAAACTTCACCTCATTGATTTCTAGTCCTTCCTTACCATGACTAACCAATGCTGCCGTTTTCTTCAGAATGGACAATACTTTCTCGGAATTAATCCCGGCCAATTCAACTTTAGCCCTCAATTCATCAATACCCTTCTGAGCTTGTAGAAGCTTCTCCTCAGTCAAACCCTTTTCCTTGACCAAAACTCCATTTCGGCTTTCCATGTCGGCTTTCACTTCAAGAAGTTCTTGTTTGGCATTTCTCATTTGGCCCAACTCCTTCACTGTTTCTTCAATCTTCTTCTCCATTTCGGAAACTACAAGCCTCAAGCTTTCTGCTTTCTTTTTCTCACTGTTGAAACCCTTTTGAGCTTCATCCTTCTCAAGTGTAACCCTATCTAAAGATTCCCTAAACTGGGCAACTTCTAGAAGTAATTTCTCAGTCTTCTTTTCTTCATCTCTACATGATTTCTTTAATGTACTTATAGCTCCATTAAGTTCACTCAATTTCCTTTGCAGCTCAAGAATTTCACTCTCCCCCCTAACTTTTTCCCCCTCAATCTCATTCTTTTCTCGAATTGTCTTCTCAATTACTTGCTTCTTACCCTCTAAATCCTTTTTGGCCAAAACCAAATCCTTTTGGATTGAATCTCTCTGGTCTGTTAAAACCCCAATACTACTCTCTTTCCTCTTCAGCTCGTCAACCAAGCCCTTGATCTCAATCAAATTTGCATGTTCGTTTTCAATTGCCGCAGAAAGACTCTTTTCCAACTCCAAAACCCTTGACCCTAACACTTCCTTTTCCTCCTTTAACCCCCATAAAACCTCATTCAAACCCTCTACCTCTTTCTCTAGCTCTTCAATCTTCACTACTTGTTCACTTTTTTCCTTCAAAATCTCATCTTTTTCCTTCACAATCCCATCAATCTTAGACTTCAAATCCTCAGTAACTCTCTCTGACTCCTCCAAGTTTCTCTTAACCACATCCGTCTCTCTCAACAGAAGCTTCATTTCGCTCTCTCTTTCTGATTTTTCAAGCATCAACCCTTCACATTTTGTTCTCAATTTCTCAACTTCATTTCCAACCAATCTCTCTCTTTTCTCCATCTCAACCAATTTCAGCCTCAACCCATTTGCCTCCTCAACAACCCCATTAAGTTCACTCTTGAACCCATCCCTTTCACGACAAACCTGGCTCAGCTTTTCTCTCTCATTTTCAAAACCACTAGTAAGCTCACTCCCCTTCTTCTTCAAAACCTCAATCTCAGCTTCTCTCTCACTCCTAATCTTTTCAACCTCACCCTTCTCTCTCCTCAACCCTTCAACCAAATCACCCATTTCACCCATCTGGGTTTCCACACGAACAGACATCGCATTTCTCTCCACCTCCAACCCAGAAATCCTCTCACTTGCTTCTTTCAACTTGCTCTCTAACTCCTCCTTCTCCTTCCCGTACTGAATCAAGTCGGACTCAAGAGCCTCCTTGGCCTTGACGAGAGACTCGACCTGTTTTCTCCGGTCGGAGGTCTCTTTCAAAAGGAGTGAGTTGAGTGTTTTCAAGCTTTCGAGCTTCTCGGATTGCTCGTCCATGGCGGTTTTGGGTTGTGGGTTTTGGTGTTGGGTTTCTTCTACTCCTTGTTTGTTGGTTTCTTCTTTAGTGAATTGGTGGGTGGGTTTCTTCTTGCCCATTGTTTTTCTGTTCGTTTGTGAGGCTGTGGTGAAAGGAAAAATGGGATTAGCCGATTAGGAATGAGAGGATTAGGGTTTTTTTTTTTTTTTCTGAAGCTTTTTTATGGGTAGAAAAAAAAAAAGTGAGACTTAAATACTTGATAGGACGATAGAAACTAGAATGACTGAAAGAGGATTGAATGCTGGGGGTGGCTCCGTCCGTAACCGCAAGGGAGGGGTTCATTGAGGGATTCAAATTTTTGGGTCCCACAATTTTTTGTTTTTGTTTTTTGTGGTTTCTTTTTGGACCAAGCCCACAATTCATTGATGTCGAAGAATTTTGATATGTTTTTTTGTTTTTCTGGGCCAGAAGAATTTGATACATATTGAGTTGTAAGGTTTTGTTTTTGTTTTTGTTTTTGTTTTTTCGGTTAAATTTTCATTCATATGAATATCCAAACTCGAAAGTGGAGTTTAGACTTTAGACTTTTGAGTTCTCACAAACAGTATATAGTTGACTTTAATAACCGAATAAGATTTGACTTTATAGTTTTTTTCCTTCTTTTTACAGTAAATTTATATTAATTTATATCATAAGTTCAAGATAAATTTAAATATATATATTGATCCCAATTCAAATCGAATACAACCGCATAATTCTATTCACGTTCTAAATGGACACACCCACTAGCCAACTTTTAAAATTGGAACTACTATATATACATACCAGCTCTATAAGACTAATTAACATGATATAATCACAGGGACGGTCAAAAGTCAAGTATTGGTACAGATCTCGATCCTAATTTTTTTGATATTGACTCGATATTGATATCAATCTTAGAATCATAACTTTTACGGATATCTTAATTAGTATCTAAAATTTATATTAAATTTAAAATTTCATCGGGAGAGATCCAAATTACAACTCAAATCCATTACTGTGTCATCCTAATTAATGAACAGCTGCCACCATTAGTTTAGTTTAATTAATTATTATGAATTCCTAATCATATTCCTATGTTGACTAAAAAAAAAAGTCGTACAACCTGTCATTCTCTTTAATATGTATTATAGATACATGTATCACACTCTCTTTGATCGCATACACAACATCTTTCTTGATTTTCTCCCTGTTCCTCGATTGCTTTATACATCTCATGTATTTTACCCAAGTTTATTCTTCCTGTTTATGTTGGCATTGGAAGTACTGTTCGATGTGGAACAACAGCTTCACATTATTTTGTTTGAGTACATCGTTGGTTTTGATCAGGACCGCTAGCTATGACTACTGTTTAAGAATCACTCAACTCCCATATATTACCAATATTGGTGAGTCAACGACAATAGGAATATAGGATATATATATATATAGAGAGAGAGAGAGAGAGTGGCCACTATCTTGAAGTGAGGCTAATTGCTAGCCAATTGTACTGAAGATGTTTGGAAGAGTAGCTCCTTACTCGATCCTTGTACTTCTTATGGTAATCACTCTGCTCATAGCTTCAAGTAATTACTCTTATTGTTCGGTCGATACTCGGAAAACCCCTTGCCGGATTCTTGTAGACACCGATGTCGACCATGACGATGTTCTTGCTCTTTTATACCTTTTGAAGCAAAACAGCAGCGAATTCCAGCTCCAGGTAGTTTTTGGTCTCTTCAATAATTCTCACTAGCTGTTTAATTATAATACAAATTGATTGATAGTACTATTGATTTGTATATGCTCATGATAATATGCAAGTGAAGAATTTTCTTTCTGCACTATTAATTTTCTGGGAATCCAAACACATGGTGTGGACAAAGGAGTACATTCCATGCATGGAATAGTAAAACTACCCTACATATGATTTCGTGTGGTTATGGAATTATATCATATTATCATCAATATATTAATGTTTTTCTCGTGGATGATCAATAGTGATCCGATCGATCGAATCCCATAATTTTTTTAATGTAATTTTTTTTAAATTTTAATTTAATTTAATTCTTTTTTATGATATTTTTTTTTCTTTTTATGTATTTCTTTTAATGAATAAATTTTTTTTCCTTTCATATATTTTATTAATGAATTTTCATTAAATTTAATTAAATGACTTTTTTTTTCTTTTATATTAAAATTTCCTTAAAATACACTTTTTCATTTATTTATTTATTTATATACTTTTTCATTATTATTTTTCCTCGAAGTAATCGCTCGATTAAAATTTAAAAAAGGAATTCAATTTTTCATTTATTTTGTCAATTAGAATTACTATTACATTTTTTAAAATAGATTTCTATTTATTATTTTCTTAAATAAAATTTTTAATTATTTATTTTTTAAGTAATAATTCACTTCTCCATTAAATATATATATATATATATATATATATATATATTAAAAAGATACAATATTCAATTTAACACATTAATATTTTTTTATAATATTTAATACTACTTAATATAAATTAAGTTATTTTTAAAAAATTCTATAAAAATGTGTTTGGTCAGATTCGATCCGATCCGATTTTCATCTGACCGCAACGTATCCGATCTAATATACATCTGAAAATTACTCGATCTGATCCGATCGCTATTCGATATTATCTGATCAAATCCGACAGTTGATCATCCTAATTTTTCTTCCTGATTTTAATGTACATGGAGACAAAACTAGTTTTTTTTTTTTTTTAGTACCGAAGGGAAGTTGGAATCTCAAAATGCCCTTGTAGAGGCACATCATTTATAACATCTTTACCTTCAATAAATTATTGCATAAATCTTCTTGTAAAAATGCACTATTCCTAATATGATGTCACGTATATTTGATTATGTTAAATAGCATAATTTTATTTAACACCTATAAAAATAATATATGAGTGTGGCTCGTGCAAGAATTTTACTTCTAATCTTACTCATTATTGTAATTATTATTAAATATTGATGTGTGTGTTATTACGATAATATAGAATGGCCCTAAAGGTAATTTACTTCATCTAAATTCTAATGTGTCATGTGTTTTGAGTATATATGTATGTAGACATAATAATTGCATAAAACATGTAAAATTTGTAGGCTATTACTATAAATGCAAATGCTTGGAGTGATGCTGGCCATGCAGTTAATCATTTATATGACATTCTGTTCATGATGGGCCGTGATGATATTCCGATTGGCGTTGGCGGTGAAGGTGGCATTACACCCTACAGTACTATTCTTCCGAATGTCGGTGGATATCTTCCGGTGATCGATCAGGTTAATGCATGAATAGTTTAAGTTGACATGTAGTTCAAACATATCAAAACCGATCGAGAGAGATCTTTCGTTGCCGCTTAACTGTGGAATGGTATTTATGACAGGGAATGTCGACTGCCGGAGGGTGCAGATACAGACAGTCAATTCCAGTGGGTCATAGAGGCCGTCTGGAAGTTAATTCAAACTACGGTTTACGTAGAGGTTTCCTTCCTCAGGTAAACCATTTATACTTTTTCACCAAATTACTATTTTCTATATGTCAAATTCAAGTAGGAAACTATATTTCGTTTGGTCGAGATTAAGACATAAAATACCGATCACGCGGCTTAATTACAATCTTCAAGAATATCTACTCTAGAAATTGATTATAATGTCACGGTTTGATGCTGAGATTCACCATTCTGAGGTTATGTCATTAATAGTGTCAGAACCTATCACTTAGATTGTACAAAACTCAATAAATTGTCGAGATTCAAGATGTTCGATGATTTAATAAATAAAAAAAAAATACAAAAGTGCGTAATGTTATGCCAACTTCATATACATTATTGAACTAATAGTAAGTTAATATATAATTGTGGACAAATGTGTTATGGAAGGGTGACAGAAAATACACTCCTTTTGGGCAACCAACAGCACAACAAGTAATGAAAGATGCAGTTTCTGCTGGTCCTATAACTGTGTTCCTTCTGGGATCTCATACAAACTTAGCTATTTTTCTCATGAGCAATCCTCATTTGGTGAAAAATATTGTGCATGTTTATGCAATGGGTGGTGCTGTTAGACCAAAATGCTCCATCGTTAATAGCACTAATACTTCTTCCAAGGCAGAACAGTGCAGTCGGTTGGGAAGCTTGTGGCCTCCTGATAGCAACACTTATGCGGAGTATAACATTTTTGCTGACCCTTTTGGTGCATACAAGGTAATATTTCGTACTAGGTATTTTTCACTTTTCGAGTGTGAATAAACAGACCGAAGTTAACTGATGTTTTGTACGTCTAATTTGGAGTGTTTAGATCTTAAACATTGAGCATTCCCAAGTTGGGACATTTCTTTTATACTTAATCATCTTGATTATGTAATGTGTTATTCTTTTCCACATCTCTTAAGACTCTTATTATAATAGGTGCTACATTCTGGTATTCCTGTCACACTTGTTCCTCTTGATGCAACAAATACAATTCCAGTGAGCAGAAACTTCTTCTCCGAATTGGAAAAGAGGCAGAACACATATGAAGCACAATATTGCTTCAAAACCTTGAAAATGGCTCAGGAAACCTGGTTCGGAGACGGGTTTTTCCAAGTAAGTTTCTTCTTTTAGCTCATCTAATTTTTTTTTTCTAATGAAATTTCTGTCAATTTAATTGTGAGAAGAGTCTTTTTTTTTCACAGATATACTCGACATGGGACGAGTTTATGGTGAGTGTTGCTCTATCGGAAATGCAAAACGGGCCCGGTAAAAATGAATTCACTAAGATGAAGTACATGAACATAACTGTTGTTACTTCAAACGAGCCTTATGGGATCTCTGATGGATCGAATCCGCTAGTTAATGGCTGTTCGGCCCTGAAATTTGGCGTAAAGAAGAATGGGGTTCATACCGGTCATGTTCAGATGGGAATGAGAGATCCATTTTGCATTGCGGTCAATAGCACAGGGAAATGTCAGGTATACATATATATATATAACACGGGGAGATACTACAAATTAGGATCAAATGACGAAGTTATATTAATTAAGATAATGGAAAAATCGGTTATATAAAGAGCTTACTTTTTACTTACTTGAGTAGAGAAGATGTTCTAAATTGCTGTTTTTTTTTTTGTATTTAATTTAAAACAGGATGGTTACACAAAAGAGGTAATGGGTTCAGAAGGAGTGCAAGTTCTTGTTGCCACAGAAGCTAAACCAAGTCTTAATGGCAGCAGTTCACTAGATAAAGCATTTTATGAAAGCTTCTTGGATGTAAGATGGAGCTTACTTTTTTGGCTTTGATTAGATTGATCGCATCGGTTTTGGCCTGCTAATAATACCTTTGAGATATTTTACTAATGCAGATTATAAACCAACAGGAGAAGTCAGGGAAGTTTAGCATTGAAACACAGTTCCCCTATTACAGGGAAATATATTACAAACCAAATCTAACAACCAAATCAATGGGAAAACCTTTTGTTTTCGACATGGATATGAGTGCAGGAGACTTACTAGCACTTCTTTATCTCCTAAAACTACCAGTCGAAACAGCTAACCTTAAGGTATCTATCTACTGCCTATTGGTCTTTTGCTTCATTTTCTTCTCCATGTTTTCATAATGTTCCTAACAAAGATTCACTACAGGGCATACTAATAAGCTCAAATGGTTGGGCCACAGCTGCGACAATAGATGTTGTCTACGACATATTACATATGATGGGCCGGGACGACATTCCGGTCGGGCTCGGAGAATTTTTTGCGACGGGCCAACAAAACCCATCTTTCAATAACATTGGTGATTGTAAATATATCAAGGCTATCCCGCATGGTAGTGGCGGATTCTTGGACTCGGATACGGTTTATGGGCTTGCCCGGGACCTACCTCGTAGCCCTAGAAGGTATAGTTTCATTTGGTAACTTAACGAGTTACTGATGCATCACTAAAGCATATGTAATATGATGCCATTTCGACCTATCTTCAAATTAATCATGCTCTAACTTCCTGATGATTTCTGCATTATAGATACACAGCTGAAAACTCGGTAAAATTTGGAGCACCAAGAGATACAGATCACCCTGAACTTAGACAACCTACTGCTCTAGAATGTTGGAACTCTATTGTAAAATCACTAAATCCAGAGGAGAAGATTACTTTGTTGACCAACGGTCCCTTGACCAATTTAGCCCAGATTCTCAATTCAAGAACCACAAACTCATTTATTCGGGTACAAAATTCTTTCGCCTAAATATCACCGGTTTGATATCGGTTTCTTTCTTTCTTTCTTTCTTTCTTTCTTTCTTTCTTTCTTTTTCAGGTAGAGTTCATGTAGTATGTTTGTTCAAATTGTAGGATGTATATATTGTTGGGGGACACATAAAAGAAGGTGTTCATGAGAAAGGAAACATCTTCACTGTCCCTTCAAATGAATTTGGAGAATTTAACATCTTCCTCGATCCCTTAGCAGCAAAAACAGTATTGGACTCAGAAGTGAGTGTTACACTCATTCCACTCCATATTCAGAGGAAAATAAGCTCCTTCCCTACCATCCTCGACAAATTGAGGCTCGCAAATCAAACCCCGGAATCACGGTTTTCCGAGAGACTAATTTGCCGGCTATGGCAGCTAAAACGGACACAACATCAATACCATCATGTGGTAAATCAAAAGTTTCTTACATTCCGCTACATACCAATTCTTAAGTACTATGATTCCCCCCCCCCCCCCCCCCCCAATTTATTTTTATTTTTATTTTTATTTTTTTCTTACAGGATATGTTTCTTGGGGAGATCATTGGTGCAGTGATTTCAACTGGAAATGATTCTTATTTACAGCAAAAATTTCAGACAAAGCCCATCAAGGTAGTTGCAGAAGGGAATGAATCAAAAGTAGGAGAGATGGTTGTTGATGAAAAGGAAGGAAAGTTGGTGAAGATATTGAAAAATGTAGACTCAAAGGCATATTATGAACACTTTGCTACAGTTTTAGGGGATACAAGGCAGTCTGCTCTCATCGCAAGTTTTGATGAGCAGAAAATTTTATGGGGCACTCCACCAAATATAAGAAAATATAAGTAGAGATAGAAATTCTATGTAATACGACGTCGTATTATTGAATTTCTATAAATAAAAATGGTAATGAAGAACGATGGATGTGACTGATACAAAAACAGTGTCAAATGAAAAGTTGGCCACTAATGAGAGAGTTTGAGATTCCGTCCTTTGACATTTCTCAACCTTCTAAATGGTCCCAAATATGAATTTAAATAATTTGGGGTCAAATTCAAAATTTACCAAACAAATTTTATCTTTTTTAGAACATGAACAGTGCAAAAACAAGATATGAACTTGAAGTCAATCTGATTTCACTGATAAAATACAATCTATCTTGATACAGAATATGTTATATATGATATATTTAAGATTAGTTCCACTTCCCAGCACTGTTCAACTAATTGTAATAAACAAGCAAAGTTTTTATATAAAATTATTATAAATAAAAAAAGTCAACCCAATTTGTTTATTTTTATTTTTACAATTTCTTCCCATAAATTTATTTGTTTCCCATTTTCTTCCCTTCATTTATTAATTTTTCATTCTTCACCCAACCACTTCACAACTCTAATTTAAATCTGGAGCAATAACTCCATATTCACAAATTTGGAGTAAGAACTCCATATTCGAATATGGAATTTATGCTCTAGATCGTGAATCTGGAGTTCAATCTTAAAATTTTCGAGCTCTAACCTAGAGAAAGGCTCCAGATTCTTAAGAATTTCAAGCAGTAGCGGAGGGGTATGATGGTAATAGGGGGATAGTAGAGGAGTTGGTGGTAGTTGGAAAATTAAAAAAAAATAAAAATTGAAGAGATTAAATGTATCATATATCATGTACCACGGCGATAAGAAGTTTAGAGAGATTCTTAGATATATTATGTATATTTTTACGTGACATAATAGAGTATGATTTTAATCATAACGTTCATTTTTGATATGTGACTTATAAAAATGATATATGTAATTAAGATCATATTTATCTCTGATATACATTGTAATAGAAGAATTTATCTTTGCTTTTTAATTACTTTTTAAACAAAGGGAAATTTTGGTCGATTTCGCCCTATTAGGAGTCAAATACTTTTCCCACCACATGAGCCGTTTTGGTCAATAGCAAGACTTGCTTCAAGTGCAATGTATCTATCGACTATCAAGTACTTTTCTATGTTGCTTCCTTAGAGTACCTTAATTATTACTCTCTTTTTTTTCAAACCCAGATGCTTAAATATTATTTCATTGGTTAATTTGGATCTGTAGATTAGTTAATGATAAGAGTTGCTTAATCAACAAACTAATCGTTTTAGCGAAAGAGATTTCGATGGTTCTAAACTAAGGTTAGTCTATTAGTGAATGTGGGGATTAAGTTTAGTTGCGGACCGGTACTGCCCAAATTTCTCCATTTTAACATATGTACAAATTGGGCATAACCTAAACATCACCAGAAAAACATGTTACATAACGATATGAAACACAATGAAGTGTAATAATATTATCTTAATCGCACTCTCCTATCATGAAAACGTGTAATATTTTGTACGTATCAACAATGTGTATTATTTTTGTATAGGGGGGGAAGCATGTGAAGTTGCAGATTCCAAAGCGCAGTTGAAGCTAAATATAATTCATAATCAATTAAAGTTGCATTGAATGTAACAGAGATCATGACAAGATTGATGATACTCATATATATTTTGATAACATAAACATAATGGTCAACTAAACAAAGCATAAACAGGCAGTTAGCGATTGTATGATTCTTTTTTTTACATGTTCTTGTTTTTTTTTTTTTTGTCATTTATAGAAATATTTAGACTAATATGAAATATTCCGACTCTTAACATCCGACCATTCTCCATCCAGTTATCAAACTATCACTAACGCTGAAAATTTAATGTCCCCGAAAGAGAAAGAAACAAAATGAGAAAGAAGAAGAAGCAAGTAGAGTACTACTTAATCCACATTCTTTTTATCATTGTTCTTGCCATAGATAGAAATCAACTAGCTAAGTTCATTGCAACCCAAAGGGTTAATCCATATATGAAGAGCAAATACCAAATATAAAACTGGAAGGAGAAAAAAAAAAGGGAAAAAACAATTAAATGGGCGAAATTTTATGATTAACCTGATCTATATATAATATTCATAAACCCATTGAGCTTATTTGCAATGATCATGATGGAGCTTCACTTGCTGCTTCACTAATCATAACTAGAATCCTCCAGCAGCCAAAAGCTGTTGCTCCAACTGCACATTCAAACAAGATGAACTGAACTATAAGTCCTTTTCTTTTTTCTTTTTTCTTTTTTTAATTGAATTTAATTAATTTATTATTACTTTATTCAATATAAGTAATTGAGAATTGAAGTTTAGACGATTTCGATCGGTTTTAATTACCTTGAACAAGGCTTCCAGCTTGTTTTTCACCAAGGAATACTCATGATTCACTTGTTGTAGACATTTTAGGCACCTACACAAGAAAATTCAGTTCAGATCAACGATGAAAAAAAAAAAAAAAAGGGCACAATCATATATAATTCATGAAAAGTAGTAGATTAGTGTATGGCTTACCCTTCTATGTTTTGCTCCTCACAGTAGTTTCTGAATATAATGCATGCCTTTTGAACTCTATGTGCTCCAATGCTGTGATCATTCACCCAAAATAATAATAATAATTTTAAATACAATGAAATATATATATATATATATATATATAGAACTTAAGATAATTTTATGACATTACCTTGAGCTGCTACCTTTCAACTGGTGGACAAACGCATCCACCCTCTTGAAATCAATCTTCTGCTGCCCTCTGGAAATCAGAGGAAAATTAAGAAAAATAAGAAAAAAAAATAAAGTTGAAGAAAAATAGTAATCATGAAAAATCAAAAACATACAGAGCTTGGGAAAGTTCATTAAGAAGCTTTTCAGAGTCTTGAAAAAAGAGAGACACCACTTCAACCACAAAGTCTGGATTGCTTTCATCTTGCAGCTGTTGCAGCTGACTGAATTGCTCATCCAAGTAACCCTTTCAACAGTAACAAACATCTAAACCCTTTTGACAGGAAAAGATGATGTTTTGTGTGTGTGTGTGTGTGTGTTTGTGTTTGTGTTTTCTTATGTCTACTTACCTCATGGTACAGTGTGGCTGTGTAGTCAACTAGTTGCCTCTTCAATTGAACAATACCATCCATTTCTCTCTCTCCCTCTCTTTCCTTTTCCTTTACCTTGACCTTTCACAAGTTCTTTCTTGATCTCAAATCTTGCACAGATATCCTTCTTCTTTCTTTCTCTCAAGATTCAATCCATCAAGAGTGCACCAAACATATGCAAAAAGATTGTTAATTTAAAAAGTTTGCAATTTGGCAGAAAGGGGTCGGTTTGAAACGTCAGTTTGAGCCTTCCAAACTCCCGTTTTGTTTCAAATCTTCCATTTGGTTCATTTTTTGAAAATGAAGTTTGGAAATACTATTGTTAACTTAATTAAAAACAAAAATCAATTTTGAAAAAAAAAAAATAATACTATTACGTACTCATTTGAAGAAATACTAATAATGTTAATTTAATACTATTACATCACTACATCCAAAAACTGAAGCTTCCCATCATTTCGTAAGTAAATAATCTCTAATTCTATTATATGTTCAAAACCAGTCTCTTGTTCTTTGTCTTTTGCTTCAAGCTAGCTATCAACTAGCAAGTGCATGTAACTTTCTGTGGAGGACAGTTTGATTATAAAGCCAAGCTACTCTACAACACCAACCTTTTTCCAAAAAGTATGTTAGTTTTTTAATTACGTACTCATTTAATGAAGATTAAAGTATTCCCTAATAATAATTAAAAGCAAATCACTCAAAACAAACATTGCTTAATCATTACTTAGTTAATATAATATGGGAGAGCACTAAACTTAGTTCACTAATCAAATTTTGTCACATCCATCTACTACAATAATTATCCAATACTTAAAAGCGGAGCCCGAAGATAAGAGAGCATTGTAATTCTCAACTTTTCAAAATTTAATATTGTAAAAATTTATTTTTACTGATTTTTATTTAATATATTTTTATCTATATCTTATTATTTTAGATAAAAATGAATTTAATTTAATTTATGATCGTTTAAATATATTTTATAATATGGTGAGACGGAAATATAGAATTGATAATATTTCTAGAATCCTTATATATTATAGTTTATTAATTTTGATTAAAGAATTAATTAGTAGGAGATAGTGACACATTAACAAACTAAGGAAATAGTAATATTATTAATTTGTGTAAGTTTTTTTAAAAACAAAATTTAAATATATTATTTTAGAAAAAAAAAAAGATTTTGTGAGCTTAATAAAATAAGCATATTTATCTAAATTACGTTGATATATATATATATATATATATATTGCTTAATTAGATTATGTTTTGTCTAAATTCATATTTATATATAAAATTCAATATAACTTAAAATTTCAATCTCAAACCAACTTTTAATAACCAAATTTTCCGACAAAAGCGTAATCATCTCAAGTGCTCCTTCAAGGCTTCATCTTACGAATTTCACCTACTGATCATAGATTTTGTTTTTGTTGAGTCAAGTAGGCTGGGCTGTGTTGTTGCTGGTTGATTGGGCAGTACATTTGTGATGGGATACTAAGGAAAATGACAACTTTCAAATGTGACATATCTATCTATACTACCCTTCCCCCCCCCCTCAACATTTATATCTCCATGGAAGTACTATTCATAAACATACTTATCACCACTAATCTTTAAGAAATACATAATTATTTGGATGAAATCATCGATATATCATATATATTATAGCTACTACTTGGAATATTTGATCTTCAGTTTAAACATGATCTCATAATCAAACTTCAAACCACACTGGCTCTCAGTTTATCTGCACGATCAAGATCACTATGATCTTCTTAGGCTTTTCAGTTTTAGTTTTAGAAGTAAACCCATGGAAGAAAGTTTAATTTGGACATTTTGCGTGCAAATACGTAGCTGTTATAATTGCAAATTTGCCAAAGTGCTAGTCTTCTTGTCTCAGTCCATCAAAGAGTTCATATCTTCTTGTCTCTTTGTGACAATGCATGCTTGAAATCTGGTAGCTAGTGCTCAACTAAGCGTGTTGTGAAAATGATGCCTACAAATGCGTCTTTATATATATATATATATATATATATATATTTCTATAAACTGGTTGATTAATGAGACTTGTGATGAGAAGTGATGATGAGTGGGAAACAAAAGACTTGGGATAAGGTTAATTAATCCTTGATTTTGGGGCCCATTTGTAGGAATTAGGGTTTATCTATTATTTTATACATATATCAATATGAATATATATAAACCCATTAAATCATATAATTATGTTTTCTTAAAAAATTAAAAAATAAAATATGATAATTCATATTTATTTTAAATTAATATTTATCAAACCTATCATATGATGACATTTTTTCATTATAATACATAGTTTGATATTCTATGGCTAAATTATTGATGGGACCCTGTTTTGAATTGGAGTCTCTTTTGTTTAGACCCCTCCCTTGAAAATGATCCACCCTCCCCCCCTTTTCGGTGTTCATTAATTAATTATGGGATTGCACCCTTTAATTTAATGGCTTAGTTTTTATTATTTGGTTCGAGTATGAGATTTAAGCTAAGTTTTTTTAAGTCAGATTCTTTACACTTGTCGTTTTCTTACAAAATAATGTGGAAAATTCCTAAAAATATATTTAAAATATTACATATTTTGAACCTCATGACATACCTAATATTACATATTAGCTTCTAGATGAAATGAACTTTATGAGGTCAATTAAGGTGACCTTACAGTACATACAACTGCACTGATTAGGACTACTACTCAGGAGTCCTTAAAGCTAGCTAGGCACAGAACCAGACTTCATCCTTTTCTTTTTTTTGGTGGGCTTATAATAAGTAACAAGGTCATATCGTTGCATCTGTAGTAGATTTTGTGCTGTTATTGGTTGCAATCATAGGCATGAAGAATATAAAGACGATAGGAGTTTTGGGTATCCAAAGCTATGAATGAGAATAGATCAATAAGAGAGTTTGAAAGATTATCTAATTTGTGCTCACAATTAGATTTCTAAGGATGAAATATGAAGTATGGTAAAGATTTCTACTTATTTTATAAGATTAAAGAGAGATTGGATCTTGATCTAAGATCATTTAAATGTCCCGGGTTGAAAATTTGAATCTCATTTAAGATTTTGATACGAATTGTTAAATATCAATTAGAAGATCATTTTACCAATCAGTTGCACTATTCATACACGGTGACGTGGTTAGATTCCCTCTAGGACTATATATATACAATGTGATTTAAATGATTGGCTTTTTGTACATTTCTGATGCATATTTGTACTAATTTGGCTCTAACAGTGACGACGTTAACAAAAGACCCCGCATTAGCCTGAGTGCGGAAGTTACTAACACATGCTTTGCAGATGTATGCAGACAGAACCACCTTGCTCCACAACCAGACACGGATACTGACAGAACTGAGAACACACTAAAAAAAAAAAAAAAAAACCCTTCCAAAAAATTAGTGTAGCACTGTAGATGTACTTGACATTCATATAGTAGAGCTTTTAGACAATAACTTAGGGTACCCAGAACTGTTTTGTCCCAAAAAAATAGAAAGAGGAAGATTACCATAATCTGAAGAATATCAGCACAGTTAAGAGTGATTAGGGATTAGGGAAATGACTTGTGTTAGAAGAGAGCAAACAGGCTGATACTTATTTACTCGCTAGTATTTGTATTAGGTATGAGCAGCACGGGTGGATACCGGGATAGCTGCCCATATCTCTGCCATGTTAGAAGTTTTAAAAGTCGGGCATATATCCGCCCACTTCGAGTCCGACGGATACGAATAATCCTACTCATCTCTAATTTGTATCAACTAAGCATAGTAATTATTAATCAGTGGAAAACCCAAACTTTAACCTTAAGATTAAGGTTCAAGGGGTTCAAAACAAAAAAAAAAACTAAAATAATAAAACCAAATTTTTTAGTAGATTGTTAACAATAGATCGATCTATTTCAATCATATACAAACACAAACTTGATATAATAATATAAAACACAACATGTACCATAAAAATACATCAATCCCGTAAACACGGTCAGTAAAACACTTCGGCATGAAAAACAACTCATGACCTGGAAATTTCGGCAAAAGAAAGACAATGCCACTTTGAAAACCTGGCTAGAGAAAAGGTTGATTACTGTACAAGCAATAAGCACTATTTTATTTTTATTTTGCTCCATCCATTACTTTTTTTTCTTTTTTTGAAGAATGAATAATGTTACACAGAACGAATTAAAAGAACCCTGTCCACCCAAATCATTTTTTGTACTACAATTTTTTTTTTTTTTTCAGATTTACAAGATTTACACGAGTAATTAAGAGAGAAGAGAGCAGAATCTGTGTCCCCAGCAGCAGCAGTACCGTTATGAGCCAACATTTTTTCTTTTAATAATAAAAAAAAAAAAACCTTTTCGGAATCAGTCAGTCGCAGGATCAACTTATGTAATAAAGCACACAACAAGCTTTGAACATTGCTGGATTAGTGCCAAGCATTCTGATGTGAAGAGTAGTCATTCTGTCCAGCAATCTCAGATATGTTATACATCATCATCATCCTGCCGTAATATCGGAAACAACAATTAGTTAATGGCTTGATATAGAAAAATATGATGTGCATACGCATATGGAACAAATTTCACTTAAGCTACAATAACCAAATAAGAAAAATTTGCAATTCTTTCTTACCTTCCTCGGAGAAGGCAAAGACACCACCGAGCATATCATCATTGTCGCCATCTTCCTCAGATTTATCTCTCTCACAGTGACTGCTACTACTATCCATATCCGCTGCTTTACAATATTCCTCATGGAAGAAGGGCTCGAAATCTAGTGAATCATGTATGGGCCCCTCATCAAGAATATTCATGCTGAGATCAGAACAGTTGGAACTAACATTTGAACCGTCACTGGCCCCACGTCCAACATTCAATTGAACTTCTTTTAAAATAGTTCTCTCAGGACCAGAAAGTGAGCCGTTAGTTAAAGTGGACAGACTGTTAGCAATATTACTATCCTCAATGGGAGATTCGCTTGATATAGATTGCTTGGAAGAAATTGAGGCACCCTCTTTCTTAAAGGCTGATGCCAAACTAGATCTTCCTCTTTCTTCATTATAGTTTCGGTTCAGGGACTGGTGGATGACAGGGTAGCAAACCCGTGATGATACTATATACATTCAGAAGAAGAAGGAACTATGCCGTCAGTTAAATACATGAAGGCACAATATTTTGATATTCAAGTTGTATCTTACCACTATCAGAGTCTTCAGCCATGCCAGTTGACTCCAACTTTGAGTGGGAATTAGCAGAACCTTCTGAATTATAATTTTCTTTAGCTCCATGAGAATTAGAAGAGCATTTCCCCCCGGCAAGAGCCCTAAAGAGAAAAGGATTCAAGGTCAAATATTTGATAGCTAAAAGGATTCAAGATCATAAATATAATAGAGGAAGGCCACTTCATCTGTATCTAAAAACATAACAAAAACATAGGTTTCTGCGGTTAAGTATCGATTCTGAAATTGAAGGAAGTAACATGTTTGCTGAAGTCTCGATATCACCCTCTCCTCAAAGTCAAAGGCACAACAGACAGAAGATTTTAACTAAAGAATGGAAAATCTTGGAAAGATATGAACGTTGTTCAGGAAAAAAAAATGTATTCTAATATACACCAAGGGAGTTCCAAATTTTCATAATCAATCAAAACTTAAACTTCTCACCAAAGATCACATGCAAAGTCACATACACCACAAAGACTATTGACACAGAACCAGCAAATGACACCAATTTAAAGGGAAGCTGCCTTATTGGCTTCAAAAGTGCAAGAGCAAGCCTTTTATGAAAACATAACACATAATGTATAACCTTTGTATTCACAGCTAATTTTGGGTGAGAAAAGACGGGAAAAGAGAAATAAATAAACAGAATGCCATCTACAACAATCATAAACGCATGAAAATCACCTGTCACTCCAATTGGACTGAATCCTATGAAAATTATCAAAAACTGGCAACAAATCCTTCCTCCTAACTTCAACCTCATAAGCTGGAATCTCCTCTATTTCAACCTCTCCATTGAAGTGATCATTGGCGGTATTTTTTTCTTCTGCCCCCGAAAGACTCATAGTATAGAATGATATCTAAAACACACAAGGGTTAGAAAAAAGAACTAAGAACAACTGAATGATAGATCTCTATCCGTTAAACTACAATAAGTACCTTGGATTTCTGCCAAATCGGCATCCTTCCAGGGTGTATCTGCACCTCAGCATTGGAAAGATACAAGTGAGATCGTTCATGTGGCTTAACCAGATCCTTATTCCCTATACCATTGTCATCGCAATCTGGCATATCCATGACCATGTCTGCAGATTCTTGGCTTTCAAAAGTATTCTTAGAAATAAATTCCTCTCTCTCTGGCCAAACAGTTCTACGACAAACATCCCACCATTGAACAGGTTCAACTTTCACACGCAACTCCTCATCCTGTGCATGTATGGAAGGACTTGGTCCTGTTCTTGAAGCACTCTCACTTTGTTCCCCACCCAGCGACGGCAGAAGTTTATACTGAATCACATGGCCGGAAGGAGTGTAAACCAACAGGTGCTCCAAAGCATTGCCCTTTAAGTGAGCAGGTTGCTGATCATGAGGGAGAGAACTATGGAAAACAGCAGAAACAGCACCAGATGGGATGGAAACCTTTCCTGTTGCAGAACATGCAGCATTGCTGACAGTGCTCAGCCAACCTGAGTTGCAATTTTTTATTCTGCTGACTACAGATAGAGTAACAGGAGGTGGCGGTGGTGAAAAACTATGATTGTTTATCATGAAAGATGGAGTAGACCACCATGGTAGAGACAGAACTGGCACAAGAGTAGGCCCATCTATGTGAGAGTTGTGTATTTGGAGAACAGCCTCGCCCCCAAAAGGGGAGAGCGCGAAAATGTGGCAAGTTCCCCTGGATGTAACAATGGATATCCACTGACTATATGGACTAAAACAAATGTCTTGAACAACCTGTGTAATAAGCACAAAAGAGAGAGCCTTCATCAAAATGAAAAATTGACAATTCGAAGACAGAATGAGGTTGATAACATACAGCTGATGTCATGCCACGATGGAGCTTGTAAAGGTGCACGTGAGAAGAGCTCCAATCGTAACTGTTGGGACCTGATCCATTCTGTGAGCAGGACGGCATGATCCTAAAAATGTTTATATTGTTACCATGTATCGAGGCAGTAACCAAAAGTGTGCCACTTGGATCAAAACAGAGGGCAGAAATTGGACTGGTATGGGCCCTAAATTGCGATACAACTGCTCTAGAGGCAATGTCTTTCACAACAACCTGCAACAAATCAGTTGAGTGAAAAATGTAACCTAAATAATTTCTAGTATATCCCATTTAAGAAACTAAAGAATGTATTCTCGTACTCCAATAAAATAGTAATCATGAACTGTACAATGGATGGTTCAGCCATGCCCGGTGTCACAAAATGATTTTATGTAAAAAAAAATAATATATATTCATAAGATAAGGTAATGAACACCAAAAGAAACGCAACTAAGGGATATGATGGTGCAATCTGTTCAGGCTATGCACTACAGCACTAGTAAATACAAGGCAAAATTATATTATACAGAAAAAGACTAACCGTGCCAGCAATATCTGTATCTGTCGTATGTGATCCAGGCCGACCAACTTTCAAATATGAATTTGATGATATAGGAGAGCTCGAACCATCAGGTAGAAGCTCCTGATAGTATTTAGACAGAGTTTTGTAGCCCATATCACCCAGATTGATGAGACCAGCAGCTAACTGCTTACTCGATTCCATGGCATATCTAGCAACCAGATTCCCATTGCCTGGAGAAGTTGATGGACTTACACCAGGTGGGGTAAGACTTTGTGGACTTAAACGGCCAGTGTTTGATATCAAAGGATTGTTAGATGCATAAACTAACCACCTGGGACCCACAGCCATGGGACCATAGCCTATGTTAATCCCAACTGTTCCCTGGCCTACCAACTGAGGGACAGGATAAGTAAGGACGCTAAATTTACTCTCAAGAGTCAAAGCATCAAAGCAATAAATCTGCCACAAAAAGTACAGAAGGGCAAGAAAACTGTTAGCCAGCTTGATTATTCTACTTCGTAAGCTAGTTAAACAATATACGTCCTATTCATGCAGTAAGAAACTCCAAATCTAGTTTATTAATTAAGAAACTGAAGGTTCTACCAAACGGAAAATAATACTCAGTTTGTCCAGAGAATAGGAAGTGATACACAGAAAATGTCGAAAAGGTTATTTATCATATGCTTACTTGAGTTGCAAGACCAACAGCCACAATTTGAGGAGTGCATCTAACCATATATACAGTTGATCTGAATCTCAGAACATGAACATAACTGTGAGATGTTAGCGAATAGAACCGGACAGCTGTAGGAGAGAGGACAAGGTTTCCTGCATACGGGTCAGCATTGACATCTCTGACTAACCCGTCTCTCCCACTTTGCACCAGACCTGAGCTCTGGGATTCATCGCATGCAACAACCAGAAGTAAAGGATGTGATGTTTTGAATCCTTCACCACCCTCAGAATTAGCAGGGGAAGGCTGCATCTGCAGAAATGTGACAGGATCATCTCGCCTTGAGACAATTTCACTCACATTGGATGCATCTTCAACATCAAGGACTTGAAAGCCATTGATATAGCCAAGTAAAAGAACGTTTTTAAATGAAGATGAACTGAGGCCAAGTCTGTCAAAGCAAGCCCAGAGTACCTGTGTGCCCACAAATTAAGATCATGGCAGTACAATGCGTAAGAGATAGCAAAGAGTGGATGAGAAGCAATTACACAATCAATTGAACAGAAAACACAAGGTAAATAGTCTCGAATGACCAGAAGTGAACCAAATGTTAGAAAAGTAGATCAATCGATACAAATCTCAGAATCTTATATCCTGCCACGATGCTCAATTCTGACCGACATCGAGGCTTAACATTTATGATCCACATGTGCTTGCATTTTAAACCTTGATATTGAAAATTAAATACCACAAACCATCATCACTCATCAATATTTTTGTTTTAACAACATGCTATTATTGTAAGCAGTATTGAATTTTCCTTACCTAATATTCACATAATTGTCTGACTTCACCAGCTCCATTTAATTAAACACGTTTTCATCATTTCTTAACCCCAAACACCACAAGGCATAATTTCTACATACAATGCAGCACTCCAGCCCCAGAACATGAAAGAAAAAGAAATAGTGACAGCAAGACTATAATTTTGGGGTACTTAGATTCAAGTTCTCATATAACCCCTATTACCAACTAGTCCCTGTTACGAGTTGCCCCGTTCTATAGAAAATATTTCCATACTATATGAAACACCCAGAAAAAAAATAAATAAATAAAAAATCCCATTTTTGTGTTTGTCAAATTCCTGGAAACTAACAGGACCAACTTCAGATTCAAAGCTTAAGAGCCTACGGTCAGTATTTTCTCCTCTCAAATTTTGTTCCCTTTTCTTTTCCTCACTTCCTCGGCAATCAAAACACCTCAAGAAACTTAAATTTCAAGTAATCACCACTAACCAAGATGATTCCATCTCATTCTTCTTTCTTTCCCATCAATTTTCTTACCAGCCAAACATAACAGCTACAGAAAAGAAAAGGCTATCGAACTAAAAGATTAATTTCCCCTTTTTCCCCAAATGTCCTCCTCATCCAAACGCAAGCTAATGAGATTAATTAGAACTGACTTATTACCAAGGAAACTAAACTAATTAAAAGAAAATTAAAGATATGTAGGAATTAAAATTGAAAAAAAAAGAAGAAAGAAACTAAAAATTAAAACCTGGTCTCTCTGGTCCTGGGAGTCGCCGGAGATGGAAGCAGCGACGGAGGCGCTGGCTGAACGAACACCGGAGGAGGCAGTTTTCACACAAGACGAAATGAATTTCAAAGAATTTGGAATAAAACCGTTAGAATTCTTAGCGTTATTGTGAACCTTAGAGGCGTGGCTCTTCATAATCAATTAAAAAGGGCTGATTGATCGGCCACCGGAGAGTTACCGGGAAAATGGACCTCACCTCCGACGAGGCTCGCCAACTACTACCGATCGGCAATAGCATATGAGTTAGACACCGCCGAGAAGAAATAAAGAAACGGCGACGTTTATTTGATTTTTAAACTGAGTACTTTCCGGTGAAGAAAGAAGACGATGTCGTTTTTTATGGTGGTTGTGGTGGTGATTGGGGTTTGACCTCACGAACAGAGACGGTTCGCTTTCTCCTTTAATTGCACCGTATGAAGAGTTTTAGAAAATATCGTTCAGCTCCCCCCTATGAAGTTTCTGTAATTTCAGCGAACCCCCTACGAGTCTTTTCTTTCTTTCCTTAGTTCATAAATTTGTTTTTGTTAAATTACGGTCTTATCCTCTTATTGGGTCCATGGATTCGAATTATTCTGAATCCATACGATCTGAACCGATAATTTAAATCTTCCACGTACATAAATATTTTGATGATCTTTAATGGTACGGTTTAAGTTCGATAAATAATAAATTTAATTATATTAAATTAAAAATATTATTTTAAAAATAACATATTCGATCTTCGAACTCTACTTTCATTCGGAATTCGAGAGTCGCCCATTACTAAGATATTTATTTAGATTAGTCTCGAAATGTTTCTTATTTTTCTAGCTCTTTCTAAAAGAATTTCATCAAAGTCGTCTCAAAATTAATATAATTTATCTATTTATTAGACTTTTTGTGGAGACTTACCAAAAAGGAAGTGAAAGTTGGAGGGTATTTTAGTCAATATAATTTACAGCTCTTGCGTCCGTGCTTTGAGACGGCAATAGTCAAAAATAATTTACGCAAAGGGGGAGGAAAGTCTAATAATGATATTTAGGAACCGACGATGGGGATACGCATGATATATTGCCGAAAAGAAACACAAGGAGTAGAAAACTTGATGAACATTACAAACATTTTGTTACGTGACGACAGGATATCAGAATATCTCTTAAGCAAGATGCCGAACAACAAATATTTTTTTTTTTCTTCAATTTTTTTTTATAAATATTCTAAAATTAATAATATATATATATATATATTTATTTATTTTATTTTCCTCTCCACGTATACATGATTCTTTTGGCAATACTACCCCTTTTTTTATTTTTTATTTCTCTCTAAATTTATAAAGATAGATATAAGGTAAAGTATTCAAAATAAATATACAAGAAAATATAAAATATGTGTATATTTATTTATTACATCCCATAAATTTTACATAAAATATTTATATTTTAAAGTAATATTTTTTAAATTTTATATAATATTATATTTCCGAATTAAGAATAATTGTGTTACCTTTTTTTTTAGCATACTCTACATAAATTATTAAGAATTACATTTTATATATATATTACATTATTTATGGATTCACATTCAATTCTAACCGTATGATTTAAGATTTATCCGTATTATTATTTAAATAATATATCAATTTAATCTAAATTTTATATATAATATAATATATTTCTAATTTGATCTGATTTAACTAAATCCGATTTATCGATTTAATTAGTCAGCTCATGAAATAAAATATAACTTAACTATCGGATGATCCCACCATTTTATCGGGTCGGATCATCCATTTACGATCGGACGTTTGCATCCGAACGAAATCCGAATATATATATATATATTTGGAATTTTAAATATATTAAGATGGTAAATATATTTAAAGTGTGTTGGTATATTTGGGCTGAAAAGTTGGAAGTGTTGAAACATGTAAAAATAACAATCCAAAACAAATGTCTTATTGACCCAAAAAAAGATGTCCAATTGAAGCCTATATTACATTGTGGCCCAATAAAATTAATGTAGAAGAAAGGGGTTATAGTTTGGGTCCATACTGTTCTGCTCATCTCTTTTACTTTGGGTCCTTTGATTCTGAAAGTTGGGCGAAGACCAAACCAAATATAGAACCAATTACATTCAAGAATCTATATGACAATAACAACTTGTCAACACTTTTGACTTTTAGATACTGCTCTTGTAGTATGCTTGAGACATGCTTTTGACTTTCAGCTTCCCAGCTTTTTGCATTATTATCAGGCCACCAATATTGGACCATTTAAAAAATAAATTCGAGAATGATAAATGATTGGGGCATATCTTTGAGTGCTGTTTCCGTGATGACTGACGTAAGGATAGAAATTTTTTTATACTTAATGTTTCGGACATGCTAGCTCTTTCTTGGAGGGAGTGAATTAAGAGAATTGTTATGGAAGAGGAACAACAAGCCAGGCGGCCATTGCTAGAGGAAAGTAATGCTTACAATATTCATGTGAACGGTAACAATGTTAATGATGGAACTGCAAAATGGGGTGGCTCGGCCACGTCGGTGGTGGTCCTCAGCACGTTGGTGGCAGTTTCTTCCACCTTCTGTATTGGTTGTGCGGTAAGATTTAGTACCGCCAATTACTACATATATGTCTTAAATTCTTACATAAACATTGTGTTGATCTTTTTGCTTCTTTGATTTTGTAGACGGGGTATACTTCGACAGCTGAGTCCGGAATTAGGGAAGACTTGAACCTCTCAGTTTCAGCAGTGAGATTATGATTATCTTGTTAATTTGCTCTTGAATTTCATACTAACTAATGATAAGCTAATATTAATTATCTTGCTAAGTTTGAGCTCTTTTTTTTTTTTTTTCCAAATAATATTTGTATTTTTCAAGATGAACTTGTTTCTAATTCTATTGCATAGTACTCGGTTTTTGGTTCGATGTTGACGGTAGGGGGAGTAATCGGAGCTGCAATGAATGGATGGTTAGTCGATTTAATTGGTCGAAAAGGCGTAAGTTCTCCGAGATTCAGAGCAAAACTTATTCCTTTTCTCAAACACAGAAAAAAAAAAAAAACAGCTTTTCATCTTCTTAATTTATTTTAATTTGTCTTTTTTACACAGACCATGTGGTTCTCTCAAGTGTTCTGCATTGCAGGGTGGCTTGCAATAGCATTTGCCGAGGTGCTCTGGCCTTTTTTGTTTTGGGTGAAACTTTTTCTGAAAGTATTGGAAATAGGCTTAGATGATGTTGATGATGATGAAAACTTTCCCCTCCTGATTTCTTTTCTTATTTTCTTTGCCTTATAGTCCTTCTTGGTCACTTAATGAGTCCGGTTCTTGCTTGACAGAATGCATGGTGGCTTGACATAGGAAGGCTGTTATTAGGATATGCCATTGGGTTCATATGCTTTGTGGTAACTTCAGAATGGTTTGATCTTCATGTTATCACATACTCTTTTCATAATCCTTGTTTGTAATATGCAATGAATTTCTATAGTGAGAATTTTCATTCGGGCATAGGTACCGGTTTATATCTCGGAAGTAACTCCTAAGAATCTTCGTGGACGTTTTGTATCGGCTAATATGGTAATTAATCAAAGCTATTGACATGGATAACTGAAAAACCAGTTCAATCATTACTTACATCCCTTAAAAATTTTCAGTTATGCAGTTGATTTTCTGTTAAATTACAAAACAAAAAAAATTGTTTACTAATTATGTTAAACGTGCAGTTCATGTTATGTTGTGGATTTTCCTTTGCATTTTTTGTTGGGACCATCGTTTCCTGGCGAGCATTAGCACTAATTGGTAATTTTCTTTAAATTATTTCCAAACCTAAAAAATTATCATTTAATGAAGAACATTTTAAAGAGGTTAATTCCTTTAACATGATTTTATTAATCTTATATGTATATATATATATATGTTCTCAGGTATCGTCCCGTGTCTATTTCATTCCGTCGGTTTATTTTTCGTTCCGGAGTCTCCTAGATGGCTCGTAAGTTAGAGAGCAGTGCATATGTGAAATGTTCGTAATGGTCTATAGCTTTCCTAATGTTTCTTTTGATCCAAACACATGATCTTTACTCAAGTCTAATGCCCAGGCTTAAAATAACCTAATCATGTAATGTCAATAGGCCAAACTTGGTCGAGAAAAGGAGTTCGAAGCTGCTCTACAATGCCTACGGGGGAATAATGTTGATGTTTCCGAAGAAGCATCCGAAATCAAAGTAGCATTCCTTCTGTCCCAAGACTTTTAGTGTCCTTTTTGAGGAAATAATTTAGAGTTTACATGTCGTCCTCAAAATGTTATTTTTTCTTTCGTGCGATTGATTTGTAGGAATGTACCGAGGCTTTCGAACAACAGTCGAAAACTAGGATCCTAGACTTGTTCCAAAGGAGATATGCTCATTCACTAATTGTGAGACTTCTTCCCTTAATACAACTGTTTATATTGGAGGGTAAGCTTTTCAAGCGCTCGATATGCATTGTTGGACTTTTTCTTGATAGTATATGCTGTTGAATCTTTACTTCTATGGAACTGATGAAGGTTGGAGCCGGATTGATGATATTACCACAATTGGGTGGGTGCACTGGAGTTACTTATTATGGGAGCTCTATACTTGACGATGCCGGTAATCATTTCGAGCTTCATGTCAATTTCTTGATTAGATATTCAGTACATATATATTAGATATCCGTTCACGAACATCCTGATTTTAGAATTGTTTTCGTATAATGTTCATCCTGATTAATCATGTCGGTTCGCCTACACGATTTGAAATTTGTGATTAGAGTACGATCGATAGTAGAAGGAAGTAACGAAGTTCGAAATTATTATGATAGGTTTTTCTAGTAGCTTTGGGATGAAATTCATTGCGGTCGTCCAGGTATTTCCGTTAATCGCTTCTATAAATGCAAGTGATTAGCATAACCTCTTACCGGAATTTACATTAACACAAATGCAGATTCCGGCGGTTTTCGTCGCAGTGCTCTTAAGTGACAAACTCGGAAGGAGGCCACTGCTTATGGTTAGAATAAAGTTAATTAAGAGTTTAATTCTCTTTTGGGGTTGAATGTACTTAGAATTCCCTGAAGTACCGGATAATTGCAAATGACCTCTTTTATTATAATAGTTAGCAAAAGGCCCCTTAACCTATGGAAGTTATGCACTTATTCATTTCAGTTAAAAAGAAAAAAAGTTAATATTTTACAAACTTACACTTATGAGATTGAGAATTAATTTTGTAATCGGATGTTTTGGTAGTTTTTATTACTTTTATAATACACATGCCGATATGCAATTAGCCTAATTCGAGAATTGTATGTAATCACAATCTTATTTATGATCATAGACTTCTGCAATTGGAATGAGCCTATGTTCCTTGCTCTTGGGTTTGTCATTCTACTTTCAGGTGTGTTTTTACATTATTAACTTACATTCTTGTCCATATAATTACACCTATGTTTGTCATTCATATTCGTTCCCCTCTCCAGGATCTAAACTTGTTCACAGATGCCACTCCCATTCTCGTGTTCATCGGAGTACTGGTAATATACATTACACAAACAGATTTGAGACAACTCTTTTTTAGATACCGGATTATCTGATTTTCATGTAAAGCTTTTCTTTCTTTGTATGAAGATTCGGGTGTGGGTTAAGTGCCAAAATTCAAAGTTTAGGGGGAGGATTCTTAGTTAGAACATAATTCATGAGGGTTCCTTGTAATTAAGTAATTAACCCACATGGTAATTAAGCTTAAAATTTTACATAATATTCAATGTATTTTACTTGATTGCGAAATCAGGGCTTTTTATTGTCATATGGGCTCGGCATGGGCGGAATTCCATGGATTTTGATATCAGAGGTATGCAACTTCTTTTTTTTTAGTTGTTCTTATTTACATCAAATTCTATCTTACATAACAAATTAACCCATTTTCATTTCAGATATTTCCTATAAATGTAAAGGGTTCAGCTGGAAGCTTTGTTACTTTGCTCAATTGGTCATCCTCTTGGATTGCTTCATACACTTTCAACTATATGTTTGATTGGAGTTCATCCGGTAAGTCCAAAAGCTGAGACATAGTTAACGATTTTCCGGCGTTGTTATTGTATGCATATTTGATATTTGATATTAATATACAGATTGGCTGTCTTTCTGTCTGTTTCAGGAACATTCTTTGTGTTCTGTGTTGTTTGCGGTTTGATATTTGTGTTCACTGTAAAACTTGTACCAGAGACGAAGGGGAAGACGCTTGAAGAAATACAAGCATCAATGACAATAACCGCTTAGTTAGTTTTTCCACATTCTCTATGAGAAGTAACATGACATGCATGTCATGTGCGTTTATTTAAGGTTAATAAAATGTGCATGGTCAAATACTACACTCCACATGTATACCAGTTATATCTGTTAGAGAAAGTGAAGATTCTTACTCGAGTTTCATAAGTAATAGTTGACTTTTTGAGATTCAATTCAAACCTGCTCAAACAGGTTTCAGTTGAATTGGATCAAAATTGGAAGAGTTATGGCTGCTGCAAGTTTACAGCTTCATCAAACCCAGTGTTTTCTTCAGGTTTAAGTAAAAGGCCAAATTTGAAATTTAGTTGAGCAAGCACACAACTGCCTAAAAGCTGCAGACTTTTCTGCCTAAGTATGCTGAGACTGTTTTGACCTTGCTTTTGATTTAAGCTTTGTTTGGTCTTTCATTTTCAGTGTATTAGGTAAAACTCAAGTAGATTTAAGTGCTTTAGTTGTATTTTCAGATTATAGAGCATGGCTCAATGTACTTGGTATCATCAAAGTTTTTAGTCATCCAAAACTTTGATACGAACTGTCAAGTGAATTGGAAGCTCATCTTACCAACCACCTGTTTATACCGTATTCATCTAAAGTAAGAAATGCTCACGAAAAAATATATGACATTTTTAGTTTTGGTCCATATTGTGCTGCTCATCCCTTTTACTAAAAGGCCCTGGCTCGCCTAAGATTCTGATGTTGGGCCAGACCCAACCAAATAGAAGCAATTACATTCAATTTGTTACTGCTACGTACGCAGCACAGATGGTTGATCTGATGAGCCTCGCACTTTAACAGTTCGTACCAAGATCTTGGTTGTGGTTCGTATTCCCATCATTATGTAAGCGTGTAACCTGAAAACAAGTAGGCAATTTAATTGAATGGTGTAGAAACTACATATCTCAATTGTTGTCTTACATATATATCATGATCAAGATGACAAATTCTCTACTACTACTTGAAGAAGGACGAAAAGGATTATTTGAAAAGCAGCAACAGAACCACTCTGGTCGGGCGGTCCTCACCTCCTTGGTTGCCCTCTGCGGTGCTTCCTCCTCCGGTTCTGCTATAAGACTGCTACTATATATAGTATTATTGTTATACATACATATTGTATATCCATGTATGTATAACCATTAGTATGCTACCATCTTAAAACTTAATGAAGTCTCATTTGGGGTTGATTTCTTTTCGATAAAAATTATCTTATGAAACAGATAAATCAATAGAGAATCCCCATACCATAACCAATAATCTAGATGACAACACCAACTTTTAGATACTGCTCTTACATATGAATTTTAGTGACAGACATGCTTTTGACTTTCAGCTTCCCATGCCATCTGCATTATTATTAGGCTCCCTTACTAAAATAATAATAACAATAATAGCATAATTTTCTATTTGTTTTTCATTTTTGAAATGATGAAATCTAAGACTTGATGTTCTATCATGGACATGAATGGTGTATAACCAATTAAGAGTCAGATCTGACAGGTAAACAACAACAACAATAATAATCAGACATATCTTGGGTCTTGTACTATCATGTTTCTGTGACGACGAATTATACTTTGTTTCCATGCTCTTGTAATTGATACTGTTTTTGGGGGTGCGAAAATCAAAAGAATTGGTACGGAAGAGGAACAACAGGCCAGGCCCTTGCTAGAGGAAAGAAATGCTTACCATATTCATATGAACAATGAAAACATTAATAATGGAAGGGCCAACTTGGGTGGCAATATCATCAAACCTGCATTATTGTTTCCAATTTATGCTGTTGATTCTTTATTTCTATGGAATTGATGAAGGTTGGAACCGGTTTGATGATATTGCCGCAATTGGGTGGGTGCACTGGAGGTGACTTATTACCGGAGCTCTATACTTGACGATGCCGATAATCATTTCGAGCTTTATGTGAATTTCTTGATAGGTTCTCCTTCGTGACATGACTAAAGTACGATAATAGAAGGAAGTAACCAAGTTCTAAACTGTTATGATAGGTTTCTCTAGTAGCTTTGGGATGAAATTGATTGCCGTCGGCCGGCAAGGTATTTACGTAATCGTTTCTATTAATGCAATGGAATGTACGTTAACACAATTGCAGATTCCAGCAACTTTCATCACCGTGCTCTTATGTGACAAACTCAGAAGGAAGCCACTTCTAATGGTTAGAATAGAGTTATTAAAGGGGAATTCTTTTTTGGGGTTGAATGTACATTAGTTTACCCTGAAGTATTGGTTAATTGCAAATCACCTCCTTTACTATAAAAGTTAGCAAAAGGCCCCCTTAAGCTATGGAGGTTATGCACTTGTTCATTCTCTAGTTTTCAAAAAAAAAAAAAAAAAAAAAAAAAAGAAAACATTTCCAATCGGATGTCCTGTTAGTTTTTATTATTTATATAATATACAGGCCGATCTACAATTAGCCTAATTCGAGAATTAGATGTAATCAAAATCCTACTTATGATCGTGAATTTCGGGATTGAGCTTATGTTCTTTGCTTGTAGGCTTGTCATTCTACTTTCGGATGTGTTTTTATATCTAAACTTACACTCTTGTCCATTTAATTACACCAATGTTTGTCATTCATTTCCATCCTCCTCCACAGGGGCTAAACTATATGATGGATTGGAGTTCAGTCGGTAAAGTCCGAAAGCTGAGATATAGTTAACGATTTTCCGGCATCGTATATTTGATATTAATATACATATTGGCTGTCTGTCTGTCGTTTCATGAACATACTTTGTGTTCTGTGAAGTTTGCGGTTTAATGTAATGCTGATTAATAGTTGGAGAAATTTTTAGATCGACAGCTTAGTTTACTAATCCATCTTACTCGTATATATCAACTTTACATAATCATAGTTGAGATAAATCGGTCAGAAATTCTCGAATAACTGTTGTAACTTGAAATTTTTTGGAATAATTAAAAATTTATCCTTTTTTTGCTAAGCATTTTTGATACATACTGTGTTAGGTCGGGCCATATTTTGCAGATTTTAAAAGTTAATAAAAAATATATTTCCACCCTTTGAGTTTAAGATAATTTCAAAAGTTATCTTTTCTTCTTCACCCTTTCCCACTGCTACTGTCATGGCTGCCATCACCAGATCTGGTATCGACTATCGAGCGAAAACGACGGTGACCGTCATTGCGGATCATAACGTTAAATTTCAGTCACATATGTCCAATTATACATTGCGTTATTGTGGTTACCGTTTGTTTTTGGAGTATGTAGGTCAACATTGTTCTCTGCTTAATTTTGTATCTTCTCTCTCTGTTTTTTTTTTTCTTTAATATTTTATTATTGGCCATACAATTCGAATGCAAAATCGGGATTTTTGGCTGTCCGTTTTCTTCCTCCTCTCGACATGACGGAGCTGCCTCTAGCCGCAGGAAGCTACCACTCAGACCGACAGGTTCTACTCTCTCTCGCTCTATGACAGTTGGAGTCGCTTTTCTCCCCCCTCTCTGCTTCCTTCCTCGTTCATTTCTCTCGACTATTTTTCTTCTCTCTCTCTCATTCGCTGTCCCTTTCTCTCTGTTTTCTCATCGGAAAAGTTCCTGTTTTTTTTTTTTTTTTTTTTTTTTTGTTTACGAGAAAACTTTTTTTTTCTGAGAAACTGAAAGGTTGTTTCCTATTTTTAAATACAGTCATAGCAGACATTTTCTCTCTGTTTTCAAATTTTCCTGAAATCTAGTGAAGCATGGAGGAGAAGTCACTGACTAGGCCTTTGCTTGAGGAAGCAAAGAAGGGATCCTCAGCTCCTCCTATGGTTATCCTCAGCTCCTTGGTTGCTGTTTCTGGAACCTTCTGTACCGGATTTGCAGTAAGAATCAATCTCTTCATTAAAAAAGAGAACAGTTTTCTGATATGAACATTTGTGTAAGAGAAATTTACGAATATTTTAAATTATATTTCGTTTTTTATTTTTTATTTAGTTGGGATATTCATCGCCAGCTGAGTCTGGCATAAGGGAAGACTTGAACCTCACTTTAGCAGCAGTAAGAACAAAGAATTATGAGTTATATACGTTTTGCTACTCATCCATTTGCTCTTATCTCAAGTATGTACACTTCTTTTTACTTTTATCTTAAGAGAGATTATTCATCCCTTTTATTGATTTCCTTTTGTAGTATTCGGTTTTCGGTTCAATACTTACATTAGGAGGAGTAATTGGTGCAGCAATGAATGGCTGGATAGTAGATGTATTTGGTCGCAAAAGAGTTCAGTGTTTTTTCTTGATTCCTTCTCGCTATGTAATTGTATAACTTTTCTTGACCCCCTCTAATTCTTTTTTCTTATTCTTTTGTAATTACTTTCTAAACAATCTTTTGTGAACAGGTAATGTGGTTTGCAGACGTATTATCCATAGCAGGGTGGCTTCTTATAGCATCAGCAAAGGTTCTTTCTTCTTTTCCTTCTTTCCTTAATTCCTCATTAGCTATGCACGATAAGGTACTTTTAGAAGCAAATCTATCTTATAGAACCAACTGTTGAAATTTTGACTTGTGTTTCATGTCTTTCTCATTGTTAAAACACTCAGTAACAGGCCAATTTTCCCCTGGTCAATTCACATATGGATAAGCTTTCGTTTCCCCCTTTTTGTTTCTTTATGCTATTTGTTGGTGTAATGTGATTGAGTTCCAATGATTCTTATAGAATGCATGGTGGCTGGATATTGGCAGGCTGTTCTTGGGATTTGGCGTAGGGTTCATTTGCTATGTGGTAATGCAAAAATCATTTTAATTCACATTGTCATTTCTATCTCCGTATTAATGAGATTCAATTAAACAATGAGAATTCATATCTCGACTAACATATAGGTACCGGTATATGTTACCGAAATATCTCCCAAGAACCTTCGTGGGCAATTTACATTATCCAGTAATGTAAGTTTACAGTAATGACATGGGTATAGTTTTATAGAGGAACTTATCGTTTACTGCCCTTCTAATTTTGTCAAACTTGTTTATAGATTTGATTTGTAAATTGTGCAGTTCGCGTTATGTTGTGGATTTTCACTATCATATTTTATCGGGACTATCCTTTCCTGGCGAGTATTAGCACTGATTGGTAGTATTTTCATTTGTCCACCAAAAATTGTTATTTCTAGGTTTAATTTTTCCGGAAGCTTCTTTGATCTGATACGACTTTGTTCTCAGGTACCATCCCATGTCTGGTTCAATTTCTCGGTTTATTTTTCATTCCAGCTTCTCCAAGATGGCTAGTAAGTTCAGTTTTAATGTGCATAGTTTTTGAAACATCTAAACAAATGGAATTCGAATTAGAAATCAATTCAATTGGAAATAAGAATTCTACATACTTATTTGTGAAGTTATTAAGGAAAGGAGTTTCGACTTATATTTTAGAGGGCCTATATTATGAATGTCAACAGGCTAAAGTGGGCCGAGAAAATGAGCTTGAAGCTGCTCTAAAGCGCTTAAGAGGGAATGATGTTGATGTTTCTGAAGAATCATCCGACATTAGAGTAACCTTTTCAGCTTCACTACCTACTTTGTAACCTTAAAAAAAAATTCCATGTCTTCAGAAGTTTTTTTGGTATAATGACACGAAAGAGAAGCATCCTCTGATGTAAATGCAGGCCTATACTGAGTCTGTCCAACAGCTGGCTCAAACCAGTATCATACACTTGTTTCAGAGGAGATATGCACATTCACTCATTGTAAGTCTTTTAACCCGAAAAAATAAACTATTATAACCAAAAAAAAAAAAAAAAATTAATACCCCACAAGCTTACCTTGTATGATGGAACAAGGTCGGAGCTGGCCTGATGGTTTTGCCGCAGTTTGGAGGGTTTGTCGGTATTTCTTATTATGGGAGCTCTATCCTTGAAGCAGCTGGTAATCATAATATATATATACATTGTTTGTATAGAAGGATTGATATTAGAATGAAATAATGAAGCTCTGTAATATCATTATAGGTTTTTCTGGTAGCGTTGGGTCGAAACTAATAGCTGTTGTCCAGGTATGTCTCTCTAATGGTCTCTGTTAAAGTGCAAGCGATTACAAAAATCCTTATGCTTTATATATTCATTATATATGTTCTTAATGGAATTATGAAACTTGTACTGCAGATTCCGGCAACTGTTACTACTATGTTCTTAAGTGATAGAGTGGGAAGACGACCACTTCTAATGGTTAGTTCTTGCTTTTATTTTCATGCTCTCCCCTACCGTTACATAGCTCTGTAATTTGACTTCGAATTTGAAATCAACTAATGACCAGGTCTCTGCCATCGGAATGTCCTTGAGTTCGTTTGTTGTGGGCCTGTCTTTCTTCTTCCAGGTTTGTTCCAATTTTAAAGTCATAGATTCTTTGCCAATTTCACATTTCTGTTTTATATCTGTTTTTCTCATTTGTGATTAAACAACAGGATCTACATCAGTTCGAGGAGGTTACACCCATTCTCGTGTTCATCGGAATAGTGGTAATTACTTGACATGAACCCCCACCCCCCCCAAAAAAAAAAAAAAGAAAAGAAGAGAAAAAGAAAAAGAAAAATAATTTCCACTTCCTTGCACTATTCATTCCACATTTTCTTGTTTCTTTAAGGTGTTTCTAGGGTTTCATGGAAGCATGGGAGGAATTCCATTCATTATGATGTCTGAGGTATATATATATATATTGTGTTAGAACACTTGAAAATTCTTATATATGGTTTTGAGGGATTGGATTTTGGGCATGTCAGATATTCCCTATAAATGTAAAGGGTGCAGCCGGAAGCTTAGTGACGATGGTGTACTGGTCTTCCTCTTGGGTTGCTTCATATTCTTTCAACTTTATGATGGAATGGAGTTCATTAGGTTAAACCTATATTTACTACTAATCATTATTTTTATCATTATCATTATCATTATCATTATCACTATCCTTATTGCTATTAATATAATTTAAATTTCATTTTATTTGTCTACTTATTTTTTGTTTCTCGTCGACAGGAACATTCATGGTTTTCGCCGGGGTTTGCGGGATAATGTTTGTATTCACTGTAAAACTTGTACCTGAGACAAAAGGGAAGATGCTTGAAGAGATACAAGCATCAATGAATCATTTTGTGCAGTAGCATATACTAATTACTATATATACATTTATGTTGATTAATGTCTTAATTTTTACTATATATTATTATATATCTTCTTCATGCAATGAATAATTACTGTAACTATCATCTCCTGCACAATATACCCAATATACCCAATACATTAATTTAATTCTTTATGACATATTAGCAATATACACCCATCACATCGACACGGTCCATGTAGAATCTAGTTTCTTTTCTACTAAGTTCTATGCTTTCTCCAAATCATGAAACATCTTAGTTTTTTTTCTTGTCGAGAATGAATCCGAGGTCCTTATGCAGTATAATAGCTTTTTAACTCAAATGAAATCAGGGCTATTTATTATCTTACTCAATAGGCATGGGAGGAGTTCCATGGATCTTAATGTCAGAGGTATATACATACACATATATATGATATATATATTTTCATTCAGATATTTCCTATGAATGTAAAGGGTTCAGCTGGAGATGCAATCCAGCTCTAATACCATTAGATGAGAGATTTGAACTTGCTTGGCACAAAAGAAAGGCTAAGAACCAGAGGGAAAACATTCTGTCATCAGTTACAGAATGCAAAATAGCAGCATGGTAGATTAGGTCATAACTTCATCTTTAATCCGATGGACCTCTAATCAATTCCCACAAGTCAGAAATGAGGAGATCTTGCTCTTGGTATAAAGAGTAAATGCAAAAATAGAAATGGAATCAAAAAGTCAACTCTGATGGAGAAATGGTGGCAATAGCAAGAGACAGCTTCTAATACTCTGAATGTTTTGCTTGTGACACCTAATCTACACTTGAAATGATCAAACTTCAGACTATATAAAGCCTTGGTGAATATATCAACATTTTGATTTTCAGAAATGCAATGCTCAAGCTTTATTTCTCCAACTTTGATCAATTCTCTTATTACATGTAATTTGATTAGAATATTTTTGATTTTCCCAAATTATGTAAGATTTTTTGATATAGCAATAGCTGACTTACTATCACAGAATATGGTTGTAGGCTTCTTTTGAGTGAACCCTAAATCCTTCATGATTTTCCTTAACCAAGTGGCTTAATTTGTAGTTAAGGCAGCTATTGTTGATGAATAAACTTAATTTGTCATTAAATTCGTGACTGCATAGTGGACAGTTTTTTAAGGCTGATTAAGTAGATAATTTGAAAGGGCAATTCTAGATCATTCTAGGCAAATGCGGAGTCTATTTGATGTGCCTTGAAGTCTAGTTTCTGATGGTTCAAGTTTCAAATCGTTTGGAGTTCCCTATAATAAGTTATTGCAGTTTTAGTAACTAAGGGTCAGATTTAACTATTGCTGTTTAGAATTCTGTTTTTACATTTATGTTGTATACGAATTTCAAGAGTCTTAAGAGTCTATAAATAGAGTTGTATTCTGTTGTGAGAAAGGAGTGTGAGAGAGGAAAAAATACAAGAAGATAGTTTGAATGATAAAAGAGTTTTGAGATTTGTATATCTTCCCTCCACCGAAATGTATCATATTATTAACAACTATAATATATTTTGCCTCAGTAGTTAATTGAGCCACAACAAATTGCTTCTTGGAGCTTTAGCAAAAGATGTTTGAGCTAAGAGAGAAGCAAAAACCACTAGTACTCTTCATGTCATCTACTAAACCAGCCTAATCACTATCCACATATCCATGGAGATTGATTTCCCCTTTTCCAAACCAAAGACAATCCTTTGTAGAACCTCTCAAGTATTTGAGAATTCTTTTGATAGCCCCATTATGCAGTTGAGAAGAGGGTCATGCATAAATCTTGAGCATGCATAAGATTAGGTCTTGTGGCAGTCAAATACATAAGACTACCAATTAAACTTATGAAACTAGTAGAATATGATCTTTGAGATCCACCATATTTGCTTAACTTTTCTCTAGCTACTAATGGGATGGAAGTAGGCTTAGAATGATTCATTTTGAATTTCTTCAAAAGATCATTAGCATACTTTTCAAGTAAGATAAAAATTCTATTTATTGATTGATGAATTTTCATTTCTATAAAATACTTCATACTGCCCAGATCAGTCATTTCAAACTCCCTTCTTCATTTCATATTTAAACTCTTTAATTTAACATGCATTACTGCCAGTGATTAAGAGATCATCAATATATAAGAATACAATCAGAATTGAAGTACCTAATTTGATGATATAGAGTTTGATCATTTTTACTCATTTCAAAGCCTTTGCCAATGAGATAAGAGCTGATCCTTTCATACCAAGCATGTGGGCTTGCTTCAACCCATACAAAGCTTTAAGAAGCTTATACACATGGTCTTCTATTCCTTTGACAGTGAAGCCCTATGGTTGCTCTACATAGATATCATTATAGAAGTTTAGCTTTGTGATAGCCAAGTTACTAGCTTGATAGACTTCATCTATGCTATTGAACCTAGGATGTTCAGGTTCTTTAGGATCAGGCATATTCTGTTGGAGTTCTAAGAAGCAAGGGATAGTTGCTCACTCTACTGCAGAAGCTGAGTATATTGCAGCTTCTTCACCTTGCAATCATGTAATTTGGCTGAGGAAAATCTTATGTGATCTGTGGTTTGTTCAATCTTCGGCCACAATTATTCAATGTGATTGCAAATCAGCTATTGCTATTGCTGAAAATCCCGTTCACTTTGGACGAACCAAACACATACTAGTCAAGTTTCACTCAATAAGAGAAATGGTGAAAAATGGAGAAATCATATTGGTCCATTGCAATTCAGAGAATCAACTTGCTGATGGATTCACAAAGTCATTACTGATTCACAAGTTTGAGTATTTCAGAAGTAAAATGGGGGTCATTAGCAATAGCTTCAAGGAGGAGTGTTTGAAGTAAGTGAAGCTTCATGCTAATTCTTTTTTTGGTATCAGAGTTGACTTTTGATTGGTGCATCTTTTGGCGTTGACTCCTCAACAAAAAGTTGGTCTTCAATATTTAGAGCATGTGGAAATTGAAATCAGTTCAATCGAACAAGTATTGATCAAGTTATGATCAATTCTAATTGCTGCTGTATTGTTCCATGACAGCAGAGATGTTTCTTAAATTGCTGTTGTTTTATGGCAAATTCAAGTTGCAAATCAGTTTATTATGTCCATCCAGACTTGTTGGAGTTGATCGTGGTGAAAAAGAAGAAGCAGAATAGATTATGGAAGTTTTTTGGTAAAAAAAAAACAGTGCAAGTACACTAGTTGTTGGATGTTACTGGTTGTCTGTTTTTTTTTTCTTATCTCCCATGCTTATGATTGTAAGTGTTAAGAAGATCTTTCCATAAGTTTCATTCCAGTATTTTAAGGGTACTTTAAGTGAATGTCCATTATTGTACTATTTTGATTATTGTTTGTAGTACTTAAGCAAGTGTTCTTACTTTTCAATATATGTTCTAAAATTTCCAGAAAAACAGAACTCTTTCCTCTGTGTCTTCCTTGAGTTTGAACATTGTTATTCATTGTGCACTTGACTAGAAAAGTTCTTACAAGTTCTAACATGGTATCAAAGCACAGAATATAAAAGATCAAACCTTCATAACACTCATCTCATTCCTTTCTTCTTGAAACAAATCAAAAGCAATCACTCGATTAACACACATGTCTAGTGTGAAGCTAAATGTTGCTGGTCCTCCTATGTTTGATGGGGAAAATTACCAATTATGGTCAGTAAAGATGAGCATCTATTTGAGAGCAAATGGTTTATGAAGTACGGTGGAGAAGGGGTATGAAGAACCAGAAGTAGAACTGGACTATATTGTCCAGCAAATCAAGGATCAGACCATAACAGAGGAGAGAAACTATAAAGCCTTGTCAACATTGCATGCAGCCATTAGTGACAAGATTTTCTCACGCATCATTAGCATCACAAAAGCCAAAGAAGCTTGGGATGCTTTGAAGGTAGAATTTCAAGGCACAAAGAGAGTTAAAACTATCAGACTTCTCAATCTCAAAAGAGAGTTTGAAAGGCTGAAAATGAATGACACTAAAACCATCAAGGATTACACCGGCAGATTGATGGAGGTCACAAACCAGATGAAGCTATTGGGGGAATCTGTTACTGATAAAATGTTGGTGGATAAAGTGTTGGTCAGTGTACCAACTAGATTTGATTCAAAGATTGATGCTATTGAGGAGAGTAAAGACTTAGATACCTTGACCTTGACAGAACTCACAGGCTCTCTTCAAGCTAATGAACAAAGACATCCAAAGGATAAAAAAGAGATCTCAGAAGGAGCTTTTCTAGTCCAAAAGAAAACTTGGAAGAAGAATCAATTCAACAACTCAGGAGGAGCCTCCAGCTCGGGTAAGAAAAAATATCCAGCTTGCTCTATTTGCAAGAAGAACAACCATGCAGAAAAATACTGCTATTGGAGAGGGAAACCTCAATGCACTTTTTGCAAGCTATTTGGCCATATAGAAAAAGATTGCAGAAGGAAAAGAACTCAGAAGACAGCTAAAAACCAACAAGCTAACATAGTTGAGGATGAAGCTGAAAGTGAAGAGCATCTCTTCATGGCAACTGAAACTGTCAAGAGCAAGTCCAAGCATGAGTGGCTCATTGACAGTGGTTGCACAAACCATATGACTCACGATGAGAGTCTATTCAAACAGATTGATAGAAGTTTTTCAACTTCCATTATAGTTGGAAATGGAGAATCTGTTAAAGCTCAAGGCAAGGGGATTAGTTCTGTCAGAACTAGGAAATGAGCAAAACTCATTTATGATGTGCTGCTTGTTCCAAATTTGAGTCACAATTTATTAAGTGTAGGGCAGCTAATGAAGAGTGGATGCATACTGCTCTTTAAAGAAGATCATTGTACTATTTTGGACTCTAAGAAGAATGAAGTTGCTAGAGTTCCAATTATGCACAACATTTTTGCAGTAAAATGGGGTCATGAGACCTTGAGGTGCAGTGCTGATGAATCATGGATATGGCATAGAAGATTTGGCCATTTTGATCTTAAAGCCATTCAAAAATTGTGCTCTAAAAGAATGGTGGACGATCTACCAACCATTCAACCTTCAAGTCAAGTTTGTGCAAGCTGCCAACTTGGAAAAATGAAGAGAAAACCTTTTCCGAGAAATCAAGCTTATAGAGCAGAAAACAAGCTTGAGTTGATCCACTCAGATGTGTGTGGTCCTTTCAAAGAGGTATCCTTGAATGGAAGTAAATACTTCACTATCTTCATTGATGACTTTTCCAGATATTGCTGGATTTTATTCTTGAAAGAAAAATCTGAAGTTTTCAACACTTTTCAAAAGTTTAAAAGGTTCGTGGAAACACAAAGTGAGAGGAAGTTGAAGATCTGGAGGTCAGATAATGGAGGTGAATATACTTCATCTGAGTTCAAGTCATTCTGTGAAGATCAAGGAATCAAGCATCAACTCACTACTCCATACACTCCACAACAGAATGGAGTTTCTGAGAGGAAAAATAGAACCACAATGGAGATGGTCAGAAGTATGATGGTTAAGAAGAAAATTCCTAGAAGATTTTGGGCTGAGGCAGCAAACACATCAGTCTATCTATTGAACTTGCTTCCTACAAAGGCAATAGAAGGAAAAACTCCTTATGAAGCCTGAAACCTGATCAAACCGAGTACATCTCATCTAAGAGTGTTTGGCTCAATTTGCTTCTCTCATATTCCAGAGAGCAAAAGAGACAAGCTTGGTGACAAAGTTGAAAAGGGAATCTTCATTGGCTATAGCACAGACTCAAAAGCCTACAGAGTTTTCCATCCATCTACCAAGAAGATCTCTGTGTGCAGAGATGTTATTTTTGATGAACAAAAGGTCTTCAATTGGGAAGAACAAGCCAATGATGAAGACTTAGTAGATTTCCTTGATGAAGATCATAATCTGATCCCTCCTCTGGATTCAAAAAATGATGATGATTATGAGCCATTGAATCTGAGGTACAAAAGCTTAGATGAAGTCTATCAGAGGTGCAATATTGCACTAATTGAGCCAAGATGTTATGATGAGGCTCAAGTTGATTCAAATTGGAAGAAAGCAATGTTGGATGAGCTTGATATGATCAACAAGAATCATACTTGGATTCTTGTTGACAAGCTTGAGAAGAAGAAGATTATTGGATTGAAATGGATTTTTAAGCTGAAGCTTAATCCTAATGGTTCAATCAATAGATTCAAGGCTCGGCTGGTTGTTAAAGGGTACTCTCAACAATATGGAGTAGACTATACTGATACATTCGCCCCTGTGGCAAGGTTGAATACCAGAAGGCTTCTAATAGCCTTAGCAGCCAGTAAAGGATGGTTGATACACCAACTAGATGTCAAGTCTGCTTTCTTAAATGGGATACTTGAAGAGGAAGTTTATGTTGATCAACCAGAAGGGTTTGAAGTAAAAGGAGAAGAAGGAAAAGTGTATAAACTGAAGAAGGCCTTATACAGTTTGAAACAAGCTCCAAGAGCTTGGTATATCAGAATTGACTCTCATCTTTGCAATTCTGAATTCAGGAGGAGTGAAAGTGATCTAACATTGTACATCAAGCAATCAGGTGAATCGTTCCTTATCATATCCCTTTATGTTGATGATTTACTTATAACTGGTGATATGGTAAGCATGATTAAACAATTCAAGAAGGAAATGCAACTTGAATTTGAAATGACTGATCTGGGCTTGATGAATTTCTTTTTGGGAATGGAGGTATTCCATCTCTCAAAAGGGATTTTTATATCTCAAGAGAGATATGCCAAGGGCTTGATTAAGAAGTTCAACATGAACTCAAGCAAAGCTATGACTACTCCTCTAGCAGCAACAGAGAAGTTTAAAAAAATTGATGGTGCAGAGAGAGTTAATGAAACTCTTTACAAAAGTATGATTGGAGGACTGATCACAGCAACTAGACCTGATATAATGCATTCTATCAGCCTATTATCTCAGTTCATGCACTGTCCAAGTCAACTGCATATGGGAGGAGCTAAGAGGGTGCTAAGGTATTTGAATGCTACTGCAAATTATGGAATTCTGTATGAAAGAAGTCAAATGATTCTGGAAGGATATGTAGACAGCGATTGGGCTGGCTCTTCAGAAGACTCAAAAAGCACAAGTGGTTTCTGTTTTTCTCTAGGATCAGGCATATTCTGTTGGAGTTCTAAGAAGCAAGGGATAGTTGCTCAATCTACTGCAGAAGCTGAGTATATTGCAGCTTCTTCACCTTGCAATCATGCAATCTGGCTAAGGAAAATCTTATGTGATCTATGGTTTGTTCAATCTTCGGCCACAGTTATTCAATGTGATAGCAAATCAGCTATTGCTATTGCTAAAAATCTCGTTCACTTTAGACGAACCAAACACATACTAGTCAAGTTTCACTCAATAAGAGAAATGGTGAAAAATGGAGAAATCATATTGGTCCATTGCAATTCAGAGAATCAACTTGCTGATGGATTCACAAAGTCATTACTGATTCACAAGTTTGAGTATTTCAGAAGTAAAATGGGGGTCATTAGCAATAGCTTCAAGGAGGAGTGTTTGAAGTAAGTGAAGCTTCATGCTAAATCTTTTTTTGGCATCAGGGTTGACTTTTGATTGGTGCATCTTTTGGCGTTGACTCCTCAAAAAAAAGTTGGTCCTCAATATTTAGAGCATGTGGAAATTGAAATCAGTTCAATCGAACAAGTATTGATCAAGTTATGATCAATTCTAATTGCTGCTGTATTGTTCCATGACAGCAGAGATGTTTCTTAAATTGCTGTTGTTTTGTGGCAAATTCATGTTGCAAATCAGTTTATTATGTCCATCCAGACTTGTTGGAGTTGATCGTGGTGAAGAAGAAGAAGCAGAATAGATTATGGAAGTTTTTTGGTAAAAAAAAACAGTGCAAGTACACTAGTTGTTGGATGTTACTGGTTGTCTATTTTTTTTTTGCTTATCTCCCATGCTTGTGATTGTAAGTGTTAAGAAGATCTTTCCATAAGTTTCATTCCAGTATTTTAAGGGTACTTTAAGTGAATGTCCATTATTGTACTATTTTGATTATTGTTTGTAGTACTTAAGCAAGTGTTCGTACTTTTCAATATATGTTCTGAAATTTCCAGAAAAACAGAACTCTTTCCTCTGTGTCTTCCTTGAGTTTGAACATTGTTATTATTGTGCACTTGACTAGCAAAGTTCTTACAAGTTCTAACACTTCTAGCATCTGGAATGTGAATGAAACAAACTGAGCCAAATACCATTAGATGAGAGGCAGATGGCTTGATGTTTGTCCAGGCTTCATAGGGGGTTTTTCTTCAACAAATACAATAACGTAATTTGTTGAGTATGTAGACTGATGTGAAGGCTACTTCTACTCAAAATCTTTAGGGAACCTTCTTTTTAAATAGTAAGCTTTTAGTCATCTCCATGAATGTTCTATTTCTTCTCTTAGCAACTCCATTTTGTTGGGGGTGAATATGAGACAGTTAATTGGTGAATTATTCCATGATCTTCATAGAATAACTTGAACTCGTTGGAGGTATATTCACCTCCATTGTCAAAACTCAGAACCATGATCTTTTTCTCAATCTGAGCTTCCACTTGAGCTTTGAACTTCTTGAACCAGCTCAGAACTTTTGACTTCTTTTTCAGAAAATAGATCCACCCAAATCTAGTCAGATCATTAATGAAGAGTAAGAAATAGCTACTATTGTAAAGAGATGGAATCTACATTGGTCCACACACATCTAATTGAACTATTCCCAAGTTCTCAGAAGCTCTATGAGATTGATTTGTTTGAAATGGTTTCCTTTTCATCTTGCCAAATTGACAGCATTCACAGACATCTTTTTAGACTTGTAGATCTGGAACATCATCTACCACACCTTGTATGTTCAAAGAACTTAGATTCTTAGTCAGCATACCCAAATCTTCTGTGCTAAAGCCAAGATTCATCTTCTTTGGTCACCATGAAAATTTGCTTATCCCTCTTCCAATTCAGAAAAAAGGTATTATGCTTGATTCAAACTTAAGAAACTTTATTTTTGTTTGAGTCAGTGATAATGCAGTGTTCATTATTGAATGTCAAGCAATAGCCATTCTTCATCATTTGTCCAACACTTAAAAGCAAGTTTGGATCTAAGTTTGGAATAAATAGAACATCTTTGATTATCCTTTTGCCTTGACTAGTTTCAGCAAAAATGGTTCCCTTTCCTTCGGCTATAACTTCATCTCCATTACCAATGACAATGTTGGTTCTGAATGATGTGTTGAGACTCAGAACAAGTCATTGTTGAAAGTCATATGGCTCGTGCATCCACTGTCAATGAGGTATTCATCCTTATGCTAGGATTTTTTGGGAAGCCATGAACATATGCTCCTCTTTCTCCTCAACATGATTGGCTTGTTGGACTTGCTTGCTTTCAGACTTTTTCTTTATGCATTTCTTCTCAACATGACCATACCTCTTGCAAGCATTGAGGTTTGGTTTTACTCCATCAGGTCTTCTCAAAATGGCCTTTGAACTTACAAATTCTGCAAGTGTTCTCCCTTTTCTTGCTTTGTTCAGAGGACTCTTTTGAATTGCTAGGTTGGTCTTCCTTCTTCCAAGATTTATATTGCTTGGCTTGGAAGCCTTCCTACGCTTCTCTGTCAAGGTAGCTAGTATGATGAGACCTACGGTTGATTGAAGTAAAGCCAACGCCCACAAAGTGAAGTGAATCGGTGCTTCGGCGCGGGTCACAAGCTGGCCCATGTTCGGTAGGTTACTTCTATTGATTGCCTGCTCTCGCTCTCGGTCACCAGTTCTCGAACGATGTGAAATTATGTAGGTAATTTCAGGAAAGCAAAGGCTCCTGCAGTAGTTGATTGTGCTATGTTAGAGTGTCTCTTTTTATTAACTTGAAGAGGCCCCATGAGCTCACTCAAGGTGAGAGTGGAAAGGTTTTTAATTTCCTCTATTGCATCTACCTTGGAATCAAATCTGGGTGGTAAGCTTACTAGGACGTTATTAACAATGGATGCTTCTGTGACATTATCAGTGCTTCATAATTCCTTCTTGCAATAAGCATATTAATTGCTTTTACTCTCTCTTAGTTCCATGGAGCTCTGTTTGAAGAGTTTTCCATGCTATCTTAGCACATTTGATGCCAAGGATTCTTAAGTACATTTCATTGGAAATGGCTGACTATATCACAGTCATGACCCTCAAAATTTTCTGTTTCTTCTCCTTATATGTCTTGATCTGGTTCACTGTGCGGTGATCATCCTCAGCTGGTGGTTCATAGCCTTCTTGAACAGCATCCCATAGGTCAAATGCAATATGGTGATATTGCATTTTTTCACTCGAAATGTGGTAGTCCTTTCCAGAAAAAACTGGTGGAGATGGCATTGCTACTTGATTCAGGTTGACATTTACAGATTTTGGGATTTAGCAGTAGGGTAATTAACTATGATATGGATTCAAGAATCTGGAGAGGAGAAGAGATTCAGAAGTTGAACAAGCCCTTAAGAAGACAGATCTCATATTATATTTTTATCAAGAACAGGAAGTGTAAAGCAAAGTGTTTGAGAAATTTTGAATCCTGAAAAACTATGTTTCATTAAGCTTGAAATGCAATCTCAGATTGCATACAATATATGAAAAAAAAAACCACGATAACAAGTTCAATTAAAACCATACTTGATTGTTTAAACTAATAGGAAAGTTAACCAACTACAAACAACAATTAAAGTTTGCTTAAAAGCAAACTGAAGTTCTGCCCAAAGGCATGGAACTGTAGCAAAAGCATGCTGCTAAATAAACAGCTTTATGCTGGACAAGAACCAAAAGTCCAAAGCACACGAAAACCTCCAATTGAGAGCAATCCAGCTCCAATACGATTATAGGAAAGATTTGAACTTGCTTGGCACAAAAGAAAGACCAGGAACCAGAGGGAAATCATTCTGTCATCAGTTACAGAAAGCAAAATAGCAGCAAGGTAGATCCTAATCAATTGACCTTCTTCATCTTTGATTCAATTGACCTCTAATCAATTCACACAAGTCAGAAATGAGGAGATCTTGCTCATGGTATAAGAGTCAACGCAAACTAGAAATGGAAGCAAAAAGTAAACTCTGATAGAAAAATTGTAGCAATAGCAAAACAGACAGCTTCTAATAGTTAACTGGTCTTGCTCATGGATTGTTACATATACTTTCAACTTCATGATGGAATGGAGCTCGGCCGGTACGTAACCCGAAAGACTTGCTTAAATTATATATATATATATATATATATCCACAGTACACACCCTGTTTATAGTACTAATGATGCCTCTAATTTGCAGGAACTTTTCTTGTATTTTCTGCAATTAGTGGATCAATAATTGTATTCACCATGAAATTTGTACCAGAGACAAAGGGGTAGACACTTGAAGAAATACAGGCATCAATTACTGGTTCTCTCTGTCTATGAATTGAAGCCGTGTTAGACTTTAGCATGACAGTATTGTCTACCTTTACTATTTGCTATAATTGTTGTTAAAAGGATGGTGAGACGTTGGGGGAGAATAATAGAAAAAGTTATTAATAGTTTATGGATCAAAATAATATGAAAAGAAATTTAAAGGGCTGAAAAAACTAAGAGCAAACAAGTTAAGGATTAATTTGGAATTTTTCAAAACAAAAATTTGCTATGTGTTTAATCGGGTTTTTGACGCGGCGGGTCGGTTTCACTGTTATATATGGGAAATAATGAAATGGGTTGTAAATTACGAGGTGTATCTGAGTGGATATGGACTAAGTTTAATCAATCAGTATAAATATGACATATTATTACTTGTAGACTAATCTTAATCCAACACCATTCAAGTCTCTCTCATAAATTTTAGTTTCATCCAAGTTAGGTTACTTAAACTAATTTTCAAAATTTTAATTATCGTTTCATGAAAGATTGGGCTGTAAAAGCTAGTGAACAAACTTACCAAACAAGGTAAGAAACATAAGTAGAACTCCGTAACAAATGTGTATCGTTATTGTCTTCATTTTCTGTTGCCCCATCAAATCATGTGGTATATAGAAGGTTGTAAAGTCCTTAAATCTAATATAAGGGTCATAGAATCATTTTATTGTCCTAATTTTCATTAACCAGATCAAAGGAGTTAAACCGAACTTAACCTTCATTAAAACGTGCTTCGTTTTTGGGTTTTAATCTCGTCCCTATCAACTTACCTAACCAGGATTTGGCTTGTGTTCTTCCTATATTTTTCCTGTCTGTTCTACATAATTGGCAGGCATACAGTTTCACTCAATGATATGAATAAGATTAGACAAACCTAAATATTATTGTTCAGTTAGACTAAGCTTTCGTGGACATAATCTACAAGTCCTTGCAAGGGAAAGAAAGAAAACAAAAACAGCTAAAAGTCATATGAGCAGACGTAATGCTAATAATCCTAGTGTTTTTATATTTTGTTTCTTTTGGCATACAAAGTAGGCCTCTAGTGTCCCTGACGCTATCTTCGAAGAAGCCTCCTACCCACATGATGTAGATACCAATTAGTTAGAAGACATACAATACCAAACGAAAATGGATCATGAATCTTCCTAATCTTCCTTGCTACGAGTACACACGAAAAAATTACAACGAAACCTTCGATTAATAATCGAAATGTCACATCGACCCTCGAAATAAAACGCGAAGATGAAGACGTTGTAGTTTATGCAATGAAAATTAGGCAGTTTAATGATGATAAGATCAAGGTTTAACGAGCTAACTCAAGAGGGGGTAAGGAACTCTTTTGGTATGTTTGCATGTTTAAATTATGATGCACATTTATCCAATGGCCTAAATGCATAGTATTTTATATATTTGTCTTTCTTATTTTTAGTTTGTGTAAGAGTATACACCTCGAACCATATCCTTTACATATATATATATATATATATGTAACACTCAATTCTATTGAATCAATATAATAATCTCTCTCTCAAGCAATGGCTTCTCAATCTCAGATTCAAATGCCATCATTAACCATGAATAGCTCAAACAACAGAGTCCACAAAACCCTAGCGATTGCAGGCAATCTTGCGAACCTTCTACCGACAGGCACCGTGCTAGCATTTCAAGCTCTCACGCCTTCATTCTCCAACAATGGCGATTGCCAATTACCGAACAAATATCTCATTGCATCTCTGATTCTATTTTGCTCCATCTCGTGTTTCCTTTCCTCATTCACGGACAGCTTCCAGGACAATGAAGCCGGGAAAGTCTATTACGGAATCGCCACCTTCAAAGGGCTTTACATCTTCAATGACAAAACCTTTCAGGACAAGAAAGCGTTGGAGAAATTCAGAATCAGTTTCATCGACTTTGTTCATGCTTCGGTTTCATTGTTGGTTTTTTTGATATTTTCTCTAGGTGACTCCAATGTGCAAGGTTGTTACCTTACACATCATGGAATTGAATCTTTAGGGCATTACAAAGCTTTGATAATTAATTTGCCATTAGGTGCTGGGGTTTTATCGAGCTTTCTTTTTGCAATATTTCCAACTACACGAAGAGGGATTGGTTACGCTGATTTAGTAGCTCATGCATAAACAAGATGCTAGGAAAGTATATGTATATACGTAACTACTATAATTCATATATGTGTAATGTGTATATATATATGTATATTGAAATATATATATATATATATATATATAAACTGAGAAAAAAAAAAGAGGAAAAACCAAATATAAAAGTAGAGGTTGACATTTTATTTTTCGGTTTATTAATAGTATATTGGTAGGGTAAATTATTGTTCTAATCCTCCTACTTTCATGTTTTTTCTATTTTCATCCCTCTATTTTTAATTCAAATCATATTGATCCTTATATTTGAATTTCTTTCTTATTTAGTACTTGAGGTAAAAAAATCTAAGAATACAATATAACAAAAATTCTATAAAATTCCCTTTAAACTTCATATATTTTCATTTTCTACTTTCTTCTTACCCAAACACCTACCCACCATTTTTATTCTAAAACGCGGCTATCATCACCGCACACTTCCAAAGTTGAGTCACTAGCCTAATCTCTCATTCTCTCACGCTCTCTCTCTCTCTATTCATCTTTATCTTCAAATTTAGATTTTGAAAACCCAGACTCGAATTTTGGAATCTTAAGATCCAAAACCCAAATTCTAAGAAAAAAAGATAGATCAAAGAGAGACTGGACCGGTGAGCGGATACCATAGTATTTTGGTTGCGATTTAGATTAAAAATGCTAGATAGTTGTTTGACCTTGGAGACGAGAAAAAGAAAAGGTAAATGTAAAGACTAATACGATTGTATTATTATTTGTTAATCAAAGAAAGCAAGGTAAGAGTCAAAAGTAAGGCAAGTCAATATAGAAACAAAGATGGATGAGGTCAGTCAAGTCGTGTGTAGAGGATTTATTCAACTTTGTGTTCCTATTTAAACCCAAATTTCTACGTCAAAGGTTTTGTTTTTCCACCTTCTTTTAAGTGTTCTAGAAAGGGTGAAAGGCATGTTTGATGCTCTTCCCACCTCCACATAAATTCTTTTAAGAACTTAAGTTTTTACTCGGAATCTTAATCAAATCAAGGTAAGAATGCAAGGATAGAGTAGACTTTACTTCAAAGGAAGGATCCAAGGAGAATATCAATGTATATAAATAATGAAATTAACTAAACTTTAATCAATTTCACCGAGTGATTAAGAGAAATCAAACAAAGATGGATTTCTCACAGGGTCGGAAACCAGTTCTACCAAAACGCATCATATTAGTCCGTCATGGTCAATCAAAAGGAAACCAGGACACTTCAGCTTACTCAACAACACCAGATCACAAGATCCCATTAACCGAACACGGCTTAGCTCAAGCTCGAACTGCAGGGGAAGGTCTCAGACAAGTTGTCTCGGAAAATGGAACCTGTGAAAATTGGAATGTTTATTTCTACGTGTCTCCATATGAGCGGACCCGTTCGACTTTACGAGAGATTGGAAGGTCGTTTTCCAAGAGCAAAGTGAATGGGGCTAAGGAAGAATGCAGGATTAGAGAACAGGATTTTGGAAATTTTCAGGTTAAGGAGAGGATGAGGGTGATTGAAGAAACTAGGTTGAGGTTTGGAAGGTTTTATTATAGGTTCCCCGAGGGCGAATCCGGTGCTGATGTCTTCGATCGTGTTTCGGGTACTTTTTTTTTTTTTTTTTTTTGTGGTCAATATTTCATATATTATCCTTTTTTTTGTTTCTTACAATCTAACTAATATACAGTTAGCGTTCTTCATTTTAAACTCAAAAAATATGTTTTTTAATGATGAAGGAGAATTCACTATGATTGTTTGGTAGGTTTTCTTGAATCTTTATGGAGAGACATAGACATGAACAGGTTTCATCACATCAACCCGTCCAATGAACTAAATCTAATAATCGTATCACATGGTTTGACATCGCGGATCTTTCTCATGAAATGGTTCAAGTGGACGGTTGACCAGTTTGAACTCCTTCACAATTTCGGAAATTGCGGGTATCGAGTGATGCAATTAGGACATGGTGGAGAATACAGCTTAGCGATTCATCACTCCGACGAAGAAATGCAAAAATGGGGACTCTCGGCTGAAATGATAGCCGACCAAAAATGGCGGATCCATGCACAAATGGGTCAATGGAATGGAAATTGTCCTTGGCATCTTGATGCTTTCTTTCATCATCTACCCAATTCTGATGACAACAATATTGCTGTTAGCAATGAGGACGGCGATGAATCTGGTAGTGAGGATATTGAACATAATGACCACAAAATTCATAATATCTCATGTGAACCATGAGTTATATATTCCTTTTGATTTCACATGTATTTGATTGATTTGTTATATGGAATACCGTACTGTGTTTGTTTTACATAGCCGAATCGAGTTGGACATAATCCGGTAGTTCTTTGTTCTTGTCTTCCTATTTGAATTTTTCATGATCAGAAACATAACTAACAGATTCATGACAAGATACTGTTGGATATAGATTTATACCTTAACATTGCGCTGAGAAAAAAGAACCACCAAAAGGTAAACTGAAACGACCTCTTCTGCTGTGGATGTTGATTGATTTTCAAGTCATTGCAGTCAAGTGATGATGATGATGTGGAGGCATTGAGCTCATCGATCACGGCTGGTTTCAAAACTTCAATCTCTGTCATGTCGTTCCGAACTTCATCCCCCATTTTTAGGCTTTGCAAATCGAAATTGTCATCAATACTGACCATATCAGTTGGATGTAGCGGCATAATCTTAGATCCATCAGAACCAATAAGATAGACCCCACAGCTTATCCCATTATCCACTTCTACACCATCACGATTGCTCCTAAATGACAGCGTAAACAGTTGGTCGCAATCAGTTAGCACTAGTTGTTCCCAATTGTCGATGTGATCGCATGGAAGATACTGCAGCCACAGAGTGTCTGATTCTGTTGAGTAAAGATTAACATCATGAAAAAGATAACCCCATTCTTCACCATTGATTGAAACACTATATGAAAATCAATGAGGTTACTCTCCTCATGCATAGGTTGGAAAACGACACTAGTTACTAATGATGTCCACATTTCAAAAGCATTTGCTGGTACATTGAAAGATATGTTACTCCCTGTACTAGAATAGCTAATCCAATCTGGAATATCACCTCCCGGAAGAACGAAATCCAGTTCTTTCGACCTCTGGTGATTGACAGGAAAAGCTTAGATATTAAAAATATTTGAATATAGGTCCAATAGAAATACAATCAATAAGAAAAGTTTTTCATGTTTGAGAGAGACCTTGCTACGTAGTAGATCACTGCAATTTCGAGTACAGATTAAAGATCGGGATTCATTTGCAGATATACCGTGTAGGGATTCTGGAAGTTCTGGAATTTCTTGAAGCACTGGGCAATTATCGAAATCAATGCCCAATAAGGAAGGAAGTTTACTTATGCATGAGGGAAGACTGGTAAACTCATTTCCAGGCAAATATAAAAGACATAGCTTCGATCCATTGATGGGAAGTGTTTCAAGGAAATCTGCATTCGATAGATTACAATAAGAAATCGATAGACGTAGCAAGTTTCAAAGTGCTGCTAATGAAAAAGCAGTAGAAACTGTATATTGGCTGGCAGTCGAGCTTGACGAAGTTTCTATGAGTGTTGAAGTACTTCCAAACCCTTCAATTTTAAAGCAACAACTTACCATAAGTTCTCGGAGATTGTATAGCTTGTGAAAACTTGGTAGTCTCGCGAGGTTGTAGCAATGCCTAATCTCCAAACTAACAAATCGGTCTAAGCATCCGATGGAGTCATGAATCTCTACTAAATTTGTGCAGCCATAAAGTATCAAGCTTTCGAGATTTGCGATTGGAGAGAGGTCCGGGATTTTTGTTAGGAACTCCGATTCGCTAAGATTGAGATACTTCAAAGAATGAAGATCTGTAAAATACAAAAGTGATGTGTGTAAATTAACTCCTAAGAACCACAAAAGAGAATTACAACAAACCTGTTTGAAGATTGCTTGTTTGGTTAGTGACTTCACAATTGGAAATTAGCCCAAAACGTTGACTTTTTGACTCCCTAATCCAAATGCATTGACTCCAATTCCATTAGCTTCCTCTCATCATTTATGACTTGTTGCAATTGGTTTGAAGGTGATCGAATCATTAAAACTCAACTTGAGGCCTAATCTTGATTTTACTGTTTTATTGATTTTGGCCTTGTAAAGTTTCTGTTTTAGTGCATTTTTGACCTCAAATGGAGCTGCTCTGACCTCAAGCAAGTTTGTTTAAGTTGGTTGGACCTCAAGCTTCGAGATCAAGCATGCCAAATTCCATCATCTCACTTTTGGTGTTTTAGCACAAAGCCAAAAGCTGTTTTTACAGTAACAGCTTTTTGCCTTTGCTATTTTTACAGAAACAGCTTTTTTGCTGTTTTTGTGTGCTTGATTGTACTTAGCACTTTTGTAATGTCCAATCTAGTATTGTAACTTCTAATCCTAGTTGATTAGAAATGTCTTAATTTACTTTTTTAATCTTTGTTTTCCAGATTTGTAATCATTTCTTGTTAAGTATTAATGAAATGAAAAACTTGCATTTTAGCAAGTAAGCAAATTTTATCAGAAAACAAAGTGTATTCTGTTTTTTGCTCTCAACTTCGAAATTCTAACAAAACCAAGAGAGTATAAGATTAATGATTTTAGAACTGGATTTCTGAAACAAGATTTTTAGTCTAAGATTAGGGTATTTTCGTAACAAACTTTAAATTGATGTGATGCAGCAAGAGTTTGAAAACTTATAAGATAAAATCACAACTTGGAGCTGTATACTTCAAGTTATTTCAGCATCTCAATTATGACTTGTGGACGTTGATTTCATCTTATTTGGAGCTGTATAGTTTAAGTTATGATCAAAGATGTTCTTGCAACATATCTGTTTTCTTAGTTCAAGTTGGTTTGCTCATAGTTAAATCATTTTAGCGATTGGTTTTTGAAGAAGGTCGATGGTGATCGATCATTTTGGTCCATTGATCCATGATTAGCCAAAAAGCTGCTTGAACAGCATGGCTTTACTGCCATTAACATGCTTTTTGGCTTGTTTTTGCTTTAGCTTGTTTTAGTTGTTTTAATCAGTATTAGTTATACCTTTAGCTCGCTCCTTTTCAGAATAGTAGTATGGCTTTAATGTACTTGTAATTATGAACAAAAAGTTCTCAATATATTCAAGCTTCTACTGTATTATGCAGTAAGCATTCTGCACGAAAGCACATTGGTTGCTTCCTCTGTTTTTGACATTCATTCTCCTTCAACTTCTTAATTCTCAAACATTATTGAGCTTCCGAAATCAAAATTGAAGAAGGATGCAAGAGGTTTCAGGTCATTAGTAATAACTCAAAACTGCAACAATCAATTATATGTCCAACAGGTGTTTTCTCTCTCTCCCTCTATCTCAATTCACCGAACATCTTGAGTAGTTTATGATCATTTGCTCCAAAGATTTGTTAGTTCAAATTAAGCATATTATAGTTAGATCATGTCAATACATATTAGAACTCATGAGCGCATACTAGAATCCGGTCGTAAAATTACATTTAGGGCACTTACTACATGACTACACATGTTATTAATTATTATACCCACCACATGATACAATAATTCTGTTTTCTTTCTCCAGCATGCATCATAGTTCCATAATCTTGTTGCACTTGCTGCAGGAATTGAATAAAATGAACGTGATTTTCCCCAGAAATAAAATTCCAATGTGGTTTAGTAACTGGAATTCGGGTAGTAACTTATCTTTCGGCATACCGACACACAAATGTGCAAAGTTGAGGGCATTGGTTATCTGCATTGTCCTTGAAGTGAAGGGGAAGGTTGAAGGTTTGATACAAATTTCATGCAACATTTCCCTTAATGGTGAAGAAGGGCAACAAATTTGCAATAACTTTTACTCATTCGAATCAGATCTTATGATGTGGCTCACCTATCTTCCTTGCGGTAAAATTTACGACCGGGAACAGTTGTCGGTAAATGATGTTACCCAGTTCAACTTCTGCATTGAAACCAAAAGAGACATGGAACAGTTAATGGTAAGAAGTACCGGAGTTCATGTTTTGGAAAATCCAGATGAGGGAGATGATAATCCAAGGAGAGTAGTCATGAGTCTAGGTATTTGATTGAACGATTATATTTATTTATATTTTTTTGCAAATTGGTAGAATACATGAAATTTCGGAAATACGAGATCCTTTCTAGTGAAATCGGCCTTTTATTTCTTCACCAACCTATCATCTTGCTACCACTATTCTTGATTTATTATCTCTCTCATCTGGATTTTCCACAAAATGAATACCACAGCTCTTCACAAGTAACTCATTCTGACCGACAGAATTGCTTTCAACCCTTAATTGGATTTGGGTATAGTCATTTAGTAGTAGTTGCTCTTTGTTGAACAATTGATTGTGTGGAATATAATACAACCCACATATGGTCCTCTTCCAAAGAGAAAATTGTGTTGTAGATATGATGCCCTTCTTCGCAATTGAGTGCAACTGTACACGAAATTTGTATCGGACATTCAACCGTGCCCATCACCTCAAAAATTTCACAAACCACCAATGCTCTAAGTTTCCTACACTTATGTGCCGGTTCATAGACCGATGTGCTACTTCCTCTTCTTCAGCAACTAAACCATTCTGGGATTTTACTTCCAGGTATGATCACACTCATTATATGCATCTCCTGCATGTTGAGAGTATATTATAAAATTATCAGCAGTTTCAAAAAATTTAAGGAATTGGATCACAAATTTGTTAAGTCATAATATCAAACAAACATAAATGATAACAAATATAATGAAGATATATGCCAGAGAGAATTAAAGAATGAAGAGCAACCTCCTTTCTGTACGATTGATCGGTGCAGTTCAAAATTCTCACCAGCGACCTGTAACCAATTGCGCTGTTTTTTAATACGTTTTGTGGAAGCTCAAGAATTCCTTCGAGTAACTTGCAATTTTCCAATCCAATGAGTCTCAAGGAAGTGAGTTTGTTGAGACAAGAGGGAAGAGTTGAAAATTTGTTTCCAAATAATGACAAAGTATGCAACTTAGCCTCACTTGGAAGAGTTTCAAGGAAATTCACATTAGTTATGTTGCAAAAGCTAAGAGATGGGTACTCTAACTTCTTGAGTGTTGCTAATGTGAAGTTCTTTGCAATCAAATGGGAGTTCAAGCTTGAAGAAGTATCATGACCATCAATAAATGCACCGATTTTGGAACAACCATATAGCAAGAGTTCTTGAAGATTGTACAGCTTATGAATTCTTGGAAGAGCTACGAGGTTCTTACAATTACGTATGTATAATTTTTGAAGCCCAACAAGGTTTTCAAAGGAAGAAGGAAGTGCTTTTATGGCAGTACCGCTGAGCAAAACTTGACGCAAAGAAGTCATAGATCCCTTGATGTCAAGAAACTCTTCAAGACATAAGCAGTAAGAAAAGTTTAAGATCTCAAGAGAAGTTAACATGAGGTAGCTGTTGGAAAACTGGGAGGAGTTGCGAAGATAGGCAAAATGCCCGCTTACTGCTTATAGCAGTTAAGACTTCTATTTATATTAAGATCAAAATTACAAGTACAATATGACCCATACTCTTGCTGACATATTACTACTATACTTTGGACATTTTTTTGGACAACTTCACCATGCTTTTGCCATTTGCTTTTGACTGTGTCAACAACTCATGGAAGTCTCCAAAAACTTCACATCTCTAACACACTCCTCCTTGAAGGTTTTGTAGGAACTTCAAATTTTCTGCAAAGTTTGTATACTCCTTCATATTCTCCTCCTCACCCTCAACATAGGAAGTGTTCGAAAATAAATTTTCCATACCCATTTCGAGTAACTTTAAGCGAATCGGTTAAAGCAAGCCGAGTGCTCATTGAGCCCCATCAACACATGCTAAAAATGTATCTTACCCGATTACTCTTTATCTCTTAATGTACTAAATTTTTTGGTCCTTTTTGTTGGGCCAAAATTATATTGACAGCTCATTTCTTTCTTTGGGCTTAATTAATTTTTTTAGCCCTTGAGCCAAAAAAAATGTGCTAATTTTTTTCTTTTGACCCATGATTTTACAGCCTCATTTTTTCCGGCTTTTGCTCTTTAGGTGCACGTACCTATGCCCCTCTTTTCAGGCTCTACTTTTAGCCTTTCATTTTATTTAAGGCATGTTTGCCTTTCCTTTTTTTTTTACCCGTTGGGCATGAAAGCCTTCACTGGGTCAATTTCTTTTAGCTGGCATGATTGACAGTTTTTCTCAGGCTATACTTTAGCCTTTTATCATTTTAAAGCATGGGGAAACATATTCATATCCCTGCTTTTAAGCAATTTTTATGCTTTTCTCTCATATGTCTCACTCACATTCTCTCTCCGCTACCTCTTCTTCTCCTTCATGAGACGAAAATAGCTTCTATGGCAAAGAGCTTCAGGCGGCAACAATGGCAACCTTCCCTTCAGGGTGACGACTCTGGCATCTTCCCCTTCTTTCTCTTCAGCAAATATTGGCAGCTTCTTCATATAGCTGCAATCTTCTTCGCCATTCTCGAATCTCACTAGATCTCGTCCTCCGGCGGTTAGATCTCGTTTGATCTACTTACTCCACCGGACGGAACTCGTTGGATCTCTTTATCACAGCTTTCTTTGTATTCCTAAGACAAAAACTCAAAAATACATTTATATATCAACTCCTCCTTCTTCATTTGAGTTTGTAAATTTTGCTTACTTGCCAAAATGTAAGTTTTTCATTTCATTAATACTTAATAAGGAGATGATTACAAATCAGAACAATTACTAAAGTCAAAGTAAATTAAGACATTTCTAATCAACTAGGATTAGAAGTTACAATACTAGATTGGACATTACAAAAATGCTAAGTACAATCAAGCACACAAAAACAGCAAAAAAACTGTTTCTGTAAAAACAGCAAAGGCAAAAAGCTGTTACTGTAAAAACAGCTTTTGGCTTTGTGCTAAAACACCAAAAGTGAGATGATGGAATTTGGCATGCTTGATCTCGAAGCTTGAGGTCCAACCAACTTAAACAAACTTGCTTGAGGTCAAAGCAGCTCCATTTGAGGTAAAAAATGCACTAAAACAGAAAACTTCACAAGGCCAAAATCAATAAAACAGTAAAAGCAAGATTAGGCCTCAAGTTGAGTTTTAATGATCTGATCACCTTCAAACCAATTGCAACAAGTCATAAATGATGAGAAGAAACTAATGGAATTGGAGTCAATGCATTTGGATTAGGGAGTAAAAAAGTCAACGTTTTTTGCTAATTTCCGAGTGTGAAAGTCACTAACCAAACAAGCAATCTTCAAACACTCCTCCTTAAATGTTTTGTGAGTGACTCCCAATTTACATTTGAAGTAATCAAACTTGAACCCATAGAGAGGCTTGGTAAAGATGTCAGCATTCTGATTTTCAGAATTGCAATATTCCAACCTTATTTCTCCATTTTTGATAAGCTCCTTAATCACATGAAACTTGATCAAAATATGCTTTGTCTTTCCAAACTGAATTGGATTCTCATATATGGAAATAGCAGATTGACTATCACAGTAGATAGTTGTCGGATCCAATTGAATGAAACCAAGATCTTTCATCATTTTCCTTATCCAAGTTGCTTGATTGGCTACTGAGGCTGCTGCAATGTACTCAGCTTCAGCCGTTGATTGAGTAACTACGTGATGTTTCTTGGAGCTCCAGCAGAAGACCCATGAGCCAAGTGAGAAGCAGAAGCCACTTGTGCTTTTCATGTCATCAATTGATCCGGCTCAATCACTGTCTACATAGCCATGCAAATTCAATTCTCCCTTCTCATACCAGATTCCATTAGATGAGGTGCCACTTAGATATCTCAACATTTTCTTGGCAGCCCCATTATGCATTTGAGTTGGCTCATGCATGAATCTAGAGAGTAAGCAGGTGGCTTGCATAAGATCAGACCTTGTTGCTGTTAGGTACATAAGACCTCCTATGAGACTCCTAAAGCTTGTTGAATCCACCCTTTATGAACCATCAGATTTGGATAACTTTTCACCAGCAACCAGAGGAGTGGAAACAGGTTTAGAGCATTCCATCTTGAACCTTTTCAAAAGGTCATTAGCATACTTAGCTTGAGATATGAAGATCCCATTAGATAGTTGGAGAATCTCCATTCCAAGAAAGTATCTCATGCTTCCAAGATTAGTCATCTCAAATTCTATTTTCATATCAGATTTGAATTTTTCCACTAAGCTAGACTCACACCCAATCACCAACAAGTCATCAACATATAAAGAGACAATTAGAGTTGAGATACCTTGTTTGATGATGTAGAGGGTTTGATCACTCTCACTCCTCAGAAAGCCTTTGCTGATGAGGTAGCCATTGATCCTTGCATACTAAGCTCTTGGAGCTTGTTTCAGTCCATATAGAGCTTTGTGAAGTCTATACACTTGATCTTCCTTTCCCATTGTGATGAATCCCTCAGGTTGAGCCACATAAATCTCCTCCTCTAGGTAGCCATTAAGGAAGGCTGACTTGACATCAAGTTGATCAATTTTCCACCCTTTTGAAGCCGTATCATGAATAGTTCCTGTAGGTTGAGCGCCTTTTTCAAGGAAATAGCTATTAGCATTCTGATTGTATCCAATCTAGCAACTGGAGCAAAGGTATCTCCATAATCAACTCCATGCTGTTGTGAATATCCCTTGACAACAAGTCTTGCTTTGTGCCTTTTGGTGGTTCCATCCGGATTGACTTTAACCTTGTAAATCCACTTCACCTCAATGGTTTTCTTGTCTTCTGGTTTCTTGGTTAGTTTCCAAGTCTCATTTTTGTTGATTGTGGAAATCTCCTCTTTCATGGCTTGTTCCCAATTTGGATCACCTTTGGCCTCTTCATAGCAGCTAGGTTCTAAGATGGTCAAGTTGCATCTTTGATACACATCATCAATGCTTCTGAACTTTGGATTTTCAAGTTCATCCTCTTCATCAGACAAAGGTTCAGATTGCATAGCTTGCTCCTCCATCAATAATTATGAGCTTTCTTCATCTTCATTGTCCCATTTGAGGCTTGCTAACTCATCAAATGTTACATCCCTACTAACCATAACCTTGTTGGACTTTGGGTTGAAAACTCTATATCCCTTGCTTTCAGCACTTTAACCAACCAGCACACACTTTTCTGATTTTTCATAGAGTTTATCCCTCTTGGCATCAGGGACATGGATGAAGCAAATTGAACTGAATACTTTGAGATGAGAGGCAGAAGGTTTGAGGTTGAACCATGCCTCATATGGAGTTTTTCCCTCCACAGCTTTGGTAGGAAGTTTGTTCAATAGATGCACAGAGGTGAAGGCTGCCTCAGCCCAAAACCTTTTGGGGATCTTCTTCTCAAATAGCATGCTTCTAGACATCTCCATTACTGTTCGGTTTCTTCTTTCAACAACCCCATTTTGCTAAGGTGAATAAGGCACTGTAAATTGGTGGACAATGCCTTAAGTTTTCACAAAAATATTTGAACTTAGTTGAGTTGTATTCCCCTCCATTATCAGCCCTTAAGACTTTGATTTTCTTTTCTGACTGAGCTTCAACCAAGGCTTTGGACTTCTTGAACAGCCCGAACACTTCTGATTTGTTGTTGAGAAAGTAAATCCAACCATACCTTATTTGATCATCTATAAACAGTAGAAAGAATTAGTTGTTGTTCAATGAGGGAACCTTCATAGGTCCACATACATCGGAGTGAACAAGTTGAAGGTTCTCAGATGCCCTATTAGCCTGGTTGATAGGAAAAGGCTTCCTCTTCATTTTTCCAAGTTGACAGCATTCACAAATTTCAGTTTGAACTTGCAACTTTAGAATGTCTTCAACCAGCCCTTTTGAGCTCAGAATGCTAAGTTTCCTCAGGTCACAATGGTCATATCTTTTGTGCCAAAGCCACGATTCATCAGCTTTGCTCATCATAGCCTTATGATCACCATTTTCCCAATTTAGAGAGAAGCTGTTGTTGTTGATCTTGGCCTGAGCAATCAGCTTCATGTTGGAATCTAGGATTCCGCAGTATTCTTCTTGGAAGGTAAGACAACAACCAATCTTCATGATTTGCCCCACACTGAGAAGATTCTGATCCAGATTCGGAACATAAAGAACATATTTGATTGTCCTTGCTCCATTGCTTGTCTTGACATAAACAGTCCCTCTTCCTTCTGCCTTCAGAGTTTCACCATTGCCTATAATGACATTTGTCTTGCTTGACATGTCTAGGCTGAGAAACAAGTCTATGTTAAAGGTTATATGACTTGTGCATCCACTGTCAATCAACCATTCATGCCTTTATCTTGGTCTTTTGGCTTGTGTGACCATGAAAGCATTTTCTTCATCTTCGGCATGATTTGCTTGCTGAGATTTGTGATTTTTTGTTTCATACTTCCTTTTTCTGCACTCCTTCTCCACATGACCGAATCTTTTGCGATAGAAGCATTGAGGTTTGCCCTTGTTCCAACAAGTCTTTTCGAAGTGCTCATTTCTCTTGCAAATGGTGCAAGTGTATTCCTTCTTCTTGCTTGCAAGATTTGAAGGTTTGGAGCTGCTGCCTTAGTTGTCCATTTTCTAAGGTTTTTTCTAATTTGCAAACAAATCATCTTCTATAGTTGCATCTGTCCTATTTGAATGTCTCTTCTCATTTGCTTGAAGTGAGCCTACGAGTTCATTCATGGTCAGTTTGGACAGATCTTTGCTTTCCTCTATAGCATCCACTTTTGAGTCAAATTTGGAAGGCAAGCTCACCAACACTTTGTTCACGATGGAGCTCTTAGTAATGTCACTTCCTAGCATTCTCATTTGACTCACAATCTCATTTAGCTTATCCACATAAGCCTTGATATGTTCATCATCTTTCATTCTTAGTGCTTCAAAATCTCTTCTTGCAGTGAGCAAGTTGACAGCTCTAACCCTTTTGGTTCTAAGGAATTCTGCTTGAAGAGTATCCCACACTGATTTGGAATTTTTGAGGCCACGAATTCTTGTGTGAATCTCATTCGAAATGGCAGATTGGTTGACTTAAGGGCTCTACAGTTCTTCAATCTCTTTTCCTTGTCTGCCTTCAGTTGGTTGACTGTGAAGTGCTCATCTTCAACAAGAGGTTTGTAGCCTTCTTCCACTGCTTCCCATAGATCAAATGCAATAAGGTAATTTTGCATCTTGTCATTCCATATGTGATAGTCTTTTCCACTGAAAACAAGTGGAGAGGGAAGATTCACACTGTTGGAAGACATTTCTGATTTTCTGGTTTTTTTAGTAAGTAAGAATCTTTTTTTTTTTATCGATTGAAGTTGGAGAGAAAGAATGGATGATGATCAGGCCCCTTAAGAATTAAGCTCTGATACCATGTTAGAATTTCGAAGTTGAGAGCAAAACAAAACAGAACACTTGAGTTTGTAAATTTTGTTTACTTGCCAAAATGCAAGTTTTTCATTTCATTAATACTTAACAAGGAGATGATTACAAATCAGAATAATTACTAAAGTTAAAGTAAACTAAGACATCTCTAACTAACTAGGATTAGAAGTTACAATACTAGATTGGACATTACAAAAGTGTTAAGTACAATCAAGCATACAAAAATAGCAAAAAAGTTGTTTCTGTAAAAATAGCAAAGGCAAAAAGCTATTACCATAAAAACAGCTTTTGGCTTTGTGCTAAAACACCAAAAGTGAGATGATGGACTTTGGCATGCTTGATCTCGAAGCTTGATGAGGTCCAACCAACTTAAACAAACTTGCTTGAGGTCAGAGCAGCTCCATTTGAGATCAAAAATGCACTAAAACAGAAAACCTCACAAGGCCAAAATCAATAAAACAGTAAAAGCAGGTTAGGCCTCAAACCAATTGCAACAAGTCATAAATGATGAGAGGAAGCTAATGGAATTGGAGTCAATGCATTTGGATTAGGGAGTTAGGGAGTCAAAAAGTCAACATTTTTTGCTAATTTCTAAGTGTGAAGTCACTAACCAAACAAGCAATCTTTAAACAGGATTCACCAGAGGACAATCGCCTTCGGCTTCGATCTTCGGCTTGGTTGTAGCTTCTCTCTGTCTTCTTCTTCTCCATCGGATCTGGTTTCTCTTCAATCTTCGGCTTCACAGCAGTCCGAGAAGTTGACAGGAAGTATCGCCGAAACTCATGGCTACTCCTGAGCTCATGGTTTCTCTGCCGGATCTTCGCTCTCCATCTTCTTTACATTTGATGCTGCTGAAACATGTAAACTCTCTTCTTGCGGAAAAACTAGTCCCTTAAGAATAAGGCTCTGATACCATGTTGGAAAATTGGGAGGAGTTGCGAAGACAGGCAAAATACCTGCTTACTGCTTATAGCAGTTAAGACTTCTATTTATATTAAAATCAAAATTACAAGTACAATATGACCCATACTCTTGCTGACATATTCCTACTATACTTTGGACATTTTTTTAGACAACTTCACCATGCTTTTGCAATTTGCTTTTGACAGACTGTGTCAACAACTCATGGAAGTCTCCAAAAACTTCACATCTCTAATAGTAGCTTGGAAGTCTTCTAAGTTTATAACAATGCTCAAGGTCCAAGACAACAAGCTTACTGAGAGATCCTACTGACTCATGAATCTCTACTAAATTTGTACAGCTTTTCAGAGACAATTGTTCGAGATATGGGGTTGTAGAGAAGTCGGGTATTTGATTTAGGAGTTTGGACCCATTGAGATTGAGAAACTTTAAATTCTGTTTAAAGAAGAAGAAAAAAACATAGATGATCGAATTGATGAGTTTGAGGAATAACAAAACATGACTCAAACAAAATGGAACTTTAACTAAACTTAAGTACTTACCTTGAATCCCTCTCCTAAGCTGTTAAGAGAACTGCATTCCATGTGTAGTCGAACAAGTTTTTTTGGCTGATAATTGGCCGGTAGACATGATGATGCATATTCCGGCCAATCAATCCATCTTAATGTGTTAGGAAGATACTTGAAATCCGTAGAGAAATATACATTGCGAAGTATTAGAATTCGAAGCTTATTCATATGTTTGAAGACTTTCGGACTGACATCTAACTCTTCCGGTTGAGATAACTCCAATTTAATGCCTTCTACTGTCATTGTTCCCTATCATCCAAGTAACATGACAACTAAAATCAGAAACTGTGTTATCAAAGCATCATATAAGTTTTTGGTTTAGTAGAAAATAAGACATCGAAAAAAATATGTATGGAATTTTCAGTTAAAAGATGTATGATATCTTTGGGATGCCACAGCCTACTACGCATGCCAGGTTCAGAAGATTCTTGATGTACGATTTCTCGACCAGTTTCTTCTATCAAGTCGTGCATTTGTAGATTTTCATATTCATCAATAACAACTAGAGATTTATCAATGAGAACTTGAATTCCAATAACTGCATCAAAATCGCATGCCTTCATCATCTCTATAGCTTTGCATCTGTTCTAACCTCTAAAGAAAAATGCAACATCAAGAAATATAGCCTTTTCATCTTTGACTAAGCCATCGAAACTTATTTTCAGTATTCTATGAATTTTCTCATTCGGTGTTCGTTCTAGCTTCTCAAATGCGCTTTCCCACTCAGATCTATATCTAGCACAAAGGAACGAACCTAACACTTCGAGAGCTAACGGAAGGCCTTTAGCATACTCTATAGCATGTTTTGAGAGCTCTGAAAAATCCAGGTCCCAATTTGCTCCTTTGAAGGCATGACAACTAAATAGTTGTATGGCCTCATCGTCGTTTAATTCATGAGCCTGGTATAGAGAATCAATCTAGTAAGCAATTGTTTATCTCTTGTAGTTATTAAGATCCTACTTCCTAAACCGAACCAATCATGACCTCCAACTAATGCTTCTAACTGGTCACATTGATCAACATCATCAAGAACCAAAAGAATTCTGTTCGATTTAAGTGCATTTCTAAGGACATTTATTCCTCTTCTGATGTTACCAATCTTATAATTCTGGTCACCCAATATTTCAAAAAGAAGAGTTTCTTGGAGTTCAGCTAGGCCACAAAAGTGGTTCGAAGCTTCCCGAACTTTTGGTAGAAAAACGCAGACTTCAAATTGATCGGAAATTTGGTTATATACAGCTTTAGCTAAGCTAGTCTTGCCTATATCTCCAATCCCATATATCCCCACCATACGGACCTCATCTAACCTACTCGTATCTAACAACAAATTAATGGCATTTACACGACTACTTATTCCCATAGGATATCGAGCAACATGTAACGGTGTGCGATTCAAGTTACTTATCTGGACCGCTTTTACAATTCTTTGAATGAAGTTAGCCTCCAATCTGTCGATAGCAAGTTGTAAGTATATGAATTTGATAGAAATAAAACAATTTGAAATTATACTACGTAAAGAGACATAAATGAAATAATTAAAGAAATAGTATGTAAGTCAACTTACTCGGTCCCTAAATACCATCCGGATAGATTGGTCACTGTGATCAAAGACTCCCTCCATGTATTCAGCTTCGACAAATCTTTGATGTCGTTGGCCTCCTGTTGAGCCACTGCTTCGACGTAACTGGCAGCTTGTTTATTGAGCTCAAACGGGTCCACATTGTAGAAAATTGGCCAAACTGTGATCTGCTTTTTTGACTCCTCAAACTCGGGGATTTTTACTAATTCGTCTAAACACCATTTGGAAAGTGCATAGTTTTTAGAGAGAACGATAATTGAAATCCTTGATTTCTCGATAGTTTTGAAAAGTGATGCCGAAATTTCATCTCCCCTCCTAAGCTCATAATTATCTATAAAGGTACGAATTCCTTTTTGCTGCAAAGCATTATGGAGATGGCTCGTGAAGGTCGAGCGAGTATCTTCACCATGAAAACTCAGAAACACATCGTAAGTCCATTGATTGGAAGAAGAAGAAGCTATTTTAGTAAGCATTGAAGCCATTAATTATAGCTGGGAAGAAACTTTGAAGCCTCTTTGGGTGAGGAATGGTGAATCAATCGGCAGAAATGACATATTTATATACAGGTCAAGATTAAGAAACTTGTGAAATTAGGATTACTTGAGGAGTTGAGTAAAGATTGATGCTAATGTACGTAGTTTCCGCATGATTTCCATATCCATGCATGGCGGAGTTGAGTATATCATCATCATGCCAATGTACGGAGTTGAGTAAAGAGCAAACTAAAATATTGCAAGTGCCAACATCAAATCTTTCGTCTTTCCTAGACAAGATCATAACCATTTTCTTGTCTAAGAAATGAAAAAGATTCCGCAATTATCTTCATTTTCAAAGAAGTATACGTTGACCCCGTGCAATTGTAGTAAACTAATAAGTCTATATACTTGGGCATGAAAAAAAAAAAGACAAAAGTATAATGTCTATCTATATCTGTTGTTCTAAAATTGCAAGCAAGATGAGAATCATTGACTTTTTCAATCTATTTTGTTTTACTTCTCTTGACTTTGACTTTCAATAGTCATGCCTTCAATCTATTTTGATATGGTCTCTGTTATTATTTTAATTTTAATAAAATAAAGACACCCATGGGAATAGAATCGTTACTAACAGAATCTATAAATTCTAGATTCTTTTAGACTTGCACCAAAGATTCCAACAGTATGAAATGTTGTAACAAAGGACCCATAATACATCTTGCTACATCATGAAAGTATTGCATTCATCAGCTGTGCACGCCCTATACGAGAAAAGGGCGGTGAGTAATGAGCCTCGTGTAATGGGATCCATCACGTCTCCTCTCAGAAGGGATCGATGGATGCATGAGATACACACTCCTCTGCTTGACTATATCAAAAGCAAACATATCATTAAGTTTACTCCATTAATCCTCTAGCCACCATCATATCTTTTACTCTCTTCTCATCTTCTAATCTACCAGCATTACCATAGATCTTCATCAAAAGCTCAAAGTTATGTTCATTATCAGGCTCCAACTCGAAAAGTTTCTCACCCGCAATTTCTCCAATATTTACATTGCCATAGAGAAAAGAAGCATATAGTAAGGCTCCCCACACAGTTGGACCAGCCTCAAACTCCATTTCTTCCTCTATAACTTTATAACCTTCTTCAATCAATCCTACCCTTCCATAGAGATTCACCTTACAAGCATAATGTTCCATGCTCGGTCTTATTCCGTACTTCTCCCTCATCTTAGAAAACAATCTCTCCCCCTTCTCAACCAAACCCAAATGAGCACAAGCCGACAATAATGACACAAATGTGATGTTATCAGGTAAAACTCCATTACTACTCTCCATCTGCTCAAAATATGTTAAGGCTTGAAGTGGGTCCGTAGAATGAGCAGAAATTATTGAATTCCATGACACAACATCTCTCTCAGGCATTTCATCAAACACCCATCGTGCGATTTCCACTTTCCCGTGCTTGGAATACATATTGATTAATGAATTGGCTATTGACAACTTCCACTCTACTTCATTTCGAATTAACCATCCATGGATTTTTAGTCCAAGCTTCAATGAAGAAACACCCGAGAGAATTTTTGATGAAGAAATTGAATCCGGCTCATATCCTTCTCGAATCATTTGGCCAAAGATGTCTAGTGCCTCCACTAAAAGCCCGTGTCCTACATAACTTGTAAGCATTGAATTCCATGAAATCAAGTCCTTATTGTTGATCTTATCAAAGATCTTTCGAGCTTTTACAATGTCGCCACACTTAGCATACATATCAACAAGAGAATTGAGAACAAATCCATCATCATAAAAGCCTAAACGAACTATATGTCTATGTATAGCCTCTCCGATTTGAATGGACCCAATTCCTGCACAAGCTTTTAGCACACGAGGGAAAGTGAAATGATCAGGCGTCACACCTTTTTCCTCCATTTGAAAGTAGAGAGCTAATGCATCTTCGCTTTGGCCAGATTCAGCGTACCCAGAGATTAGTGAATTCCAAGCAAATGCAGATAAATTCCGATTAGGCATTCGATCGAACAGGTGGTGGGCATTCTCAACTTGTCCACATGATGCATATAGCCGAATGAGCTTGGAAGAAAGGCCTACATTTCTCCGTAAGAGGTTTGTGGGTATAAGGCGGTGAACTCGAATTCCATAGTCAATTGCTTTCAGTTTATGACAAGTTTCTAAAAGGGAAGAAAATATTTCAGCATCAATGTGGATGCCATTTTCCATGGATTTCTCAAGATCGTTTAGAATAGCATCAAGGGCTTGAGTTTTAGTCTGGAGGTAAGGTTTCTGATTGATTAGGAGTGGGGTTGGAGAGGAATTTTGATAAAATAGTGTCGCTTTTTTGTTTCTTTGATGAGCTTGTTTTAGTAGATAATCTGTTTGCTTCTTATCTTTCTTGCTTTTGGGATGGCAGTTTAGAAGAACAAGTGATCTTTGAAGAGGCGGTGGCTGCAAAGTTGTGACCATTTTAGAGAGAAGAGAGGGAACAAGCTACCACTCTACCTTAAAACATTAGAACAAATGGGTACAACTAACTACAAACAATAATATCTCCTCTTCACCTTCCTTTTTTCACTTCTATAATTCTAAGCAACTCATTCATCATTCAATTATTCTAATATATTCAAAGACGACTTAGTGTATGGATATTCAAAAAATTGGTATTTTGATGTAAAATTATTAAAGTTTTGTATATATATATATATATATATATATCCTCAAAGCTTTAAATAAAAATTTAAATTTTGTTTCTTAATTTTTTTTTTAACTCTACCTTATTCAAAATCATACACATATTATCTGATATGACAGGGAATAATATAACATATGAGATTGATATTATTTGATTTGAAGTATACTCATAAAAAAATTCCTCTTAATCAAAAGGATTAATACATCAAAAAAAAAAAAAAAAACCCATAAATGTGCTTTATAAGTATGATAAACCATCAACCTCATGATTTGCACCAAATTACTCTTATACTTTTTGTCTCCCCCATTCAGATTTCCCACAATATGAAGACCACAGCCTTTCATAATCAAACTTATTCGATTAGCTCTCGTTTTCGACACGTAATGAGACCTTCAACCTTCCCCTTCACTTCAAAACCAATGCAAGTAATCAACCCATTCAACTTCTCACATTTATCAGCTGGTTCGTAGAAAGATAAGCTACTTCTACTTGTAAACCCACCAAGCCACTCCGGCACATTACATCCTCCAATAAGGAGATTAGCTTCTGCGAGCAAGTCCTGCACGATGTCGAAGTAAGCAGAGTCAACTAACATCTCTTAAAAGCTGAAAAACATGTAAATCTGATAGGAGTTTTGTCAGAAAAAACATGTATCATGCTAATTAGAAATGCCAACAAATGATGGTTTATGTTGCATGCTAAAGAAAGAGAGACAGAAAGAGACCTCTTCGCCGTTTAATTGTAATTCATGATCAATGCAGCTCAAAACCCTAACCAGGGACTTGGAACCTCTTGCATCCTTATTTCAGTTTCGGTTTCGTATGCTCTAGAATTCCTTCAAGCAACAAAATATCATCCACCCTAATTGCTCTTAGGGAAGTGAATTCCTTTATACATGAGGGAAGACTCGAAAACTTGTTTCCAAACAGTTGTAAACACCTCAAATTTGTTCCATTTGGAAGAGTTTCTAGGAGACCTCCATTTGATATGTTGCAATTGGAGAAAGATAGGTGCCCCAAATTCTCCATGTTTTGTAATGTAAAATTATGGGAAAATGATTGGTCATTTAAGCTTGAGGAAGTTTTATGACCATCAACAAATGGACCAATTTTAGAGCAACCGTCTAGCTCAAGATGTTGAAGACTGTACAACTTATTAATGCTAGGTAGAGATAGAAGGTTCCGGCAATCCCTAAGATATAAATATTGAAGCCCAAGAAGATTTTCGAAGGAAGAAGGAAGTGTTTCTATAGCAGTCCCCGTCAAGGAAATTCTTAGAGATTTCATTAATCCCTTGATATCTGGAAATCGGTCAAGGCTTGAGCAGTGGTCGAGATTTAGAAGTTCCAGAGAGTTTAACATAAAATAGTTTGGAAGTCTCTTGAGTTTATAGCAATGTTCAAGATCCAAAACCACAAGCTTACCCATAGATCCTATTGACTCGTGAATCTCTACTACATTTGTGCTCCTTTTGAGTAATAATTGCTCTAGAAATGGGGCCGTAGAGAAGTCTGGTATTTTGATTAAGAACTTGGAATCACAAAGATTCAGAAACTTCAAGTTCTGCAACATAGGAAGAGTTAAAATTGAAGTTTCAGAGAATCAGAGAACAAAAATATATAAGAAATGCTAGCAGACCTTAAATCCCTTCCCCAATTGCATTAGAGTGCTCCGTTCCATGTCTAGCCCGACAAGTTTACGCGGTTTAAAATTGGATGGCAGATTCGATGACCTATATCCAGGCCAATCTATCCACCTCAATGAGTTCGGTAAATACTTGAAGTCTCCAGAAAAATATGCATTACGAAATATCAGAATTCGAAGACTTCTCATATGTTTGAAGACCTTTGGGCTGACATGTAACTCTTAGGGTTGAGATAGCTCCAATTTGATGCCTTGCAAAGCCATCGTTCCCTATCAATCAAGGAACAAGGAAATTAGTTATAGCATGTATATAAAATGGTAGAATTAGTTTGTGTCGTCTTTGGTTATGAAATGGATTAGTACGTAGGGCACGTACCATATTATTGCCTAAAACGTCTATCACTTCATCCGGATGCCATAGACTACTATGTGTACTCGGATCGGCAGATTCTCGCGAACAATTTCTCGGCCCATTTCATGTATTAGGTGATGCATTTGGAGAATGCCATATTCATCAATAAAAGCTAGACATTTACCAATGAGAACTTGAGTTCCAATAACTGCATTGAAGTCACAACCTTTCATAATTTCAAATGCTTTATGTGTGTTCTCTCCTCTAAAAAAGAATGCAATGTCTAGAAAAATAGCTTGTTCATCTCTCTATCTAAACCATCATAACTTATTTTTAGTATTTGTTGAATTTTCTCATTTGGATTTCTTTCAAGTTTATCCAATGCACTTTCCCATTCAGGCATATGTTTGCCACAAAGGAAAGAACCTAACACTTCAAGAGCTAATGGAAGGCCTTCAGCATATCCCAGAGCTCGTCTCGAGAGCTCTAAGAAATGCGCGTCACAATGTCTTCCCTTAAAGGCATGACAACTAAATAGTTGTAAAGCCTCTTCGCAATTCAACTCACGAACATTGTATAAAAGACCAATCCCATGGCTAGTTAACAAATGCTTATCTCTTGTGGTTGCAATGATTCTGCTTCCTAAACCAAACCAATCAAGACCTCCAGCCAGTGCTTCCAGATGTTCATATTGATCAACATCATCAAGAACCAAAAGAATTCTTTTTGACCTGAGTGTATTCTTTATGACATTCATTCCTCTGCTGACTTTTCCAATTTTAACATTTTCATCTCCTATAATTTCGGAAACAAGATATTCTTGTAATTGAACTAGGCCACAAAATTGGTTTGAAGCTTCCCTAACATTTGCTAAAAAGGCACGAGCATCAAATTCAGCAGCAATTTCATTATATACAGCTTTAGCTATGGTTGTTTTCCCAATACCACCAATACCATATATCCCCACCATACGAACATCATCTAGCCTACTTACGTCTAACAACAAATTCATTTCATTTACACGACAGGATATTCCAACCGGATATTGAGCTACATCTAATGGGGTACGATTCAAAATACTTATCTCGACGGCCTTGACAATCCTCTCAATAAAATCAGCTTCCAATCTGTCAAAACCAATGATATCAAACATTTTGAGTACATAACAATGTGAAATTTAAATGACTAGAGAGACAAAAAGAAGAAAGAAAAAAAAAACTTGAATAAGCATATATAGCAAGTGGACTTACTCGGTCCCTAGATACCATCCGGATAGATTGGTAACTGTACTCAAAGCTTCTCTCCATATATGTAGCTTCGAGGAAATGTTAACTTGATTAACCTCGAGTTTAGCCAATGTTTCTACGTAATCAGCCGCGTTTTTATTGACTTCGAACGAATCCACATGGTAGAAAATCGGCCAAACTATTTGCTTCCTTGATTCCGTACACTCAAGAATCTTTATCAATTCATCTAGACGCCATTTGGAAAGTACATAGTTTTTCGAAAACACAATAATTGCAATCCTTGATTTCTTGATAGCTTGTGAAAGCGATGGAGAAATCTCATCTCCCTTCCGAAGCTTGTAATCTATGAAATTACGAATTCCCTTTTGTTGAAAAGCATTATGAAGATGGCTTGTGAAGCTCGAACGAAAATCTTCGCCTCGAAAGCTCAAGAAGACGTCGTAAGTCCAATGGGTGGAAGAAGAATTAGGTGTTTTAGCAAGCATTGAAGCTGCCATTTGAATGTAAGAGGAATGAAGATGTTGTTGCGGTATATTTTTGCCTAGATCTCAAGATTAAATAGGTGTTCATGGCTTTCTTGTTCAAATTAATTAAGTTGCACGGCGAGCATCGATTGGGCAATGTCGTTACATCGGGATTCATTCGTTGATATCTTAGCGGCAGATTTGAATGATAACAGTTTATTTAACTATATTTCTATCTTATTTAGGTTATCATGGTATGAAACCTTCATAATTCACCACCGACTGTCAGCAATTGGAGACACACTACCTTTCTTTTCATACAAGTAATCCGAGGAAATGACTGAAATGTAAGAAATGAATGTGGGTCTGTTGAATTTCAACCAATTCAAACGGGACCTAGTAAACATTGTCTGGAAATTAATATAAAAAATATATATCAATAGAACTGGACATGTCTTAGAGATTGCGTGGTGGATTTAGGTAGCATTTTAGGATTAAGATTAGGGGACATGGTAAGAGCATCACATCAATCGAGAATTTCTCGGCAAAATCAAATATTAAGATATATAAAATGATTTTTTTTTTTAAATTAATTAATTAGATGAAAAATTAAGCTTTAAATGTGATTAAGAATAGATGTTATAAGCTAATCTCACCAGAATGTGTGTACCAGGTTGAGACTAAATATTGAACAGCCTACGAAACAAGCAAGATACATCATTTAAGACACCAGGGAAAAGAAAAAACGGAATCATTTTATTTCTGCAAAATACATGAAAAGCAGATCAGATGCAATGAAACAGAACCCCAATCTAATTATCCTTACAAAATTGGACAACTTCATCATCATCGCATTGCCGGATTAGACTGTAATACGTCCACACAAACGCCAGTATGCTCCGGAGTGAAACATGGATTTCTCAAATACCCATAGATCACGAACAAGCACCTGAAAGATGATTTATCATCGACACAATTATTCACAATTAGGAATGATCGACGGCATATTGGTGAATGAGAATTTGGATCAGAAACAAGATGTGACAATGACTGCTATTCATTTTCTTTAAAAGTTAGAAACTCTATCGATGAACAGGGAATTCTTTCTTCTTCTTCTTAGTCTAAATGCGAATAATGTAAATTCGTGATCTTTTTATATTACTGTACAGATTTGGATGGGAGCAATTGTTAGTTACAGTACAAATCAAATACACTACCTCTTTAGATTTATCTCCAGCAACAACAGCACCTTTAGAATCATATGCTTCAAACTTCTGAAACAGGGGAAAAAAAAATGTACGTCTCTAGGTTAGGATACACCCAAGTGATACAAGTTTGATGAAGATGTAGGAAGAACTGCACAAAACTCTACCTGCTTAGTTAGAAACTCGAGTGTGAGCTGTATGAACACCTTATTAAGGTCATTTCGATCAACACCAATCTGTGACATACATGAGAAAAGGCAATTCTCTCACAAGTATAAAATGCACCAGCTCAGAATAACAAACCAAACATATCCTTCTTGGCTAATCATGAACAATAAGAGAACAAAACGCAATGAAACTCATAAGAATATTTAGATACATGGGTTAGATTTTGTCTTTTCCCTTTTTCAGCCAGTTTTATGAGAGCTTAGAATGTTCATTTATTTAGCATTACATGTGCATATAGATTCTGCAGTGCAATTGGGCCAGCTCCACCTTAAGCTGTGTGTGGTTCTCTTTAGCTCATCTTACGGTAAGACTTTCACATGCACATATAGTCCAAAATAAAAAATAAAAGAATGATTACAGAATCTTACCAGTCGAGCACGCATGGTTCGCATCTTGACCACTGGTTCAATCATTTCCCAATAGATCCCACTCCACATTGACTCTCTTTGTTTGATTTCATTTTTTAATGCCTGATAATGAGACCAGAGAAAATCTCAAAGGTAATAGTATAACGGTCAGCTTTAGGAAAGTTAACAAGCACAATTCTACTGGAGATGAAAAGAGGCACGGATAAAGCAGATTCTATCTACATGCAACAAGGATTTTCAAAGCAAACAGTAGCATAATTGAAGGGCCGGGGAAGAGATGCATACTGAGTACATTCTCTCTGTAACTAATTTTCTCAGAGATTTTTTGTCACCCTTTGCCATCAGAGTATTTATCTGGAGGAAAAAAAAAATAAAGAAAAGAAAATGGAAAAATGATGCTCAGTACTGGAAACATCAGCAAATGCAAAACAAAATAATTTTTTAAAAAAAAGAGAGAGAAAATACAGCGTAAATTTATTCCGATTGCACTCAATCATCATATCAGATGCAATCAAGCAAAATCTTTTCATTTCAATCTAAACAAAGTAATAAGCTGTGACAGATTGGTCAACTGAATATAAGGATATAGCTTACCTCCTTGTATACTTCGACAGCCTCTTTGTAAAACAATTGTTTTGAATATCCAGACTTTCTTAATTTATTAATAGCATAGGCACTTTTCAGCTGCAAGTAAGAAGATTGAGGAGAGTATAAAACTTGGTGAAACTACTAAAATTCATCATCAAAACTTCAAACAAAACTATATTTTGATAATATAAATAAACAGAAATTGTAAGGATGTCCTACATTACATTAGAAACAAAAACTCAGGATGACGGAAGGATGCAACAAAGAAAAAAACCATGATACTACTAAGAGCTTGTACATATAAGCAATAAGTTCAATCTACGAAACAAATAGCTCAGGACCAACTGCATATGAAAATGTCACCTCCAAAATGATGTCTTCTTTTGTTCTTGTCCAACCACTTCTTGTAAACCATCTGATAATGATGAATCAGAATTCCATAAATGAAAGAATCAGAATTTTTAAGATTTTCAAAAGGCTTAAATAATTATTTCCTTCAGAAAACCAAAGAAATCGATAGGAGAGGAAGTTGCTGATTGATATGAATTAGTAACAAAAAAAAGATGTCAAAAACGAGTATACTCACTTATAACTAACCTCTTCCAAAATGGGATTGGTTGACGAGGAGCATAAGGTTCATAGATGAATCCAGGACTCAACATGGATATTTGGGCCCCCTGTGTGCATAAATATATTGTATCACTATTATTCGTCAGTAGACATTCAGACACTCGTAAATTATTTTCGCTCTTTTTCATAGGAGTACTTGAATCAACAAGAAGTGCTGCAGATTTCCAAACATTATGCCCTCTCAATTGTCTAGTGCACTCTCTATTATTGTAAGGACAAAAATTGGCTAAACAAAATTATTTTAAAAATCACCCATTTTAGTGTTTTCATTTCTTAACTGATCATCCTAGGTTTCCAATTTGACTAGTTAACTGATCATCCTAGAGGATATTCTTCTAGTAAAGCTCTAATGTGTTAGCAATAGCAAGGTACAAATATTACAAGGTCAAACTACGCCACAATAGATAGAAATACGCATACCATTTTCCGTGCTTGAGTAGGGGCTTTTGCTTGTGTCACCATTAGCCTCTTTCCATTATCAGAAATTATAGAGTCAGCAACCTATGAACAGAAAAAACATGAGAAGATCGACCAAATTTAACTAATCTTCTTTATAATGATTAGATTGACAGGAAACATAATAAACCTGCCAAGTTTAAGAAATTACCAGTCTAGAACATATCAATGTACCTCCTTGAGCCAGCGGAAAAGCAGTCTGGCTCTTATTTAAGCAAGAAGAGAGGTGACGGTGACTAAGTTCAGGAACTGCTCGAATATAAACCACGATGAGTTAAAACAGTACATCACAAAAGGTCAATATGTATGAACTGATTTGACAAGATCAACTAATAAGGAGACAGCTGTATGAATTTAATTTAGGGGGTAAAATTACCTTTTGGAGAGCAATATGAATAGCTTCTTGAGCTGCCAAGCCTGGAATTCAAAGAATTTCATATATCACTTCAACATTTAGAAAACAAACATCAAATTAAAAGCTGAAAGCTCAGAATTTCTATCATCACGAAAGATAAAATTTAATACATCTAATAAAATCAAAATGTTTCATTTTTTTCATTTTATTTTTTTTCCTTTCTGCTGTATTTTCACCCAATCTTAAGCATTTTAATACCCAAAATGCTTAAAATTAAATCTCTATTGAAAAAACTCTTCATTTTCTTACCCACACTTTCCGAGCAACCAAACAAACCATTAAAATACGCAACATGAACTCACAGATAAGAAAATTCTTGAATCTGAGAGGTCCGATAGAGAGTGCAGACTGTATATAAGCTTCTAAACGCCATTTGCGAGATGAATTCTTCAACACTTTAATCTGATTTTCTTTGATCACGAGAATGCAGAGAGGTTTTTCGTTTCTCAGAGAAGAGAGCCCAGGGGTTTAACGAGAACGACGTTGAATGGTGTGGACTCGTCTTGGGCTTAAGTAGGTTGGGCCGGTTTCAGCCCAATTAGTTTGGACCATCATAGTCCCTTAAACTTCCATGGTTCCATTTAGAAAAGAGTGCGGTTTATTTATAATTTTTTTTGGAGCATACTTTTAAATTTTTAAGCCTTTAGTTTGAGGCTAAATCCGTGCCGTTGGTTTATAAAATAAAATTTTAAAATATATTACTATTAATATATAGTTGATAAAATGAGCTTCTAAGCATTTGAATCCATAAATTGTACATGGAAGCTTGACACAAGCCACATGTATCATTTAACACAAAACCAAACACATCAAATTAAACTTGTATTCAATGATTAAAATCAACTTTGTAAGTCACGGTAGGGTGAAGACCATCAATCTTGATTTATCATCTTCCTCATCTGGATTTTCCACACCATACACAGACCACGTTTTGTCACAACTACATTGTCAAGATCATTTCTGCTAATTTCAACCCGCAATGTAAATTGATTGTAGTCCTTTAGTACCAATTGTTTCCGGCCGTAAATCTTGCTTCGTGGAATATGGCAAAGTCACATGTGTTCCGATTCCAAGGAGTAAATAGTGGTGGTCCAAGAACGGCTTCATTCTTCATCGTTGAGAGATGCTGCAAATGAAATCTATGTCGGATGTTCGACTTTACCTTTCACTTGGAAGAAAATAAAAGCAACCAACCCTCTGAACATCTTGCATTTACGTGCCGGTTTGGAGAAGGATACATTACTTCCCCATTTCTAATTACTAAAAAATGGCATGATCGAGATGTTGATGAAATGATAAAGATCGATGATCCATACGTGAAGTTAAGGCTTTTTAAATTTTTGGTGGTTACACTTTTAGGTTTAATAAAGTCGCATAAAATATCATATCAATATTTATATATAATCTCGGATATGGAGTTCTTTAATAATTATTCTTAGGGTAAAATAGTTCATGAGAGAACTATACAAAATATTAAAAGGGACGATCTTGTGAAGAAGTCTGTAAAAGCTGCAAGTAGAGAAAAAGTTATTGTTAAGTGGATTTACTTAATTTTCTACTCCCCTTCCAAATAATTAGTTTTAGTTTTAATTTATAGTTAGTTTTTATTACGTAATAATTTTTAATAATTTTTAAATTATTGTAGGTATGGGCGCTTGAAGCAATTTCAAACGTTAAAGAGACTTTTGGAGAGAGTTTAGAGAAAACTCGTAAGTCACGAATTTTGAACTGGGCCATACATTCTATTAAACCAATGCTCCAGAAAATCATCAAAGTTTTAAGTAACTAAGAGGTTAGTTTTTATTGTGATCAATAATTATTTATTTAACCGACTTATGTAAATTTCTTTTAATGATGTAGGTTAAATTGCATGGAATCTTACTCCCGTTAAGGAGATAAGAATTTGCTCCTTATATGGCCAATATTGACCCATTTGACAACGAGATTGAAGATGACATCATTGATTATATGATGGCTTTACTTGATCCCACCACTAAGGATGTAGACTATTTTGAAGAGTGTTCTGTATATATTGTTCAACATGATAAGGACGTGGTGGTGGAGGAAGAGGATGACATGGTGGAGGAAGAGGAAGAGAAAGAGAAGAAAGATGAGGAGAAGGTAGAGGAGGAGGATAATGTAAATATGGAGTACGCACAAAATTTTCTTATGAGACACCAACCATTGATCGAGCCTTTCCATCTACACCGATTGTCAATCGTGACATGTGGTATATAATGCAAATGATAGAAGATAAGATTGAGGCTGTTGATCAAAAGAAGGAGCAGAGATTTAATGGGCTAGATGAGAGATTTGGTGGGCTGGAGTGTATAGTCGGTTTGATCTATGAGAAAATATGAGTTGTAGCCTATGCATCCACTAATGCAGATATCTCGAGTGATCATGATATATACGCCACATGGTATTCATCGTCAACCCATGATAAATCTTTTGCTAGTGTGGCTAGAATCGAATAACAAATAGAACATTATGAATTTTTTTTGTTGGTGTGGCTAGAATCGAATTCCGACAAGTTTATCTATTGTGTCCAAAACATCCATAATAACTACATTTTCTTCTCTTCTGTATTTGTTCATTGGTTAACAGTATATGTTTATTTTTTTTGTCTTCCACTCTGTTTATGCACGATAGGTTGTGGAACCACCATTAATCGGATCTTTGTCAAAATATCTCACTCGCACAACAATGGTACAAGTTAAAATGATTATGCATATGCAGGTCTCCAATATTTAGTTGAGTAGATTGGATCACATAACGAATATATACTCACACTTATAGATTTCGCAACTGCTATGATATGTATGCACAAAATTTTATCTAAGTCAAATATCATACATATGCCACTCTTATCTCATATATTAACAACAACTCTAGTATCATCTTGTGTCACCTCAAACATATCAACATTCATACTATCAACCTTCATTGTCCGACATCTCTTGTCTTTTTCTGAGCAGCTTTACTATCTTAGGAGTGCATCGTTCGGTATGTTGATTCGCTTCATTTCTTCTAGTGTTGAACCAAGTCGTCATCATCTTCCTAATACTTTCGAGAAATACTGCAATTGGAAATTTACGCGCATCCTTCAACGTAGCATTATGCGATTCAAAATTATTATTTGTTATGATATTGTATCTAAGACCATGGAAATGAGGTCTTAACTAGTGTTTAAAACCAATATCCTCAATATACGATGCCACACCAGGATCCGCTCTTCTGATATCATAAAAGTATCTATTGAAATCTTCTATTATATATACTTTGGCTATCGCCTTGAATAGAAAGGTCATTCCATCAAGTCATAAATTTCAACTTAAAATTTTGTCCGATGTGCTAAGTACATGCACCATATTTTGAATTTAGATAAACATTTTGTATAGCATTTCTAATGCACCATATTTTGAATTTAGATAAACATTTTATATAGCATTTCTAATACTATGGGTACCCATGTCCTGTAAAACATTGATCGATTGAATGAGTTTTAGTTTTATTACAGTACTTGTACTACAAGTACATAATGTGATAGAAATAGATCAAGTTAAATGAGACTTAAAAACAAATAGTAGAATCAAATATACAGCCTTCATAGCTTGAGGTTGAGATTGAAAGACATTTTGCCTAAGAAAGGAGGATCGGAAAATAATCCTGTGAGAATTTGAGAAGAAACGTGCTTATTTGCAGCCTCCGTATAATGAATCCCATCCCAATTGATATACTTGCTACTATCATCACATCCTTGGGCCGTAACTGAAGTCCCGTTCAGAATCTTTGTTTGCCCACATGAAATCCGACTGTCGTAGTTCAATGGTGGGCCCCCAAAACCACAACAGGCAGAGATCGGTTGTTGAAATCCTACAGAACACACAGAAAATCAGAGCAGACATGTTTAGAAAACAAAAAGCGTCTAGAAAAAACTATGTTTTAAAAATGGTATTAGAATACCGTATTGTGAATAATTTGCAATGAGATTCGCTTTTATTGAAAAGATATCGACAAATGTGATATTTGCATCGGTTTTTTGTGCTTGAAGTTTTTTAGTAAGAGAATGGAGTTGAAGATTGACGTGCTTAGCGGCTTCATTGTGTGAGATAACACAACCGTTATCATCAAGCTTTGATGGGTCCATTCCGAATTTGGCGATGTTTTGAGGCAAGCATCCGAGCGGGCCCGTGTTATGTATCCAAAAGTTTCTTGCTCCTTGGTCATATAGCCTCTGCAATCACAGGCAATTATCAATATATGAAAATAGCTAATTTGATCAGAAAAGGATCAATGAGTCTAACCTGAATTCCATTTTCGAATTCAACCAAAATGGAAGGAATTGAGCCAAGAATTTGATCCAATGTCTTGGAGTAGAATGCACCCGCAAGATCATTCTGGCCAATATCGAACATGTAAAGGCCCTTACTGAAATAATCTTCTGCTGGAAGGTACTTTTGAAGTTTCCTACCTGCAAGAAGGAACATAAGGTTATGAAGTTTAATTAGAGAGAACATCTTTAGCATATGTTTGAAAAAAAAAAGTCATGAATATGCCTTTCGAGGATAGCAGTTGAAGGACCCGAGATTTGAAATGGAGAAATTGATTGATTTGAATCCCAAATGAGAAAGGGCTGATAGAAGCTGCAGTTGCAGGAAGTATTGTTGAAGCTGCAGCTGCAAAATTACAGCCTTTTCGGAAACTTGGAGTGCCTACTGAATCCAGATACGCATTTAGATATGGCAATTTCATTGCATCCACTGCAATACAACATACAAAACAATAAGTGGTTGATCAAAACAGAGGAAACAGAGTAAAACAGTAAAATACAGCTCTAAATAACGTCTATAGAATGTAATGGTGGATGTTTGTTTTACTGAGAAAATCTACGATGAGACGGCCATCACAGAATCTTCCCGTCGGATTCTTGAAGTAAGATTGTCCATTAGGCAAGTTAAGACTAAAGCCAAGTCCTGAGACAAGGTCGCCGGTATCAGAATTTGAATCGCCGAAGTTGAAAACCGCAGGATAATTGAAGTCAGCTGGACTTGCTAGAGGGAGAACGATTGCGGAGAATGTGAGAATATAGATGATACATGTTCTGATAATAGGAACCATGGATGGAAGAAATTGTAGATGTGTTTCGTTATATGTTAAACCTCGAGAACGGAGAAACCAACAAATTTAAAAATAACCCTTTGTTTTTGGTTCTGGATAATAACCAATAAATGCCAAAAGAAAAAAATTTAAAAAAAAAAACTCAAAAAGAGATTCATGTGATAGAAATTAGAAAGCCCGTTGGCTTTTTATGTGCCCATGACAAGATTGCATACCAGTTAAGGAAAAGGAAAAGGAAAAAATTGGGGGGAAAATGATTGACCCAAAGCAAAGTTTTCTCTTCTTTGGTACAAAATTACTATTGCATCCCTTTTCAAAGTATATGAAGTATCATCTCCAATTAAGTTAGCAATGATATTATTCTCCCTCCACATTCAACTGATTAATTGGCCAATAGTTTATTGGGAACGAACGATAGTAAATGATGTCTTTCCTAATATGCATTAATCATAGATTATGTCCTAAAGACAGAAGTAGGAGGTTGGAGGCTGTTATGTGCTTTCTTCATGTCTTTGACGAGAAGGGCAAATAAATTTTTTGGAAGCTGCAGAAAGTAACATTTTTTGTAAGCAAGGTCCTTGTACAGTATTCCATCATCAGAATTACACGTGTCTTTGGATGCGAATCATGGGGCTGTTAAATAGGAGAAAATTGTACACAATTTCTGATTTTATAATTTGATACTATTTCTTTCTTTCTTTTTTTTTCCCCCCTAAATTGAATTATAAGTATCCCTTGCCTAAAGCGAAACCTAACCCATGCCACCAGTAAAAGTACATATCATTTGGCCTGCCTGTGCCTGGCTGGCTGCCTTGGAGAAGTTATAACGTGGGTTGGGACAACTTAAAAGTCTTCGACACCAAACTATCATTCAACTATTGATCTATGTTTTATATCTAGATTCGGATTCGGTCCAAACCGTATGAGTCTAAATCAATCCAGACCCATAGTTGATATGAAATAAATATTAATTTCAACCGTTTTAATATTTTGATACATTATCGATTACATGAAGTTAAATGACTTATTTACTCCTACTATTTTTTTTTTTTGCAAAATGATTAAATGACATATCAAAAAGTTAATAATTAGGATTGATTTCTATTCAACCTCAATATTGGGTCTGGATTGGCCGGACCGTACGGTCTAGACCAAATCCAAATCCTCTATATCCAACTGGAAAATGGATTATATGAACTCATCTCATCATACCCCATGTGAGAGAGGATAGTGAGTCCCACTACCTTTTCATGTGTGGTCCCACTATCCCCTCTAATATAAGGGATATGAGACGAGTTCATATGATACGTTCTCATCCACCTCAACCTAGTATTTAGACTTACTTTTTATGAGCGTAACAGAAATTAATAATTGGTAAATGAAATAAACCAAAAAGCCTAAATCAATGATAGAATCTAAGTGCAACTTTAATGTGTAGTTACCCTAAAAATGTTAAGGAGAAACAAAGGCATTTGGATGCTAGGAGAAAATATTAACAGTTTCTCTTGTTCTTCAGCAACAGCGTCACAATCCGTTTCTTCTAATGAATTATAAATTGTTTATTTGGACTTTTTTACCTCAATCCATTTCAGTATCGTGATAATAAGAAGGAAGGGAACTAACCCACTTTGTAATGAAGCCGAAAATGCCTGCAATCTTATGCAGAAAACTTGCATTTGCTGTAGCTTCCTTGTAAAGTGCAGCAAGGTTTTCAGCAGCAGATACTTTGGCATGGAGAGCCTCATTCTCATCCCTAAGCGGTAAAGACGAACAGGCTCAACAGATTAATGCCCGCTACAGAAAATTTTCAGCTTATACCGACCACAACCCAACTCGAGTTGGTTGATTGGTTGATCAAAAGTTAAACTGAAATCAAGGGAAATTTAAGGAGTAGCACGGAAACTAAAATATATATATTTCATTTTCGATTATTTTCTTATCTTTTTCTGTTACCTCTTTAGCAGTGACGGAGAGCTCTTCCAAGGCTTGTTGCAATGAAGAAATTGTTTGTAATGTAATGTCTTCAAATGCTGATTCCATCTCTTGAACTGTATATAGGGATCGAAGAGAATCCCTCCCTGTATGAATAACTCATCAAGTAACAAGACATCTTCAACATCCAATTCCTCCCTTAGCTATATTACAAGAAGATGCATCAGACACTATATGATTAGCAGGTACGTAGTAGACATGATTTACACAAACGAGACTAACCTTGTTCAGAATTTTTTTCTCGTGATTCATTATTAGTGGATGAACAAGTTCCATGATTTATGACAAATTTATCTTCATTACAGGAGATTCGTGGTGAAGCCTTTATATGCTTTGCTCAGACAAGATGTGATACATAAGAAGTGATACGAAAATAAGAAAATACCAATTAGGATTCCAATACATCAAGGAAGTCATTAACAGTTGCAAGGAAATTGCTTTAACATACCTTGCACTGAAGCTAAGGATAGAAAGGCTCTCTGGTGCATTTGAAGGACTGGGTGAGCAGCAACACAGCAGTGCTGTGCGGGACTTTCCTCCCTATGGTGCAAGTAGCAGGTCATCATTACCAATAGCGAATAACAGGTGAGAATAAAATGGAGGAAAGCCTACAAGTGCATCTTGCAGAATCCAAGTGAGCTTGGAATCATGATATGGAATGTGGTTTCCTCTGCTTGATGGACTACAAGTAAAGCATTAATTACATTCCCAAGAGCCGAGAAGGATTTGTTGATGGTTTTAGCTTCTTCAAGAACTCTTTCTTCAGCTCCCGTTTTCTCAACCTTTCCAGACCCGGCCAAGTCCACCAGGATGAGTTTTCCAGCTTTGGCCCTTTTCAAAGATTCAAAATCATCAAGTGTACCCATCTCTAGACCTGATGATTGTATGGCTAGAAAGAATACCTCTTATCTTTAATCGATTCTTGCTGGACTGTAAATACATAAATGCAATGGCTTCTACTGCTAGCCATGTTCATTTCTATCCATCTTAAGGATTGTAAACAAGAACTGATCAGAATGAATCCTTGATTATTCCTTACAGACTTCTAATATATGCAGTGACTACTAAAGGTAAGAGAACAGGATACGAGTCTCCCCAACTGCTCTATTGGCTATCCCACTCTGCGTTGTAAGGTTTTGTAAATTAAGTTAGGCTACAAATGAAATTAACTAAGACGGAATACTAAAGCACGTGTTGTCTTACAGAGAGGCTGTCCAATGCTTCTGCAGGATCCACCAAGGAGATCCGAAATGCTTAACAAGCTGTTACTATTGCATACTAATAAATAAATAAGCTAAAAATGATGAAGTTAAAAGGCAAGACCATTGAGGTTCTGAAGTTGATTTATATTGTGACCAACAAAACTAGTTAAGACAATTACTGTAGACATATCAGACAAAAAGAGATATAAGAGCTTTGATTCTTTTACGTGCTTGGATGCAACTATGGGTGTGGTAGTTCTAACTTCTGACACAATGATCAACAAAGTTAGCGAACACTATATTTTTATTACATAGCTAACAGACCAGTAAATGCATGGGAATCAATAATATCACCACAAAGTAGACCTGCATGCAGAATTCCAGAAGAAGACTCCCTCACCTCTGTCACTCCAATCAACAATATCGCTTGTCCTTTGCTCTCCTTAATCTGAATATATTCCTTTGTTTAATCAAAAAAATACCTGGGAAACAATAATGTCATTAATGAGGACAGCTTTTGCTTTAGGTATCAGAACACACCATTGCTTTGACCAATTGGCTACTATGTTGATGGCAAGGAAGAATGAACATCAACTCCCAAAGATACCCACCTTAGCTTCTCAATGTAGATCCCTACCTTAGAGAAACATTAAATATTACATAGAGAATAGAAAAGCCGCATAAACCAGTAGCAAAGCTTGTAGCCAAATAGTACATGCGCACAAAGAAAGGAACATAAGGTTTTCCCATACCATCAAAAATTTGATGATAGAGTATTCACACATTCCATCAGATTTAATGCACTCAAAAAGCCCTTCTACAACTCTTGGCAGTAGGCCTTTCTTTGCCTCATCGTGCTCAAGTATGCCAGAACCCTATTGAACAACATATGTGGTTAATCTGAAATATCTCATCATCATTTCTCTTATACGAATGACATCATTCAATCACCTCCATGCTGTAAGTCTTTCCAGCTCCAGTCTGTCACCACAAGCTCAAAGAAAAGTTGTTATTAAGCATACAATTCAATCTCTTAATTATGAAAAAAATTACAAACGAACACCAATCAAATTACCAATTTTATATGGCACATATCTCCACAACCATTACGTTTACATCTTGAGTACTAATCAGTAATCCCCTACTCTATGCACATATATAATAAACACTATTTTATTGCACCACACTTTGTTTTAGTACGTTTATAAAGCAAGTAAACATATCTTACCTGTCCATAAGTGATAATTGTCCCATTGATTGCAGTAACGGCATCCATTTCATAAAATAGGAATATCATCAAAGTTTAAAAGGAAGACTAATAAGCATCCTGTTCCTTTTAGGTTGTATGCATAAGTAAATTTGAGCTTTTACTAACTTTTGTTCCAATTATTTTGTAGATAGCTAACAGAGAACTCTCACCTGATATCAATCAATCAATGAAAAATATAGCGAAGTAATAACAATAACCAAAAAAAATAAAATAAAATCCTACATAGTATTAAAGTGGATACCTCGACGATTGGCAGCACTAGAACTTCATAGACATCGGCTTGCTCAGATTTCTCATAAAACACTCTATCAAAGCTAAAGATGAACTCTACTTCTTTGTCATCTTGCCATACATCATTGTTAAGTTGTGAAAATTGATCTATTTCCTCCAACACGCACCACTGATTCTTAGTTAAAGTTCTAGAGCAATTCAGTCTCGACTCTCAAACATAGATAGATCCTGCAGCAATGAATAATAGCCTTCCAAACATATAACTTTAAGGCAAAAGTTTCAGAGTAGACACATCAAATGCAAACGGAATCTCCATGATCTCTCCTCTATTTTCCACTTAAAGGCCTAAATCGAGCACTGACTATCATATTCGACACTCTTCCTGGAACTGATATCTTTCTCTACTGAAATGTATGTTCAAAATCTGTCACTAAAATCAAAGAGAATGAGAGAGACCATATGCTATATGCTAATGAGCTTGAAATTTCAGAAAGCATGTTTGATCACTCAGAAATATAAAACAGAGACTTAAAATTTCAAAATCAAACAATTCTTTAGGTTTTAAACAACATACAAAAATTCCTCTAGCACTTTCTAGCTCCGAACCAGAGTGAATGCGAAACTCAGCTGAATAAGACCATAAGAAATTTAAAAATCTTTCCAATTCTGAGAAAACGAATCAAAATATTTAAAAAAACTATGAACATCTGAATCCTTCAATCAAACACCGTCGATTTCATCGAGATCATTTTGAGCAGCAGAAAAACGCATTTAACAGTAACGCAAAACTTGATACCTTTTGTTTTCTTGTTGCTTTTTCCTACATTTTCTCGGAAACCAAACGAATGTGTAGAGAGAGAGGAATTCGGATCTCGTATCTCAATTGGCGGGAACCAGAGCTTGATCGCAGAGTCTGAAATTTTTGGCTTTCGTTTGAACAGTCGGAGAGCAATGAAACGGAATATAACAGTTACTTATTTTTATACCCAAACATTTAAATTGATTCTTGTGCAATCGGGCTTTTTGTGTACCTATTGTTCTCGGCCCAACTAATAGTTTGCATATTGGACTGGGCTGCTCGAATCAATCATCACGACGCGAAATTTCAAGCTCCATATCCAAGAGCCCATTTATGATAATTTGATAATAAGCCCAGACCATACATACATATATATATATATCTCTGTACTTTTAAGAGTCAAAACATGGCATTAGGAAGAATAAATAAGTTTACACAAACTTAGTTTTAATAACAGATCCTAAGAGGGGAGCCTTCCAACTTCTCATTAGTTAAGTTATGGAGCATTTTGAATTTTCCAGTTTCAAATCAAAAGTATAATCGAGTATCCAATATTACTCGAAAGTAGAAGTTACAAATTTAAATTTCGAATATTTTTAACTTTTAAAATTAGAAAAAAAAAATCAAACACATACTTTAAGCAAGAGTGATTAACAATTATTTACAAAATAAAGATTGAAAAGAGGTTGCACAAATTATATATAAGTTCAATATTATATCATAGATTATATGATTTATTTTCTTTTGTGAAAATAATTGAAAGACTGAAATGATATTTTTGTATTCCCACAAGATGAGTTGATGGATTTATTTACAAACATATAGTAATATGAGAATCATAAAACACTTAAAAAAACAAGCAATCTTTTATGCTCTAACAAACTCAACATGCAGAACAGAACCATCCAAAGCCAACAATCTAACACCATTTTCAACCAAAATCTCAGCACCGCCACACCTTGGCTTACAAGTAGGACAAACTTGAGAAGGACACCAAACCAAGTTATAAACTCCATTAACCTTGTCAACCCTAAAATATCTGGTTGAACTATCATCTTGACCAGTCACAATCACTCTCCTTCCGGTTTCTTCATCTTCTTCTCCAACCCTCAATTGAGTTGATTGGATACAAATCGTGACAGTCGAAAAGACAATCTTGACATCCCTCAATTCTCCAATAACTTCATCATGTTCATCAAATGGTGTAAAAGTTACGGGAAATCATGTTGGCCCCGAAAGCATTAATTGGCCAACGTATTGTGGACAAGGAGAGGACCCATTCTGGCGCACTAGGGTTATCCTGCCTCCATTATCAGTTATTGCAGGGTTGATGTAGTAGTCTACCCCACGTTGGAGAGCTTGGCCAGAGGTGTCAAGCACAGGGATCGATTGAGCTGAGACATAAGATATGGCGATAAATTGCCATATCATGTAGCTTAGGCTTGCTGCGATGATTGATTGCTTTATTGACATGATCATTATTGATGAATGCTTCAATTTGTTTGGCAAATTGTATTGTGTGCTATAGGATTGCACCAAGACTATGTATTTATAGGCTTTAATGTGTACAAAAAGTCCATGAACCTTATCTCTTCCTACTTTCCATATTATACTTCTGCTTGAATATTAATCAACTATGTACTGTTGTAGTTTCAAGTTTCAACCGGAGAAAATTCAAATGGATGCATGATTTTTATGATCACGGCAACAAGAAAATCTAAAGTCAAAACCTTATACTAATTGATCGTATGGGTGGTACAGATTGAACTCAACATTTTATACCTTGAAAACATAAGTTTAAGACAAGATATGAGGTAGTCCTAAATAAAGATATTGTACTAATCGGATGTTTTAGTTTCATATTGGTAACAACCAAATTTCAACAAGGTTGTGCGCACGGAATTTGAGCATGAATACAACATTTGACGGCATAAGAGAAAAATATGTGATGGAGTTTGATTCTAAGCACTGCAAAATGTATATTAACTTAGAATAAATTTTTAGGTAGACCGTAATAATAGTAAATTTTACATTATTATATTATTATATCATATAATATTACATAAATTTTATATCTAATTTAAATAAATCGATTTACTGTAAATATAATATATGAATAAAAAAATTTGTAACTTAAGTTTGGCAAATATGCATGTAAATCAAGTTTGTGGAATAGTCAAGAATGTTGAATAGAGAATTACGGTGTGGATTGGAACTAAAAATCATATATCATAAAAATAATAGCTATATTAATTAAGAATAACCAAATTTTAATACTCAACGAGGACCACCAAAACTTCATCTTTATTAATTTAACTTCCAAATCAAATCATTTATATTAAATACTTAACAGTTAGTTACATACACATTAGTGACCCGAATGTAATAGGACCTAGGTCACCCGACTTTTTGGATGAAGAGAAATAGAGAAAGTTTCAAATTCGATATTCGAGTACCCTGTTAGAATAACTTGATGATAGGTTAGAATATACACATAACTTTTTCTTTTTTTCTTTTCAAATTCAAAACATTGAATTGGTTTTGAGTAAATACACAATTTTTATTTTTATTTTTATTTTTTAATTAATACATGGCACTAGAAAGAATAAGTAACATGGAATGGAAATGCGAAAATGAACTTAGATCTTGTTCGTAAATATATGGTAAGGTGTTAGCTTGAATATCGATCAAACAAATATTAAATAATTCTAAAATTTATTTTTCAAGAATCCAAATACTCAAAAAGTTTTTAGTTCTCTCAAAAGTTGCCATATTTTTTGGGGAAAAAAAAAATAAGAACTCAATAACATTAGAAAAGCTACACAAATTCAAATTCCTAACAAAAATAAGCTAAGTTAGTACGTAAAAAGCATAAAAAATTCAATGAAGAAAGGCATGCCCCCCCCGCCCCCCCATGATGGAGGTAGTCGTAAAGTTGCTTAAGGTTGTGGCAATCAGAGAAGTATAGTATCTGGAATGGTTGGCGAATTTAGTTATGGTCAAAAAGCCAAACGGAAAGTAGAGGATGTGCGTTGACTTCATATATCTGAATAAGGCATACCTAAGAGATAGCTTACCTCTTCCCAATATTAATTAGTTAGTCGATGCCACATCTGGCCACAAACTCCTCAGCTGATGCTTATTTCGGCTATAATCATCTAAAGATATGAGGACCAGATCAAGAAAATAGGCTAGTGAATGGGATGTTTAAAGATTAAATTGGTAAGATAATGGAAGTCTACATAAACGATATAATGGTAAAGAGTAAGTAAAGGGAAGAGCATGCTGACTATTTGAAAGAGACCTTCATATAATAAGTTCATAGGGTATGAAACTAAACGCCGAGAAGTGCGCCTTCGGGGTTTCATCTGAAAAGTTCTTAGGGTATAAAGTACACAGTAAAGGGATTGATGTGAAACCGCATAAGATTCAAGCTATCTTGGACTCAAAACCTCTAAAGATAGAGAATGAGCTCTAAGGGATGATAGAAAGAGTGGCGACACTGAGTAGGTTCTTGAGTAGGTCAGCTGATCGGTGTTTACCCTTCTTTAGAACCCTAAAAGGGGAAAAGTAAGGGATGGGATAAAGACTGCGAAAAAAAATTTTGAAGAGCTGAAGAAGTACCTGGTTAGTGTACCTCGTTTGGCCAAACAAATCACGGGTGATGAAGAGATCTTATACTTAGCAATTTTTGAAGCAGCAGTCAGTTCGGTTATATTAAATGAGGAAGATGAAAGTGTATGCTCGTCAAGTCAATCGGGCTGGACCCGATGAGTATACATTTTGTGAAATACAAGTTTATTTGTAAATATTAACGATAATATTATTTATTTGATAATAGTAAAGGCATTCATTCAGTTATCATGTTAACTTTTATTGGAATTAATATATTATGTTTTATAAATGTATATTATGATAAAGTTCAATATCTTAAGTTGTACGTTTTAGAGACCATAATAGAAATCATATTAATTGAGATTCAAGTTGCTTAAAATGTTTAGGGTGGTCGATCTTATGATGAATATGTGGTTGCTTGTAGAGATTAAAGATATCAAACGCGGTACTTAGATAATTCGTAATCGTAATCAATACCGACTGTTAATGAAAATTATCTAGTAACTATATTACATGTGATCCTCAGACCTGAGATCGTCATGATGTTTTATATGCCAAATTTCATATTTTTACATCATTGCAATTAGCCCTAATCAAGGGTATGAAATACTATACATGAAAATTGTGAATGATCAAGAGGGAATCCATCACTTCCGTATTTGGAAATAAGTCCTATGAGTTGTATATTTTAATGAACGATGAAATCTTTGCAATGTAGTATGGTATGAAAAGAGGTTCAGTAAATTCATTATCTATATTCATTAATGATATATCAGTTCATATAATTTGTCTATTAAAGTTTAACAGTTAAACCATGTACTAGGACGAATCGAGATATTGATAAGATAGAAGGATCGTTATTATACATTTGCTAGTTACAACAAGTTCTTTTAGAAGATATTTACTTCTCATCTCTCAGATAGCCTTGATCTTGCTAAAAGTCAATCTTTGTTTAGAAGTTTAAGTTAATTAATCATGAGATGATTGAATCAACTGTTTAGTTTAAAAAGTATTTTAAAGTTAAACAAATTTAATTATGAATTAGATAAAATCATAAAGTATTATGAGATCGTCATTAATAGATAAGATTGAACTTTTATTTTCGGCCAGCCATGTAGGCACGGTTAGGCCCATTAACTCTTTAATATTCAACCAGACATTCCTTTTGACCTACAAATTATTCTTTGACTTAATAATAATTAAATCTTCATTTAATTATTATTTTGATCAATTTAATAATTAATTATTTAATTTCTAATAAAATCTAAATCATACTTTGGTCGTGCTAGCAATGCAGATATGACTTAGAATTAATAAATTAAACTAATTAATGTGTTAACTTTTTAAACCAAGTTCTCTAAGAACAAATCAAATTCCTCTCAGAATAGAACTTGAACCAATGATCCAATGGTTCATAATGTGTGTAACCGAATATGTTCTATATTCACACAGGTGGTGAGCCCCACAACACTTTGTGAGTTTTATCGATTCTATATGAATGAACTATTTAACTTTAGAAACTCTTTTTTCAAAACAAACTATTGATATAATCATCATCTATGATCAAATTAACTTAAACCACCATACGCATATTGACCTCTAGCACGGTGTATGTGCCCCTATATAATGAGAAGTACACAAAACTTTCAAGAAGCCTAGCAACCTCAAATAGAACATATAGGTACCGTACCAGACTGATCATTCCATCATTCTCATATCTCGATCTATCCTAAGGCATGATTTAACTGTTAAACCTTAATAGATTGATCATATGAATAATTTGATTTCTTATGCAAATGAGATAATGGATTTATGGAAAACTCATTTTCCAACTATATTACTTTGTAAAGATTCCTTGCTAGAGGAACGGAAAGGAGCAGCTAATAATACCGAGTATGAAGATGGACGGAAAAAGCCTCGGACATTTCCTAATTCGCAAATACTAGAGAAGAATTCTGAGAATACTCAACCTTGGGAAGAGTAAAAATGTAGAATAAGTGACGTGAAAGTGAGAAATGAATGTTGGAAGGAAGATGAACGAGAAGTTAGAGGGCAAAAGTGTAAAATTACTTATTTAAAAATAATATTAGAAAATGGAGGGAAAACGTTTGGACTGATGTTGAAAAAACAAATAATAAATATTCGCAATCATACCTACTAATAGGCTAGGGTCTGAAATCTCACATCAATTTCAACCGAGCACTAAATCAATGTGAGGGGGGGCCAGCTATTGAATCATGATTCATGCTTCGATCCTTAAAAGTTGAACGAAGGATCAAAATGAAAATGTCAAGAACCTCAATCTAAGATTTGCGTTAAGAAATGGTCAATAGATAAGGTCATACTAGGTAGAGCATGCAGACCTTGAAAGGTTAGATATTATGATGGTTCGGGATACTTAAATAAATGTCCGTTAAACGTTACAAAAATTAATGATCAGGTAAATGACATTAATCCTAAGTAACAAAAGGTTGGCACCAATTAAAGGGTATTAAGGGTCATTAATATAATTTATTACCATGATTGATGCAAACAGTATAAATAAATCCCAAAAGGATTAGAAGAGGTAGATTCTCACATTTTTATCTTAAATTTTCTAAAAAGTTTTACTCTCTTTCTTTCTAACTTGATCATCGGAGTGATATTACCAAAAATAATCGTGATAATATTCCTTTTTTTTAACAGATATTGACCGGATCGATATATTATTTAGATTTATATGCAGATACAAATTTTTACATCAACAACGTATATTATATCATTTTTAATATCAATAATATATATATAAATTTATATATCCTATGTATAATATGAGTTAGACTATATATATAATTTGTTTAACAAAATCACATATTTCATTTTTACTTTAGACCCCACAAATATTAAGCCGAACTGATTTCTCATAACATAGTCACCTAAGTGAAGAAAAGAAAAAAAAAATGTGTTCCATGTAGCGCACAAACCTTGTTTAGCTTAATCAAGTTCGAAGTGTGGTAGTCCATCGATCCATCATGATATACTGTTTTCGTCCACTGATGTCTAATTAAATCTCTTACATGTATAATTTAAGTAGTTGTCTAACTTTAACGAGTAATAATAACTTTTTTATTTTCGTGTCTATTTAATCGTGTTTCTCTTTTATTGACCTAGACCCCACTAGCATATCACCCTTATTATTACCATGGTGATGTGACCACAGAACAGCGTACAAAATAAATCCAATGGAGCAATAATTATTGTGATTTTGAACTTATTGAATTGATGATGCCTTAGATATATAGACCATGTTGTTATCACGGGTACCTTTTTCACCCCATGATAATGATCATCTAAGTCCAGAATTAGGTTTATTTGATTATGGTTTAGTTCGAGTTCTAGTGCGATTGAAGTTCCGCTTAGATCTGTTCTCAGTTAACAAGATTCATTCAAATTTTGAAGTCTAATTAGTTCAGACATGTTAGATATTGAGTCTGAATATTTTAGAATCAACCTGCAGGCTGCAGTTGGTAACCAGGAGAGGACCACTTTTTCTTCTTTTAAGGTAGGTCATGGTTTTGGCCGATATTCAAAAACCTGGTCATTGTTGTATGTGATCAGCTGTTTGGTAAGATTAAGCTTATTGATCTCAAAGATTTTGAGTCATATTAAGATTTCGAATACACAAGTAATATGGAACAAATCAATATATTTATCTCCCATTGGTTATATATGAAAATCAAGGCGGGTTTTAAAAGTTTGGGATCTCCCTCTTATTAGGCATTTTTTAAAAATAGATTCTTTTATAAATTTTAATATCATAAAATTAAACGTTTCAATCGAGAGTTCAAGTATTAGAAATGATAAGTTAGAAATGAGTTATTTGGTATTAGAATCGATCATCTTTACCGTTGATTTCTTAAAAATGTGTAATTATATTATATTTGATATCAATTATATATGAAAATTGATAATATAAGATGTTTTTATAACCATAAAATTCTCTTACCTTTTTAACCAATCTTTTAGGATAAACTCTTCATTCAACTTGGATATCACGACACAAATCTTATTAAATTGTAAACTTCATTTCATAATTTTTTAACAACCATCCATAGCCGAGAAAAAGAAGAAGAAGAAAAAAAAAAAGAGACAAACATAGAAAAGATTAAGGTGAAAAAATCAAAACCAAAGTTCAAAAAGTAGTAAAATTAGAAGCTAATTCAGCCGAAATGAGACTGAAATTACTACAGCAACAATTTGGTACATCATTTGAGAAAGAAGGAAACTAAAATACCCACAAATGAAGTTGAAGGCCGCAAGTTTAAAACAAAAACAAAAAAACAACGACGTACAATTTGAAAGACCTAGCTAAGCTAGCACGAGTCAATTAACCCTCACATATTCAATATTGCCTCTTCATGAATTCTACAAATCAACTGATAAACGGCTGTTGCAATTTCATCCACTGTAGCAAGCTTGCAATCATCCTCTACCTGTATCAACCCAAAATCCACCTTTTGATCAACAATTGGCTAAATAAAAGTTTAAGAACTAATCACATTTCAGGAAAAGAACTGACCTTGACATTGAGACAGTAGAACACAACAGGGTCCATTGTAGAGACATTAAGGTGAAGAATGGTGAGCCTCAAGGTCTGCAACCCACTAACCAGCTTCAAGAGCTGCTTAGGCCTTCTCTTTGACCTTACCTTGATGTTGGCATGGCTTTCTGCTATGTTAACCTCTATGTCAGCAATGGATCCCATTGAGGTTGATGAGTATTGTGGGAAGGTAAAGTGTTGTGAGAAATAGTGGGAAAAGAAAGAAAGAGAGCCACTACTACTAGCCCCAATATTTGAATTAATTGTCTTCGTATGATCATCATGACCATGGCTATGTTCATGATCTGTAGTTTGAGCTCCAAGGAACTGTACTTTTTGCTCTAGCTCTTTCACAAAGTTAATTGCACCACCAATGATTGAAGCTTGGTCACCCTGACATTTATCAATCATCACACTCACTCAAAAATCTAACAAAAATAATTTTTAAAAAAATAACGCAAAGGATATAGTCAACTTTGATGAATTAATATAGATCGTAAAGCTTAATTGTTAGAAAACATGCTCAACGCTTCGAGCGAGAATTTATGTCTAACTTTATTGTATGAGATTCTAAAATCTAATGACAAATTTTTCAAGGAATTTTTTTTTTTTTTTTTATCAATTATGATGTTTTTCTCTTTATAGATTATGTCGGAAATTAAATGATTCAACTAATTTTTTATGATATGTTATAAGTTGGTATGCAAAATTTACATTTTTCCCTTCGGATACATTAAACTGAATCAAGTTCAATCATTCATGAATCAAATGCAGAAAATAATAATAATAATAGTTATTATTATTATTATTATGAGTGTAAAAATAGTAAAAGTTAACATAGAGGGATGAAGAGAGAGAAATTAGAAATAAATGTGTATGTATAAAATATACCCTTTGGACATAAGTATCTGGCATTAAGGATCTGATGCCAGAGAGATACTGATTCATTAGCTTCCTTCTGTTTCTTTCAACCGCAATGTGAGTCATTCTTTGATTCTCGATTTCTTCTTTGTTCTTCTGGATTTTCGTTCTCCGTCTTCTCCGACGATTTTGGTTGGCAGTGCTCGATGTAATTTCCAGCTGATCGGTTTTCTCACGATCATGAATTAACTCATCAAAGCAATCAAACCCTTTGGATGAAGGATTATCAATGTGGTTGGCCGGAGCCATAAAAAACGGCACGTCGGAAGAAGAATTCCAACTATCATGACCATTAAGAGAATTTTCCGTTTGGTTCTCGAGAAAATCATTGTGATCTTGGTTATAGCTAGGCCAGCTCCCACCTTCCAACAAGCTGTAGATGTCTTTGCTGTTCATATAGCTAAATGGGTCTTGTGGGTAAACCACAGTTTCTAATGCCATTCTCTCCTTCTCTCTCTCTCTCTCTCGAAATGCTATCAATGAGGAGGGAACCTTAAGAAATAAATTATGTTGTGTTTGAGAGAAAAAATTAAGGTTTTTAAAGGCTCTTGTTGAGGGAACAAAGAATCTACAGCATATTGCACGTGAAGCAAGATTTGAACTCCGTTTCAAACAGAGAAATAATGACAGGGAAAAAAAAAATTTGTTTGGGGAAGCAATGATTCTTCTTGAAGATTTTTTTTTTCTTTTCTTTTTTAAAATTTAGTTGGTCACATGCATAGTATATAGTATATAGTATATAGTAAATAGTATCCACCCATCATGATATGTCTTTTCAAACTCTTTTTTGCTCTCAAGCTCCTTATAGTTAGTTGAGTAACTATTGTATATCAAGTTAGAATACATAGTATACCCCAGCTAACAGCCTTCACATTTAAGCTCAGGGAGGGGTTGGTTGGTGGTTAAAAATATGTGAAATATATTTTGAGATTTTATGTTTGAAATTTATAAAATTTATTTTTTGTATTCAATCAGTTTCAAAATAAGTGAATATTATAATTATAGCATTAATGGAGGCTTAAAATTACCGAATGGTTACTAATCTAATCGAATATTAAGAATAAAGAATATTTTAGACTACTCTTAATACCTCTCAAGACCGTCAACAAGCTACCCATGATCCCAAAAAAGCTCTATTTTCTCAAGAATTAGCCTTGCCTTTTAAATCAATAATACTTTGTCTAGTTACTCAAGTCCTTTGATATTAGAATTCGACTTAACATATATATTGTCAATATTTGGTCATAAAACATATATATATATATATAATTTAACTATGAAATCAAATTACACCTAAGTAAACTTACACTGGTCTACATCACAGATTCCTCATAAGTTCTTAAAAAGGTTTAGTAAATAAAAGCAAGTAGAGCTCGTTATCTGGTTATCTGGTTCGTTTCCAGAGAGAAGAGAGAGGGGAAAAAAAAAAAGAAAAGAAAAAGGCTGACACATGCAATATTAGATTCTTACAAAAACATTCAGATGCAAAGAAATGGAAACCCTAAGCAACTTTTGTAGGTCTCTGTGTGTGTGTGTGTGTTAGGTGCTTATGTGGGGGAGAGGCAAAAGCCAACCACAGAATCGCAGGCGAATCGGCCATGCATTTGATCAGCCAATGACTTACAATTTCTTCCCCCCCTTCTTTTTCTTTTTCTTTTTTTACTACAAAAGAATCCCATATCAAATAAGAGTACGAGCTCCCAATATTTTATGGAGTAAGTTAAAAAGTAATACGATACGACGGCTTGAACTACAGGTTAAAAGCAAGTTGACTGTACTTCTACATCATATTCTAACATCTTAAACTAATAATTGCATGGTTAAAAATACTCATAACACATGTGAATAAGCACAACCCTTCATTCATTATAAAAACCTACAAGCTACAAGAAAAAGTTCCGATCCCTTTTTTTTTTTTTTTTTCATTATTTCAATAAATCAATAATGAAGGCCTAGTTTTGAGGCCTAGTTTTGAATGGAAGGACGTCTTGATCTTGATTTTTCTTGTAGTAGTAGACAAGAAAGAAAGATAGCCCACTAGTACCACCCTATTATCAAACAATAGGAATAAATAATTAAAGTGCTGCTGGCCTTTGAAAAACTTTTAAAAAAATTATTAAAAAAACATGTAAACATGACGTTATTAACTTAATGTTATTCTCACTTTCTTTTACTTAATTTAAGTGCATCTCAATTCTAAGTAAAGGAAATAAAATGAGGACAATCATAATCTATCATTATTGTAATTTCAAACTAGAGTTTTGGATGTTCATGAAATTTCAAACTCCCTTCTAAATTTCTAAGTAACCAAATTGAAGTCTTAGAAAGGGTAGATAAAATAATATGTTTAGAGACAAAAAAATATAAATAAAAAGTAATGATGAATTTTTTTAGTAGATTCGATTCGCGATATACAGATTAATAAATATACAATATAATAATAAGTAAGATTGATATTTTTTATTATAATTTTTTAATTTATCATCGATCCATTTAATAATTTTTTTAAAAAGTAGTTTACTAATTGAAACACCATAACTTTTTTGTAAAACAAAATCTCAAACATGCATTTGTTAATTTATAAATTAAGAATTTAATCTTTTTTATATGATATTTTAAGTAAAAAAATTATTAAAATTTAAAATTTAATATGATATTATAGTTAAATTTTATGTGTATGTGACCACACTCCATTAATAAATGTCACTTATTGATCATTCAGAATAATCGCTTAGAAAGACTCTCTCTTATTAATTTATAAGTCAATAATTTTATTTTTTTTCTATAATATTTTTTAAAAAAAATAATAATTAAACTCTAAAATTTTAATATAATATCAGATTCAAACCTAATAAATATATCAACAAATTATTTTATAAAATATTTTTTATAACTTATATTACTTATTAAACCTTCTGAATGACAGTAAAAGTACTGTAATATCTTACGTCACTTAAACAAAAAATATTCACTTAACTTAATCAAGAAATAATTAAACCATAAAAGAATTGCTAGACCCTGCTGGCTCCTCTTTGAATCTATCAAATTATACTGTTTATAGAAGATACGTTGACAATTAAAGATCTTCGAGTATTATTTTACAAACCAACTTATATTATATTTGCCATTTGCTTTTATTTCCCTTTTCTTCTTTTTTTTTTTTTTTTATTTATTTATTTTTTTTTACTAGCACGTACAGTTGTTTTTAGAAACCAAGAAAATAAACAATAACTATAAGCACTTCGTCGTCTGTACAAAAATCCTTGCACGATGATCCGTACATATATTACAATATTTTTATAATTTGATAAATAAAATTATATCGATTAATATAATAAGATATATTAGATATAACTTTATTAATAAATTATAAAAATAATATGTTAATATTAAATAAATTAAAGCTTTAAAATATTTAATAAATATAATTAAATATATCACATATTGAAAAGGGATAAGTTTTTTAAATCATTTATAAATGATTGCAAATAAAGAGTATTTGTAATAATAAATAAGTATTGGGGTTTGACTGAGACTTGCATTCTCACATGCGCGCGCGTGGCATGGGTATGAGGCGCTTTTAGCGCTTATTAGGCGCACTTGGGATTTGGGGGCTCGTGGCGGCTAGCCGCCACGTGCGGTGGTTGACCGACTTAATTTTACCATACTATTTAAACGGTTAACAATTAAAACGGTTAGTTACCATTAGAGTTTGAATTTTGAAAATTCAAATATATGACTGTTAAAATAGTTAAACTGTTTTATTGAAAAAGTATGACTGTTCGTGAAACAGTATATTGTTTCACGAACATGTGCCAAAAATTGTCTATAAATACAAGAAACATGTAGAGAAGACAGAATCATCTTCTACCAATTTTTCTTACTATCAGAAATCGAGTATATTTCATAATAAAATTTCACTGTTGCTTGTAATATTTTGTAAGGGCTTGTCATATCCCGAAAACTATTTTCACAGTATATATCTATTGCAAGTCTCGATCTCAAATTTTATTCAACAGTCAAATATACAACTCATGCAAGTTTAATTCCTCTGCTTGTATATATCTATTGCAATTTTTACCGTTTACTAGCAGTTTCACTTACTCATTATCCTGTTTCAAAAGTAATGCCAATTAAAGCACTTTTTTTTTTTCAAAATAAAAACTTTTTTCATATTACCATTTTACTGTCTAATTTAAAATAAATATCAATTTATGTCAACTCTAGTTTAATTAGCAAAGCCAAATTGAGACTGTTAGAAGTAATGCTACATTAATTGTTGTATTATTTACATCTTTGCATATATTATAAATGTGCTCCAATTTTATTTATTTTTTGGTTATTATACAAATATTTTTGCATATATTTTTGGTTATTTTGCATATTTTTTGCCAAAGTACTAGAAACTTAATACTTACTCAAATGGGAAGGAGGATTGATGATCATACGAAGGGGCGGAGCCGAGGATAAGTGGGGCATTGCCCACTTCAACGTTCTTAAAACTAGTATTTTTTTTTTTTTTTTGCCTCCGCCTCCGATCATACATTGTCGTTTAGACTAATATGGTCACATCATGAGCTGGTTAATTGACTCTACAACATCTATTTTAGATTATCCGAAAGCAACCAAGAACATATCATGCAGGGGACATGAAAGCAATAGGCTTAACCAATATTTTTTGGATGTATACATATACATACAAACATATATATACATATACATATACAGAGAGAGAGAGAGAGAGTTTGAAGAATGGAAGATTTCAGATTCATTTCTTCTTGGAAGGCATACCTGCGAATTTGTCATTAAGCGAGTCAAAGTACGGACAAACAAGTTTTCAAAGTTTTAGATTTTATCGTTGTAGATATATATATATATATTTATTATTTTTCAGTGTTACGTTGAATGCAGACACAGAATAATATATTCATCTGATCTCAATATCATCATGTATTATATATTTATAATATAAATATAGCTTGGTTAAGTCGAATGATACGTATTATCATTCATGTGATTAGCTGCAAGCATGCTGTAATTAACTAAAATGGAAATTTTAATTAATAATTATAATACTAAGAGGATCATCAGTTCCAATGTTTGCGGATGTGACCAAGCTGGTGTTAGATTCGTTGTAAAAAAAAAAAAAAAAACGAATAAAGAAATCTAGTAGTGGATTAAGAGTCAAAAGTGCTCTCAACTAATTAAAAACTAGCTAAGAGCCTATAGTAATTAGACTCAATAAACATGATTATGAGTCTTAACCACTCAAATTATTTAAGTTGCATATCCATATATTTGTAAAAGCACTTTTAGCAATGGTAGTTTTCTTAATTCTATATCTTATCTCATTTTGATGGTATAGATGAAATTGTATGAAGTAATTGATGGTCATTAATTAGAGACGTGTGATTGATGATCAATCTTGTACATGTCATTACTACACCAAAATCCAAACACTTTGTTTATATGTGACATTACTAACTCAATCAACTTGATCATTTCAAGGAATTCCATGATGCGCCATCGACGATACAGTGTGAATTTCGGGAAAGGTGTAAGATCCATTATATCGCCAGAAAGTTAAAAGTAATAATATCTTGCATGGCGTACTTGAGGCTTAAATCCTACTCACACTAACAGATCATCTGTTTCTACCATCTGAGCTACCTTTTGAGACCTAACTTAATCATTATAATTGAATAATAATGATCGAGCATACAATATATATCATGTGTCTGTGTTGCTTCCAATCATGTGTCGCCACTTCACAGATTTGAGGAAGTAGAAAATTCATTATAATTAGGCCCAGTGCGTGTCTTCAGTAAACTCATTCAAGCTAGCTTTTGATTCATTGTTCGCTGTTGACTCTGAAGATTCTTGTCCAATTTTTTTTTTCTGTATCATGTGATCAAGTAGTACGTTGTCAACAGTACTCATTGTTAGTCGCGAAATGGACTTTGGTCTGTCATTAATTATATCATTAATACACTTACTTAGAGCTGGTCGCGTGATTTGGATTTGGTGATAATTTATATTTAGCACAGTTTAATTACAGTGATTAGTGTCCTAATTCCAAGAACCCAAAGCTTCATGTATACTGCATGCATGTTTAAAATTATAAAATAAATCTGAGCTGTCCTTACTTTTTATCCATGTACAAAAACCCAATCTCTTTATTACATGCGTCGTACGTACTGATCTGCTTCGACCTGACATAAAATAATTTTTGTCCTTTTCCGTTTGGATGGGAACCTTAATTCGAGTCTATGAAGGAGAAGAAAGTCCAATTCATATTGACATACACGTGGCGGATGACGTGTCCATTCATTTGACTGTTGGGACCCGGGCCGCGGGGGGGGGGGTTGAGAAACTGCGGCTAAAACAAAAACCAGTTTTGCCAGAAAAGAGGAGCGGTTTCTTTTCTGCAACCAAAAAGTAAAACTGGGAATTGACAAAAAGAACACGTACGGACAGGTTTTGGTGTGTGACTGTGTGTTACTATGTTTGGTGAATGTCGTGATATGTACAGGATGGATTGAAAATCTGGTCTATATCAATCAACTTCCTCCTTTTTTTTTTTTTTTTTTTTTCTTTTTTTTTTAATTTTTAGGAGATTAATTATCTAATTTACACATTTATTTGGATTATCATAAACGTTCATTATTGTAAAAATGGATAATGAGATTTTTTATAGATTAATATATTTGAGTCTTTATTAAAGATGAGAAATTAAGAAAGAGATAATAGAGTGATTAATTTTGATAATCAAAATCTTATAAAATTATTTATATAAGCAATTTAATTAAAACCTCATAAACTCTAATTAATTTTTTTTATTCAATATTATACATTATAAAACTCATTATGAATTAAATGTTTTATTAAACTTTATTATAGTAGATCATATAACTAGCTCAATTAAAATAGAAATCAAATATAATTATTAATAATTTGAAACTATTATTATATTATTAAAATCACCCAAAAATATATACATTAAACTCACTAATATATATTTTTTTTCTTTTTCAATATTAGTGGGGTTTTTTTTTTTTTTTTAATAATGGGAAATTTTAAACGTATTCTTAGTGATGAGAATACAAACTTTGAAAGAATTGATCCATCATATTACTAAATAAATTAAAAATATTATTTTAAGAATAATTTATACATAATTTAAACTTAAATCGATTATAGGAAATCACTTGTTACTCATAGTTGAACTGCTATCAAGGTCATTAATGGGCTTCCATGTATACACTAACTCAAGAAAAAGTAATAACAATGATAAGAATAATTATTATTATCATCATCATCATCATTATCAAACGCTCTACTATATACATTGAAAATGGGAACCGCTTCTGTCTAAATCTTGCACGCCCTAATATTTTGTTAATAAGACTAATCTTACGGACTCAACCCTCAAAATAGTGCATCAAACTTAAGTATGATGATTACACGATTTAGGGTAAACTCGAAATTCCTCCTAAGTTGCAGCCTGCCTGTAGGAATTGGCCTAAAAATAAATGATCATGTTTAGAAAATTCTCTTCCTTCCCTCCTTTGATAAATGTAAAGTAGAATGCTTGCAATAGTAAAAGGGTGAAAGAAGGATCATGATTATGATCAGCAGTTGATGATAAAAGAATATGATTGTAATCAATAATTGTTGCCTTTGAAATTAAACATGTTATGTAGGAAGAGCATAGCAAGGCCCACCCTAGCTAAGTATAATTGCATGTAGGCCATCATATAGTTACTTCAAAATACATTTTGTTATTTACTTACCTTTTATTGGCGCTAATGTGAGTGTGTCCATATTATGTATATAACATATTCATCAAGTTTGAGGGATATGTTTTTTAACACAACTTTTTATGTAAGTTTTAGACTCACTGATAAAAATAAAACTAAAAATTTTAAATTGTTTTCACTGATTGTTCCGGTATATAATGCTTTGTTACAGTTCGTGGATGAACCTCGTTGTCGTCGTCGACAGCAGATAAGGCAGCAGCCGGAATTTGCAAAGAAGTTGGAGGCGGTAACTTTTTTTATCAGTTGGATTGAGTTTCTACTACGATACAAAGGGTTACTTTTAAATTTATTTTAAATATGTTTAAGTAGCAAAAAACTTTTGAATGTCTAAAACTTATGTAAAAATTATGTCACTTGAAACCACATACATATGTATATGTACATGTACATTAATAGTAGAAAATCAAAATATAATAGAGTAGAATTTCGATAAATTAATAATATTAATTTAATTATAATTTTTATCAGTCCCGATTCGAAGATAATGTATTAAATTAATAATTCGTTAAATTTATAAAATAATATATATAGAAAATTCATACAGGTCGCAAGAAATATATAAATTAATAATTAACTAATATATAGTATTTATAATTTAATTACGAAACTTTCTTAAAATATGATTCAATAACTGATTTTTTCTTTTTAAAATAGACATCAATTTAGATCTTATCTCTAATTTTTCATATCATGGTAAGAAATTTTAGTTTACTTTTCTCATACTGTAACAAAAAATTATTCAATATCATCATAGCTTTAACTGCTTATTTTCACGAAACAATGTTTATATCAGAATTATCATCTTCAATTTCAGTATATTGATTATTTTTTATAACACTATCAATTATATGCTCGTCGGTTAGAGTATCTAAAGTTACCTAAACTTAGGTCATGAAATTTTGTTGTTTTGTGTCACTCAACACTACATTTTTTTAAAAGCAATCAAGAAATACTTCGAAGATCGCTTGATTATACTTGATATCGTCCTTCGACTCACATGCAAGTTAAATTTTTATAGAGGTCATTGTTACAATTGCTTTTGAGTGTTACATAGATTCTCTATTATATTCGCATAATTTGCACATTTTATATTACCATGATTATGGTATGATGAACTTTTTTATATTTACCAAACTAAATTTTCATAATTAATTTATATATAAATAACTTAATAATTAATCGATAATTTAATATTTCATTAAATTAATAAACTTCTCTTATTCTAATATTATTAATTAATCAAAATTTTACTGTAATCATAATAGACAGTAAGCTTATTTGTTTGTAAATTATTATCTTCATTTATTTCCTAATCCATGTGAAGTCATATATCATATAAAGCAAAAGCCAAACTAAATTGTGTGTGTTTTTTTTGCAACAAAGCCAATTTCGATTAAGATCAGACGATTTTGATTGGCTGTTAAGAAAATACATTATTATTTAACCAAATATTTGAAGAAAAGAAAAGAAAAGAAAAGAAAAGAAAAGAAAAGAAAAGAAAAGAAAAGAAAAGAAAAAGGATCTTTTCATCAAAATAATATAACCAACAAGATGCCCATAATTCAAACTTCACCACATAACCTCACCTTTTACTTAAAGTTTATGCCGACATGCTTGCTGGTTAGACATTGAAAGTGGCCAATCAATAAAAGTTTGTTCATTAAGGACTATAATTTGTAGCAAAATGGCATTTAATTTGGTTAACACAAAACTCTACTTGCTATATAAACAACAAAAGTTAATAATAATAAATAAAATAAATAAAAAGCTCAAAAAAACTAATGACCTTTTTATAATTTTTTTTTATAGATTGTATTTGGATGAACTAATTCAAATTAAATTTTATTATGGGAAAATCAAAATATATTAAACAATCAAATCATAATATATAGTTATAATATGATATACCAAACTTTATTATAATAAAAAATATCACTTTTAAATATTACAATCATCATATAATAATAATATATATATTAAAATTAAAATATTTATATATATATATGATAAATAATTAAATAAATTATATTACTTTTATATATCATATCATTAATAATAATATTTATAATTATAATAAATATTTATATCATATAATATATATATTTCTCAAAATTTTTTTATTATAAAATATATCGAAAAGTTCTGGAATATTCGTTTGAGACGGGACATAAAAATTTCATTCTAAAAATGAGTTCTACAGAATTGTCGGTAGATAATATAAAAGATAACGGTCGTTTCAAAAAGGCCAAAAAAACTCAATTTTTTTTTAATTTGGTTCAAACGTGTTTAAATTCCCCTCCAAAATTTTGTAGGTAGGTAGGTATGAACAGAAGTGAAGTGTTAAATCCAATACAGGTTGGTGGGTTGAGTGTTTAATTGGGCCAGGCCTCAAGACATAAGAGATGGGCCTGTTCGATTATTCATTGCCTATTTGCTTGAGAAGAAGGGAACCTCAAGATCAGTTTGACAAAAGCAACCACATATATCGAGTTTTTGCTTTTAGTCTAGTGTCCACGTTTCCATCTAAGGAAACTTCAAAGTCCGGGCCTCACACCTGTTGGTCTCTGACCATAGTATCTGGCAGATCGAGACGCATACAGCGTGGACTTGACGCGGCTGTGATCGATACTTTTCCGACCATGGTCTCCTCCGCCGTGAAGGAGCTCCAGATCGGTAAAAAATCTGTAGAATGCGCCGTGTGCTTGAGCGAGTTCGAAGACGACGAAACACTGCGTTTGATCCCCAAATGTGACCACGTGTTCCATCCTGATTGCATAGACACTTGGTTACGGTCCCACACCACGTGTCCGGTCTGCCGTACCAACTTAGTTCCTGAAACCGACGAGTCACGGAACCAACAACTCAGCGAGTTGATCGACAAGTCAGACTTAGAAGCGCAAAACGACGCCGTTGACTCCAACGCCGGGAGCAGTCAAGTTGACCAACAGCCAGGGTCGCAGATGCGTAAACAGTTATAAGCAGCTCGAGCCGTTAGACGAACCGGCGGTTAAGTCCGACCGGTGGATTTCGAATGTGACGTCACGGTTCTTAAAAAAAATGTCATCGTTCAATGTCTTAAGGGCGAATCAAGTAGTCGACCGGAGTTGTCTTTAAGCGAATCGAGTCGATCCCACGTTTGAAAAAAAAAAAGAAATGTATATATATATTTATATTATGACAAATGTAAAATTTCGTTCCCATCTATTTTTTTTTCTTTTTTTTTTTAATTAATATTTTATCGTGTTATTTGACTTGGACTTCAAAATTTTGTATGATCTGCATCACTTTTGAACACAAACTACATCATAGGTACAAAATTCAAAAATGCTGCCCGGCCCATATCATCACACTCTGTTCATTTCTTCATTGCTGATGACAACTATGGGCCTAATATGGGCCTAATGTAGTACTATGGGCCTAATAAGCCAGTACTTGGTTTCTAAGAAAACAGCCGATCTTCTTTCCCCATTTCACTGTGTCGTTTTCTATATGAAATTATTCTGCAATACATATGCCTGCCCTCACTTGCTGGCTTTTGAAACAACAACTTGAAATTAGTGGTCCAACCACACGGTTCAAAATGACTAACCTGCTTAGCCTAGACTTGCTAATACTAAGCCACGCAACATATATCACATAAAATGAATCTCTTTATTTGTTTATGACATGAAATTGAAGAAAGGGCATTTGGAAAATAAAATGGAAAGATGAAGGGCATACCACTACACTATTCCAAAACAGTGCAGAATGTATTATGATCGTATGACTAGCCAGACAAGCACAAGAAAACCCAAATATGTTCAAATAGATCTCTAAAATGATATGCTTTTCCTTAATTAAGTAAAGATCTAAAACCAGATCACTCCACTATTCATCTTTCTAATTCGAATCTTAATTACATACTGGTGTGAGGATTTGTCAGGGTTTTGTTTTCGGACAGATGAGTCAAAGGTTGATCTAAAGAGGTTGGATTTGGTCAAAGTTGTAAGGAAGAAAGTAAAAGGTAATTATGCGACCTACACATCCCAATAAAGCAAAAGTTTCAGTAAAGAGCTTGCTGGTTTGTTCCCTCTTTGTCACCATTCAAATTATTAGTAACGTCTCTCTTCTATCTTTCTTTATTATTACAGCCAAAATGAGACAATCAAAGTCGTGATATGGTTCGGTTTTTGAGAAAAGCTCTCTAATTAATTAACATTTGTAACATCTGTTGTGACTTGCAAGCATAGGCCACATGCCAAGCATTGCCGGTTCTGAGGTGGCGGATTGTGATTCGGCACGGCGATAGCCAAAGTGAGGTCCATCAATTTTTTATTTTTATTTTTATTTTTCCTTTTAAGTAGTTACTTAATGTAATAATATAGATGATTAAAGTTTGTTTCTGGGTGTCTTGTTGGTTAAGTTTGTGTGAGAGTAATTAAGGTTACCTGTTAAACATTGTGTTAATCAAGCTTAAAACTAGAAGTATATCCAGCCAAGTCACTTCTTGCAGTTTCAGCAATCTTCTGTCTCCATTCCCTCTCTCTCTCTCTCTCTCTCTCTCTTCTTGTGTGAGAAAAAAAAGAGAGAAAAAACATGAATTTGAAGTGGGGTATAAAACTAAGTGTTCATTGTTGCCCACTAACCACCTTTGATTACTTTCACTCTCTTTCATAATATCTCATATACCTTGTTGTTCTCTCTGATCATACATCGTCTCTTATTTTAACTTCACAATTTCAGTATCTTTGCTTTCTTGTCCAAAGGATAAAGAAAGAGATAGTAAAACGTTGAAATAGACGGACACAGCTTCTCATTGAAGTGTTTAATTTCTGTCCTGTCTATCTCTCTCTCTCTCTCTCTCTCTCTCTCTCAGAGAATTGAGATACTCTCATTCTCACTTATTCTTGAGCTCACAATCCAAACACATTCCTCTCTCTCTCTCTCTCTCTCTCTAGAGAATGAGTAAACAAGATTTCTTGAAGATTCAGGTACAACCTATAACCACAATGCCATTGTTTAAGGATCATTGTTTACAGCATAATCAAGGTCACTAAATTTATGTTTCTTTTTTTTTTTTTACTTGCAGACCTGTGTTCTAAGAGTTAACATACATTGTGGTGGATGCAAGCAGAAAGTCAAGAAATTGTTGCAGAAAATTGATGGTATGAATACGAGTTTAAGTCTAACATTACTTGCTGTCATACAATATTGTTACTGTTTTTGTTTGATATATATTTTGTCGGGTCACTTTCAAACATTTCGTTATTAACGAGTACTTTGGATCCGAATTCGGATCACATTTTTTAAAGCGCCGACTTAGTCTAAAACTCAGTTTAACCTCACAAAAAGTACAATTTGTTTTGAACCCATGTGGTTTAAACTGATGTCCAGTTTGAGGAATTTTTGGATACACTTGATCATAGACCGATAAATCATAGCCGCATATATGACCCGAGATTATGGTTGACATGATATATCCAGTTTGAGGATTATTTTTTTTAAATTTTTTTTAGGAGTGTACTCTACACATATAGATGCAGATCAAGGGAAGGTGACAGTGGCAGGGACTGTTGATCCAGCAAGGCTTATAAAAAAGCTTCTAAAATCAGGGAAACATGCAGAATTATGGGTTACTTCGAAGAGTTCAAATAACAATCTTAATAATGTCAACAATCAGTTCAAGAACATGCAAATTCAGATGAATGGAAAAGACAGCAACAAGGGCCCTCATGACGGGAAGATGATGAATAACAACAACAACAACAACATCCACAACAACCAGCAATGGGCTGGCCCACAGGCCCATCATCCTCAACAAATGAAAGGTGGTAACAAAGATGTAACGGTGCCTCCAAAAGGTCTGAACAAATCTGTCAAGTTTGACTTGCCTCATGAGGAGGAGTTTGATGATGTGAGTGATGGTGATGATTTTGATGATGAGTTTGACGATGAGTTTGGTGATGATGATGATGATGAGTTTGGCGATGATGATGATGATTGTCAAATTGCTCATGGTCATGGTAATGGTAATGGACATCATTTGCCAAACAACAAAATGATGCCCATGATGGGGAATGGAAATGGGCTCAATGGGCCGCCTCATGGGACTAATGGTTATGGATTGGGTTATGCACATCATCAACTGCCTAATAAGGTAGTTCCTGTAATGGGTCAAGGCCCGCGGCCGCAGGGGCCTTATCGACCTAATGGGCCGACTCAAGCTCCCAATGGTTTTGAATTGGTTCAACTGCCCAACAAGGTAGTTCCTGTGATGGGTCAAGGCCCGGGGACGCAGGGGCCTTATGGGCTCAATGGACCGACTCAAGCACCCAATGGTTTTGAATTGGGTCATGGACAACGTCAAATACCGAACAAGGTGGTTCCTGTGATGAGTAACGGTCCGGGGTCTCATGGGCCTTATGGGTCCAATGGTATGATGATGAATGCGCGTGCTATGAATGATAAGAAAGGTGGAGGTGGGGCTATTGATTTGCCAATTATGATGAAAGGGAAGGATGAAAATTATGAAGGGAAAAATAGCAATAAAGAAAAGAAAGGTGGTGGTAAAAACAAGGGAGGCAAAATTAAGGTTGGTAAAAGTAAAAGTGGAGGTGGGTTGTTGGGTTTTGGTAAAAAAGGAAAAAGTCTGTTTGGTTTTGGTAAAAAAAGTGGAAATGATAAGGGTGGAGCCAAAAAGGGAAGTAAAAATGATTGTGGAAGTGCTGGCGGAGGAAAACAACATGGAAATGGAGTCAAACATGACAGTGAAGGGAAAAAGGGGCATCGAGAGTTTGACAAAAAGGGTAACGGGTTTGAAATTAATGTCGGTAGTGTTGGCAAAGTAGGGAAGGGCAATGGGAGTGGCAATGATAGAGATCGTCGCGGTAAGGATCAAGATCACATGGTTCGAGTGAATCAAGCTAAGGGAAATTTGGGCCGTGGAGGTAATAATGTGGGTCCGATGGGCCGTGGAGGTGGAAGTGGTACTATGGGCCTTAATGGGAATGTGCGTCAGATGGGTCAAATGAATCAAATGGGCCGTCCTGGTGGTAATATGGGTCCTATGGGTCCTATGGGTCCAATGGGCCCTGGTGGGAATGTTGGTCAGATGCGTAATATGGATCATAGAGGTGGACATGTTGGTCCAATGGGCCCCGGTGGAAATGTTGGTCAGATGGGTAATATGGGTCATAGAGGTGGACATGTTGGTCCAATGGGACCTGGTGGAAATGTAGGTGAGATGGGTCAAATGGACCGGGGTATTGGAAATACGAATCAAATGAGTCATATGAACCGGGGTGTTGGAAACATGAGTCAAATGGATCGAGGTGGTGGAAATGTGGGTCCAATAGGTACAATGGGCCCAAGTGGAAATGTAGCCCAAATGGGTCCAATAGGCCATATTGGAAACAACGGACAGAAGGGTCCAATCACTCAAAAGGCCCAACTGGTCAATTATCCAATGGGCCAAATGGGTGCTAATATTCCAGTAGTTCAAGGACTACCAGCACAAGCTGTGATCAACAGTGGATATTGGCGAGGAGTGGCCCCAGGAAACCCCTACAACCAGCAACAACAACTGCAAGAACAACAACAATACATGGCCATGATGATGAACCAACAGCTACAACAACAACAAAGGACAAATGGTACTGACTTGTTCCAACCCATGATGTACGCTCGACCGTATCCGGCCCTGAATTATGCTCCAACGCCGTCAGTTGCAACTCCGGTGGTGGCTGACCCTTACACCGACATGTTCAACGACGAGAATACCGAAAGTTGTAGCGTCATGTAAATATGCTTAGAAATTCAAAAATCATTTTCTAGTTGATTTTCTTAAATACATTATGTTTGTTTCTAGCTTCTAAGTGATAGTAAATGCACAAAAATGGAGCTAAAAGCTTGGCAGTATAACATGCTTATCTTAGTCTAATTTACCAATTTCTTTTACGTTTTCCTAATAAACTTCATGTAGCAAATAATGATAAATAGCATTACATCTTGAATCCTCTATTCTAAATAGGCCGTTGATTACTCAATTTTGAGCACATTAAGTGATCTAACCCAACTCATTTCTGCATTTCTGCAAACTGCATGACTTGTGACTTGTGCTATCTTCTTCATTGCCAACAAGATTTTAACCTTTGTGCCTTAAGTTTTCTTCGTACTTTTAGCATGCATGTGAACTCACATGTTAGAGTGTCAGTTTGACATCGAAACTTTAGCCATATGAAGCACAAACTATAAGGAATGAGCAATACCAAACATCTGTTATGTATGTATTTACGTCTGTCTAGTTTGCTTGACACATGTTACTCATTTCTTCTCTTGATTAGTTTAGTGACATCGTCTCCTTCAACAACACTTCAATAATGGCTTCCTCCATTCATTTCCTTCTCACTACTTTTCTTACATTCTCATCTCTCGCCTTCATTTCATCATCATCATCTCAACCGGCTTCAAATCCGAACAAGCTAGTCTTAATAGTGCACAAAGATGGAGCCACTGGCCTTCATGTAGCCACACTCTACAAAAGAACCCTTCAGTATCAAGCTCGATGTGTAGTAGACTTGAATGGAAAATTCTCGTGGCTCAATTGCGAAAATCAGAACTACTTATCATCAACATTCCATGCTCCTCAATGCCACTCAACTCAATGCTCAAGAGCCAACACCAATTATTGCATGGCATGCCCGTCTAAGATGCGGTCCGGCACCTGTCATAACAACACATGTGGGCTGAAAACGTCGAACCCGGTGACCCAACAAGCGGCCATAGGCCCACTTGCTCAAGACACCCTTGCAATCTACTCGACTAGAGGCTCAAACCTCGGCTCACTTGTAAGAATACCTCAATTCCTCTTTGCTTGTGCTCCTTCAATGCTCTTGCAAAAAGGGTTACCAAAATATGTTCAAGGAATTGTTGGATTAGGCCATGCCCCAATTGCTCTACAAATTCAACTCTCTACACATTTTGGCCTCAAACAAACCTTTTCCTTGTGCCTCTCTCCTTCAAAAGGGGTCATTTTCTTTGGCAATGGACCTTATTATATGCAACGTCATATTGATGTTTCACACTCTTTAGCCTACACCCCATTAGCCATAAGCCCACAAGGAGAATACTACATCAAAGTAACATCCATAAGGATCAATAACAAGCTCGTTCCGAATATAAACCCATCATTGTTATCCGTAACGAAACGCGGGCTTGGTGGGACCATGATCAGCACAACAATTCCTTACACCATTCTCGAGCACTCGATCTACAATGCGGTCACTCAATTTTTTGCTCGTGAGCTAAGAGGGATACCTAAAAAATTGCCGGTTTCGCCATTCGGACTATGCTTTGATTCAAGTAAAATAAGTAGCACAAGGTTAGGACCAGGAGTGCCTTCTATAGAATTTGTGATGCAAGACCAAAACACAAGGTGGATCATGTCGGGTGCGAATTCAATGGTTCGAGTTAGACAGGGAGTTTCATGTCTGGGATTCGTTGACGGTGGTTATCGGCCGATAAACGGAGCGGCGATTGTGATTGGCGCGTATCAATTAGAGGATAATTTCTTGCAGTTTGATTTGAGTAGATCAATGCTTGGTTTTAGCTCCTCTTTGCTGTTGAGGCAAACTAAATGTGCCAATTTCAACTTTAACAGCTCTAGTGCTAGTCCTTAGAATCAAGCCTATTACGTGTAAAAGCTAACTAGCTAGTTGGCACTAAGTGAGGCCATCTTTGAGTTTAATAAAGGAAATCATCAGAAATGTTATCATGTTTCGGATTTGATTTTAGCACTACAAGTTGTAACATAGTAAAGCGAGATTGATTGTATGCAAGTTTAAATTTAGTTGTACACATTGATTTTACAAGTTTTCAAAACTCCAGTTTGAAATACCGTTTCAAAGCTCTTCTCTATTCAGTGAAGAAGAAATATTGAAAGTAATAAAAGAAAATTGAAGTAGACAAGGAGGATGTCTAGGTGGACCCCCTTTACGTGTCTCATCCAATCAAACAATAAGATATTGACACACTGTGATTTCTCTCCCTCTGTCTCTCTCTCATTCTCTGTGTTTGGGTTGTTGTTCTCCTCTGTTTTTGCATTTTCCACTCTCTTTCTGACCAAAACCCCATAATCCATATAGGTTAGAGCAACAAGGAAATAAACAGAGAAACAGAGAAACCGAGAAAAAATAAAATAAAAAAATGCATTCATTTGCTTACAGAGCCAACGCTTTGGCAACCTTCGCGATTACAATCCTCGCTGTCATGTGCGCCATGGCTTCCTTCTCCGACAACCTCAATGCTCCCTCCCCCACCTCACAAGTTAAGGTCTTTTGTCCTTCGCACCTCAATGCGCCATGATTTTCTGGTTTGACTTTTCCAAGTACGATTTATGTTTTCTTCTTTTTTGGGTCTTTTAGATTTTGAACATCAACTGGTTCCAGAAGCAACCCAATGGAAACGATGAGGTAAATGTTCAATTTTTGGCACTTTTTTGGGTTTATATTTTCTGGGATTTTGTTCGAGTTGGCACACAGTTCCTTTTCGTTTGAAATAGTGTGTTGGTTTAATTGATCAATAAGCCTTGTTGTGTACCATCAGGGTGTATGTGCATCTAGAAACCAAGAAATGGATTAGGTTAGCTAATGATTGTTGAATCATTGGATTAGGTTTTCTAATTCGTTGTCATCTATGGTTTTGGTTAGCTAATGGTTGTAGAATTATTGGATTTGGTTTAGGGATTCTTCTACTTTGTGAAGAATTATTGCTTTTGAATTCTCATTGCTATTTTCAGCAACAAGACGTTCCCGTTGTGGAACATGTCGACTTTTAATCCAATTCTTGAGTGTGTGATCTTCTTGATGTCTCAAAGGTTTAACTAGCTTCAGTTATGAAAATATAGGATCCATAGGCTTATTACAATCCAATACCAATATGGTATATTCCAGTTTAAGATTTGATCACAAAACTTAATCCTCTACTGAAGCTAGTAGTAATTTCCTTCCCGAATAATTCGCCTTGTGAGCGCTAAAAGACTAAGAAGTCAACATATGTACTATCTCTTACAGAGCAAAATGGGGACTCAAAACTTTTTACTTGGGTGTATTCATACATTTTAAGTTGCCAATCAACAACGACCGAAAGTCTTATCCAATATGATTCTCTCTTTCCAATATGGGATATCACATCTTGATTCTATTCTCTCATTACCGGTCTTCTCTATTGCTTCATCACCATTCAAACATATCAACTTTTTTTGCAATCTTCAATAAATTTACTTTGGAGAAGGTGCACTCTGTTTGCAGGTCAGCATGACTATGAATATATCAGCAGACTTGCAGTCGTTGTTTACATGGAACACAAAGCAGGTCTCATTCTAACCTTTTGTCTATGGTTCATGGTTCAATTTATCATCTCCCGTATGCTCATTTCGTTGTTATATATTTGCAGGTTTTTGTTTTTTTGGCTGCTGAGTATGAAACCCCAAAGAACTCCTTGAATCAGGCAAGTTAGCTATGATTTTGTGCAGTACTTAGCCTTGTGGCATAAGCTCATTTTTGTAACTTGAGTTTATTTCCAAAAAATCCACTTTCAGATCTCACTGTGGGATGGTATCATACCTACAAAAGAGAATGCTAAGTTCTGGATTCATACTTCAAACAAGTATCGTTTCATCGATCAAGTACACTTCTACCTTCCAAGACACCAAAATCTCTTTTTTTCTAGCCTTTCTACCACTTGAAAATAGAAATGATTTAAAATTGCAATGAATTGTGCAGGGAACTAATCTAAGGGGGAAGGAATTCAACTTGACACTGCATTGGCATGTGATGCCAAAGACCGGCAAGATGTTTGCAGATAAAATAACAATGCCGGGTTATCGCTTGCCAAATGAATATAGATGATTAGGGTGTTTAACTTAGTTGCTCCGGTTCGGGTTTTTGTTTTGTGGTCTCCTATTTTAACTTATATACATGGTCCTTAAATTGAGATAAGGAGAACATAATTTTTTTTTTAATGTATGGGGATATATATATATAGTAGGACAATTAATTTTGCTTAGATTTCAGTATCTCTGCCTCTGTCACTAGAAAACTCCATTTAGCATTGATTGAGTATAACCATGGTAGTCTGGACCCCAATTCTCCGGGAACCATCCTAATGGCTCAACAAAATAAGGGTATCCCTCTCAGGCCTGTGAAAGCAAGAAGGATTTAAGCTGGATGTCATGCTCGAAACACCAATAACAGCTGATCAGTCTCGTAACATGGTTGATGCAGTATTATTCATGGGTAGGTCATTTTGTAGGATGGAGCCCGAATGGAGTTCTTGTTCACATCGGTAATCTTATAGGTAGTAGTACTTCTCATGCCGGTGGTGGGCTGCGCCGTGAAGAGCTCCTGGGGATGCCATGGATCTAAGAGGGAGAGCACGAGACAGTGGTGGTGTCCATTATGCGCCAATTCTGCCCATTGAACGCCAATAATGGCGGATAGGATCTGCTCATCCCTAATTAGACGTAGCAGAACAGTATTGTCATGATATCACATGCTTATGATAGTTAAGATAAATTGAGTCAAGTCAAACTGACTGTATTAGAAGTACCACATTACATCATATAAGGGTTCAATATTTTATCTTTTATTTTATTTAAATGTTTTTTTTATGTATGAGAGACCCTATAAATTTTAAATCTTTACACTTAGGTCCAGGAAAATAAAAATAAAAAGGTTAAATTATTATTTGGTCCCTCTAATGCATTTTTTTTTGTCCCTCAACTTTCATTGGACTCATTTGAGTCCTTAACTTTCATTTTTAATACCAATTTTAGTCCTTTAGGCAGAAAAAATTATAGAAAAATGTTAATAAATTTTAAAAATCCCCCTTATCTTTAATTAAACAAAATTTTATCTCTTCTTCTTCTATTAACTTTCACTTTTATCCTTTTCACGGTCATCGCTACCCCCCACTCTACCTCAAATGCCACCCGCCGCTCTACCTCTGTTGTCACCGCCACCCAATCTCCACCGTTGCCATATCCTCACCTTTGCTATCGTTGCTGCCACCCTCCGCTCCAACCTTTGCCTTCGTCGACCCACCTCTGTAATTGCCATCACCACCTCCCCATCATTGCCATCACCGCCTCACTCCACATCCCTCGTTGCCGCTGCCGTGACTCCACCTCCACTGTCATGCTGCCACACCATCACACATTCACTCAACTTTTGTTTTTGTCACCATTGTTGCTTCACCTCTATACCTTTGCTTCCCCATCATCATTGTTATCACCGCGAAGGTGGGTCGGCGATGATAAAGAAATTGAGATAATTACAAAGGTGGGGCGACAACGATGAAGAACATACTTGAACCCCGTCTATCTCCATATCATCATAACGAGACCCTTTCATTGCCCGTGCACCATCCCCTGTCTCGGCATGTCCATCCACATGCTCCCCTATAGAACCTATAAAAAAAAACCATATATAAAAATGAAATCATTAAGGACACTAACCTGTTGATCATCAACGGAATAATAACATTGTCCCGTTGATCCTGTTGATGAACAACAAGACATGTTCCCATTGATGAGCAATAGGACAATGTTATTATCCCGTTGTTAATCAATGAGACATGTTATTTTATGAGAAATGAATAGAAATTCAATCTTTAGTTAAAAATAAAAAAAATCAAATTTTTGTCAGCTCTAGATGCTCGTACATAATCTTGTACAATATCGTCCACCACCACTTGCTAGGTCCGGAATCCACCTACATATTTTTTCGCATCATTTATTGACTAATTTAGTATGTGAGGCATACTGGTAGTTTTCAAATGACTCCTAAATTTCTCTTCAATAATGGGAAGAGCTTCCAGAGCCCATACCGACAGTGGTATAGAATGTTAGAAATGACTTAATATCCGTTATTACAAAATATCTTACCATCGTAATAAATAATTTATCTAGAAAGCTAGCTGAAATACATTCAACCAAACCATCGGTTTTCTTGTATCCAAATATTTTGAATTGACGAACTTCTTCTTGAGGTCTTCCTTATTAAGAGCCTCAACAGTTTTCTGTGCATTACCCACGAGGCCATGCTCCAAGAAGTATACTAAGACCAACTTCATGAATTCAACATCCTCCACCTCATCCACTTCCATAGGAATGCAATCTTCTAACCTCTTCATTCTCGTAGTTTGAAGATGAGCGAAGACATTACCTAATGTGGTGCATGAAATGGTTCCAACACTACTAAAATATTTTTCATAGAGATGATTATACTATGAAATTTGGCGGGTTATGGTTGTTGGACTCTCGCACTTTAGGGCGCTAACAAAAGAAAACTCTCGCTCGGAGAAACAAAGAAGATGCTTATTGATGCATAGCCATACATTGTTTCCCTTTTCAGATTTAGCCAATCCAACTATGAAGGCTGCAACTAATTTGGCAATAAACACCAGATTTGTACTTACATTTAGGAAGTGGCTGAAACATGAACTCTTAAATAATGTTCTTGAAGTCTTTCCACATATCAACTCATTTAAGAATGCTAGAATACTGGGGAATTTCGATGATGAAGTAACTAGACTTTCAAAATATTCATAGGGCTCCAAAATCCTAATGATTTTCTCTAATCAAAATACATAAATTGATTATAGATGATAAGTAGGCATTAAGGCAATTGTCTAGTTGATCATCAACGGGACAAAAAGATTGTCACGTTGATGTTTAACAAGACAGAAAGTTTGTCTCGTTGATGCTTTTCTTCTTTCTTTCTGATTTCATCTCCCATTAGGATCATCGGGACTCTTCAATCTCATCAAATATAATATTTCAATCTTAATCTTTAGTTTCTAACCATTTCTAAGATTTTTGAATCAAGAAAAAAAGCCCTAACTTCACAAAATCATACCTTCTCTTTTCTAGGTGGAGGATTCGATTCTTGGTTTCATGCTCGTTGACTATCCGATTAGAAATTGTCTCGAAACTATCCATATTTTCAATCAAAAAATTTGAAGCTGGATTAATAAAAATTTCGAACATGTGTTGATGCTAACTAGAAGAAGAAGCTTCAGGTTGTGCAATTGGAGAAAGTGGGGGCGAATATGGATGTGAAATTGGATAAAATGGCGGCAATGAGGTTATACAGCCGGAGAAATTGGTAGTGGGTTATAGTGAGACTTAAGAAAAAGAAGGAAGCTAAAGAAGGAAGAAAAAGAAGATGAAGATGAAGATGAAGATGAAGGAGGACGTTATAAAAACCAAGAAAAAATGAGTGTGATAAAGTAATTTTACTGTATATTTTTTTTAAAAATTCAGATTTAAGAGTAATTTAGTCTTTTTATATATATTTTTTTATGTTTTAATTCATTTTTATTTATTTTTTTATCTTTATTTAAAGTTGATTTTGAGGAATTTTGTCGAGAAGCATAGAGTTAAGACACTGTAAAATGATAATGCCCAGATGACTTTAATATCAAATTTTCTCTATTTTGGCCATTAGATTATTAACGGCCATTGCTAAAAGAATCCGATCCAATCGAAATATCCAGTTTCACACTTTTACACTACTTTCAAGCTCTTGGAGTAGAAAAGCTCAGAAAGAACAAGAAAGAGAAGAAGAAAAGACAGAGATCCGCCGTTGCTAAAAGAGCTTCTAAATGGCATGGCTTCCTTCTCCTTCCCCTCTCTCAAATCCACCCTACTTTCCATAACAATCCTCTCAACCCTCATCTTCTTCTTTCTCACAACCCCCCTTCTAACCCCAAATCCACCCTCCCCTTCGTCCCCAATGCCTAAACGATCCCTAATCACCGCCTCCGCTTCAAATACATCTTGCGATTCCTTCTCTAATGGCCTCCTCAACTACTCTTCCTTTCATTCCTGCCTCTTCAATCAAAACCCATATCTCTCCATTCCCTCCCTCTCCCTCCTCCTCCTCCTCCACTTCTACATCCTCATCAAAACCGCTCAAGACCACTTCACCATCGTCACCACTAAGCTCGCTTCTCACCTCAACATGTCTCCAAGCATGGCAGCCGTGACTCTCTTAGCACTAGGCAATGGGGCTCCCGACGTGTTCGCATCAGTCGCCGCCGTTCGTGGGGGCCACTACCGCACCGGGTTCGGTGCGATTCTCTCTGCGGGTACTTTTGTTTCGGCTCTTGTTGTGGGGTTTGTTGCGATTTATGCCGCACCCTTTTCGGTTAATCCGGCTCCGTTTGTGAGGGATGTTTTGTTTTATCTGATTGCTGCTCTGTTCTTGTTCTATGTGTATCTTAGTGCTGAGATTTTTCTCTGGCAGGCTGTTGGGTTTGTTGGGTTTTATTTATTTTTTGTTGGGTTTGTGTTTTGGATGGATATTGGAATAATGGGTGGAGAAGGTAAAGGAGGAAAGGGTGGTGGAGTTGGAGAAATTGAGGGGCAGAGGGATCTTTTGACTGTTGATTATGAGATTGGTGAAGGTTTGAGAGATTTGGAAGGGGTGAAATCGGGATCGGGTTTTGGACAAGTTCTTGGAATGGTATGTTTTTTTCGGATTGATTATGTTTTTGCATTCTTTTGGTGCTATAGAAAGTGTGATTAGTTTGAGGTAAATTTGAGTGTTTTGCTTGATTGTGCTTGACTTTGTTATTATGAAGTGTAATACTACTAAGGTATGCATTTGCTCGATTTCCGGCATTCTCTTGCCAATTGGATCCTGATTTTTGTTGGTTAAGTTTTAGTAAGTTGATGGTTGGAAAGAAAGAACAGCTATTGTAGACAATTTGTATTGCTTAGTAGTACACTTGTGAAAATTCTTCACTCGTCCCGATGAGTAACTTTTCTATTGCTCCATATAAATGCATTAGAAGTAAATTCTTCTGAGTAACATCACACTAATAAATTTTCCCGGTTTCTTATGTAGATATCTAAAGCATGGGAGTTCCCTGTTTCGTCTCTTCTAAAGCTCACGATACCTCAACCTTCGCCTACACAATGGAGCAGATTCTACACATCAGCCAATATCATTCTTTGCCCACTGGCCCTCTTATATTCTTGCAATTCATTTATACCTTTCAATTTTCCCATCATTTTCCTCCTTCCAAACATCCACTTCCCTCTCTGGTTCATAGTCCTCTTTGCCAGCTCCTCTCTTGCAATCCTCCACTTCATAATCGAAAAGGACCCACCAAAAACCGAGCAAGTCCCAATAGTCCTCACAGCGTTCATTATGAGCGTCTTCTGGATATCTACTACAGCTGGAGAGCTTCTAAACTGCCTTGCAGCCCTTGGGTCACTCCTCAACCTGCCCCCATCACTTCTCGGGCTAACAGTACTTGCATGGGGCAACTCGGTCGGAGACCTTGTTGCTGATGTGGCATTGGCGAAAGCAGGACATCCGTTATTGGCCATGGCGGGTTGCTTTGCAGGACCCATGTTCAATATGCTCATTGGGCTTGGAACAGCTTTGGTTATAGAGACGTCTAGTGTTTATCCGGAGGCCTATCATCTTCATTTCCATATGGGTATTGTTATCGCATTCATTTTTCTGCTTCTGAGCTTGATGGGATCTCTTTTAATTGTCACCTGGTGTAGATTCCGTGTACCGAGGTTTTGGGGATTCTGTCTTGTTGGCCTGTATGTTGTTTTTATGGCTGTTAGTTTACTGATTGCCGAGTTTTCCAGGTAATTTTTAACCCCGGGCAAGGCTCTCCCCTTTGGATGTTTACTCAAAAGGTTGAAGGTTCATAGTATGAACATATAATTCTTTCTTCGACATGTATAATGATAAATATTTCAAATTTTGATAGCAAGTTATTGATTTGCATCTCCTCCTCATCCACCAAATTATTGGCTCCAGTTATATGTTTCCATTGCCGTTCTTTGTATTTTAGTTTTCAAGCTTCTTATGCTAATTACAACAACACATTTGTGCCCTTGGGTTTACAGTAGAGCTAAAAGCCCTCAACCTCCAAAACATAGTCTAACTAAAGTATTCATTACCACCAAAAGTTTAAAAAATCACTCACAACCACCAAAAGATTATACTAACCAGTATAAAATAAATATTTTATTATAAAAATGATGACAAGGCAATCTAGTTATCTGCCACATCATCAAAATGGAATAAAAAAAAATTACTTTATATTTTTACCCTCATTTTCTTACCAATATTCACATGAATCTCGACAAACTTGGGCTCGTTCATCTTGGAAACTCCAATTCTGGTTCGAATTTGGGTTCAAACCCATCCAGAGTCAACTTAGATTCATGTTTGAATCTTCTTTGTTGCAGAATCAAACTCGAATATGATATTTAAGATTCGAGTTCCAAATTCTAATTTGAAATACTCAAATCTCGAATTGGATCAAAATATTATAAAACAAATTTTTAGGAGATGAAACATTAATAAAATAAAGATGAAATATGTTTTGAGAGGGCAACATTAAAAGAAACTAAGCTTATAAGGGTAAAAATACAAAGTAAATTATTTTCTTAATTCGTTTTGATGATGTGGCGGATGATTAGATTACCCGTCAGCATTTTTATAATAAAATAATAAAATAATAAAATAATAAAATAATAAAATAATAAAATAATAAAATAATAAAATAATAAAATATTGGTTCTATACTTAGATAGTATAATCTTTTGGGTGGTTTGTAAGTGAGTTTTGAAACTTTTGGTGATAATAACTAGTTTGGGGTTGAGGGATTTTAGCTTGTTTACAAAATTGTATAGATGATGATGTTTACAAAATTTTAGCTTGTTTGGGAAAAGGGGCATGATTTGCATGCTTATTTAAAAAATGTCTCGAGACAATACTTCTTTGCATCTATGTCCTTTTTTTTATTTATTTAAGAATTTTGAAAAAAAAAAAAAATACAAATACTAATTTTTTTATTCCTTAGGTCACACAAAAATGGAAAATTTGGATCCAAAAAATCATCAATCTTCGTCTTCTTCATTATTCTTTTTCTTCTTTATCAATTTTATATATGTGTGAAATATTTTCTGAAGATTAGTATATCTCTCATAGTGAGTGAGATAAGATGAATACAATTTGAATTATGATGATCATGCACATATTTTATTTATTATATTATAACTTTTTCATTTGAATTCAAAATTGTAAATAATCACTTGCCTATGAAACTAGACATTTAGGGCTTTCCAGCAGTATATGACACGTCTTATAACTCTAAATAAAACATTCAAAATTATTAAAATAAGATAATATTATTTTTGATATTTTAATATCAGTGGATATACATAAAATAACTTGTTGATATCAATGGGTCGAGAACAACATTCCATTGATATCAACGTGTGATTTTACACTTACCCGTTGATATTAACGAGTTTATAATTATTGTCACTTAAATCGATAATAACTTTTTCATCTGATATTAGAATGATAAACTGTTAGTTGCGTTGGAAATTATACTTCCAAAGCTGTCCATACATATATGAAACATTTTTTACGCACTAATAAATCTCTTATAACGAATGATATAAGATGAATGCAAGTTATCATTTACAGGTCTGGACTATTTTTTATTATTATTAAATTTTTTTGCCCAACATTTACGAGTTGCCATTTACGTGTAGATGACGATGAAAAAGAATGAAGTTGATAAAAGAAAAAAAGAATGAAGTTGATAAAAGAAGAAGAAGAAGAATTACAAAGACGATAAAGATCGATGAGAGAAAAAGAAGAAAATTAGTATTGTAATTTCAATTTTTTATTTTATTTTTTAAATTATTAAATAAATAAAAAACGACATAAGAAGAGCAAAGAAATATTATCCCTAAATATTTATTAGAATATTATCCTAAATTTGTTCTATTTTACCAAATCACCACTTGAATCTCCATCGTGAAACTTAGGTCGAAGAAATCAAATGAGTTTATTATAACATTCTAGGCAACTATGATGGCTCTAGTTAGAATTCTGTTTGTTGGTCTTTATGCTTTTTATTTTATTTTATTTTATTTTTAAATTAATTTAATTTAATTTAATTTAATTTTTAAATTAATTTAATTTTATATAATAATAATAGGATTTTACAAAGTTTTGCTCTTAGAATGCAAATGCAGGACTCTTACAAAGTATTATAATTAATTATAATTAAACCCAGAATAAAAGAAACGCAAAATATTACAGGCACAGGGGCAAAACCGTAAACTTAGGTTCGGACGATTCATGTCGGACTTAAAAACTCTCAAAACGAGAAAACACTTTTCATTTTCGTGAGAGGTTCTTTTCTCTCAATTTTTTAGAATCGTTTTACTTGATTTCTTTATTAAAAGAGAAGAGAAGAGAAGAGAAGAGAAGAGAAGAGAAGAGAAGAGAAGGAAAAAAAACCTCCGATGCTTATAATTTCTTTCATAGGATAACCCAGAAAAAAGTGTTTCCACTCTGGATCTTCTCTGTTTCGACTTAACAAAAGCCCTTTATCCTAAGAGCCAACCAAAGAATATCAAAATTTTTACAACTACGATTCTGCTGTCAAGCCCTTAATCCTCTCTCAGTTAACTGCTTGCATTAGATCTCCTTTGTCGTCTTTTTCTTCTGAAAATTTTTTCCCTTTCCTTTCAGGGCTGTAGAGATTCCTGTACTTGTTCATATTACCTGTGTTTAAAAGGTATGATTTTCTGTTTATATCTCTCTTTCTTTTGCTGCGATTTCTGCAACCATTTAGGCATCTGATCGTGGGTCTCTTTGAATTTTTTTTTTATTACAAGTTGGTTTTCGTTTTCGTCAATGATTTGGAATAGTTTGAATGAATGATCTTCTATCGATTTGCAAGTGGATATCATGATGTTTGTGAAATTACTATCTGGGTGACCTAGAATTTCTGTGATTTTTGATAATTTTGGGTTGTATGTTTGGTTTGGGGTGATTTTCTGTTTTCTGATTTGGATGAGCAGTAAAGTTGTATAGTATAAGGGTTCTGTGTATTGATATATATTTTTCTAACTTGTAATCCTTGCTTGGTATCTTTGATCTGGATCCCTCCCCTTCTGTTTCTTTGAGGGTCAAGGTTGAAACCCGGATTTCTAATCATTGATTGAGTTCGATTGGATTGGTTTTTTCATCCAAATGATCAGGCCTAGTTTCATTCATTTGGAATACATTTTCTGCTAGTTCTAATCATTGATTGTGTTGTAGGGGCAGGAATGATGTGGTATTTTATAATTGCTTACACTTTGATACCTTAAAAAGAACATTGATGATAATTGCAATTTGGTGTTAACTGGACTTCTCTTAGTGGTTTTTAATATATCATACGGGTAATGCGTAATTATCTACGTTTGTAAGGGCTCCATGCAATTAGCCCCCTATGATATTCCTAATTTTGATTCACTTGTTCCTTTTCTTTGTCCTTTTTTTTTTTCTTTTCCTCGACAGATATTAAGTTTATCAGATCATAATGGACCAGCAAGGGCATAACCAAAGTCCATCAATGGGGGTAGTCGGCAGTGGTCCCCAATTGCCATACGGAACTAATTTTTACCAACCTACTCAAATGACTGGAATGCCCCCAGGTCAACCTAGTGGGCCCCCTTATTCTCAACACCAGCTCGCTTACCAACACATCCACCAGCAACAACAGCAGCAACTCCAACAGCAGCTCCAAAATTTTTGGGCCAATCAGTACCAAGAAATTGAACGAGTGACCGATTTCAAGAACCATAGCCTTCCCTTAGCAAGGATCAAGAAGATCATGAAAGCTGATGAGGATGTAAGAATGATATCAGCTGAGGCGCCTGTCATATTTGCTCGAGCTTGTGAGATGTTCATCTTGGAGTTGACTTTAAGGTCTTGGAATCACACAGAAGAGAATAAGAGGAGGACCCTTCAGAAGAATGATATTGCGGCAGCTATTACGAGGACTGATATCTTTGACTTTTTGGTTGATATTGTGCCAAGGGAGGATTTGAAGGATGAAGTGTTGACTTCGATTCCGAGAGGAACAGTTCCGGTTGGGGGGGCGGCGGATGCAATGTCATATTACCACATGCCACCTCAACATGGGCCTCCTCCTCAGGTTGCTCCTCCCGGGATGATGATGGGTAAGCCTCTTATGGATCAATCGATGTATGCTCAGCAGCCTCCTCATGCATACTTGTCCCCGCAAATGTGGCAGCCACCTCCACCTGATCAACAGCCATCTCCTTCTGATCATTAATAGCTGCCTTTTGAAAAGTTGAAGAGAGAAGGGTGAGTTCTTATTTGCATTGTTTCATTGCTTCGATAATTGCTTTGATTAATTGATTTAAAACAGAATGATAACAACTTTGATACTTTGTTTTCAGTGTATTCATTCTCCTCCTTGGGTTTGCAGAATATTCAAGTGGAGCGGATAAGATGCATCGAAAGATTTGATTGTAGATATTTTGCTTGGCAAGAGTAGCTGATCTTGATATGAGCTTGTTTGTTTGCTTTCTTTCGTTTTTTTTACTTTCGCGAATTCGGTAATGGGTTAAAACGGGTTGCATACAGTTCAGAATTGACTCGAAATAGTAATATATATATATTTCCATCAATGAGTATTTCTCTCATTTTCTTCGCATTTTCTTACCTCTCCAGTTAAGATTGTTCCTTGTAAAGACACAGAAAATGAGTCTCATGTCAGCATGTGATATTGTCCTATGTATCTTAACTTACTAAACTAGTGTTTACTGCATTATTTCTTAATCTGATAGAAATGTATCTTCTTTTCTTTTCTCAACAAATTCCAAATGAAAATTCAACTTCAGTTACTTACACTTCTTATATTTTCTTTTACCCTATTTTAATTCTAATTTAAAAAAAAAAAAAAAATCTTAGTTTTAAGGTGAGAAAATGAGAAGAAAATGTAAGTGGAAAAAAAGGTTCATAAAATAAAATTCATCGAAATAATTGTACGGAATAAATATAATATTAAAATGAAAAGAATATTAAATAAAATAAAACAATAAATCCTTCACTACTCTCGCTCTTGAACTCAATTAAATTTACTGACTACATAAAAGGACTAAAGGACTTAGCTTTAAATTCGAGAATTCAAGTCCTCTTTATAAAAACTCTTCCTTCGTCCCAACTTCTCACATAATAAACTCGTCTCCTCCACGGCACACTCTCTCTCCGACAGTCTCTTCGAACATCTTCGGCGACTCTACGATGGCTTCTGCGACCGGGTAATGTTTCTAGAACCTCCTTATTCAATATGAGGGTTCCAAAGTCAAATGCTTATATGGGTTGCTTATGAAATTTCAGTTTCTGGGTTCTTTTTTCCTTTCCCCGTTTTCTAATGATGAAGGTGTTTCTTCCTGTATATAGCTTGTGGGTATTCTGTGTAATGGGAAAATACAGTTATATGTTCAGGTTTAGGATATAAGTGTGCAAATTTAGATTTCGTGGTAGCTCAGGATGTCAAACTGTGAGTAACAGGGAGGGAGGGACTAGTGGGCTTGTTTTTGATAATTTTCTATTTCAACTTGAATTTTTTTTTATAGATTGTTTATATTAATTGATTGGTATAAGCTGTTACAGAACAAGAACCAATGAGCCAGAAACATTAAATCCTCGGCGTCAAATTCTCGACGTAGCTCCTCTCAATAGCGTTCCCTATATTGGCCCACCTCTATTCGATACCGATACTAATACTAATACTCCTTCAACAGAGCCGAAAAATGATACCGGAGATTCAGTAGAAAAATTGGGGCCCGCTATGATATATTGCCCCCTTGTAACCCGTCTGGAGTGGAACAACATTGTAGCCGCCACCAAAACTGGGATTGCTCTCACTGGTGCTGCAGCCATGGGAAAGGTGGGACCTGTTTTAGGATCAATGGACGTGGGAGAGTCCAAGGACTCCTTCTTCTTCCGTGTCTCCCTCCCTGGAGTGGCTGGAGATGAAAGTAAGTCTTTCAAAACTGTATTTTAATCAGATTCCGAATCTGGATTCTGAATTTGCATCGAACAGACCTTCAACTTATCTGATCATGGACTTTGTTTGATGCAGAGGAATTCAGTTGTGACATTGAACCGGATGGAAAAGTGACGATTAAAGGAGTGACAACAACTGGTGAGAAAATAGTATGTAAGAACTCTCAAGTGTTTAAGATGCAATCCCAGAATCTATGCCCACCTGGGTATTTCTCTCTCTCATTCCAACTACCTGGTCCGGTTAAGCACCAACAGTTTTCCGGTGTTTTCACTGATGGGATCTTAGAAGGAGTTGTCACGAAAATGGAGATCAACAACGTTTAGCTTGAACAGAAAATGGTGATCAACAACGTTTAGCTTGAACAAACATTTCCGTTTTGATTCCATCTGAAGCTAGAGTTTGGGCAAATTGTATTTTGGTAAGATTGTGGACGGAGGTTGAATATTTTCGTTTGGAGTTTGAGACGAGTAGGAGTTTTCGGGTCAAAATTGGACTTCAGACCGAAACCGAAGTTTGTTTCGGATGATGAATCAAATGGATTTTTCGAGTCTTTAATGTAAATTTTCATCAGTTAATAGTTATAAATTTAACAACTTTTTATTTCAATTGAACTCTGCCCTAGAGTCTTTCCTATTCTTCTACGGTTCAGCATTGTCCTAGCAAGCTTTGCTTCCGGCCATTTACTGGCTTTAGCATATATATTAGACAACAACACATAAACCCCACTACTACTATGAGGCTCTAACTGTGTTATATGACATCTAACTTTATTAGCAAGACTGAAGTTTTCATATATGTCACATCCGTTTATTAACGCACTCCATACTGCAACATTCGGTTTCATCGGCATACTCTCTATTAGATTCTCCGCCTCTTCAAAACACCCAGCTCGACTCAAGAGATCAACCATGCAACCATAATGCTCTATGGTCGGCTCAATCCCGTAAACTTCAGTCATAGACGCGAAGTATTTACGACCCTCTTCCACCAAACCAAGATAACTACATGCACATAGAACCCCTATAAATGTGATTTTATCAGGAGAAACGGTACCATCTTCTTGCATCTTTTCAAATGTCTTTAAAGCTTCATTGCCATTTCCATGCATTGCTTGACCCAGGATCATACTAGTCCATGCCATCACATCTTTTGTCTCTAAATCGTTAAATATCTTTAGTGCACTTTTCGAATCCCCAGTTTTTGCATACATATCCACAATCGAGGTACTAATAGCAACATCTTTTCCAATTCCGGTTTTCAATTCGTAAGCATGAAGACTTTGTCCTAGTGCTAGAGAGCTCAAATTGCTTGAAGAACGGATCAAACTAAAAAATGTCGCATTATCGGGTACAAACCCAGAAATCCGCATATCAGAAAAGAGATCTAAGGCCTCTTCTGCTCGGCCATACTGGTTATAAGCACCAATCATGGAATTCCAAGCGACAGAGTTTCTCTCAGACATTTTATCAAACAACTCCCTTGCGGTTCTCAACCTGCCACATTTTGCATACATGTCGATTATAGCCGTTGCAAGTATCACATTGAAGTTCAATTTCTGATCGAATGGATCAAGCCCAAGCTCACCTAAGCGGCTATGAACCCATTTTCCAGTTTCTATATCCCGGCTTCGTGCACAAGCAACTAAGACATTAACCATAGTGATTTCATTAGGCTTTATGTTACAATTCTCCCTTTCTCTAAACAACCTTATAGCTTCACTAGCTTTGCCGTTATTTACAAACCCGGCAATCAAACTAGTCCAAGCTACCACATTGTTTCTCTCAGGCATAAAATCAAACATCTTCAATGCAGACTCCATGTCTGCACACGAAACATACATATGAAGCAGACAGGAAGAAACATAAACATTGATCTCAAACCCGGTTTTCGAAATTCGATTGTGAAGACATTTTCCGTAATCATAGTGAGCTGTTATTGAACATACTTTGAGCACAAATGGGAATGTAAAATGGTCAGGGGTGTAGCCTTTTTTAAGCATTTCTTCATAATGAAGCAAGGCTTGAGTTGGGTTTTGACTATTACAGTAACCTTTGATCATGGAGTTCCAAATGTACATACTAGGTTGATAGATTTGATCGAAAACTGATTTTGCATAGTTGAGATCAGGAGGGTTAGAACTTACACAGAAATCAATGATCTTACTAGCTGGAATTATGCTTTTTATGACCGATGTTGTGATCATGAGCCCATGTAATCGTTTCAGTTCGTTCATTGTTCTGCATTTTATTAAGAAACAAACAATGTCGCTGTAGTGTTTCTTCATGGGAGTGTTTTGTTAATCAAAAGCCATCATTTGGATGATCTAGCACAAATAGGCGTGTATTGGACACCATTTTTGACGTTTGGCAAAAAAAAAAAAAAATTTTTATTTTTGACGCATGAATTTGCGTCACCAATAGAACTCAACGACATATCGGCTGATTGGGCTGCATAATTTTATAACAGGCACGATTGAAATGAATTAGTCGACCGTGTTGCGTCTAAAAGTATCCTCTTTATTATGACAACTAAGATATGCGTCTAAAACCCTGCCTTTGGATCCAAAAAAAGGGAAAAAGAAAAAAAGAAGGTATAAAACCTAAGAAAGAAACAAAAATCATGCAAGGTAAGACCTTTAAGATGGTTGCTCCAACAAAGGAAACTATGACAAGGATCTTGTATGTATTCTTAAACATGTAACATGTTTGACCAATTTTTCTCTTTTTCTCGTATTCGATGGATGAATCTATGTCTATAAAGCAACTTGACATGTTAATTTTTTAAAACCAATTTCATAGTCTTCTCATTGCAAACTAGAAATCCATGGCCTTATCGGGTTAAAACTTACTCGGAATAATTTGCATTGGGATGGATTGAAGATCCCGGTCTCGGAAGAATTTGAGAATCACGTTTTGAGGGAAATGAAAGAAAGTAGCCGAAGAGAGTTAGAAGGATCGATCCCGATTGATATATGGATTTACGACATGGATACGTGCAGAGCTACTATACGGAACCAGGTTGCATTCTGTTTCTCATTCTGCTCATCAATCCTTTTTCTTTTTCTGACACTTAATTATTTTTTCTCACAATCCATAATTACTTGTATATATATTCTTCAGTTAATTATCCGTGTTTTTAGGTGTCTTGGATGATCTATTCAATGTACCCAGATTTTGGAAGCTAAGAAAGTATCTCCAGTGGCTTGAAAGTTGGTTGAAAAGGGAACTTCAAGCTTTGGTTCAGGTCAAAATTCTCCTTCTCACCCCTCTAAATATTCCGGTATTTTGTTAAGCACATTACATCAATGTAAATTGGGTATCAAAGAAATCCGATTATTGTCAATCACATCTAACTAATAACTTGTTTTATGCGTTGATTTACAGGAGGAAGATGTTGATGTTATAATGCACCATATACTTGGCATCATCAATTCTTCTTTGAATAGGTAAATCCATTTGGTTACATGTTTGCATCCATATCAAACTAAATATGATTTTTTTTAAATATTTTATTTTATAATAGGAATGAGCCAAAGAATCAAATAAAAATGCCAAAAAATAAACGGGAAAAGTTTAAGTCTATGGTGTGTGAAAGGATACTTCTATAAGTTACTATTTATTATCATCTTTATTACTTACACCCTATAATTAATCTCTCTATATATAAGAGACTCATTGTACGTACATGATATTCAACCATTACTCAGACGCTTGATATTCAATTCTTTGTTAACAAGGTTGCTCAGTTCCTCCATTGTCCGATTGAAATTCACTAGATAACGGTCAAATGCATCATTCGTTATCTCAAAAGCACTGCTTCTCATGGTATTCACATCACCAAATCCCGTCATCTAACCTTAGAGGTCTTCTCAGATGCCGATTGGGCTGGTTGTCCGGATGACAGAAAGTCCACCACCAGGTTTTGTATATTTATTGGTAGTAATCTTGTTAGCTAGGTCTCCTAGAAACAACCGACCATAGCACGCTCTAGAACAGAATTTGAGTACCGTGCCATTGCTCTAGCGGCCTCCAAATTTCGTTGGCTCACTTTTCTCCTTGCCGAGCTCTATGTTTCCATTGCAACTTCTCCAACGCTATGGTTTGAAAATGTGGGTGCCACCTATCTCACTGTGAATCATGTCTTTCACGCTCGTACCAAGCATATTGAAATTGATATCCACTTTGTGCATGATCTTGTATCCAAACATTTTCTTGATGTTCGTTATCTTTCTACTACTGAGCAAATAGTTGATCCCCTCACTAAAAAGTCTATCCCGTACAAGATTTCAGTCTCTTCGGTCCAAGCTCACTATTATCTCCCAAGTTTTGTTTGAGGGAAGATAAAAAGATACTTATGTAATTTACTATTTATTATTATTTGTATTACTCAAACCCTATTATTAATCTCTATATATATAAGAGACTCATTGTACATACATGATTAAGGTGAAATGATACTTCTGTAATTTACTATTTATTATTATTTGTATTACTCAAACCCTATTATTAATCTTCTCTCTATATATAAGAGACTCATTGTACGTACATGATTAAGGTGAATACAAAGTACACGTCAGTTTTACAATATCTTCAGTGTGTGATGCAGCAATGCCCTTTCTAACAGCAAGAACGGACCGATTTGTAAATGAATTGGAACTGTTTCTTGCTTCGGGTTTGAACATCGAAGCTTATGATGCGATTTATATTCAACGCTTGGGTTGGAGTGCTCCCATGGTAGTAACTAATGATTGGTTATGAAGAAGAAGAAGAAGCGTTGGAGGAGGTTGTTGTACATAAAACCTGTAATTCCATACTTGCATATATTTGATGATGACTTCGATAATACTAATTACAACATTTTCTTTTATGGCACGTGTAATCATGTTATTTGAAGTAACTTGATTGGTGTTTTTTAGCCACTCTTTTTTCTTAGTTGATTGATTAAGCTCAGCACAACCAAGTCAAAAGCTGTTTTGTTTTTTTCTTGGAGCTCAACTGTTTTGTTCTTTCACGTGTAATCATATTATTTGAAGTAATTTGATTAGTGTTTTTTGGCCATTCGTTTTTTCTTAGTTGATTGAAGCTCATCTTTTGGCCAAAAGAAAAAAATATCAAGCTTAGCACAGCCAAGTCAAAACCATGTTGTTTTGTATGGACTCGTGGTTGATTCCTTTATCATTCCTTGTTTGCGTTTTAAAATAGGAGAGAGAGAGAGATAGTTGAGCAATATTGGTGAAATGGCGATAGATTCTGAGTATGGAGCTTTCGTGGAGAAATTCATTCTGCACCCAAGCTCATCATCTCCTGAGCTTCCATTAAAGGACCTCACCTTTGCAGTTAAAGACATGTGAGTCCAAACTCCTTAAACTCCTTCATAGTAATATAATTCATCATTTGGGTACAGATTTGGGCTTGGGTGAAGAATGATTAACCTTTGCGTTTTATCTTGTAGAACAGATTTGATGTAGATGGATATGTTACCGGGTTCGGGAATCCCGAATGGGCAAGGACTCATCCACCTGCCACTTCCACAGCCCCCACCGTCTTGAACATACTCAAAGGAGGTGCTACTTGCATTGGTAAAACTATCATGGATGAAATGGCTTACTGGTTAGTGTCCCCCCCAAAAAAAGATTGATAAGTTCTCTCTTGTTTTACTAGGTATGACCCATCTTGCATTTTAATGATCATATTTTTTGCAGTATAAACGGAGAAAACGCACACTATGGCACACCTAGAAATCCTCATGCATCGGATCGAGTGCCTGGTGGATCTTCTAGTGGGTCTGCCGTTGCAGTTGGTGCAAGGCTTGTTGATTTCTCCTTAGGTGAGTTCTTTTTTCCTTAATTAACTGTTTACATGTCTTACTTTTCCTTAATTAAAGAAAACTTTTCTTAATATAGGAACTGACACTGGAGGGAGTGTAAGAGTACCAGCATCATATTGTGGGATTCTCGGATTCCGGCCGTCATATGGTTTGGTTTCTACCTCAGGTGTTATCCCGTTGGCTCAAAGCTTTGATACTGTAGGTAAGAAATTTACAACCCAAATTACAGCTTTACTTTGGAAAAGTTTAATTTGAAAATAAAACTTGGTATTTAGGATGGTTTGCCAGGGACCCTGTGATTCTTAATAGAGTCGGGAAGGTATTACTAGAATGGCCTGAGGTGGACCCCGTGAAACCGAATCAGATCCTCATTGCAGAAGATTGTTTCCGGCTTTCTAGTATTCCAAGTGAGAGGACAAGTCAAGTTTTTGTAAGAACAGTGGAGAAATTATTTGGTGGTGAGTTAATATACCTTATCAACTTGCAGCAATGTAGTTATATTTACAATCTGATTGAGGTTATTTCTTAATGAGATTATTTGTACAGGACATCTTTTAAAGCAGACTAATCTTGGAGACTATGTTATGGATAAAGTTCCAAGTTTGAGGCATTTTATTAATGTCCGAAATGCGGATCAAGTGCAAAATATACCATCTTTGGCAGCCCTTTCAACTGCCATGCGGTTGCTTGAAAGGTTCATGTACTTTTCGCGAATGATGAATATTGTGAAAGGGTTAGATTTGTATTTAGAGGGAAGGTGTTTCTGATTTGTTTTATCATCGTTCGAAGCATAGGTATGAATTCAAGAACAATCACGGCGAATGGGTTCAAGCAGCCAAACCCAAATTGGGACCTGGAATATCGAAGAGAATATGGGAAGCCATTAGGTCAACAGATGAAGACATTGATAACTGTCTCTCTGTGAAAAGTCAATTGCGAGAAGCTCTTCCTGCACTACTCGGAGTAATCTCTTTCTTTCCCTCTCTCTCTCTCTGAAAAGTCGATTACATTCTTGTTCATTACTTACTGGATGATTATATTATACAGGATTATGGTGTTCTTGTAATTCCTACAGTTCCCGAGCCTCCACCAAAACTACAAACAGATCCAGCCGAACTGGAAACTTTCCGTGCTAGAGCTTTTAGCTTGCTGGCAATTGCTGGAGTATCTGGATTCTGTCAAGTCTCTCTCTTTATCTTGTGTCTGTTTAAATGATAAGATTCTTCCTCCTTGTATCATCTAAAACTTTGTTCTTTTTGTGTATTTTGACAGGTGAGCATTCCTCTAGGTGTGTATGAAGGACTTCCTTTCTCAATCTCCTTGTTGGCAAAACACGGCTCGGATCAGTTCCTGCTTAATCTTATCGAGATTGTTTATGACAAGCTCAAAGAAGAGATCCAGCTGCTGGATTGTTAAATCATGCCCCTTCCACTATTACTTCCAAGTAAACACTGAGAAATGAACTTTTCACCTGATCCTCCTCTGCATTGAGGTGATATATGATCTTATACTAATAGCACGTCTCATTAACTGAGAACGCTTTCTTATGATAAATGAAATAAAAACCGAGAATAATGGTATGAATAAATTCAACTCAATTGCAAGATTGTACATATTTATAGACTCTGTGAGGATTCAAAATAAGAAAGTAATCTGTTTAATAAAAAATATATGCCTAAAATTCTTACTCTATTTATCTAAATATTGAATTTACTCAAATATGGAATATAATTATAGCTTAATTTTTAAGATTCCGATAATACTTTCAATACTTCCCCTCATGTTGGCATGAAGATATCTCTCATGACAAGCTTGTTAACTAAATTGTCATGTAACACCTTAGGAAGACCCTTGGTGGGTGTATATATTGTTTGACTAGCTGTAGGTATATAAGCTATGCATATCACACTATTATCTATTTTTTCCTTGATGAAATGCTTGTCCACTTCTACATGATTCTTCTTCAAGCTTCTTTTTTAAGTTATTGATTTTAATTGAGTCATCTTCTGTCATGATTATGTCATCTACATTAACAATCAGGATAGCTATTTTACCTTTGGTAGAATGTTTATAAGCAGTGTATGGTCAGCTTGATTTTGTAAAAAACCATGTCTTCTAATAACTTCCACAAACCGCTCAAACCAAACTCTAGGAGATTGCTTAAGTCCATATAGAGTTTTTTTCAACTTGCACACTCTACCATTCCCAAGTATTTTTTTCAAATCCAGGTAGTAGATCTATATATATTTCTTCTTGTAAGTCTCCTATTTAAAAAGACATTTTTTACCTCGAATTGATGAAGTGGCCAATTGGAGTTAACTGCAAGAGAAATGAGTATTTTAATAGAGTTAATCTTAGCAACATGAGCAAAAGTTTATTAGTAGTCAATACCATGAGTTTGGGTAAATTTTTTGCTACAAGTCTCGCCTTGTATCGTTTCACGCTTCCATTAGCTTTATACTTTACTGTGAACACGCATTTATACCTGACAGTTTTCTTGTTCTCGGGCAGATCAGTAACACTCAAACGATTATTCTTCCTAAGAGCATTCATCTCCTCTATCACAACCAATTTCCAATTCGGATCACTTAAGGGTTCCTGAATGGTTCTTGGAACAGAGAGACTTGAGATCCTAGTCACAAATGCTCTTGAGTGTTTGACAAGCTATTATACGATAAGCATTTTACCATAGGATGTTGAATGCAAGTGCGGGTTCCTTTTCTAAATGTAATAGGAATGTCAAGATCATTAGTAAACAGATTATCAAAAGATAGAGAAGGAGGATTCACTTGAGTTGTAGGGCTGTTACTCGATGAATTTGATTGGTCATCTGTCGAAGGAATGATTAGAGCTATAATACTTTTGGAAAACCTTTTTCTGATATAAACCTGAAGCTCCGATTTTGGTGGAATTACATCTCCTTATGTCTCTTATATAGTCACATTTGGCAATGTAGAAGTAGGAGTACTCCCACTAGTTTCCATATTTTCAACTCGTATTTCAGGAAAATGTTCATCAGAGTTAACTAAGGGCGTAGAGACAGTTTCCCAAAAATTATTTTCACCCATTTTGTCCTCCTTTTGAAAACCTGTTTTTCTAAAAATAGGGTTGTTCCTCATTAAAGTTTATATCTATACTTTCAATTTTTTGACTAGATTAAGACATTTGTACCTTTTTTTTATTTGATGCATAATCTAAGAAAACACATTTTTTAAATTTTGGTTTCAACTTTGATCTGAAAGCGTTTGGTATATATACACAATAGGTGCAATTGAATACTTTTTAAGGGAAGATCTATAGTGATTCAAGTTGTGTGAAAACAGTTTTTTAAAAATTGTAAGTGTTTCAAATTTCAAAACTCGAAATGACATTCTATTTATTAGATAACAGACAGTTATTAAAACATTTCCCCACAGATATTTAGAAACATTCATTGGAAACATAATGGCTTTTGTAACTTATAGTAAGTGTCTATTTTTCCTTTCAACAATATCATTTTGTTGTGGAGTGTCACGACAAGTTAATTGATGAATAATACATTTTTCTGAAAAAAATGTTCCTAATTGTTTGTTAAAATATTATATTTTTTTATCTGTTCTAAGAATGCCTATTTTGTTTGAAATTTATTTTCAATCATTTTACAAAAATCTTTGCTCAACTTCAGACTTTTTTTTTCTATTAAATAGACCCAACATAATTTGTGTGATCATTAATAAAAGAACAAACCATTTCTTTCCAGATAGTGTGTTGACCTTAGATGGACCTCAAACATCACTTTAAAACAAGTAAAATAGTCTTGAACTAGAATATACTCTTATTGGAAACGAGACACGATGGTCTTTAGCCAAATGGTAGGCTTCATAATGCAATATGAGTGATTTACTTCTTTAAATAGTGTAGGAAATAATATTTAAATATGAAAATTTAAGGTATCCTAATCTCTTATGCTATAATATGATTTGATCAAAGACAAAGGTTGAGTTGGTACTACCTAATTCTTGATCTTTGTTTAGTCCTGAAAGCAATTTCATCAAAGTAGTAGAGTCCATTACTTCCTCTAGCAGTTCCAATCATCTTCCTCGTGTTCTGGTCCTGAAACACACAGGTGAAAGGAGAAAAAAGGATGAAATAATTAGATTCCTTTGACAGTTTACTAATAAATAGAAGGTTACATGCAAGTTTTGGGACATGTAAGACTGATTTTAAGGTGATATTTTTTGAAATTTTAATGTATCATTTTCCTACAATGGGTGAGAAACTACCATCGGCTATCCTAATTTTTTCTATACCAAACCATGGATAATATGAGTCAAATAGTTATAAACAACTTGTCATATGATCGGAAGCTCCTGAGTCGATGATCCAAGGGCTAGTTCTTCTTAGAGCCGAGAGTGCTATAAGATATCTACCTATCAGTGTCATAGAACCAGTATGAGCATTAGGTGATGAATATGATTTTAGTAGTTTTAGAAGGTGATCTAACTGTTCTTTGCCTCATTTGCTGCAGATACATTCCTTTCACCTTGTTTATTTATCCTACCGTAGAGTGATCTTCCATGCAACTTATAGCAGTTTTCTCTTGTATGGCGTGTCTTTCCACAATAGTTACTTTGCAAATTATTCTTGTCTCTTGCACGCTGGTTTTAGTAGGTCTTTCTGCTAGCTTAAGCTTCAGGTATGGCTAAGGCTGACCCTTCTATATTTCTAGTCAAATTTGCAGCCTTCTTCCCTAACATTACATGTCTCCGACTTTCTTCTCTCCATACCTTTGCAAAGACTTCACTTACCGAAGGCATGAGGTTCCTTCCAATTATTCGACTACGAACCTCATCGAATTCAACATTTAACCCTACAAGAAATCTGAAGATTTGTCATGTATCCACCATCTTCTTGTATTGATTGTAGTCATCGATTGACTTCCACTCATAGCCGTTGAATAAATCTAGATCATGCCAAATTCTTTTAAGAGTATTAAAGTACTTAGTTATAGAATCCTCACCTTGGTCAATTTTCCTCAATCGTATGGTTAATTCATAAACTTAAGGTTGGTTCCTTAGATCATAGTACATAAATGAAACGTTGTCCCATAGTTCCTTGGCAGTAAGATAACAGAGGTAGTTCACACATATCTCCTTTGTCATGGAGTTGACCAACCATATCATCATCATTGAGTTTTCAGCATCCCAAATGGTATAGGTTAGATCATTCAAGTCTAGCTTGTTTGTATCACCCATGATGTAGACAATTTTTCCTCTCCCCCTAATATACATGTGGATAGACTATGACTATCTAAAGAAATTATCCTCATTCAATCTAATTGTAGTGATCTGGATGGGTGAATTTTCTGATTTGTGTTAGACAATTTGAAACTTGGGCTTAGGGAATTGATCGGAGGTGACTTCAGACATCTTATAGGGGAAGCGACAAACTCGTTTTAACCTAAGGTTTTATAACCTAGCTTTAATACCATAAAAACCAAGAATAATGGTATGAAAAAATTCAACTCAACTTTTTGTGCAAGATTATATATACTTATAGACTATTTTAGAATTTGAAATAGAAAATTAATCTATCTAATAAAAAACATATCTCTATAATTACTGTTCTACATTACTAGTTATTCTATTTACCTAAAAGTATAGAATTTACTTAAATAAAATATAATTATAGCTTAATTCCTATGATTCCGATAATCATTTTGAGGGTTATCTTAGTTTGATCGATTTACAGATATGCTCTTTTGAGCTCTGTTGTTTTAATCCTTCAAGTGTTAAATCTTTTCTTTGGGATGATAAAGAAAGACTGTCCTTTTTTAGAACTTTGTGATGATATTTGAGTTTTGCAATATACATTTCTTGTGATCAGGTATTGAGTTATCTGTTTGGTCTTTATTGAAATCAAAACTGGAATTTAAGCCCTTTTATCCAATGTTTGTGGATTCACATGACCTCTTGTGCCATCTTTAGAGCAAATTTCTAAGAATTATGAACAAACCTACATATATCATATTGTCACAATGTAGTAAATATCTCTTTGTTTGCTAACTTTTCAGGTCACTTCATTCGCTCAAATTCTTTGTTAGCCTAATTTCTCATCTACTTGCTTATTTTTCTCTTTAGATGATGATGATACTCTAAAACTCCATCTAAAGGATATGGGACTCAAATTTTCATGGCCAATTTGTAGAATCAAGGAAGCTCTTTCCCAATTGACTTGTTTCATCTCTTCTATACCCACCTCCTGCTCAGCAGAGCATATGAAATCGATATCCACTCTTGTCGAAGAAAAAAATATTCCAGAGGCGAAAATAGGACTTGCTTCTGTTGTATTAGTTTTTCTCTGGCTTTACTCCTCCATCCAAGGTATGAATCTAAATCTGTACCTCCTTCCCTACTCTTTTTGTCTTTTTTTGTTACAGTATGAGGACTGAAAAATCATGAAACCCCACATGAGTTTTCCCTGCTTGATTCCTCTCAAATTTTCATATTTTATAATGGAGAAAAGTAAAAATTGATTTTTTAATGAAAATTGCAATTTAGGAGTTAAAGTGTATAATTTCTATGGGACAAGGGGTTTTTTTTTTTTGGCGATCTTAGTATCTTATAGTTCAGGTTTTAGACGTGTCCTTAAGTGCAATTAACCCCTTCTTTAGGTACTTCTCTAAATTTTCATATTTGCTCTTCTTGTGCTTCAGATTCAAGCCGGCAACAGTAACTGTCACTTCTGAGCTACCTCTTGGATCCGGGTTCGGATCCTCCGCTGCATTTTCCGTTGCAATTGCAGCTGCCCCGCTTGCTTTCCCAGATTCTGCCAATGTTGACTTGAACTATTAAACAAATGGGCATTTGAAGGTGAAAAGATCATCCATGGAAAACCATCTGGAATCGACAACACTTTAAGCACATGTGGTACGGCCTGAAACTCCAGATTTCCCAATCAAACCAAATATACCTTATTTCAGTTACCTAACTATAAATTCTTGTGGTCTAGGTAATATGATCAAGTTCCGGTCAGGAAGTTTGACATGGATAAAATTAGACTCCCTGTTAAAGATGCTTATAACAAACACTAGGGTGGGAAGGAACACAAAGACACTAGTTGCGGGCGTTTCAGAACGGACCTAAAGACACCCTGAAGCTATGCGTTTGTGTTCAATGTGGTTGATTCTATAAGCAATGAATTCTCTACACTGATCCAATTACCTGCATATGATGATGTTTCTATAACTGAGAAGTAAGAGAAGACTGCAGAGTTGATGGAAATGAAATCTGTGGGAGTTAGCCATGCTTGTATTGAAACTGTTCTTCGGACCACTTTGAAGGAAGAGCAGATTGTAGAGTTGATAGAAATAAAATCTGTGGGAGTTGCCATGCTTGTATTGAAACCACTTTGAAGTATAAGTAATAAGCTTCTTAATTGACTGAAGGGGGAGGATGTGTTTTGACCCTTTTGCCTACTTGTATCCTTTTTCTTACCCTATTCTGTTTTCTTCTTTTTTTTAACCATATTTGACCTTTTTTCTTATTCTCTCTTCTTTATCTTACAGAGCTACTATACAGAACCAGGTTCCGCTCTACTTCTCATTCGGTTCATCAATCCTTTTTTTTTTCCCCTCATTTTTGATGCTTAATTACTTTTCCTCACAACCCATAATTACTTGTATCTATATATGTTCTTCAGTTGATTATTTGTGCTATTAGGTTTCTTGGATGATATATTCAATGTACCCAGATTTTGGAAGCTAAGAAAGTATCTCCAGTCCAACCGGTGGCTTGAAAGTTGGTTGAAAAGGGAACTCAAGCTTTGATTGAGGTTAAAAGATGATATATCTATTTCTGTATTTTGTTAAGCACATTACATCAATGTAGATCGGGTATTAAACAAGTCTGATTATTGTTAATCACATCTAACTAATAACTTGTTTTATGCGTTGATTTACAGGAGGAAGATGTTGATGTTATAATGCACATATACTTGGCATTATCAAGTATTTCTTTGAATAGGTAACTGTATCTACTTGCAACATGTTTGCATCGAAGTTATATGTCAAACTAAATCTGAATTTTTTTAAATAGGAATGAGCCAAAGAATCAAATAAAAATGCCAGAAAATAAATAGTAACCATTGAAGCTTATGACGCGGTTTATGCATGCGGTTTGCTCTCCCATGATAGTAACAAACGAAGGTAATGAAGAAGAAGAAGAGGAGGAGGTGGTTGTACAAAAACCTGTAATTCCGTACTTGCATGTATTTGATAATGACTTTGATAAAACATTTTCTTTTCTTATACGTGTAATCATTTTATTTGAAGTAATTTGATTAGTGTTTTTCTAGCCACTCTTTTTTCTTAGGTGATTGATTGAACACAACAGAACTAAGTCAAAACGATGTTGTTTTGTATGGACACATGATTGATACCTTATCCCAATTGAGCTCCAAGAAAAAAAAAAACAGTTAATGACTTGTGCCTTGTCGACATGGTTGCTGCATAACCTGTTATTTGGATGACGTAGATTTCGTTCTCATTACTTCTTGTGGTCCTCACTTTTTGTATCACTATGACCTCTCTCTCTCTCTCTCTCTCTCTCATATTGTTGCATGAATTGGAATAGCCCTGATAAGTAGCCAATTGTCTCATCTTTGTTAAGAATCTTATGTGGCTTAAATGGTCATTTGGGTAGTCCGGTGATATCATTCCTTGTTTACGTTTTTAAACTAGGGGAGAGAGAGAGAGAGGACTGAGCAATCTTAGTGAAGAGAAATGGCCATAGATTCTGAGTACGGAGCTTTCATGGAGAAATTCATTCTGCATCCAAGCTCTTCATCTCCTGAGCGTCCATTAAAGGACCTCACCTTTGCAGTTAAAGACATGTGAGTCCAAACTCCGTAAAGTCCTTCCTTCATATCGTTCATCATTTGGGTACATGAAAATCCCTTGTTTTATTGTTTATCCACATTTACCATTCTCTTTTGAGCTGAGTTATTTGTCTGCATGTTTTGTAAGTAAACACTTTTTGTTTGTATCACTTCGGCTATTTACTATCATCTTTTTCATTTGGTATGCGCAAAAGTGCTACATCTATGTTTATCCACTTATACCTCCCTTTTTTCTTTTTTTTTTTTTTTTTTTTTTTGTTGACTGTCTGGCTTTTAGCTTTTTCCTTGAGGATTTGTATTTTTTACTTTTTAAACAGATTTGATGTAGATGGATACATTACTGGGTTCGGGAATCCAGACTGGGCAAGGACTCATCCGGCTGCAAATTCCACGGCCCCCACCATCTTGGACATACTCAAAGGAGGTGCTACTTGCATAGGCAAAACTATCATGGATGAAATGGCTTACAGGTTAGTGCCCCCCAAAAAATAAATTGACAAGTTATCTCTCTTGTTTTACTAGGTATGACCCATCTTGCATTTTAATGATCATATCTTTTGCAGTATAAATGGAGAAAACGCACACTATGGCACACCTAGAAATCCTTGCGCAGCAGATCGAGTACCTGGAGGATCTTCTAGTGGGTCTGCCGTTGCAGTTAGTGCAAAGCTTGTTGATTTCTCCTTAGGTGAGTTCTTTTTTCTTGAAATTAACTTTTTACATGTCACTTACTTTTCCTAAAATAAACAAAATTAGGAAGAAAAATTTTCTTAATATAGGAACAGACACCGGAGGGAGTGTAAGGGTACCTGCATCATATTGCGGGATTCTCGGATTTCGGCCTTCACATGGTTCGGTTTCTACCTCAGGTGTTATCCCCATGGCTCAAAGCTTTGACACTGTAGGTAAGAAATTTACAACCCAATTTCAACTTTACTTTTGACATGTTTAATTTGTATATACAACTTGGTATTTAGGATGGTTTGCTAGGGACCCTGTGATTCTTTATAGAATTGGGAAGGTATTACTAGAATTGCCTGAGTTGGACCCCATGAAACCGAATCAGATCCTCATTGCAGAAGATTGTTTCCGGCTTTCTAGTATTCCAAGTGATAGAACAAGTCAAGTTTTTGCAAGAACAGTGGAGAAATTATTTGGAGGTGAGTCAATGTACCTTATCAACTTGCAGTAATGTAGTTATATATTTATAATCTGATTGAGGTTTTCTCTTGATGAAATTATTTGTACAGGACATCTCTTAAAGCAGACTAATCTTGGAGACTATGTTAAGGATAAAGCTCCAAGTTTGAAGCATTTTATTAATTTCCGAAATGCAGATCAAATGCAAAATATACCATCTTTGGCAGCCCTTTCAAGTGCAATGCGGTTGCTTCAAAAGTGCGTATACTTTTCGTGAATGATGAATATTGTGAAAGAGATAGATTTGTTTTGAGAGAGAAGGTGTTTCTGATTTGTTTTATTACCATTCGAAGCATAGGTATGAATTCAAGAACAATCACACTGAATGGGTTCAAGCTACCAAACCCGAATTAGGACCCGGAATATCAGAAAGAGTATGGGAAGCCGTTAGTACAACAGGTGAAGACATTGATAACTGTCTCTCTGTGAAAAGTCAATTCCGAGAAGCTCTTACTGCACTTCTTGGAGTAATCCCTCTCTCTCTCTCTCCCTCACTTTCTCTGTGAAAAGTCAATTACTTCTTGTTCATTACTTATTGGATGATTATATTATACAGGATTATGGTGTTCTTGTAATTCCTACAGTTCCCGGGCCTCCACCAAAACTACAAACAGATCCAGCCGAACTGGAAACTTTCCGTGCTAGAGCTTTTAGCTTGCTAGCAATTGCTGGAGTATCTGGATTCTGTCAAGTCTCTCTCTGTCTTCTGGTTGTTTAAATTATTAGATTCTCCCTTATATCATCTAAAACTATGTTCTTTTTGTGTGTGTATTTTGACAGGTGAGCATTCCTCTAGGTGTGTATGAAGGACTTCCTTTCTCAATCTCCTTGTTGGCAAAACACGGCTCGGATCAGTTCCTGCTTAATCTTATCGAGATTCTTTATGAGAAGCTCAAAGAAGAGATACAGCTGCTGGATTGCTAAATCATGACCCTTCCACTACTTCAAGTAAACACTGCAGAAGAACCTTTGTCTTAACCATCTCGTATCGTATGCTCTGATCAAAATAAATTTGTTCCTGATCCTACTCTGCATTGAGATGATATATGATGTATAACAATAGCATGTCTCATTTGTAAACTGAAAACGCTTTTTCATGATAAGTGAAAACAACATTGCAAGTAGAGAATGTAAAGTGGATCGGATATTCCAAAGGAAGAAGCTGAAAAGGAGCCTTTGTCATAAAGAACATCAGCTGCGTAATTTGACGCCTAAGTTCTTATTTATATGTATTTAACTTCTATTATTTAACCTATTTAAATATTGCATTGTGGCTTACCTGCAATTGATATTCAGTTCATGGTACACCTTTATCTTTGTTATGAAATCTAGTTTCCATTTTTTAGGACTCTACAGTAGTTCCTAATGGGTTCTTGGTTCAGTAGTTCTTATGAAAGAGGCTCTACTTCTTCCTCCATACATGGATCGAGTACTTATGATGTTTTCTTGAGTTTTCGAGGTGAAGATTCTCGGAAAAATTTCACTAGCCATTTCTACAAAGCTCTAAAGCGAAAAGGAATTTGTACTTTTATAGATGATGATGAGCTCAAGAGGGGACAAGAAATGTTGCCTGCTCATCTCGGAGCTATTGAGAAGTCCAGGATTTCGCTCATTGTTTTTTCGAAAAACTATGCTTCTTCCAGATGGTGTTTAGATGAATTACTGAAGATCATATAGAGTGCAGGGAATCAAGAAGACAGATGGTTTGGCTGGTTTCTTATGGAGTGGATCCGTTAGAAGTACGGAAGCAAATGTTAGAAAACTTAGAGGAGACGTGAAGACAGGCAAATTACCGGAGTGCTGGAAAAATGCCTGCTTGCTTATAGCAGTAATGGCTTTCTCTATTTATACTAAATTCATGATTATTACAAGTACATAAAGCTCCATAATACTTGGTTGCTTAAACTAATAGGAAAGATAATCTACTGCAAAAAACAATTAAAATTTGACTAAAAGTAAAGTATAAACGGACATAAAAGTATGCTCCAAGCAGCAAAAGCTTACTGCTACGAGCATGCTTTCTCTGCTGTAATGAGGACCACTGGTCCATATCAATCAAAATACATTTTTGGTTTTTTTCACACCAAAAACTTCAAACTTAAACTGTTTCACTGTTTCATTCATACTCTCACTCTCATTACAAACTTTAACCGAGCATAAAAATCTTACAGCTAACAGGTTGTTTTGGAGAAGCGATGGCTCAACATGAGAAGATAAATCCCATGATGGTGCAGCAATGGAGGACAGTTCTCGGCAAAGTGGCCGCTTTGTCCGGATGGCATTTAAAGAACAAGTAATACACTGCCTCCTCTATTCTTGTTACTTTCCTTAGTTTTTACTTATACACCTATTCAACTTGCTTTCAAACCTATTCATAAATTTTGTGTTGGTAGATCTGAAGCCAAATTTATTGAAAGGTTTGCTGAAGCACTCTCAGCCAAACCTTTGTACAATCAAATGGCATATCAATTTGAAAGGGGAGTCAGTATCATAAGAGGTTTCCTTGTTAAGAAATTCTTCTCATTCTTTGATGATGTTGATGAACTTGAGCATTTAGAAGTGTTGGCTGGAAAACATCAGTGGTTCAGTCCAGGGAGGTGGATTGAGTGGCCGGGATTGAAGGTATTACATTATCTAAAAGAGTATATCTATAGTGTTTAAACTAAAATTTGAATTCTTTACTACTTTTACTTTGTTCTACAGAACCTTCAAAACTTAAAGGTTGTAAGTAAACCTTAGCCACTCTAATAAGTTCATTACTGGAATCCCTGACTTGTCTACGAACCCAAATCTAGAGGAGTTGCTTCATAGAAGATGCACAAGTCTAGTAGAGATTCATCAATCCGTTGGTTCTCTAGATAGGCTCCGTGTTTTGGACCTTGATTATTGCTCAAGTCTTGAGCAGTTTCCTGAAATTGAGGGGAAAATGGAATCTCTCCATGTTGATGATTTAGCATTTTCCAGTATAAGAGAATTGCCTTCATCAACTGGCAGACTGGTTGGGCTTGTAATCTTAGATTTACAAGACAGCAGGAACCTAGAGACTCTTCCAATTAGCAGCATCCAGTTCTTCGGTAAACTTTAATGGCTTACCCTTATTGCTCTAGACTTGGCTCTAATGCTGCTTCTTCTTTGACCACATTGGAAACTCATTCAAGTCCAGAATTCCCCCCCTCAATTCGTTTAGGGATACCTTTTCATTCAAGTCCAGATCTTGGAGGTTTCGGCACTTACAATGTAGCTTTCATGGAGACTCCTCCTTTCGTTTCTTCACCGTGTTCTTCGAAGGATCAAGAGCTTCTAAAATCCAGCAGTGCACTAACAATAGATGCAAGAGGTTGAAAATCATTGGCTGGGAGTAGTAGCCACAAATTAATGACTGATATATTTCTCAACTTCAAGGAAAATGAAAGGCTGTCTCTAATTGTGAAGGGCGGGATTCCTGATTGGTTTAGTCAGTGGAGTACTAGTTATTTCATTTCCTTCTTAATTCCAGCATCACTTTTACAAGGAAAGTTACAAGTCTTGATACTTTGTGTTCATCTAAACCAGAGGGATACAAGGCGAGTTGGAGTTGAGTATAGGATTGTGATGAATGGTCAAATTTTATCTCGAACGGATAGTGTTGACTGCTATACCTCGCAGTTGGAATCGGGCAGTTTGTACTATCGTGATTATTTACCACGCACATCCTTCCCCGAAATGGATTCATTGATGCTCCATGGTGATTCTAACTTGCTCGCAGTAATTTTTGAAACCAGTCAATGGGCGGATGATGCCATAATTACAGGTTGTGGGGCCCATCTTTCAGAAAAGCAAGAACTCCAAGAAATTAGCAGCTCTGAAATTAAGGAAGCAGAATTGGAAGAAAGCATATTCAAGAAGAAAGAGGGGCCAAAAGGAGCCTTTAAAAGTGGTGAAGAACAATGAATGAAATCATGCTACAGTTGGAATCTAGCAGCCTTGGCATCATTTACATATGATATTTAACACCTATGATGTGTATGTAAATAAAGCTTGTACCTGTCCTTGTCTTCCAAACAAATTGATGTTCAAGTACTTTTGGGCCAGCGGTGACTCCCTGCCCAACAACAAAAACGGGGGCCTTTTATTTTTTGGTTTTAATGATTAAAAACAAATAATCATTCGGTGAGCTCAAATAATGGAGCAGGATCAAAAAGTTGTGAAGACGACAAGCCCAGAGAATTTTTCCTGGAAAATAATTTGGTGGGGGGGGTAAAGGAAAATGGAAGTGAAATCCAGGGCTCCTGGGAAGATCATACTCTCCGGCGAGCATGCGGTGGTTCATGGATCTACCGCCGTCGCTTCCTCCATTGATCTCTACACCTACGTTTCTCTTCGATTTCCTACTCCTTCTGGTACTATTAATCTCTCTCTCTCTCTCTCTATCGGATTTTGATTTTCTGGGTTTTTTTCAGTGTGAGGTTTTGGAGCTAATTAAGCAAGATTCATTTTGTGGGTTATCTTAATCTGATCGTTTTACAGATGCCCTTTTGAGCTTTGTTGTTTTAACCCTTTTAAGTGTTACTTAATCTCTTTGCAATGATGAAGAAAGACTGCCCTTCTAGGATTTTGTTATGATATTTGAGTTTTCTTATATACAGTTATGGTGATCAGGTATTGACTTATCTGTTTGGTCTTGATTGATATCAAAACTGGAATTTAAGCCCTTTTATCCGAAATTTGTGAATTTACATGACCACTTTTTGCCATCTTAGAGTAAATTTCTAAGAATTATGAACAAACCTACATATATCTTCTCTTCACAATGTAGTAAATTTCTTTTTGTTTGCAAACTTTTCAGGTCACTTCGTTCACTCAAAATTCTTTGTTAGCCTAATTTCCCCTCTACTTGTTTTTATTTTTTATTCTTTAGACGATGATGATGCTCTAAAACTCCACCTAAAGGATCTGAGACTCGAATTTTCATGGCCGATTGGTAGAATTAAGGAAGCTCTATCCCAATTGACTTGTCCCATCTCTTCTACACCCACCTCTTGCTCAGCAGAGCATATGAAATCGATATCCGCTCTTGTTGAAGAACAAAATATTCCAGAGGCGAAAATAGGACTTGCTTCTGGTGTATCAGCTTTTCTCTGGCTTTACTCCTCCATCCAAGGGTATGAATATTATTGTAAATCTGTGCCTTCTTCCCTATTCTTTTTGTCTGGCTTTTGTTACAGTATGAGGACTGAAAAATTGTGGAACCCACATGAGTTTTCCTTGCTTGATTCCTCTCAAATTTTCATCTTATAATGGAGAAAGGTAAAAATTGAAATTTTAATGAAAATTGCAATTTAGGAGTTGTGTTATCTATAAAGACATGAGTATCTTTTTTTTTTTTTTTACGATCTTAGTATCTTATAGTTCACAGGTTTTAGACGTTTAGTGTAATTAAACCCTTCTTTAGACACACCTCTAAATTTTCATATTTGCGTTCCTTGTGCTTCAGATTTAAGCCGGCAACAGTAGCAGTCACTTCCGAGCTACCTCTTGGATCTGGGTTGGGATCCTCCGCCGCATTTTCCGTAGCAATAGCAGCTGCTCTGCTTGCTTTTTCAGATTCTGTCAATGTCGACATGAGTCAACAAAGCTGGTTACCATATGGCGAAAGCGAACTTGAACTACTAAACAAATGGGCTTTTGAAGGTGAAAAGATCATCCACGGAAAACCATCCGGAATTGACAACACTGTAAGCACATATGGTACGGCCTGTAACTCCAGATTACCCAAGCAAACAAAATACACTTATTTCAGTTATCAACTATAAATTCTTGTGGGCCAGGTAATCTGATCAAGTTCCGGTCAGGAAGTTTGACACGGATAAAACTAGACTCCCCATTAAAGATGCTTATAACAAACACTAAGGTGGGAAGGAACACAAAGGCACTAGTTGCAGGCGTTTTGGAACGGACCTTAAGACACCCTGAAGCTATGCGTTTTGTGTTCGATGCAGTTGATTCTATAAGCAACGAGTTCTCTACCCTTATCCAGTTAACTGCAAACGATGATTTTTCTATAACTGAGAAGGAAGAGAAGATTGCAGAGTTGATGGAAATGAATCAGGGCTTGCTTCAATCCATGGGAGTTAGCCATGCTTGTATTGAAACTGTTCTTCGGACCACTTTGAAGTACAAGTTGGCTTCAAAATTGACCGGAGCTGGAGGTGGAGGATGTGTTTTGACCCTTTTGCCTACCTGTATCCTTTTTCCTACCCTATTCTGTTTTCTTCTTTTTTTTAAAACCATATTTGACCTTTTTTCTTATTCTCTCGTCTTCATCAGATTTATGGTTTGTTTCTTCTTCCTTGACTGTGTGAACTAGTGCTATCAGGAGCAGTTGTTGATAAAGTGATTGCAGAGCTACAGTCATGTGGATTTCAATGCTTGATTGCTGGGATTGGAGGAAAAGGTGCTGAAATTTCTTTTGCTGCTGCTTCTTGATTTTTCTAGAAGATGCTCTCTTTGAATCATAAATGTTGGGAAAATAGTATCAAAAATAAAAACTGAGATGTTATATCCAAGTTTCATGTTGTATCAATGGCTTGTTACTTTTCCCCCTTGCTCTCTTATGGTTTCACTTTCACCTTGTTCCAAGCTTTCACAGTACTTTGTATTCACTCGAGCCATGTTTATTCAAGGTATCTCTTCTCCTTTACCCTTCCCCCCCCCCCCCCTAGAAACAGTAGAATTTACAGAAAATCGACCAGAGATTCAGCCCTGGTAAATTATATGCCGTGCCTTAAACTGTTTTTTATCCGAAGGCCAAAAGCAAGGTACATCATCAGCTCAAGCCGAGGGCTAAAATGAGATCTCTCTAGCATTGTATTTGATAGATTATCAAGCTGAATCTCTACTTCAAAAAATAATGCTAAATGAGACAAAATATCACTAATTAAACATATTCAAAGTAACAAAACCTACATGTAGCTTTAAGTTCCAAAAGAAAAAACAGAAGAAACCACAAAAGTGAGCATTTAATATGTATAACATAGCAACGCATGGAATGGCAAACTTACATCACAAAACCAGAAAAACCCAACAATAGGACAGCCCAAAACCGACGTGACGTCATCATCAAGGAAACCGCGCCGGAAAAACTTCCTATCCGGCTATTGGTGGTCAAAACGATGACCATCCAATCATCCTCGGACCCAATACCGACCCCGGTATACTTGGAATCATTCAAATACTTGACGTATTGAGTGTGAGTGTAATTTGTAAGGACAAGAGTAGGGATCAATTTCGGAACGCAAACTGGCATGATGACTCCGTCCGAGGTTGTGTTTATGTCCACGCCACATTTGTTGGTGTATTTGGGCATGTCTGAGAGCTGAGTCGGACTCGTTCCTACTATGTTTGCTCTGGTTGTTGCTGTCGTGCATGGCTCGTCTTCTAGGTCGTCTGCAAATTCATCTGCTATGCAGTCGGCTCGACCGTTTTTGGTCAGTTCTGGTAGGTTGAGTGTCTTTCTATAACTGTTAATGCCTAGTAGTACATTGTCTTCAATATCTGCATGCATAAACAGAATAAGAAACCATATCAAGAATGTTTTTAACATGAGAAAGGGAGAGCTAGTACGCACCATTGCTGAGAACTAAACATGGTAGCAAAACCATGCAGAAAGCAAACAGACAGAAAAAGTTAAGATTGAGAGAGGCCATGTTTCTTCTTAGTGATCAGAAAAGAAGAAGAGAAGAGGATGAAGAGAAAAGAAGGGATGGATCATTTCAAGATATAAATATTTTCTGTGTTGGCTTTCAGATTTGAAAATCAGTAAGTAAAGGACAGGTAAGAACTTGCTTCCTCATAGTCGTGGCAGACATGCAAAACATCTAAAGGGACAATTCGGTTTGTCCCAATATTTATTAACTACTTGATGTTTTTTTAGAAAAACAAAACAAAGAAAATCAAGATTATAATCTCAAAATTAGTTTTTGATTCTTCAAACTGTGAAAAATACTTGATAAGACTATTTGTCAATGTATTTGATGTCGGAAACACCTTCAAAAATATGAAATTGTTTGTAGAAGTTTATTAAATATAATATTTTAAGTTTTTTTTTTATTTTTTTTTATTTTATAGTATGTTATGTACTATATTTATATTTAATTTTTAAAAAATGCTCTTATTTTATAATAGATTTAATAATAAATATAAATTAAGAATTATTCTCTTTTTTTAAAATATATATATATATATATTTACTCATCACCTATCAAAATTTTCACTCAAAATTTTCTATAATATTTTTCATAATTTTATAATTTATAACAAAACTTTCTAAAATATATACATATAAAATCACAACATATTATTTAAATAGATTTTATACTCTTATTATATACTCTTATTATAAATTATATACTCTTTATTTAACTTATTAATTTAAATAGATTTTGAGAATAATAGAGAAATTGGACGAAACAAAATTGGCAAGAGAAGAACTTAAACTCTCAAGCTCTTACTAAAATTAATATTTAAAATTATCACCTTAAGCTATCATATTTTTTTTTATTATAAAAATTACTCTAATTATATATAATTAATATATCGATCTATCGTAAATTTTAGCAAAAATTGGAGGCGGAGGTTAAGAGAAGTAAGCTTTGGATGGGTAGTGCCAACCCTCGCTCACCCCTTCCTCCAACCCTACTCTCGGGCATCGTATGAGTAAGACAATTAGTTTAAACATATAATTAGGAGAACACAGTTTGTAATTGTTATGAAAAAATTATTATAAAATACAAATTTGGGAAAATGGTTTACACCAAACAAACTTTGAATTTTCTTAATACTTATGTTAGCTTAATTACATTAGTTGTAATATGTAGGCATGAGCATGGGTAGCCAATCTGACCATCCGACCGACCTAATTGCATCATTAGATAATGAGTAGTCAGAACCTGACTCTCAAGTTTTATATTCAGTTGAAAGTCTTATCAAAAAGTTGAATCTGGTTAGATATGTACAAAAAAATTATAATCTTTTTTTTTTCTCCCATACAAAAAAATAAATAAAATACCCGTAATGAAGAAGTTTCTTTATGCTGCTATCATATGAATTGGTGCCACCCTTCGAGTTGCGGTGATTCATGAAAAAGAAAAAATTGAGTTGGATTCGAGTATCCGATCTATTTAATTTTATTGAAACCAGTTAAATATAGGGTTTGAATTGATCGGATTATTAGAAATAAACTAAAATAAGAATATCTAAATTAATTAAACTGAGAGGATTAGTGGGTCTAGTTTGATTTTGGTGAAAGTTTAACAAAATTATAGAAAGGAGATTGAAATTATAATTAAGGAATCAAAACTTTGAATATATTCTTTTGGTATTTTTGTTTATCCTTTATTCAATTATTTTCTGATTCGATTGAATTAAATAGGATATGAAAGTTTGATGAAACACGGGTAGCATCTTGAACCCGCATTGACAAGATAACAAGCAGGCAAGGCAAAGTTGATGAGACAACTGACAAGATAACAATTTCCAGCTCAAAAGATGTTTGCTTCAAAGTTTACTAGCTATAAGATATCCGTACGACGTCGTAACTCTTTCCATATTTGCCAGCTCTTCCTCTCTCTCTCTCTCTCTCTCTCTCTTTGATACAAGAACGGACATGGCTTTTTCTCTCAAGCTCACTCTCTTCATCTTCCTCTTTGCCAATGCCTTATTGTCTCATGCTTCAGCGCGCAGTGATGATATCTACTCTGTCTAAGTATCTGTCCCTCCCTCTCTATGAAATCGAATGCTACATGAATTTTGCTACTTTTAGTTTTCCTTCTTCAATTCGTAGAAACCATCGTATATGTCAAAATGACATGAATAACTACGAATTCCTTGTCATAAACTGAGTACATTACAAGTAGGCTTCTTCTATGCGAATGTTACGTGGACTTTCTTAGAAGAATTATAGTTACTCGTTCGTATTATTTATGGATAAATTTGATCTAACATAAACTGATATTCAATCACAATTCACAACCATATATAGAATTTGATATGATATGAGGACTATCATTACTATTTATAATTGTGAATTGATATGATATGGTAAATGACGGAGCCAACTTAAGAATTCACGTAAAGTCAGTGTGTAGTAAGCGTAATTCTGCAAATCATAAAATGTACACCTGTAATTTTGAATGCCACAAGAGCTGACTTGTTATTTACTCTATTTGTCATCAATAGATGAAGAAGATGAAGATGATCTACTCAACAGGATCAACGATTACAGGCAAACCCTAAGCCTCACAGCCCTAATAAAAAATTCAAAGGCAGATTGTTTAGCAGAGAAGTAATAGCAATAGAGATAGAAAACCAACCGTGCAATAACCAAACAGATGATTTTCAAGACCCAGAATCCAAAATCGCGGACTTCGAGCGGCTAGTAAAGAGCTGCAAAATCAACCTCAATACTACCACTAATGTCGCCATCTTGCCTGTCTGTGTCTCCAAGATCGATCTTGCTCTTAACACTTACACATTCACTCCTATCGCTATGAGAAGTATGTTAACAGCTCCAAGTTTGTTGGAGCTGGTGCTGGGTCGGAGAATAATTGGGTTGTTGTTGCTTTGAGCACTAATACATTTGATGGGTCTTTTTCTAGTGCTAGTCTTAATTCTATTATGATATAGTAAAGATTGATAATTAAACAAACAAGACTTTATTGGTCAAAATCTATTATAGACAACAAATGAAACAATAAGTTCTAAGTTTCGGTTAATCGATTGAATCGTTTTGTTCATTTTTGGCCCATGATTAGAACTATTATTCTTGAGAATGAGACCTAAAAGCAAAGATCTTTTCTTTTCTTTGCAGCTTTGATTATAACAAGCAAAGAAGATACTTTGTGGTAGAATTAAACTCCTTTCCTTCACAGCCAAGGCAAGTCACAAAATTTTGGTATTCCTTTACTGTCTGTTTTATATATGTTCGCACATGCATATGATCTCCATTAATCTACAGACACAAAGCTGGAAAGCTTAGATGGCCTCCCTCAAACACATCAATCTATTCCTCACATTGTTTCTCTCTGTCTTTCTATCATCATCTTATTCCATTCTCGGATTTTCTGATCTTAGTATGTACTCTTTATCCACTTTCTCTCTCAATTAATCAAACACATTAATATTTTGTAAGTACCATTTAACTATATAATATATAATGTTGATCTTTATATACAGCTGATGACGAGAAAAATCTACTAGAAGGAATAAACAATTATAGGAACTCACTGAAGCTTCCTCCCCTCGCCCACAACGGCAAGGCAAATTGCCTAGCTTCAAATATCGGAGACACACTTGATGATAAAAGCACATTGAATTGCTCAGACTCAGTTAGATTCAGTCAAGTAAATGGGACAAACCCTACATTCAAAGACTACAACACGTTCTTGAAGAATTGCAAGATCAACAAGAATACCACTAAAGACGGGGTCATTTTGCCGTTTTGTGTGTCCAAACTAGAATTTGTGCTCGGTAACTACACACGTTATGGTTATTCTAAGTTTATCGTTGATCCTAAATATGTTACAATTGGGATCGATCTCGAGGATGATTGGATTGTTGTTGTTTTAACCACTAGTAATTATACCGGGCAATTTTCTAGTACGGCAGATTCTATAACACGTCGTGTTAGGCATTGTTTGGAAGCTATTTTATTAGGGTTTATGATTTTATTGATGACTTAGAAGTTTATATTATTGAAGAAATTTTTATGTAAATGTTTTTTTTTTCTTTTAAATATCATAAATCGGTTAATTATAATCGTAAATATGTAAATCGTCGTATTATTGAATTGTGGGTCCAAAAATTTATGTATTATTTATTGGACAAGGAGGTGGTTGTATTGTTGAAAATAAAAATAATTAATCAAAAGCATATGATCTAAGTAGTACTCAAATTTATTAATTTGGCTTATTTATAATTAAAGTTTATCAAAGATATGTTTGACCGAGTGCACTAACTCGGTAGACAAACAGGACTTATTCTCGCAGTAGGGTTTCTAGTCTAGGGTTAAATTCTCGCCATTTCACTGAGCTCTTGCATCTTCAGTTGCTAAGAAATTCAGAGAGAGAGAATCAGAATGTTGGACATCAATTTGTTCAGGGAAGAGAAGGGTAACAATCCCGAGCTCATCCGGGAGTCTCAACGCCGTCGTTTCGCCGACGTTGGGATCGTCGACGAGGTCATCCAGCTCGACAAAGAATGGCGCAAACGTGATCCCCTCTCCCCATTTATGGCTAGAAATATCGTTCTTCGAAATTTGCTTTTTTTTTTTTTTTTCTTTGACCTTTAATTTTGTTTGTTTTTAGGCCAATTCGATCTGGAGAATCTACGCAAAGAGTTCAATAAGATCAACAAGGCAATTGCTCAGCTCAGAATAGCAGGGAAATCTTCTAATTCAGAGGAAGATCAGAAGCGGAATGCAGAGGAAGCTACTGAAAAGGTTAAGGATACAGAGGAAAATAAGAAGCTGACTGCAGAGAAAGAAGCTGAGGCTAAAGACGTGTTGCAACAGTTGAATTCAAAACTGGAAACTATTGGAAATCTTGTGCACGATTCAGTTCCCATCAGTAAGGATGAGGTATGGTGTTCAGATATGTTCATTTTACTTTACATTTGGGAGTTTTTTTTTTTTTCTTTGAATTATAGGAAATTATAATGTTTTTTAGGCAAATAATGCTGTGATAAGATCGTGGGGCGAGAAACGTGTCGAACCGAAACTAAAGAACCATGTTGATCTAGTTGAGCTTCTTGGGATCGCAGATACTAAGAAAGGTATTGAATTTCAGTCATTATTTTCTCAGAAGCAACTGCTTTTGTCTTAGTCCAACAAATTTGTGAGATTTAGCGTTAATTTTCATTGTATGACATGATTATTCTTTAGTGTTTAGATGAAGCTTCTTGTCTACTCTACACAACCCTTATATGCAAATATTTTAATTTTTAACATTTGAAAAGTGGAGCTCCTGTTCCTGTCCTCTTTCAAACCTATTTTCTTATGAACCATTCTTGATTCTATGTTGATACGAAATTGTTTCTATACAGATCATTGACACTATATTCATCCTAAACTGTTGAAAACATGTAGGTTCTGACATCGCTGGAGGTAGAGGTTTCTACCTTAAAGGAGACGGCGTCCGTCTCAATCAAGCTCTCATTAACTTTGGTCTTGATTTTTTGGAGAAGAGAGGATATACCTTATTGCAAACTCCATTCTTCATGAGAAAAGATATCATGGCAAGATGTGCTCAGTTAGCACAATTCGATGAAGAACTCTACAAGGTCAGTGGATGCCCTTTTCTACTGTTATGCCATTAAAATCTTAACAATGTATGAGTCTATAAATTTTTTATTTTAATTTTTTGACTGTTTATATAGAACTTATTTACACACAAGTGAATAATTTACGTTCTTTTTCTACATATTTTTGAATACTCTCATTATTGTGATGGTTGGTATTGAATAGGTAACAGGTGAGGGGGATGACAAATATCTAATTGCCACTGCTGAACAACCACTTTGTGCATATCATTTAGAAGATTGGATCCATCCTACTCAGTTGCCCATAAGGTTATATTATATTCTTTGGTCATATCTATTTCTAGACTGACGTATCACCTTTTATCTCATATAAATCAATTATTCTACTAGGTATGCTGGATACTCTTCATGCTTCCGTAAAGAAGCTGGTTCCCATGGTCGAGATACACTAGGAATTTTCAGAGTACACCAATTTGAGAAAGTGGAGCAATTCTGTATGACCAGCCCAAATGGCAACGACTCTTGGGAAATGCACGAGGAAATGCTTAAAAACTCTGAGGAATTTTACCAAACGGTAGATATACTTACTCTTCCTTTTAGTTGCAAGCTCACATTTAGCTGTCCTGTGTTTTACTTTTATTTACTTTCTTGTTCTTGCAGCTAAAACTCCCATATCATGTTGTGTCCATAGTTTCTGGTGCTTTAAATGATGCAGCTGCAAAGAAGTATGACTTGGAAGCTTGGTTTCCATCATCCCAGACTTACAGAGAACTTGTATCCTGTTCAAACTGTACAGATTATCAGTCCAGAAGATTAGAAATTCGATATGGGCAGAAAAAGGTATGCCCTCTAGATCTATTATATATTTTGTAATATTGAAACTGATTATGCGGATGTGAAAATTTGTCATAAGTGCACTTCAACCCTATGTTTTTATTTTTCTTGATTTGATAACTGTTTTCCTTTTTTCTTTTCTTTGCAGAGCAATGAACAGACAAAGCAGTATGTTCACTTATTGAACTCAACTCTAACAGCAACAGAGCGGACTATTTGCTGCATTCTAGAGAACTATCAGAAGGAAGATGGTGTTGAAGTCCCAGAAGCTCTACGACCATTCATGGGCGGAAAGGACTTCTTACCTTTCAAGAACCAACTGGCACCTGAGGCCAAAGGGAAGAAATCAAAGGCCTAATTACACTCTTTTAAACCTTCCTTAGAGGAGAAAAAAAAAAGAAAAAAAAGGAGATGCTGACAATTACAATGGAAGCATTAATGTACTAGATTAATTCGGAATGATTTGGGCGTATGATTACATTATTCATGTCTTGGACATGACTCCATTAGTGTCATTATATTTATAGATGTAACCTCATCTGGTTCAAACTATATATCTTTGAAAAATTATATTGTCTTCCTGGCTCTGTCTCTCTCTCTCTCTCTCTCTCTCTCTCTGTCAGCAGTTGTGACATGTCAGGGGGAAAATTCTGAAGTATTTTTCTTGGCCTTCTGCAGGGGAAGCAAATTGTGGGTATCTGGAAAAGCAGGCACAAATTTCACTTCTATCATAAACATGTTTGAGAGGGAGATCAACATGGTCCAGAAACTAGGGTTTAGAATCTTCCGACTCAGCTTCAAATGAAAACAGAGTTGGAAGCTGAATTCAGCTTCTTCTTTCTTTTAGACTGTTTGCTCAAGGAATAATTACATCATTCACAGTAATTATGAAGAATCTTGATATATAATTTTGGTCCGCATTTTTTTACTAATAATGATAATAATAATAAGAATGATAATTCAAGTTTGGCCGATTAAAGTACATACTTGGGTTTGATATCTTTTAGGACTCAATTGAACTAATTAAAATTTCAGGGGATGAAATTGAACAATCAGTAAAATTTTAGAATGAAAAATGATAGTTTTGCCATTTTTTTTTTGTACTACTACCCATGTCAAATAGTTAATCAACAGTCGCCAAAAAAGAAAAAAAAAGGTATTACAATATGTATTTATAAGAGTTTTGATAAATTCAATTTAGACTGTTATTTTAATTTATTTCTATTTTTACCCTGAACTATTTTGTTAATTCTTTTTCTCCCCATCTCCGTGTTCTCTAGGATTCCAATCCAATCCATCTCCAATTCCTAGAGGGGGAAAAGAAAAAAAGAAAATGTTTTATCATCGTTTTGATCCTCCTACTTTCACATTTTTCTCATTTCAGTCTTTATACTTTTGATCAAATCAATTTAGTCCTTGAATTAACTCACTTTTTCTATTTTGGTCCATTCTGTTCATTTCTGTTATTATTGTTGACGGTAAGAATCTACATGGCACAATTAATTTCTCTCACTAAAATTAAAGATGACAAATCATCCTTCACATTATCAAATTTTTTTTTCATCTTCTTCTCATCATCAACACCTTCTCCCCATTGCACCATTTTTCTTCTTCTTTTTCTTCTCATATCTCTCTCTCTCTCTGTCTATCTCTTCCATCTAACAAAACCCCATCATTTCCTCCATTGTTTCTCTTGAAGTCTCTTGATGTGAATTGTAGTTTGCTGTGAATTCACATTTTGAATTTGATTGAACTTAGGAGTGTCTAACTAAGAGAAATTAATTATTCCATATAGATTCTTACTGTCAATAATATTAATGGAAAGGAATAGAAAGACTGAAATAAGAGTTCAAAGACCAAATTGATTCAATCTAAAATATAAGGACTAAAATTGGAAAATCATGAAAGTATGAGTACCAAAACGATTATTTAACCAAGGGCAAAAAGGAAAGAAGGAAGAAAGAAAGTAGTCGACCGTCAGACACAGAAGCTCTCAGTTCAGATCATTCCGTTTTGCTTTCATTTCTGCTCAGACATCTGCCTTCTCCTTCTCCATTACTGTAATTTTCGAGTGGTATGTATATGTAGTTGTTGCCTACTTCACTGCATGTTCAATCTGCTCTGTTTCTTTCATTTTTATTGCGTTGATTTTTCAGGTTCTTCGTCTAAATTTAGCTTGGAATCCGTGGAAAAAAGAAAGTAAATTCATGCTGTTGAATTCTGATTATCATCGTTGTTCTGGTTACAAATCCTTCTAACAACTTTTCTTTTTCAGGCTGAAAGGTGCTTTTTTTTTTTTTTTTCCAGTTCACTTACACAAAGTTTCTTGCTTTGCTGCAACTTAAACCGTACTGTATTTGTATGCTGCATATATATATGGAACATCTGAAATAGCTAATTTTACTTCCTTTTTATGATAGCAGATGGAGTATGAAAGCTCATAAATTTAAGAAAGATTTCTGATTTAAATGAGTATAATGGGACTTTGACCTAGTTTCCTAGCAGTGATGTTAATTTGGCTAAGGAAGTGTTGATCCTGTGTTTTATTGGTGACAGAGGGAATAAGTGACCGAGTCATCTCAGTTTAGTCAAAATTTATTGGAACAATAATCCTAATTTTGTTCAAATTTGAGTAGTTTTTGATACTACTAGTTGTTAATGTGCTACCAAAATCACAGTTGATATATAGAAAAGTATATCGACTACATATTACTATGGTTGGGTGTGGGAGCATATGTGCATAGTACGTACTTTCCCCAGTAACGAGTGTAGATCATCCTCAAGCTATGTTAGTTATAGAATTTTGAATGTGAAGAGGGGATGACCATCTTCACCCATGCATCATCTTCCACATTTTCTAAGGCTCAGATAAAGAATTACCTCAACCAGGGTATTAGCTCCTTCAAACAGCTCAAACGTGTTCATGCACAGGTTGTCCTCCCAGGCCTTGACCAAGATAACTATCTTATCAACATGATCTTGTGTTGTGGCTTCTACCTTGGAGAGAGAAATTACAGCAAGCTTGTCTTTAACCAAGTCAAAAAACCCAATATTTACGTTTGGAATACCTTGATTCGAGGGCTTGTATCTAAGGATTGCTTTGATGATGCTATACATTCATATGGATTGATGCGGAAAGAGGGATTCTTACCCACTGATTTCACTTTGCCTTTTGTTTTGAAAGCGTGTGCATGGAATTTGGGTTTTCATCTGGGTTGGAAGATTCACACACTTATGCTGGTTTTGATTTTCATGTGCATGTGAAGACTAGTTTGCTTTCTTTGTATGCTAAATTTGGCCATTTAGAACACGCCCTTAAGGTTTTTGATGATATACAAGACAAAAATATTGTTTCTTGTACTGCTATTATAACTGGGTATGTTGATAATGGCTGATATAGAGAAGCCATTGATTCTTTCAGACGGTTGCTTGAAATGGGTGTTGAACCTGACAATATTATTCTAGTACTGACTGCATGTACAAAATTTGGTGACTCAAAGAACAGCAAGTGGATAGATAGATACCTAACAGAGAGTGGAATGGTAAAGAATAAAGTTGTGGCTACCTCTTTATTGCATATGAATATCACGTTTGGAAATATGGAGCAAGCATACAAAATTTTCCGTGAAGTGCGAGAAAAGGATACTATTATTTGGACTACAATGATTCAGGGTTCTGCATTTAAAGGACACCCAAAAGAAGCAGTAGACCTTTTCTTTCAAATGCAAGCAGAAAATTTGAAACCTGATGGTTATGCAATGGTTGGAGTTCTTTCTGCTCGTTCAAAGTTAGGAGCTTTAGAATTAGGGAATTGGGCTAGTAGCGTGATGGATAGAGATGAATTCTTGTCTAATCCTGTTCCTGGTACAGCTTTGATTGACATGTGTGCAAAATGTGGAAGCATGGCTCAGACCTGGAAAGTATTCTTAGGGATGAAGGAGAAAGATCGAGTGGTATGGAATGCTACAATCCTTAGGCTTTCTATGAACAGAAATGTAAAAACCTCATTTGGTTTATTTGGGCTTGTTGAGAAGCACGGTATTCGGCCTGATGGAAACACTTCCATGGGGCTTCTTTGCGGGAGTACTCATTCCGGTCTTGTTGATGAGGGTCGTCAATACTTCAATAGCATGAAGCGTGTCTTTCACTTGACCCCTACAATTGAGCATTATGGATGCATGGTGGATCTTCTTGGCCGTTCAGGGGTATTAGCTGAAGCTCGTGAGTTGATCAAAAACATGCCGATGGAGGGATCATTATTAGGCGCATGTAGACTACATAAAGATACCCATTTGGCCGAACATGCTTTAAAGCAACTTTTCAAGCTAGAACCGTGGAATTCTGGTAATTATGTTCAATCGTCCAATATTTTCTCTGCAAGTCATAGATGGGCTGAAGCGGAAAAAATCCGATCGAGCATGGAAAGGGTTAAAGAAAATACGCAGCTGCAGTTCGATAGAGATAGGTGGAATTGTTCACGAGTTCCTTGTGGGAGCTACGCTCCATCCATTGTCAGACAAGATATCTGCAAAGCTCGATGAATTAGCCAATGAGTTGAAAGCCGCAGGTTATGTTCCGACGACAGATTTTGTGCTGTTCGACATAGAAGAGGAGGAGAAAGAGCACTGGTTGGGTTTTCATAGTGAATAACTGGCCGTTACATTCGGTTTGATAAGTTTGGATCCAGGATCTGTCATTAGAGTTGGTAAGAATCTTCGCGTTTGTGGTGACTGTCATGAGGCCATAAAGCTCAGTTCTAAGATTACAAGGAGAGAAATTGTCATAGGGGATAATAACCGATTTCATTATTTTATTGATGGTTCCTGCGCGTGTAAAGATTTTTGGTGAAAAATTAGAAATAAAATACCTCAATTTTGGTAAAGTTATTAAATTACCGAGGTAAAATATCTAATGAGCAACATACTTCAGCTCATCGATAATGTTGTAATCCTTAACGACTTACACTCGGAGGTCTGCCTAGCAGCAGGTAATAGCTCCCTGATCGAGCACGCCGAAGATGAGCGAGCCTAAGCAATCTGTAGAAGAGGATGTAAAAATGTATCGGTTGGGGAGCATTTTGCCTATAGGAAAGCACCTACAAGTAGTGTAGACAAAGCGGAAGCGAAAATGTCACAATGCATCGGTTGGGGAGCATTTTGCCTTATAGGGAAGCATCCGTACAAGTAGTGGTAGACAAAGCGGAAGCAAAAATGTCACATTAGCATAGCGTTAATCATTACAATTATTGCATATTCAATGTATATTGAATCAAAATGCCTAATTTTACTTAAAAACTAAGGAATTTGGGGTACAAGTAAAGGCGACAAAAAATAATATTAGTTCTGTATTTATATCATCGTAAGTAAATGAATACAAGATGTCTAAATGGACGAAGAATACATATATTTTTACATCCGCAACAGTAAAAGGACCAAAAAAAATCTCTCTTTTGTGACTGAACTGATCTACATCATGTTTAAGCCTCTTCTTTGTTAAAGCGGGGGCCAATCCATTCTTATACAGTGACGGTGAATAGATAAAGCCTCAGAACAACAGCTAGAGCCAGTTGCAGTACGAAAATACAGGCCACAACCACGAACCATCTTTCCCCGGCCGACTTAATGTGAGCTCGAAGATTAAGTGCAACGAATGTTGCTGACATAAATCCGGCAATACCTGCAACTACCCATCTGAATATTGCATGCGGGACAATAGACAGACACTGCAAAATAAACATAAAAGAATTTTTGCCAATTAAGCTGATGATGTGAATAGTGAAAGTTTGGGAATTTATACAGCGGATTGAATAAGCAGGTATGGCTTTATACTATACAAGAAAAGACATACCAGTGCTGGAATAAAGACAAAGAGGGAGTAGCCATAGAGACAAAAGAGTTGTACAAGGCCTGATGGTGCTGAGAAGTATTTGAGGATTACAAATAGGCCTACGGGAACAACAGTGACAAAGCCATAGAACAAACCAGCTGACCAGGGTACCAAATTTATGTCGTAATTCCATTCTTTACCCTTCAACTTGTGTGCGACATATGTTACAAAAGTCCCAATAGCAGCGGCTACAAATATGAGAGTAGTGCATATCCAGAATGGTCCATATCTGACCAAATTACAATACGATCAAACAACAGTCCATTAGAATAAAAAAGAACAAATGGGTAAATAACTTATACACCCCCCAATTTAAGTTGCAACACCAGTTTAACAGGTCGCGTTATTGCTGTATATTGAATTTTTTTCCAACTTGAAACTTTCTATTAATGTCTAAATAACTCTTCAGCCTTGAGAAAGAATAATTCAAGGATGCAGCAAAAACTTTTATCAATGCATGAATATATGAAACCAAGAAGACTTACAAATCCGGGTTGGTTGCCGTCTTTTCATTAAAATTTCCCCTGAATGGAAAGAGAGAGTCCTTAATCCTCTCTAAAACATCTGTAGTATCAACATCGAAGTATTGCTTGTATCCAGAAACCTTGAATATGCTGAACCAACCACTAGATTGAGTTTCATTAGGGCTAGAACCGGAGCTGGAAGCAGGTTTTGAAAAGGTATCTGTACCAGTAAAAATAGCTATTATCTAATGAGCAGACATAAAACTCACAAGCACTAGTTAATCTTCAACTTTAAGTACCTCGTGGAAATTTAAAGATGATATGTTTAAATTGCTTCGAGACCTCTCATAATAAAAATTATAGAATTTTCAATGAAACAAATTAAAGTGAATGAAATATAACATTTCTTCTTCCCACATGCTCTGGTGTAAGCAAGACCACACTTGCAGCTATCCCTTAAACAAAAATTATTCATTCTTCTTCATAAACAAATCAACTTAAAAACGTTTGGCTTACTTTATGCCATTAACAGATGCAGAAACTAGAAATTTAAAACATTTATTCTCCCCAAATTTAATAAGTTAATATTAGCGCCAATCATAATAGTATAATGACAATACCATCAGAATCCTTAGGAGGTCGAGAGCCACCAGAAATCTTCCCTTGTGCTTCAGAGGGAGGAAATGTTTGAAGGTTCGAATCTACGGAAATTTATCAACCAATTAACACAATCTACCAAAAAAAAAATTGTATGAAAGACATACAACACAAAAACAGTTCCAGTCAACTCCCTACAACCATATAACACAATTTCGGATCCCAAAGACATAAACTATATCAGCCAGAGGGAAATATATCAATTAGCTAAATTTCCCATAAAGAATTCAGCATTCATTTAGAGGGGGAAAAGGCTCCAGATCTAACACTAACAGTCTCTTCAGCATTTCCTCGCAAACAAACGAGCTGATGATTCAGAATCTCTACCACAAATAAACCTCAACAAAAACTCGAGAATTCGAGTGTCAAAAACGTTGAGAACAATTCATTACCCGTAAATTTAACAGTGACGGGAGGTGGATCTGGAACAGCCTGCGAGGATTAACACGAAATGAGGGACTCGAATCCCAATTTTCTTAATTACGATAGAAAAATTCTTCAAAAACCATTACATTCAACACGAAATACAATTCCGGATTGAGAAAAATCTTTCTGAATCATATTAAGAAACGAAGGAAGACAAAAACAGAAAGAGAGAGTTGGAAGCTTACAGGTACAGATCCTGAGACGCTTTGGCTATCTAAGCTCGTGTATTTCCCTCCAGACATCATCTTCTTCCTCTGCTTGCTTTCTTCTTCTTCTTCTTTGTCTTCTGTTTCTCCCTCTCACAGATCTCTCGCTCTAATCTCTGCGTTTTCGTTTTCTTCTCTCTCTCTCTTGTTGTATACGGAAGACGAGAAACGTCGCTGTCATGTCGGCTCTCAACAATATAAATTGGGCTGGCTCGGAGAGTCAGGCCCAGAATATATGCGAGAATCCGAGATCCATAAAATTTTGTCCGGCCCAATTTTGTCCGTCGGAATCATCGACCGGTCTCACTCCTACCGATACCGATACGGGATTAAAATGACTAGTCGTGACTCGATACTGATACCATCTGTATAAGGGCGGGTTAGGAAATCCCGATCAAGAGCAAAAAAAAAAAGTATTTTTTTTAGTGTCAAAGCCCAATGCCCAACTAACAAATAGAGAAAAAGAAGAGAGAGACAAAAAATAATAATAGTAATAATTGAGACGAGGTATATTTTTAAATAGGTCCCGATCTCAATCTATAATAACTGGATTGAGATCGGGACAAGAATCAGGATTGGTATCAGATTTTACCGGTATTGAGATTCCTGTCGGTATCAGAAATTTGGCCCACCCCAAAAAAAAAATATAACAATTTGTAGGAGGATGAGTATTACCCTATATGCATGTATACTTGATATACATTGTTGAACTCGTTTTCAGATGATATTTACAAAACGGATCTGCGGTCGATTCTTAACTCAAACGTTTAAATTAATAAACAAAACGGATCGATGAAGTTTAAGAGAATCTCAATATCTGTGAATAAATACTACAGTAATGGTAACACATACCAAAATCTTATTGAGTTCTTAACAAGAACTTTTACTTTATTCTCAGTACCATTATACATCTTTTAATCTACCCGAGTTGAGTAATAGATACCTTCTGAGTCCAAGTATAAGAAGCCAAGTGGTTGCAGTGATTTTCTCTTTTATCATTAGAAGTAGAGCTGAACTTAGAACAGTCTTCAATATCTGAGCATGCAACCCCTTGAAAAATCCAAACACTCCTTCCTTTCTCCATATAGCATAGAGAACACCTGAAATGGTGTTCCGGGATTTTTTAGGCCGGTCCTTCTGTGTCCGATCATCTTCCGGATCTGCTGCTTGGATCATCACCTTACACCTGTTTATCAACAACAACAACTTCATTCCATCTTTATATAATGCTTGCAAGAAGTTTATCTATTGCATCAGGTTTGTGCGATCGATGAGAGAGGGGATGGTGGGTCCTGGTGGGGTCTACCTCAACTCTCTCTCTCTCTCTCTCTCACACACACTTAAGGATTGCATGCACCCCGATGCATTAGATACTTTCTCAATTGTATACACCAGTTTTCATTCCACATTTGAAAATTGTAGCTTAGGCAAGTTGAATATCTTAGTTTAAATGTCAGCAGTTTAGGACAAAAGTTGGAAAAAAGGTTACAGACCTGATTGCTGGATAGGTCAAAATGGTTGCTATGCTTTTCGATATTGCACCTAACATGAAAGCTGAGAAAGCCGAGAGGGCTTCAGGGGAAGAACCTTTCTCTGCTTTGTTCTGTTTTTCCTTTAATAGTATTTGTTTGAACTGATCGAATACTGTATACTGCAGCCAACAGAAAAACTTTCAAGCCTCAACCAGGATATATTATTCCAACAACAAAATTGTTCGAAAACTGTAAGGGGAAGAAAAGAACCTGAATAGCTGGGTTTGAGGTGAGCAATAAAGAAATTCCGAGACCGTCAAAAGCATCACTCCAAGTGCCTTCTGTTAAGGTTTTCCAGAGTCCCTTCGATTTCCCAAATGCACTCGTCTGCATCCTTGAGGAGGCTGTATCTAACGGCTGCAAAGTTAAAAACATAAAACCAAATGGAATGAAGTTAGCTTTCAAGATCCAATCGCATGTTCATTTGGGTTAATGCAAGATCCAGTTTGTGTTGTGGGAATTTTTGTAAGAGAATTGAAGGAAATGTTTTTGTTTATCCAATAGGAAAAACATTAATAAATAATTCTAAAATAATTTTTAACAGTTTGGGCCTCTAAAACTGCAGTTTTGTCCAAATGGTTTTCAGAAATGCAAAATTCATTTCACCTCACAAATCTAACAAAAAATACAAGGTACCCCCCCAAACCCCAATTTCAAACAGTTTTCAACATTTCTTAATTCCATCACATATCCGAAACAAGCATCAAATGCTACACAATATAATAACGCTAAACATGGTAATGATTTTTCAACCACCTGAGTAACAAGGGCAGTGCAAGCACCAGCAGCAGCAGCAAGTATGAGGTTTGCTTTTGTTCCGATCGACTTCACCCCACTTTTTGCGAGATATAATTTTTTAAAGTAGCTATAACCGTAGAAGTAAACAAACTGTGCAATGAATGATTGCAAGTTTTTTGTACCTAGACCCTGGTATAGTGAAAAAACTTGATGTGTTTTCACCGCTTCCCAGAATACATCCGATAGGTTCCTACAAAACCCGAGTCATGAGAAAACAAGAGAGGGAGAGACTGCAATATGTAATTCAATCCCAATTTATCTGAAACATGCATTTAGTTGATTCACTTCAACATGTATGAAGTATGAACAGTGGGATCCACATATGGATCCCTCAAACGCAGCAAATTTCCAGTGTGAACAATGGGATCAAGAAATACAAAAATATTCTACAACAGTGTGAAGCTATGAAAAATCTAAGAAAAAACCCAGAAAAAATGAAATAATTAAAAGAGCCAAATTTGAGAAACCCAATATCAGGGACGTGATAGCAGGAAAAAAAAAAAAAGGACCCAGAAAAAAAAAATGAAAGAGAGGGTAAAGAAACCTGTATTTAGGAAAACCATGGGCGCGAGAATCAGCTTGATATTTGGTTTTGCAGGTGTCAAGTGGGTAAAGAATGGTGGTGCTCAAGAGTGATCCGATAGCGCCTGAAGTTGCCTCAGAAAGGGATTCCAGATCAAACGCCATTCCTCTGTTTTTTTTTTTTTTTTTTTCTTTTAACTGTGAAGGTGTTGGGATCTTAGAGTCGGAGAAGGTGAATTGAAGAGGGAGAAGGAATGGGGCGATGACAAGTTGATGGCTTTGATTTCGATTCGGATACGTATTCCATTTTCATTGGGATTTTAAATGACGAGGAACAGAAAAGTTGTTTTTGTCACTTTCTGAGAGATCATGACTCATGAGCAATCAACCCTGTTTTCATTTTATGTACTTTTATATATATATATGGTTTTTTTTTTCTTTACTTAAGCAATCCTGTTCATTCTGTTCCTTTCATTGATCGTACCATTTTTCTCTCTATTAATATATTTATATTATATTCTATTTATATGTATGAATTTTACTTTTAAAATATATAAATTTATTTAGGAAAAACCTTAATTAACAATTAACCATCATTAAAAATTCTAATTAGAGTTTTTTAGTAGAAAAAAAAAAGAAATAAATAGTTAATAAAATTTAATAAATTATTTAAAAAAAATGATTATTACTATTACATATTATTTTATTACATTTATTACATATATATATATATATATATATATTTTTTTTTTATTAAAAATAAAGTAAAGCTAAAATTATATATTTAAAAAATGATTTTAAACACCAAATAATATAATATGGGGCATAAAAATAAAAATAATATATTTTCAGGAGTGAGAATCGGAAAAGGACCCACCGAGAGTATCCGCACACAGTCGCACAGTGACATATACAGACACTCTTTCTCACGTAAGTAGCCGCCAGCCTCCCCGCCACTGCCACCGGAACTCGAGCTACAGTATCCGTTCGCATAGCTCGAGCTCAAATCCGAAAGACAAGAAAAGTCTTGACATCTTTCGTCCACAAATTCCAGGTTTATTACCTTCCCGCCATCATATTTCATCGCAATTCCACAAAACACGCTACTTTTCAGGGGTTTAGGGTTTATCACGGGTCCGTGCTCTGTTCTGGATTCTACAAAACATTTTCTCAACCTTTTAAATTCAAGTGCCTTATTTTTAGTTCAGTTCTGATAAGCCAACTCATTCCCCCTATAGATTCAAAGATTTGCATCCAATCAATTTCATTTATAATTCATGGTAACTGGATTCTAGCTTATGATTTCTACGAGTTTCTGATCATTGGAACGGTCTGTGGATTTTTCTGTTGCAGTTTTTCATGGCGAAGGTTTCTGCTGGAACTGCTAAGCAAGCAGGCTGGACTGGGGTTCGTATTGTTGTAGCTGGAGACAGAGACGAGCTTGATCGTCTCTGCTGCAGCTGACAATTTTCCAGTTAATGTCCCTCCAGTTCTGCAACGAGGTTGCCGGAAGATTTCTACCCTGATCGTGTCCCTGTCATAATCATTGACACTTCATCACGGTATTAGCTTCTTCTTCTTCCTTATTGTCTGTCCGGTTGCTAAGAAATGTAGGAAAGGAAAGGAAAGAAGTTGAACGGAAGTTTTGAAAATGTTCTGTAAGAGAAGGATTTTTACACGCCAATTAAGTGGTTCAGCTTTTATAACTCTAGTTTTAGTTTAAAATCCAGTCCAGCTTTTAAAACTCTACTTTTCCTCGAATGTACAATTGTTGATCCAAATGCAAGGCCTACTATACCTCATATGGCTCACACCTTTTGTGGGTGACATGTATTTGAATTCCTGGGAGATCGAAGGTAGAACAAAAGTTACAGCCTTTGTGAAGTTATTATTTGCACAGTAGTATCCTGTGAGCTCATTAGGTTCAGGCTGAGTTTTAATTGCACTTTTTTATTTTCTAACAGCACAGAGGATAATGGTAAAGTTGCTGAAGAACTTAAGCGGGCTGATGCAGTGGTGCTTACTTATGCTTGTGATCAGCCTCAAACACTTGACCGGCTGAGTAATTTCTGGCTCCCGAAACTCAATCAATTAGAGGTTAGGAATTCTTTCCCAATGAATCCTGTTAGGAAATAAATCTACTTAGTTATGGTGTCCTTGAGCTCGACTATACTTCAACCACCATGTTGGATAAAATTTTCCTTCCTTCTGGAAAGCAAAGAAATTGTTGGTGTGTTCCATAGGATATTAATTGATTGTGGTGATAATTCAACTTTTATGATTAGGTGAAGGTCCCTGTTATAGTAGTTGGGTGCAAGCTGGATCTAAGAGATGAGAACCAGCAGATGAGCCTAGAACTGGTTATGTCGCCAATAATGCAGCAATTTCGGGAGATTGAAACATGCATTGAATGTTCAGCATTAAAACGTATTCAGGTGTGACTCATTCCCCATTCCTCACCGTAATAAGGCCAAATATAAGATGCTGATGCTTTCTTTTTGTATCTCTTCTTCTTTGTGCAGTTACTTTTTTCTTCTTTTGTTACTGTGGCTATCCACAAAAGTGATTTAATTGTGTGATAAAATAGCACTTGTTGAGTTTATGATATGCACCCTGTGAACGCAATCGAAGTTACCCCTTTGTTTTTGTGGGGAGTTTATTTACTAGCATATGATTCGTTTGAGGAACAATTGGTAAGCATCTTGGATTCATCTTTAAGTGAGTGACTAGTATGTTCAGTTTTCAAGTAAGTGCATTTTATATTCTGTATTCTGTTTACATGGCTGATTTTCTGAATAATTTTCCTTGAAATCAGGCATTGAAATTGTTGGAATAAATCCATTTGCAGATCCATGAGGTTTTCTACTATGCCCAAAAAGCTGTCCTTCATCCAACTGGCCCACTATTTGATCCGGAAACACAAACTCTAAAGCCCAGATGTGTACGGGCCCTGAAACGAATATTTATTCAGTGCGATCATGATAAGGATGGTGCCCTCAGTGATGCAGAATTGAATGATTTTCAGGTCTGTTTTTCTCTCGTGTAATTTTCTCACAAATCAGTATCCATGTTTGCTCCTTGAAGATGACTTTGTATTTCTTAATACAAAGTTATCGTGCCTTGGAAATATTACTGTCTATACAAATGATTCATGCATGACTTACTTTGCAAACAAGTCAAATGTTTCAATGCTCCTTTGCAACCCTCTGAAATTGTAGTTGTTAAAAGGGCTGTGCAAGAAAAAGTATCAGGAGTCAATGAGTGTGGGCTAACTTTGACTGGATTTCTATTTCTTCATGCTTTGTTCATCGAAAAAGGTCGTCTTGAGACAACATGGACTGTTTTAAGGAAATTTGGGTATAATAATGAAATCAGACTGGCAAAGGAACTCGTACCTTCTCCTGGGAAGCGAGCTCCAGATCAGGTAAAATGAACATCTTGTCAAATTTTCAGGCTAGGCTCCAGGTTATGAAATAAAGTTTATTCTTTAGGGCTGTCACTAAATTTGATCATATGTCTCAAGCTCGAAATTGTACATGTTTGATGCTTTGCATAAAACATATTGTTAGTTTTGACTTTGTATGATGTGCATAATCAGATCATTACATACTTAAAAAAAAAAAAAAAGTTGTTTTTATATCTTATCTGAGACCATTTCTTATCTTCTGATGGCTATTACTTCTACAGACTTTGGAGCTCACAAATGAAGCCATTCAGTTTCTGAGGGGAATCTTTGACATATTTGATGGCGACCTTGTATGTCTTAGTCCGCAACTCCTCCATAAGTCATCTCCAATTTGTTTAGTCAATTAGTGATCAGATTTTCTGTAATTAGACTTCTGCATATTATTTAGGCCATAAATTTTCTTTGGAGCTTAGGAATTGTACAAGTTATTTAAAGCCTGATTCTTTCCACCAGGATGGTGCCTTGAGGCCTCGGGAAATTGAAGATTTATTTTCTACAGCTCCTGAAAGGTAATTTGATTTTCTAGGCAAGGTTATTGTACTTTCCTTTTAGTAAGATTTACTAGCTATAGTTATGTGATGTTCTTTAGCACATTTTGCTTGATACCTGTGATTTGTTCCAAGTTTTCATTCTGATTTAATAGTCTCTCAGTGTTTCTTTGTATATATGTCATTCTTCTTTTGGGCTGCAGCCCTTGGGATGAAGCGCCATACAAAGATTCTGTAGAGAAAAATTCATTTGGAGGCCTGTCACTTGATGGCTTTCTGTCACTGATATTCCTTTCTTTATTTTGGCTTTTCACTAGCTCTGTTAGTAATCATTTTTTGTCAGGCTCCTCCCTATGTGTAAAGTATAAACTTTTTACAAGATTTTGCACTCCTTTGATGTAAACAAAAATTTGAGAAAAGGGTGAAAGCTTCCCAAATGCTTTGCACCAATTACAATAGTAAAACTCCTTTCCTCTAGCAGCGTGTCTATATCTCATGGTATACTTCTTTTGCTGCAGTGGTCCCTTATGACACTCATAGACCCAGCTTATTACTTTGAAAATATGATATACATTGGCTACTCTAGTGATCCCCTGTCTTCCATTCGTGTGACTCAGAAAAGGCGGTTAGATCAAAAGAGACAACAATCAGATAGAAACGTTCTTCAGTGCTTTGTTTTTGGGTAGGAAGGCTGGAAAATCTGCATTATTGGATTCTTTTCTGGGAAAGTATGACATGTAACTGTGTTTGATGTTATGTATATCAGTATGTTTATTCAATTACTTTATATCTGATTCCAGTTACCCAAATCACTAAGTAATCATTCATTCATTGCCTTGAAAAATTGTACATGCAGGCCTTTCTCCGACTCATATAGCCCAACCACTGAAGAGCATTATGCAGTAAATGTTGTTGAGCAACCAGGAGTAAGTACTTTGTTAGGACCCGATCTAGAGATATAGAATTAGAGGTAATCTTTATTATGCAATAACCAAAATAACATAGGTTGGTCTTCTATTCGAGAGGTAGACCGTCTCTCCCTTAGAGTTCTTATTCTCCAAAATCAATTCCTCCCTAAACCCTAACCATACTACTTCTATTTATACTACTAACCAACTAATTACTAAAATAGCCCCATAATAATAATACTAATAATAATACTACTAATAATAATAATGACGGGTCTAACATTACTCCCCTCCCAACAAGACACCTTGTCCTCAAGGTGGAAATCGGGAAATTGCGGTACGATGCGGATGGTCCGGAAACCAGTGGTCTAGATGGTGATGCACCAATTCTTCCTCCCTCTCCTCCTCCGATTCCACCATATCATCATCCTCATCACCGACCATTAACACTTGGAGCCCCCTATCCTTACAACAATGCCCGGGCGAAAATTTCTTGTCACAACGAAAACACAATCCTTTGGCTCTTTTGTCCGAGATCTTTGTCTCCGTTAACCTTTTGAAACTCCATTCCAGACGGTACCCTGCTCTCCTCTCTTCCGGCACCTCCTTACCGACAGTGACAGTTTGCGTCTAAGAGCTATGAGTCTCGGAATAACCTTTATGAACAAAACTGCCATGGCTGCTCCTTTGTTGTTTTTTTGCAATTTTCTTCTCCTCCACTTGTACGGCCAAGTCCATATACTCCTCTAGTCCCTTGGGCCGTAATAGCTTCAATGCTATCTGAATTTCTGGCTTTAACCCCTTTAAAAAAATTCCCTCCAAGATTTCCAGAGGGGAGCCCGTTAATGGCCTGTAAAGCAACTTGAACTTCTCGCGGTATTCCCACACTATCCCCTCTTGGCGGAGTGCTAGGAACTGTTCATATAACTTTCCATCATGAGAAGTCTGAAACCTTGTCATCACCTTTTGTTTAAAATCTGTCCATGACCCCATGGGTCGGCGGTGCCCACACGATTGAAACCATGACAATGCAGGCCCTTCCAAACATAGACTGACTGCCTGCAGTTTTTCCCCTTCCGATAATCCATTAACCTCAAAATACCTTTACCCTATAACCCCATGCCGCCACATCCTCGCCTTCGAAGATAGGCATCTTCAATTTACGAATCTGTTGATCAACACCCATTCTACCCGGTGTGCTCGCGTACTGCCCTTGGCCCGCCCATGGGGGTTCTGCGGCAGTTCCTGCCACATAATCGCCTATTGCCACATAACCGCGGCAGTTCCGTAACCTTCCCCCAATTCGCCGCTGAACTCTTCCCTAACCTGGCCGTCGACGCCCGCGCCATCTACTGTGCCGTCCACCGCTCGTTTCCCCCTTGCAGCCTGCTTGCCACCACTGCGGCTGCCTTCTCAAACGGTGTCCCCTGCTGCCCAGCCATGACCACCCACAAGTTGGTCAGGGTTTGATGGTGACCTAAATTGCAGCTCCATCAGATTTCCCAATATGGCTTCCAACGACGAATTATGCTGCGCAAACTATTGTTGTATTATCACAAAGCGTTCTTCGATCGATATTTTGATCGCCATCACTTCACTCTCCAATTTCTCCTCGAGTGCCTCTACCTTCTTCGCAGCCATCGATGATCAAGTGCTCTGATACCAATTTGATAGGACCCAATCTAGAGATATAGAATTAGGGCTAATCTCTATTATGTGATAACCAAAATAACATAGGTTGGTCTACTATTCGAGAGGAAGACCGTCTCTCCCTAATAGTTCTTACTCTCCAAAATCAATTCCTCCCTAAACCCTAATCATACTAATACTATTTATACTACTAACCAGCCAATTACTAAAATAGCTCCATAATAATAATACTAATAATTATACTAATAATAATAATAATGATGGGTCTAACATACTTATTGGTTGTGCCTTGTTCATTGATGAGTTAGGGAATAATGGAGTCTCATATTGCAATTTATAGGGAATGGGTCTATAAGGTAAGAAGTGTGATGATGTTTATTGTTTTTTAGTAGCATGTATTAATGGTTACTGATAATGAGCCGGTATCAGTATTCATTATAATAATTCTATTATATACACATTTTCTGCACATAATTTTGAAATGTGAGATTCATGCACCATTATTAGATTTGTGATCAAATTTGTTACTTAATTGATAGGGAATGAAGAAAACCCTGGTTTTGAGAGAGATACCAGAAGATGGAGTTGTAAATATGTTGTCTAACAAAGACTCTTTGGCTGCTTGTGACTTGGCACTGTTTGTCCACGACAGGTGAACAGTGTGCCTTTATTTTATTATTATTATTATTGTTATTTCCTTATTCTGGAACAACTTATTCTCCTTATATTAGTTTCTTAGAACATTGTTGTAAGTTTTACCTATATGCCTCCCTCAATTACATTTTATGATCGTTTTTTCCTTTGTTTTTACAGTTCTGATGAGTCCTCCTGGAAAAGAGCATCTGAGTTGCTTATAGATATCGCTAGTCATGGAGAGTATTCTGGCTATGAGGTGCCGTGCCTCATTGTTGCAGCCAAAGATGACCTCGATTCATTTCCCATGGCCATACAAGTTTCTGCTCGGGTACTTATTTTTTCTGTGGTTATTTACTATATTATTTCATCTTAGAAACACATAAAATGAAAGAGTCAATGCAGGTAATGACTTTATTTTTTGCTTTACTAGAATGGTTGGAACTTTACCGGCAAGTTTTGGGGCCAGCTTATCTTATTTTACAACTTTATTAGTTTCTCTTCCTTCCCTCCCCCCTCCCCCAAGTAAAGAGATTAGATTGTTTACAATATACTTCAGCATCTAAATATTACTTCATAAGTGCAACTTTATAGGTCAGTCAATATGGGCATTGAAGCTCCTATACCAACCAGCACTAAATTAGGTGATTTGAGCACTGTGTTCGGAAGAGTTGTAAGTGCAGCAGAGCACCCTCATTTAAGCATCCCAGAAACTGAGGCGGGTAGAAGTCGCATGCAGTACCACAGGATCATAAACCGTTCTCTTCTCTATGTCTCAGGCATGTCATACTTGGACTTTTCATCTTCAGATTTTGGTCCGAATGGATCTCAGCGACACGAACAAGGTCTTAGCCTCCCTCCCCTTTTAAGCCTCTCTCAACACTTTCTTGGGATTTGAAATCATATTTTTTACACTTCGACTGTGCATTATTTGTTACCTTTCCATAAGAAATAGAATCCATGTGGCTAGTTGAAAAATCCAGATAAGATTTTGTAGGTCCAAACTAAGTGTATTTTAGTTGGATTTTATGGGCCCAAACTAGATTTTGTCCGAACTGAACTTGAGGCCAGTGGAAGTAACGACTCATTGGTCTATATTTGGTTTCTTTAATTATCATATATATTCATGTTTTTCTTCCCCATTTACTTGTGACAGTTGGAGCTACTGTGGCCATTGTTGGACTAGCGGCTTACCGTATCTATGTTGCAAGGAAGTATTCCTCCAGTTAAATCGACAAAGACAATGTCCTTCTGAGTAACCCCTCACCCATTCCACTTGTTCTTTTCATTGTCCTATTCCGACTCTACCAGGTTTTCTCTTGAAGATGTGGGTTAGTAGTAGAAAATTCGTGGCAGTTCTAGCTCTCTTGAGATTCACTGTAAAAAGTAGGCAGTCTTTTCCTCTTCATCCCATTTTATTTATACCCTTTTGCGAACTTAGTATATGAGCACATACAATGGGTCCTTGCCACTCCAGAAGAAAATTCTTTAGCCATTACATATTCATCCTGTAAATCAACCATTATATTCCTTTCAGCCTTTTTTTTTTTTGTATGTTTAAATGAAAAGCTAACAGAAATATAAATTATCATTTATGCCCTCATACTTTGTCAAGTTTTCTCAATTTCTCTTCATATGTTGAGACTTGATTATAGAAATTGTAAGAGACTTATAGAACTAAAATGGTAATTTGGGTCCCCATTTGGTCCCACTTGAATTCTTTTCTCTAACTCCTTCCTTTCCAAGCTGCAAGCATTGAGCCCTAAAATGCTCTGTAGTAACATAAAGCCTGAAATCCAAAGTGAGCAAGAATTTCATCTCCAACCTGTTCATCTCTGCTGTGCTCACTCCCCCTACTTTGGCATAGTGAATGTTATTATAACACCTGATATTATCATCATCTCTATACCTCAGAAAATATGATATCATTAATAATCTTTAAAAATGAAAGTTTGAAAAGATTAATTTGGTCTAGGTCGAGAAATTTACCCGGCATCCAGAAACTTAGCGGCGATCAAGATGGCAGTGATTAAAAGGCGATGAACATTGAGAGAAGTAAGATAAACACCCTCCATTTGTTGAATGAATCTTTCAATGTAAATGTAGGCAAGAACAAGGCAAGAAGTGCTACAATTAGTGTACTTGAAGATTCTCTCTATGTAATGTCTAATGCTCAGGGCGGGTGCTCTTGAGCCGTTGAAGATTGTAACAACATTGTCCTTCTTCTTCTTCCTCCTTGTCCTAAACGATTTTTCATTCTTCTTGATCGATTTTTCGAGAACGGAACAAATTACCGACATGACATGGATTGAACATGAGACATGATGTTGCTCCGGTTCGGAGAATCCGAAATAGGAATAGGTTTGTGATTCGAAACTCCTGTCATTTTCTTCCACCGTTACCATGGTTAGTTATACCTGAAAATTAGTTCGAATTTCTTAAGGTAATGCCAATCAAGCTAGTCTCGAAATTATTAGGATCCAAACCGCAGTTGGCTCATAAAATGAAGAATGAAAACCATCCGTTTCGGACTCCGGACTCCGAAACAGAAAACCAAATGCAATCTACGCGTTTCCAAACTCCCCTTCCAACACAGACTCGAAATGAGAGGCCAAAAAAACAAAAACAAAAACTTAAATACTTACCAAAAATTAAACGACACCCATATATATATGATAGAAAGATGATATAAAATGATGAAAAAGTAAGAAGTCATTCAAATTTATCCAGAAACATGAGAAAGAAGAAGAAGGTTCTTACAAGGAACCTTCAGGGCGCAGTAATGTTGGATTTCTAAAGATCTGCACAAAACAACAACTATGCCCCAGATGGGCAAGAATAAGAATGACAAAAGTAGCTTTCACCAATTTTATTCTTTTCTTTCAGGTGGTGTAAGCAAGGAAAATTTTAGTTCCTAGTGGGTCCTACTAGTTGCAATTATTCAAGCTTTTATTCTAATCAAAGTTGTCCACTCACTCATAAATCTCTTTGAATTTTTTTTTATTTTTTTTATATTTACGTTAATTTATCTTATTTTATAATATTATATTTTAAATTATATTTTTTATATATAATTAAAATAAATCTATTTCCTATTAATATAATTTATCCAAAAAGAAAAAAAATTCAATCTCTTTTCAATGCATTACCCTAAAATTCAGAAAAAAGTTATCTCTTAACTAAATGGTTTCTATGTACATATTAACGTGTGACAAAGTGTAACAATGAAAGAGAGAACTATCCCTATTTGAAAAATTGCACCAAGTTAATTCTCATGTGCTTTTTTGATAGATCCCGAAGAAGTGGTAGACCTTATTACATACTCGAAACTTGAACCCGACTCTCACTTAAGAAATTACCCGCTACTATCACTTGAACCCGACTCTCACTTAAGAAATTACCCGTTACTATCACTTGACCCGCCCCTTCCGGGCTCAATTATCATGTGCTCGTTGCATATAATTCCTTTTCTCACAGAGAGAAAATGAAAAAAAAAGGAAAAAACTTATAAGAAAACATAAGTAGGAGCCTAGTTAGAGGAAAGAAAGAAACATAATTACATAAATTAGTAAATGGTAGTAATTCAAATAAACATTTGATAAGGGGGGAAAAGAAAAGTGAAAAAGCACAACTTATTATGGGGAGACAAGTGATAATAACATGCATATAAACGTACCAAAAAGTTATAAAAAAAAAAAAAACCCTCTTTTAATCTTTTGATTAGATCATAGGACTCTTTTGAATCTACATTTCGAGACCCAAAAATTTAAATTTGATCGAAATGAAGAAAAAAATATGTGTACGTCAACTAAATTAGATGATGAAAAATAAGATTTTAGCCTAAAAGTTTAAGATTTAGTGAAAAATAAAACAAACACACATAGATGATGACATTAACATAATCGTCGAGTGACAACTATATAACATGTAAAGCTAATTACTCTCCTTGTTGTTACAGATATATTTCCATTTTTGGTTTCATGCAATTAATATGTCTTTGTCACCCCTTCATGGCGCTGCCTAATATTACCAACTACAACAACAGCAACAAGAGTCAAAAAGTTGATACACAAAAGGGTTCAAAATCCTATCCAGAACCCTTCATTCTATCTCTAATCATCTTCTGTTTCGGTCTTTTGATCCTTATTCCTTGCTTTAAACTCAATCCGAGTTTCGCAATGCTCATAGCACCATTCATAATCTTGATCATCATAGCAATGGAGTACCACTCCAAAACTCTATTTGGTTTGATTTTGTTGAGAAATAATTCAATGGTTTTAAGAAGAAAAAGGCCAGTTTCGTTAACATCAAAGATCCATATTCATTGAACTTATCGAAATCGCCTTTTATTGAGATTGATAACTTCATCTTGATGCATGAGATTTGAAACTGTATCTATAGATTTCGATCGGATTGATAATAATATTATAAAATGTAAAGATTTATTCTCGGATCAATTAAGACAAGAAGCATGATCCACAACCAACATGCCTGAACATCCCTATGCCGACAAGGTTAGAGGAATATAGGAACCTCGACTTGGTTGTGGTTAGGATTCCACGTGGGAAGAAAGCACTAAAAACAAAGGAAGGTGGTATTAGGGATGTGTTTAGGTTACAAGTTAATTTGGTGGTAGCTAATCTTGTGGTGAACAGTGGATCATGGGTGAGACCGGATCTTCATCGGACGGTATACATCATGTTTATAGGATCATCATGTGGGGCCCATGATGGAGATTTTCAGATGTGATCATCTTTTGATGCATCAAGGGAGGTATATGATTTATAAACCTGAGATGAAGAGATTGAAACAAAAGGTCCTCATGCCTGTTGGCTCATGCCAAATTGCTCCTGCCTTTGGGTAAGTTTAGATTAGTTCTTGATCATCACGATTCTTTTGTGTCCATAATATTTAATAATTATACAAACATTTTTATTTTATTTGTACTTAATTGTTCAAATTCTGCTAAATGCTGTTGGTTTTTGCCTTTTTGATAAGTTATTTAAATTTGTAAGAAATATTTATGCCATCATGCATGATCCATGTAGATGTGTGAAAATTTTCGACCAAACTATAGATAAGAGACGCTACGTCAAATGTTCGAAAACGGTTATCACATTCGTATGCATTCGATATTATCAAATGCTAATGTGTACAAATTAATGATCTAGATAGTAAACATTCTGTACTTGATTTTTCTGTTTGTTTCTCGGGAAAAGAAGTGTGGAAAAACTTCATGCCAACCTCAAAACAAAGAAAAACAAATTCCACAACCCAACACCCGCATCAAAGAGAAGCCTATGTGACAGTCCTCCACTCTTCCGAAACCTATGTATGTGGAGCCATAGCCTTAGCTCAAAGTCTTTCTCCAAACAAACACAACAAAAGATTTAGTACTCTTAGCAGACATCAACTCCATAACTCCAACATCCATCAAAGCCCTAACATCTTCAGGCTGGAAAATCAAATACATTCATAGAATCAAAAGCCCGTTTGCTCAAAAAAGCGCGTACAATGAATGGAATTACAGCAAGCTAAGAATATGGCAACTCAATAGAGTATCGTAAAGTCATATTCATCGACTCGGACCTTTATAGTCCTCAGGGACATCGACAATTCTTCATCTACCGTCAATTATCAGCTGCGCCAAATGATAAGTTCATGTTCAATTCCGACATTATGGGGATCGAGCCCTCCTTGTGTTTGTTCGAAGAATTGATGAACAAAAGCTTTGAAGTGGGTTCTTACAACGGAGGTGATCAAGGTTTACTGAACGAGGTTTTTTCCTGGTGGCATCGTTTACCTACTTAGTTAAATCATATGAAAATTTACAGACATATCGAAGATATCGAAAGTCACGACAAACATGATGATGCGGTCTTAAATGATGTTTATGCAATTCATTACTTGGGTTTGAAGCCATGGATGCGTTACAAGGATTATGATTGCAATTGGGACACGGCGGTTCATCATGTCTTTGCTAGCGATGCTGCTCATAAGAAGTGGTGGGATGTGTATGAGAAAATGCCAAGAGAATTGCAAGGGTTTTGTGGGTTAAGTGAGAAAATGGAGGAGCAAATTGAGAAGTGGAGAAGGGATGCTAGGGTTTCTGGTTTGGCTGATAAGCATCGGAAAATTCAAGTAAAGGATCCTAGACAACACCATTATCATTTATAGAATATTTCTTATTTTCTCAAAGAAGGCCAAAATTTCATTTTAAAACAATTTTATTGTTTACTATTTTTTGAATAATAATCTGACCGCTTTTTCCCTCCTCACTCTCTCTCTGTCTGAAATTTATAATTTTCTTTGCCGACCAGTGCAAAACCCCAAAAATTGACAGTCGATTTGATCATACATTGAGATTTCGAGAGCGGAGAGGGCGGAAATGCAGGAACTCTTCGGATCAGTTCGCCGATCACTGGTTTTTCGTTCACCTGTCGAGAACGAGGAATCGCAGTCGCCGCCGTTTGGAGCAGGAGCTCTAGTCGATAAGATTCGTAAGTCCAGAGTTTTCTCCAAGTACTCTCCTCCTACTCTGCCTCCGATTCGGAAAGACAACGCGTCTAAGATCCGATGGCGCAAGGGAGAGTTGATCGGATGTGGCGCCTTTGGACGAGTGTATATGGGGATGAATCTTGATTCCGGAGAGCTTCTCGCTGTTAAACAGGTTGGTATTGATTATCTGCTTTGCTTGTTTGGAGGTTGGATTTCAAGTTAACTAAGAGTTCGAGTTTAAGTTTATTTGTCTAGGTTAGTGGTAATTGGTCATTGCGAGTGGATTAGGTAAATTTCAGTTTAGGTTATTCGTAGTCTGCGTTTTCTTGAATGTGCTTGCTTTGCTATGCAAATTTTCGTATAAATCTCAATTGTTCATTTTCAGGTTCTGATCGCATCAAATGGAGCGTCAAAGGAGAAAGCACAGGTATGAACTCAGTTTCCTGTTTCCACTAAGCTGATTTTAATATCTTCTCAGGTTATGCCATTTCGTTTTTCTCTGGTTATTCTGTTTTTCCCCCTACAAGAGAAGAGAATTGTTCAGTTTACAATTTTTAGATTTATGTTCAAATATGTGTTAATTAACCAAGGACAATAGTTTATGGGTTCTCATTCATACTTTCTGATTTAGTGTCTTTGTTAAAAACTGCGCTGTGACCTTAATATTAATGGGGCACATTTTTGGCAATTAAAGAATAAAACTCTTTATGGGTCCTCTAATTATTGATCATTTGTTGAGTACTTTATTTGCTGCAAGTAGGATCATATCAAGGAGCTTGAGGAAGAGGTGAAACTTCTCAAGGATCTATCTCATCCAAACATTGTCGTGAGTATTCACCTTCTGGCTTCACATTTATTAATTGAAACCAACCAATGTTCTGACGACTGACATGGATGCTTTATTTTGTTTACTTAGAGATATTTGGGTACAGTGAGGGAGGAAGATTCCTTAAATATCTTGTTAGAATTTGTTCCTGGTGGATCCATATCATCACTTTTAGGGAAATTTGGAGCTTTCCCTGAAGCTGTAAGTTGCTGGCAATCGATTTTTTATAGTTAGATGATCTGTAAGCTGTATGCTGATCTTGCATGTGAAATGGTTAATCAGGTTATAAGGACATATACAAGGCAGTTGTTGTTGGGTTTGGAATATTTGCACAAAAATGGTATCATGCACAGGGACATTAAGGTACATTTCCTTAAAGTTTAGGTAATTTGCATGAAGATTTAATATCTGAGACATTTTTCTATATAAGCATCATTTTGTCTACAATTTCAGGGGGCAAATATTCTTGTAGATAATAAGGGATGCATTAAGGTTGCAGATTTTGGTGCATCAAAACAGGTGGTTAAGCTGGTAGACACACTTATTTTTCCTTTTCCCATTTAATGGTGTTATTTTTACCTTTTGTGGGTGTGTGTATTATCTGATCAAAACTACTTGTTCATCACTGTAGGCTACCATTTCAGGTGCGAAGTCTATGAAGGGTACTCCATACTGGATGGCTCCAGAAGTGATTCTCCAGACTGGGCATAGCTTGTAAGGACAATTAAAATCAGTCTTGTGATAATTTACATTGCTCAGGAGAATGACCTATTATTGCTTATTAATCATTAAACATGGGCATGAAAGTATCTTGACCATCCTGATCAGATTTCTCCACTTTTTGTTGGTAAAAGCATATAACATAACTTGGTCTACTAGAACCTGCAGCATGTCTAGACATAACTGGCACACTTGCACAAAAAACTTGGTAAGTTTTTCTCCAACAGTTCTTAGTTCAAAGAAAATCATGATTTGGAGGTCAAATAAGGAGTAGTGCTATTATGCCAAATGGTATTTTACGTCAAAGCTATACATTGAAGTACTTAGACATGTATCTTTAGCACAAGCATTACTATTAGGTTCTAAAATGAGTTTCTATACCTTTTAGTCTTAGGTCTTAACTATTTGATGCGCTGAAAAATACTTTTCATGTACAATTATATCTAGTTCTGCTGATATATGGAGTGTCGGATGTACTGTGATTGAGATGGCCACTGCAAAACCTCCTTGGAGCCAACAGTATCAAGAGGTATGCATCATAATTCTAAGATATCAAATGTTTTTGCATGAATTGCTCTAACACTGTTTTTCTAGGTTGCTGCTCTCTTTCATATAGGGACAACAAAGTCTCACCCACCTATTCCTGACCATGTCTCTGTTGAAGCAGAAGATTTTCTGCTGAAATGTCTGGAGAAGTATGTTTATTTTTTCACTCTCCCAACTTACATGGAGTAAAATAAATGTCAATTAGAAAGTACTGCCTAAGTGTCATATCAAAATACTTTTTCCTGAATTATTTTTCAGAACTGTATTGTGGTAACAAATCCATCAGAAAGAGCCTGCGACAATTATTTCATTTTCGGTTTATGATATATGATAAAATTGCAGGGAACCAAACTCAAGGCCAACTACATCCGATTTGCTAAAGGTGATTTGATTATTTTGCTTTTATCATTTATTCACTTGGAAAATTGCAGGCTCTAGTATGTCTTTCGTTTTCCTTCTTGGAAGGAGCTGCTTTAAATGAGGATTCAACTAGCATTTAACATTCTTTCTATGTGCTGCGTGCAGCATCCTTTTGTCACTGGAGAACAATCAAAATTCCAACCTGTTTTCCAAAATGCAGTCAGGGTTAGAATTTCTGAGCCAGATTAGAATATGCCTGTTTTCTTCTGGACCACCATTTGATAAGAGAGTAAACCTCTATCTGCAGGAGAATTCTGAAACCCCGTCACTCTCAGATGCCAAAACCCTCAGAACTCTGTAAGGATCAACATTGCAGGTCATTTTATGGGAAAAAGAAACTCAGAATATTGTGTAGTATCTTCCATGATGATTCTGTCTATATATTTTTTACTTCATGTTTGTTACCAGGCAACCATCAGCATGTCTTGCCTCTACAGATGTCTGTAACTTGGGTAGTCGAACTAGATCAAACATTTATAGTGAGAAGTTGGGAGGCAATAATATATGGCGAACGAACAATAGCGATGATGAAATGTGTCAAATTGATGATAAAGATCATTTTATGTTGGATGATGTAAAGCTCGGTTCATCTGTTATGGCCGAAAATTTTAAGGTGAAGAACGTTTATGTCTTCATGCATCAATGTTACAACCGTCAATTTATAGAAACTAATTTCTTTTCTATTCTTTATTGTTATTAGAGCTATAACCCAATGTGTGAGCCCTCTGATAATTGGGAGACAAAATTTCACAAAGGCCCGGAAGTGGAACAAAGAGGAATTAACTCGGGCTCCAATCAACAAGTGCACGAGCCCAGTAGCCACTCAGGAGGTTTTGACAAGCAGGACAGAGAGTTTTCATTTCCTTCTGGAAGATCACTTTCTGAAGATGAGGATGAACTTACTGAGTCAAAAATTACTGCCTTCTTGGACGAAAAGGTACAGTTAGGTCGAATTGTGGCTTCTTCCTGTATCATACTCATTTAGCATTAAATCGTTACTTTATCTTAATTTGCTATGAATTCTCCAGGCTCTTGAATTGAAGAAACTGCAGACACCTCTATATGAAGAATTCTTCAACAGCTTAAATGTAGGTTGCTCTTCAGGTTTTGTTGAAACCACACGAGATGAGAATACTCCTAAGTACTTGAAACTGCCTCTTAAAGGCAGATCCCCAAATCGAGGACCATGTAATCAACCTGTTACGGGTGATGCTTTCGGAAATAGAAGCCCAGGGAGTAATAGCAGATGCGCATCAAATACAAGCAATGTAGATAATTATAAAGGCTCGGATGACATTACATCACCTCCTATTAATGATAAAAAGGGGATTCTAACTGATGGTCCTCCAGAACCAACCAGTCCAAGGTTAGTTTATGAATATGATACTTTGTTGTGTTAGAGTTAGAGTTGTCATTTTTTTGTGTTCTTAGTCGGTATGGCTGACAAGTTGTTGTGTGCTATACTCAGTGTGCACTTCTCCGAGATACAGAAGAAATGGAAAGAAGAGCTTGACCAAGAGCTTGAGAGAAAACGAGGTATACATTACTCAATGCATTGTCAAGTTTTGGTCATAATGCCTTTGTGCATACTCTCTTTTTCATGTCTCCATAATTGCGAATTCCTTTGTTCCAGAGATGATGCGCCAAGCGGGTGGGAAAACATCATCGCCCAAGGATCGAACAATAAGCAGGCAAAGAGAATTAACGAGATTTGCATCTCCGGGAAAATAAAGGTGACTATTTCCAAGAGTATTTGGCCTCCAAATAAAAAGAAAAGAAAAAAAAAAAAATCGTTTCTCATTGTGCTCAGATGAAAGCTTGTTTTCTTGCATTTTCTCAAAAGGGTTGCTAGGGGTAGTAGTATGGATGGGCGACGGTTGTGAAGAGAGTGAATGGTAGATCCTTTCTCGAGTATATAGAAATTGTATCATTAATGTAGCATTAACCTCATGAACCATTTACGACACTTTCTATTTGTGTTAATTTTGACATGCCACTACACTTGCAATTCGTTTGATGTGTAGCTGCTGTACATATATATTGCCAGATTCCTTTTATGCTAAATAGTGCAAAGCTTATTTTATGAAAAACTACTATTCACCACATCAGGTCAAAATATAAACAGTGAAAATACTGGAAGACAGTACAAACGCTCAGACAATGCATAAAAGAGTATCTACATTTTAACTATCTAAAAATTGCATGAAACAATATTATTTATTTATTTATTTATTTATTTATTTATAACAAAAAACGAGAATTAGACCCATATAATTCCCAATATCATCCATTTTCAATCTCTCTAGTTTATCATTTGATCTACCCTCACAACATCAATTTTATAGATCCATCACTGAGTATATCAAGTCATTTGGTTAACAAGTAAGAAACATAATATAACTCTTAAATGATACAGAATAATAACTTATATATTCTTTTGTTGATTGTCTTCCTGTGAAACCCTACAAATTCATGTGAATAGTGCTATGTTGTTTGACCGTATTTAATGGTAACTAACTTAACTAGAGAAAACTAAGTGATATCTAACTTACCATTTAAAAGGTCAATGTTGACTAGAATGATGGATGAAGATTAGAATGGTATCTAACTTCCTTTATAAATAGAAGGAGATGAAGATTAGAATGGTATCTAACTTCCTTTATAAATAGAAGGAGTTGTAAAATTCGTTTATTCATCCATGTCCAAAATAGTCGACCATCTTTTAGAGAGAAAGAGTTCTCCCATCCTTCATTTTCAAATCTTTTAGTTCATGAGTTGGATTTTTTAGAAAATTACTTCTTATGAATATGTTAAGAGATCGGGTAGTTTTGCGGTTCAAGTCTTCAATGGATACTTCAAAGATTGGATTGGATGGCTCGATTCTATATTCGTACAATAATAGTAGGTCCGGGGTGGTCCGGTGTTCATAGGATCTTTAAAAACCCTTCATAAAGGTAAGTCTAACCATGCTAGGAGAATCAGTAAGATTTTAATAGTCAAAATTAGTACAAATGAGTATGAATATATAATAGCTTAACTTGTTAAAACAATAACTTGAAAAACATATTTGTAGCCTCTTTTGCTTAAATCAAATTATGGGATTTACAGGAAAAGACATTTTTAAGGAAAACAATATCAGAGTCATTCTGGTAGATATTGAATTTCGAATTTCCCCTGCCAAAGGAAGCCTTCAACTAACTAAAGGAAGAGACAGCTAGCCTTTGGCAAGGGTCTCGAGCATTAGGCTCTTTTCGTTAAAGAAAGGCAGTAACTAAAGCGAGAAGCAAATAAGGAATTTGGCTTGGCTTCTGGTTGAAGTAGCTCTCCTCATGTAAGCATCTGTCGAATGAAATCATTATTTTTTAGCTAAAGCTTTAGCCTATATCCCGCTCAGCTCGGAAGATTCAACAAGTAGAGTAAGTATGCCATCAAACGAGTAAAGCACGGAGATCGGGGATGGATTGAATCATCAGGCTCTTCTCGAACATTTTTCCAGCTTTAGGTTTCCTCGGGAACAACCATTGCCTTCCAGTCTTAGCCTATGTAAAAGTTACATATATGATAAAATATTAAAAAATTATATTACGAAAAGAGACTTCTTAGATCTTTTTATAGAGTCTAGAAACACTTCAATATGAACTATATTAAATGAGATGAAAATTCTCAAAGTCGGTGAAAGTCTATTAAATTATAGAATTCAAACTATTTCTCGAGTTTTAAAGAACTTTTAAAAGTGAAGATATAAATATAAAATTTTGAGATTTTGTAAGCTTAAACTAGAGATTTATAATTACAAAACCATATAAGGATTATAATGTATCACATCGGAGCACAAAGTTATATAACTTCTAATCTCATGCTAAATTGTAGAACAACTGATAATACAATAGCTCCAACCGAGAGTTTGAGAAGCAATAATTTGAGTTCTACTAAATGAATAATATGAAAAATATATCAAATTAAAGATGGAGACGTTAGCTTTCAAATACTTGTCGATGGGTTGTGATATTGCGGAGGTGGTAGTGGTTTATGAGAGACAATTTTTAAAACATGAGTTATATGTTGGAAAAATGGAACAATTCTTAAATTCTACTGTAAATAGTTACATATAAAAGTTTAATTTATGGAGTAAGAAACATGATTTTAAGATGTAAATAGTACAAGAAGCCTAACAAGTTGTAGTAAGAGTTTCACAAAGTAAAAGACTCAAAGGTACTAAAATAAAAAGAAGTTATACTGTTTAACTAATGAAATGATAAGCCTTTAATAGGTAAAGCTTTATGAATGATTGCAGATAGGTTAACTTTGAACTTAATATTTGAAGGACCTCTAAAATTCTTTCTAGAAAAGTAAGGATTCAATGTAAGTACATTGCATGACTGAATGTTTGATTGATTTCTTGATATGATGATGGTTTAAGATATAATTTTTTTTTTTGTTATGATAGTTTAAGATATGATGATTTAAAGATGTATGCATCAATGTATTCCACGATAATACATACACAATCATGCAACTATTACCTCACATCCATGTTAAGAAACATTAAGAGGTCTAAGTGGAATAAACATTAAGAAAGAAGTGATTATTAAATATCGCATCAACCTCTTGAAGTAAGAGATGGTTAGGGTTAATATTATTTAATGTCATAAGAATTAAAAATAAGAACTAAAAGTTGAGTGTCATACCACCTTTCGAAGTAAGTTTGAGTCCAAAAAAGAGGGTAAATGTTAATGTTTTGGAATGTTAAGTCATAGCTAGTTATAAAAGGATTTTGAGTAAGTTCGGATCAGGTAGCTTTCCTAAGTTCCTATTGGTCATGTACGTGCATAAGATTCAAAGTAAGAAATTAACAAAGAAACAAAGGAAGAACGAAAGAAGGAAATAATAACAATGTAAGAAAGAATAAGATCCCTGATCAAGTACATGTCTAAATAGGTTATGTCTAAAGTCTAGTTTTTAAGTGAGACTTCTGTGACCCCTCCAGTCTTTTCTTAGAATTTATTTGGTGTATTTAATCTTAATGGAAAATTTCATTAGTAGGATTACATCAAATAGTGTTCATGTATCATATAAATTTATGTTTTGCAACTGTTTTGTAAATTATGTTTGTTGTTACTGGGCGAACCTTGCGTCTTACCTCACATCTTATATTCCATGTTGTAGACATTAAGGGTAAGCAATATACTTAGCTACCATGACGGACTTGCCGAGAAGGTGCAATGACTATAGAGGTGGTAATGGCATCGGGACATCCAACGTCTATCCGAACCAACTCAAACACGCTTCTTTTCAGTATGGCTTTACTGCCATTAACATGCTTTTTGGCTTGTTTTTGCTTTAGCTTGCTTTAGTTGTTTTAATCAGTATTAGATGTACTTTTAGCTTGCTCCTTTTCAGAATTGTAGTATGGCTTTAATGTACTTGTAATGATGAACAAAAGGGTCTCAATATATTCAAGCTTCTGCTGTATATTATGCAGCAAGCATTCTGCAGGAAAGCACATTGGTTGCTTCCTTTAGTCTATACAACAGTAACATCTGCTACTACTCATGGAAAAAAAAAAAACTCTTCTTAAAACAGAGTACTCTGTTTCCTTCTTCATGCTAAGGCCAGCAAGAAAAAATTTTAAGACATCAAAAAGATGAAAATGAGACAATCGAATCAAATATAAGTAACTCACTGTCAAACAAAATGTACTTCAAGCTTTGTAAGGTAAATTGAGATGCCCCTGCAATACCTGCTCGGAGGCAACAGTAAGTAGGAAGTGGTACCGTATGCATGGTCAAGTGGAGGGCTCGATAATAATTTATACTAATTATTTGATTAATGCGTTATTAAATTATAATATAAATGATTATAGGAATCATTATATATATATATATTTTATTTCTTTTAACTAACTATTCTACTTCTATATTTTATAATATAAATGATCCCAATAGCTATTTAAGATGGAACGAAAAGTTATTTATTACGTTGCTACCCTTACAATAAAAATAAATAATAAATAATAAAAAAAAAATAAAAAAAAATTCAGATTCAGACACAATTATGATAGAACCAAGTAGCAATGTAATGAAACAAGCAGTTATAAAAGAATTACACAACAGTCCACCTTTTGTATTAAGTAAATGAAGCTCAAGTAAAGGATATGTGTACATAAGAAAGGAGCATAGCTATTATATATATGATTGTTGAGACGGCATCATCATTAATGATGGCCTCTTGCTATATCTCAAGCCTCTCAATTTAAGAGGACTCCATACCAATGGTTTTTTCTGCAGTGCGATAACTGTTGGATTCCTCGGCTTTCCTGAACCGCCTTGAATAGGAGGAGGACTTCCCATGAACTTACTACTGCTTCTTATGGCAATAGGTGTTGCCTCTATTGCTGGCCTCCCCTCTTCTAACGGACTGAACAGTCTTGAATAACGAGCTTTTCTAGAGTCCCTTACAAAAGATGGTCTTCCCATGGGTCCACTGTTTTTCATTGTCGAGTAAGAGGGGTGGAGTGGAGTTGTCATCATGTTAGTGCTTGTTTCTGGTCGGAAGGTAGCAATGGAGACACGTCTCTTCGGCTGAATGATGACTTCAGCTTGCATTGAAGGAGTTGATCTTACAGCAATTGAGCTTCTTCTTGGTCTAAGAAGATTTTTTGATGCAAGGGCTCCTCCCATTGGAATTCTAGGCGCATTTTCTTTTCCATTGGATGAAACTGAGGGAAAAGAAATGGTGTTTTTACGGGGACGCATGGGAGAAGGTGGAGGTGGGGCCATGAAATTTGTGATCCTCCTAAGCGGTAACCTTAGTTTTGAAGGACCTAGAGGAGGCTTCTTTTCTGCCATACTCTTTTGAGATGGGGGTTTTAAAGAAGACAATGCTGAAGTTTGAGAAGCAGCAAGTGCTCTGGTTTCCTGTTTTACTCTAGTTTTCCTCTCCTCTGCTAATTGGTTTTCAAGGTCTCTAACCTGTTTTTAATCAACCAATCAACAATGTCATTATGTTAAAGAAGGCTGTTCTGTATTGTGCAATACCAAATTTATAAAAGATGCATATTAAAAATATTTACATTTATATAGCTAGGAGAAGTTTAACCACACAACTCAAGTGATATCGGTTACCTTCTCGTGAAGATTCTTGCAGGCTTGTTCCCTAGCAGCAAGCCTTAATTGCATTGACTGTAAATTGTCCTGCAATTTCTTGGTTTCCTTCTCATCATTCTTGAACTTTTCTGCCTGTTAAGCGCAGGGGTTTATTTAATATATTGAAACCAAAATCTGAAACCTCTCAGGGTTTAAATTCCATACCATTTGCTTGTATCTGGAAAGCTCTGTAAGATCTGTCTGCTTACGAGCAGGGCCTCCCTCAATTCCACGGACCCGACTGGCAAAATTCAATGAACAAAGCGTCTCTCCTAGATCGGCCCCACTTGGGCTGATTTGGACAAACATCAAGGTTTTGCAGTCTCCTCCTGGATATACAAAATGAAACTGCCAATTAGCATCATATTTGCAAAGAAAGAAAGTTAAAAATGATTATATTTATTCTTATTTTTTTTAATTTTTATTATATAATAATAACATAGAGGTGGATCCACAGTAAATATATATTATGAAGAAAAGGCACTATGACTAGAACACACCTAGAGAGCTTTGCAGCATGTGAGTAAGCTTTGAATTCCTGATATTTGAACAAAAGAATCACCACAATGAGCAATAATATGAAAAGAAAGTCCAAGGTGGGCTGAGAGAAGCAGAGACATGCCTGTAAGGAATGTGGGATGTTTTAGATGCTAGGGCAGAGATAACATCACCAAGAGCCGAGAGAGATTTATTAATGAATTGGGATTCCTTTAATCTCTCACCATCAACTTCAATTCTCCCAACACGCTCACTACCAGCCAAGTCTACCAGCCAAAGATGACTCTTTGTTCTCTGTCCATTTATTATATTCTCACCCTTGACAGTTACGCGCAACAAACTACACAAACAAGTTAGTAGTTAGCATGAAGAAACAAATCTTTTGCTTCAGAAAAGCAATTTATTTATTTGCATTGTAAAGGAATGATCAGGAAAATTCAACTTATTCTCCAATGATCTCATGAACATGGTGCACAATAGAAATAGACGTAGAAGAGAACAGTGAATATCACCTGTGGGAACGGCTACTAAGCTCATTGGCACTGGTGGATCCAACAGATCTCGCCAAGCTACCAGATTTGAGGAGTTCCCATACTTCTTTGGTTCCATAAACTCGAGTTTCAATCAAGCCCGGTACTTCTTGAGTTCCTTCAGCTGCTTGCTTTATCTCCAACCTTCATGCATAAAAAAATGTTCATAATTCATATTGATTTCAGTGGCAATGAAGAATTAGATCATAAGTACTTACTTCTTAGCAGGCTGGCTGGAGTTGTCTGCCAAGAGGTCCCTTATCTTTTCATTGTAAACCTCCAACATACTCACATACAATTCATATTTCATAACACCAGCTCTGTCCTCTGAAATCCGGAACAACTCTTCCAGAGTCCTGTAGTTAACTCCCCTACTTTCAGGTGTTCCCTCCATTGTAAATGTTTTTCCCGTTCCAGTCTGTCCGTATGCAAAGATGCATACATTGTAACCATCCAATACTGAAGTTATTATAGGTTTAGTGTGCGCAAAAACAATCTCTGCAAATTTTCACAACAGCATTAGACAAAAAGAAAACTATAAACAAACTTTTTCCCTTTCTAAAACAATGCAATTAATTCTATTTGGTACCTTGACTATCTTCAGTCTTAAAAACATGGTCAAACTTGAAGCGTTTCTTTGAAGAATCAGAGCAAATAACCTGAATCTCATTATCTTGAGAAGAATCAAATTCAATCACAGAAGAACATCCATTTTCAATCTCTCTTTTGTTTAATGGTCTACATCTGCAGAAAACTCTGATATTGCCTTTAAGCTCAATCACTTCATTGTACAATTGTTTCCTTTCACAGGACTCCTGAATGTATTTCTTCTTCAAAAGTTCATGTTCGTTACCTGGAACCAGACAAAGCATTAAAACCTACTACAATTGATGATCAAAACAGAAATTGGAAATGATCAGTAACAAATCCGAGAGACTTACTGACACGGCAAAAGAAAATAAAAGCAAAAAAAAAAATAATAGAAAGAAGAAAGAAAGAGAGAATTACTGAGAAGCCTAAAATTATTCAGCATTTCAGGCCCTGAAAAGAACTTGGCATTAAGCTTCACTTGGTCAGCTAGGACAATATGCTCATTCTTCAATTTCTGTAGTTAGAGGTTATGAAAATAGTTATTAGTCATCAGGGGTACCTTCATACGCCAATCAAAAATATAAAATTGATAAACAGTCAACTTGCTTATCCTTTTATACATCATGAACTTCACATAATTCTTACTAATATAACAAAAAGTACAGCTAAAATTTACCTGGATTTTGGTGCTCAAATCAATGATTTTTTTCAGTATAGGAAGAGTATGCCCCTGTTCAGGTGGACTTAATGGGGATCCATTCAACAAGCTATTCTCGACCATCAGATCAGAATTTTTCCTAACTGCTTCTGAAGTAACATTTATAAAACCTCACATTATTACACACCCAATCTACAAACTACAAACGCCAATCTAATCCACAGAGGACATACTTTGAAATGGAAAAAGACCAGAAAATCAGATATTGAGAGTGCTATCACAAAACAATTTGGCTAAGTGGAAACTATCAAACTTTTGGTAATTAGGTGATCAGGCAGCATAGAATGCCTCAAGCATACGGTTTTTTTGGAAACAACAAAATAGAAATTCTCTAACCCACAGGCAATACTTCTCCCTGAGATTAATAATTTCATATCTCAAATATGGTCACCTCAACTTTGGAATTTAGATTACTAACATGACAATATATATACTTAAGAAAATAAAGCAGAATCAAAAGACGATGCATCTGTGTGACATTACATCTCAGTGATAACGAACTCTAGGGTTCAACCCCATTAAAGCGAAACTGCTAGCATTCAAAAGATAGAAAAGAGATAAGTACCTGTATCGAACTTCTCATTTTCTTGAGTTTGAACTGAAAATCCGAAGGAAAATGAACCTCAACATTAACAATTCATTTCCAAAATGAATTTATATACTAAAAAAATCAGAATCGAAGCAAAATAAGGCACAAAGAAATAAAAAAAAAAACCTGAATTAGAGGTTGATGGAACCGAATCACAGCAAGGAACGATGAGATCAAACGTGTCTGAGACCATGTCCACCGCTTGATCTAAAAATAACCACCGATTTGCAAGGATTCAATCAAGAAGAACATAAATTAAACAAAATTAACAAGAAACAGCGAGAAAGTACCATCCATGTCTTCCGTAACGAGATGAAGGCGATGAAATTCCACAGAAAGAGATTCGAAGAAAGGAGAGGAAGAAGAAGAAGAAGAAGAAAATGGTAGAGAGCTAAGCGTGAGGAGCGTGAGTGAGAGAATGAGAGGGAAAAGGAAAACGGTCACTAGGGTTTTTGAATCTCGATAGAAATTCAAAGTTTGAAATGCTGACAACTCAGATCCGTCGGATTACAAATTGGATGTGCTCTTTTCTAACGGCTACCGAAGTTCTTATAATCTCATTAGAGCCCAGTCTGGTCAGTTGGGCTCCCCCGCCCATTCCTAGCTCGATCAATAGGCCACCCAATTTATTGTTTGGGCCGATGGATCGACCCACTATAAATCTTTTTCATGCATGGATAATCGGCCCAGTATAAATTCCTTAATCGTAAATACCAGTATTATGTCCAGTTTATAGTTCGACCGGCTTTGCCACCGGTTCAATTGTCCAACCGGCATGTTCGAACCGGCTCAATAACAGTTGTTAAACATACAAGATATTTCTTTTTAGATGTTGGAGGAGTAGGAAGAAGCAAAATTCCATGGCTGCTTCTTCGTACCCAAGTTGCTCATTACAGAGCTACTACAACCCGTATGGATTAAAACCCAATTCAACCTCGTCCACTCGTCATTCTTCACCTTCTTTCCTTCTTCGTCGGTCGGCCCTTGTTGAATGCAATGGAATTTCACTTACCAGAAGAACTGGGTCTTCTAGCTCGAACAAGCTCTTTGCTAAGTTTGATAAATTTCAAGGCGAGGGTCTTGAAGAAGAAGAAGAAGAAGAGGTCACTGTTTTTCCATCCTCTTTGCAAGCACAGCCACTAGAAATGGAAGAGGAAGAAGAAGAAGAAGAATATGACAGGTATCGTCTTAATTTTGTACTTGTTTGGGTCTGAAATTTCCCATTTAAGAAATGAAAGGAAGTATGGTTTGATGTTTTTCAGCTGCTTGCCTTCAGACTTGGAGGGAGCAGTCCGGCAATCAGGTGAAGCTGCTGCTTCGTTTGTTTCTTCAGGAGGAGCTAGAGCCATAGTAAGTATTGAAGCAAAAAAAAAAAAATTAATGTTGTCCTTAATCTTGTTTTTTCTGTCTAACATTTTCTGTTTAAACTTGTCTATTTATTTAAAATTTTTATTACTTTATTTACGATATCTTTGTTTTCTACAGGTTGAGCTGTTAATCCCGCAGCTTCAGTTTCTGGACGATGAAGGTGCACAAGCCGAGCTCTGGGGACTGTCACGGGTTTTCATAGATACACTCATTGAAGAAACACAATGCCGAGTGGGAACAAAGGATTTTTTATTGCTATCAGACATTTACTCCACATGCATTTTAACAATGTGCGAAATTCTTTGTTTTTTGTTTATTTGCAGAGAGTTAAAGCCATCTTTCCAGATGCTGGTGCCGCTGCACTTTTAAAATACCAGTGGAAAGACGCTTCTTTCGGATTCTCCAGGTAAAAGTTCAATCCCCATCAGTGATATGTTTTCTCAAATTTTCACTCTAGGTTAATGTCTCAATGCTTGTGTAGCTTACATCTGTTTACAATCTTTTGGAAGTCTTCTTAAATTTTCCTGTGTTGTCCAGCTTAAGTGACCGGAAACCTGTAGAGAAAGAAGATGAGATAGTGGTTATGGTCGTTCCAGATTATCAGATGTTGGAATATGTAGAGAGAATTGCAGCTGATCTCTCAGATGATCCGGTACCAATCTGAACTCTTTTCCATCTTGTTAAACCTTTTTTCTCTTATTAGCAATAATTTCACACTTATTAGCCTACATAGGTGTTAGATTGATAACATGTATGCATGGTTCAGCCCATAACATCTTCCTATATACGTCTCCAGCCTAGGCCTCTTATCATGTGGAATCCCCGTCTCATTAGTGAAGATGTTGGAGTCGGGTTTAATGTCCGAAAGTTGAGGAGGTACTTTTTAAGGTATGCTCTTTCCATTCCCTTACTCAAATGTCTAAATTCATCAGGTTAAAACGAGCATACCTCCCCCACTTAGATAACCTGTTTTCCTTGATTTGGCCTTTATATACCTTTCGTCCAATTTAGCTGTGATGTATATGTGAGTTGCAAAAACTCATTTCTCATTTTTTGATGCAGCACATTTACAACAGTCTACTCAATGAGACCTTTGCCATCCGGTGCTGTGTTTAGGTCTTATCCCGGGTAAGCAAGCAGCATCCATTACCATCCTAGCATGATCGTTGCAATGTTGGTTAAAGGAATTGAAATTTGTTAATGTCGAGCTTGTAATGAAATCTAAGCCTCAAATCCATTAATGCAACAGCCAAGTTATTTAGTCTATTTCTCTGTTAAATTTTTGTTCTATTTTGGTAACTTTGATTCAGCTTCTAGTGGTCTCATGTATTTTTCCTTTTCTCTAAAATAATTTACCAGATTATGGAAGGTGTTCTATGATGATAAGGACAGGATAGGTAGATATCTCCTTGCCAAAGAACTCATCAGCCGTCCCGATGCTGAAGAACTCGATGTTAGTCGGTCTTTTTTTTGGGTTAAAATGTATCTATAATCATCTCATACGACATGGATGGTGTAATTCGGTTCCGAATTTGATCTTTTTTGCAGATGATATTTGAAAATGTAGAGGAGGGGAAATCAGAGCAGGGTCCCACTTTCTTGGACAAAGCAGCTGGAGTTTTCTCTTCATTTAATAGATTCATGAAGGTCATCTCCAAATAAGTTTCAATCTAATGTAGTCCAAAATTTATGTGTATGTAATATGTATCTTACAGCAATAACTTAATTCCATATATACATGAATCTATTCTCGCTCCATTTACACTGGAATTTAAGTGAACTCTGTTCCGAACTGATTATGTTCGGTTGATTTGTTTCGAGGAATACTGAATTTGTATCTGAAACTGATATTTCTTCGACCCAATTGGAGTTTCGAACTGTGATCTACTATTGCCTCGAATAAGGGGTCCATCTGATAGTGATAAATGATGAGAGAGAGAAGCATCAAACGAACTTAACAAAATGAAAATAATGATCTGGGTACCCGCAACTTGAACCGATTCATCCAATTTTCCATATGAGCCTATGAAATGTCTTTTCTATAATAAGGCTGCCCTTCCATGATTGATTAGGACATCTAATCAAACCCGGAACTTCAAGGCTGATCCACTTCAATCCCGGATTGGCCTTGACTTAGACCAAATGAGTGCAATAGTGTGGGAAACAGAAGATAGCAATGATATCTTTCGTCGTTTTCATTCTTCTTCTTCTTCCATCAACCCCTGCAACTCTCTGGGATAACATCACAGATTGCAAGACCATACTCATATTCAAGGAAGCCATAACAAGTGATCCTGAGGGTCATCTTCAAGCTTGGACCCCTTCAAATCCATTCTGCAACTGGACCGGAATCACATGCAATTCCCGACTGAAAAACGGTGTCATAGCTCTCAACCTAACAAACACGAAACTTGAGGGTATCATTTCACCATTCATATCTAATCTCTCCCATCTAACCACCCTCACTTTACAAGGAAACAGATTTCATGGAACAATTCCAACTTCTTTGGGAGAACTTTCGGAATTAGTTTATCTAAATTTGTGGGAAAATAAGTTCATGGGTAACATTCCACCTTCATTAAAAACTTGTTGAAAATTGAAAGTTCTAGAACTTGCTAACAGTAATCTCTTTGGGATCATTCCTCAAGAACTCGGGATAATGAAGAGCTTGACATTCTTATCTCTCGCCGATAACAGATTTACTGGAGTCATACTGTCTTTTCTAGCAAATTTGACATAATTAACACAGTTAGAATTGGCTGGCAATTACTTCACCGAAAAATTCCAGTCAAGTTTGGTGAATTATCCAAGATGAGGATATTGTATTTGCATATGAATTATCTTGAGGGAGCTATGCCTTCATCACTAGGTAACTGCATGGCATTGAGAGAAATTTCACTGATTCAAAATGAATTAACTGGAGAAATCCCTGCTAAATTGGGTGAAAAGGTTAGAAACTTGGAGGCATTGTATTTTTCGATCAACAGGCTTTCCGGGAAGATTCCAGTGAGTCTTTCAAATCTTTCTCAGCTGACATTGCTTGATCTTAGTTTAAATAATTTATCTGGGGAAGTTCCATTACAGTTCAGAAAGTTAAAGAAACTTGAAAGACTCTATCTTCATCACAACAACCTGGAAAGTGGTTCTGATAATTCTTCACCTGGATTCTTAACAGCTCTCACAAACTGCTCGGTTTTGAAAAAACTGCATTTGGGTTCATGTTTCTTTGCCAGGAATCTACCGGATTCAATCAGAGATCTTTCGAAAGAGCTTTTTTATTTAAATCTTCAATATAATTATATAACCGGGAATATCCCCAATAGTATAGGAAACTTAAGCAACCTTGTCAACATCTATCTTTATCACAACTATTTAGATGGGAAAATCCCAGAAACGATTGGAAAGCTTGGGAAGTTGCAGAGAATGTACTTGAGCCAAAGCAGACTTACAGGGCAATTCCGGGCAGCATCGGGCAGATGAGTAACCTTGGTTTTCTTGATCTCAGCAACAATTTCATTAGTGGGTCCATTCCGCCTTCACTTGGAAATCTCTCAGTTAAGGTATCTCTATCTGTCTCAAAACAGACTATCTGGAAGGATTCCAATTCAACTTGCTCAATGTTCTCTAATGACGCTTATAGATTTATCTTTCAACAATCTACAAGGACCTGTTCCTGAAGAAATCGGCCTCTTGTCCAACTTGGCTCTTTCCCTCAACTTCTCAAACAACAATTTCCAAGGAGAGATTCCTAATAGCATTGTAAGTCTCATATCAGTAGAGGCAATAAACTTTAGGAGAAAATTTTTTCGGGTACAATCTCAACTTCAATTGGCTGTTGCATTTCTCTAGAGTATTTGAACTTATCGAAAAACTTGATAGAAGGGACTATTCCTTGGTCCTTGAGAAATATTACAGATCTCAGAGTTTTGGACTTAGCTTATAACCTACTAACCAGAGAAGTCCCAAAAGATCTTAACCAGGCCTCATTGACCGGAAATGTCTGGTTGTGCAGTAGCTCTTCTTTACTTGATTTCCCTCCATGTGGAAAGCACGAGAAGAGGAAGTGGAACTGGATCATTTATGTAATAACTGGAGCTGCAGTATTTTTATTGGCTATTGTTTTTACTTGCTGTTTCTTCTTCAAAAGAAAAAAAATTCAAACCAAAAGGGTCAATACCAATTGAATCTCCAAGAAGCCATGGTTTCAGAACGTTCACGAAAAGTGAACTCGAAGTTGCTGCAGATGGGTTCAATGAGGCTCGTCTCTTCGGAAGAGGAAGCTTTGGATCGGTTTATAAAGCAATCATAGATAAAGGAAAAACAGTTGTGGCAGTTAAGGTTTTAAGTGAAGGTTATAACCAAAGTAACAAGAACTTCATACGAGAATAACGAATTTTGTCTGCAATCCGGCATAGAATGGTCAGAATGGTTGGATCGTCATGGATCTAAGATTTCAAGGCTCTTGTTCTTAGGTTTGTAAACAATGGAAGCTTGGACATGCATCTTTATCCTGGAGGGAAAGAAGAAGGTTGCAAATTAACATTGAGGGAAATAATGTCTATTGCAAATGAATTGGAATATCTTCATGAGGAATGTCCAGTCCAAGTTGTTCATTGTGATCTAAAACCACAAAATGTGCTTTAGAACAAGGATATGGTGGCCCTTATAGGCGATTTCGGGATAGGAAAGCTTGTCCTATCAGATGAACAAAATGGAAATTTCAGCACAACTGCCTTTCTGCGAGGAACTGGTTATATTCCTCCAGGTATTGATATCTGATTAAACAGTCCATTTTGGTCCAGTATTTGAAACTCCAGTTCAAGACTACAAAACTGTTTAACAATTTTTTATTGTAATTCTCAAACAGAATACGGGCAGGGAGGTGAAGTGTCAAACAAGGGAGATGTGTATAGTTTTGGAGTTATATTGCTCGAGATCGTTACAAGAAAAAGACCCACGAGCGAAATGTTCTCGAATGGTCTTTCATCTAAGGAAATGGATGAATCTTGCAATTCCAAATTCCATATGGGATGTTGTGGATGTGTCATTAAAGCAAGAGAAAGGTTAAGAAATGGTAAATAGTTTGGATAAATTAGAGCATTGTTGCATTGAATTGCTTGACTTAGGGGTTAGTTGTACTGATGAGAATCCAGAGAATAGACCTCCCATTTCTTTGGTTGTGAAAAGGTTGAAGGATGTTTGAAAAGAAATGGGATTTGATAGTAATTTTGTGGAATCAAGAGGGGAAAGTAACTCGGAGTTTTGGGTGGGAAATTACTTCTTCAATAATAGAGGGGAGGGGGGGGGGAGAGAGAGAGAGAGAGAGAGAGAGAGAATATCACTTGTAAGTATTGTCTTCAAGATCCAATCCTCTACTGATAATCAGCCAATAAGATGTTTGAGCTAATTCTTGTTTTAAGATATGTACTCTGTAACTTATCGACCTAATCGCTATACAACAAGTTGAATACCCAAATTCAACTCATTTAAATAATCAAGCTATTAGTAAACAATTAATTATAGAGATGAACATTATTTGGAATTTTTAATAGAGGATATCAAAGTAGAGAACATATATTGAATATGTCAATACCAATCTACATGTTGTGTCGAAGTCTCTGGTTGCTTCTTTGGCTTTCTGTATCGATTATTCTGGAACTTGGCTTTGACTATCAGGGAATACAGAAAATCTTCCTCGGCGGAACTATCACAGGGTGTGTTCAGGATACTACAGATATCAAGATAAACTACAATCAGGAAAGGTTTTTATGTTATAAATGAGAACATCTGGGGCTTCATACAGTTAAACCCAATTGCTTTGATAAATTCGAATTCACTGATATTGCATATATATGGTAAGGGATGATTAAATATTAATAATTACTCGTCAAGCAGTTCCTCCAAAATAATTCTCTGGGAAGGTGTGACATAATGTATACAACTTCTCGGGCACTGCCCAGCTGCAAGCTGAACCCGGTAATCTTCACCGTGACCTGATAGAATGGAAGCAAATTTCACTTAACAAAATATCATACAACTTACACATCCCCGAAAAAATCGTAAAGATCAACTCTTCTTCTTTTTCTTTCATTTTTTTGGCAAAAAGGTACCCCACTAAAAAAGGTGTATACAGAAACTCGACAGTTAACCCCATATTATCATTGGAAAACCCTTTTAGCCTTCTGATTACTTTAATTCATACTCTTTCCAAAAGAAAAATATAAAATCAGTAAATTTAACCAACCTTGAGAAGTTGCCCGTGCTGTTCCAGTTGAAGACGCATGAGTGAAGGCATGAGGAGCTTGTTTAACACACGAGTAAGGGCAACCTACAATTGTTTGAAAAAAGTGTAGAAATCTAAGAAAATGGGATTTTTTACCACTAGAAGTTCCAATGATACGTCAAACAATCTTAGAGAAAGACAACAAAAGTATATACATACACACCTTTGCCAATACAGAAAACCTCATTAACAAAGAGATCAAATGCCTCACATTCCGGATTATCAAAAGGATCTACACATTCCCTAAAGACACATCTTTGCTCTTCAGTGGTGAGAATCGCATGGGAAATTGCTGAACAAGATTTCCATATAATATCGATAAATATAGTGAATGAGTTCATAGAATAACATTACCTTTCAATGATATCTGATCGGCTGGAGCTGGATAACATCTGCATTTGGCCAAGCAAAATAGTCAGTAAAGTTCAACTTTGAAACAAAGAGAACACTTTTCAACTGCATAGATATATATACACTATCATAAAACTATTCCTGAAAAAAATATTTTCCATTTTGCACAACATCAAAGAGAAAGATGAATTTGCACGGACTTTTTCTTTTTAATAAAACAAATTTAATGCATCACCTCATATGCTTGAATTACACGGCGAATCATTGTTTCAGAATCCTTCCCATTTCTATTCACATCAGGATGGAACTGCTTCACCTGCTTGGCAAACCAAATTCCATTAAACCAAAACTCGTTTAATTTTTTGCTTAGAATATAAAACCATTCAATTTGTAAATATTTCTAGAGAACACGAATTAGTCTCTTTTTTTTTTTCACCAGACCCAAAGGCACCCTAAGCTTTTTCTCTCAAGAAATAAACTTCACCGAATTAAGAAAGCCTCCATCAATCTCACTTTCTTACATTTTCTCGAGAAATTAAAATTAAAAAAAAAAAAAAAACTAGAACAAAAATTAACGCGCAAGTAGTACTGACCTTAGCTCGAAAAGCTGCTTTGAGTTCAGCTTCAGAGCAGGTGGGCTCGACGCCGAGGACAGAAAATGCCGCAAAAGCAGTGGAGAGAGGGGCATCCTTATCATCTTCATCTCCTCTGGTTCTTTCCCTGCAATTCGCTGTGAATCGAGAGGTCGAAAAAGGAGTGAACAGAATTGAGGATCTTGAATTGGAGGGAAAAACCCGACCGGTGTCTGGATCTGTTGCAACGGTTTTTCGAAACGGAAGCATTGGAGAAGTGGAACAGGCTGATATCATGTTTTGTTTTTTTTTTTGCTTTTTTTTATTCTTTCTTTTCTTTTCACATATTTTATATAATCTTATATTAATTTAGATTATATTAATTTAAATTGATATAATTATTATTTCTTTTATATATTATCTATTTATTGCATATAAATATAATAGTAAATAAATTATTTTATTATATATTAAAAATAATAAATCAAAAAATAAAAAAGCGTGGTATGAATCAAAATCCACTTGTATACTATATCTCAATTCTCATATATATTTGTATAAGATTAAAACATATATAAATTGCATATTTATAAAAAAAAAAAGCATAATATGGATAGTTGCAAGGCTAGTGAACAGCTCTTTCCAATTAACTCGAGAATCTTCTTCATTCACGGATCATCCAAGTAATCCTCCTCGCGTTTCTTCTCCCATAAATCGTATGCATCCTCTATCCACCTCTGATTAACTATCGGCAATCCTTCTTTCCCTTTGCACTTAACATCTTCTTTGGTCAATCCAGAACCAATCGAAACAACATGAGTGAGTCTCAATAACTCACTAATCATGTTCTCGCTACAAATAGCTCCCATCTCCTCTGCCATCTTTCTAACTCTGCCCAAACTCTCATTCGGAGTTTTACTGTGAATCCTTACCCTTGTAAGGAATATGCCACACCCACTTAGTATCTTGCTTCTCACCTCTTTCAATATCAATCTAACATCTCTTCTACTTGCACCATAATCGGAGGGCTGCCAAGATTGCTCGTAAAATAATCCATGTACTTGTTTGATAACCTTAAGAAGACTTGCAAGTGTGCCTTGAACTTCACTTTCATCCTTAAAAATATGATTCTGATCATAAGTTGAATTCGAACGAAAATAATTGTATTTTTTAACGGGTATTAAATTTGATTCAAACTTCCTCCATACTCTTCTGCTATCATCAAGAATAAGAACCATGTTAAGCGGTACCGGCACTAAATCAAGACTCTTCATGGAGGATTTAGAATCAGGGTGAATATTATCTTCTCGAGAAATTATCCTCCTTTGAAAATAAACATCATCCGGGTCAAGCAACTGAGCAGCTTTCATTGCGTAATGATATTCACCCAAAGTGTATAAGTACATCTCAAACATTGAAGAAGCTTCTTTAAGAAAACGTCGTACAAAAGGCCTCATTTTGACTATAAGATACAAAGAACGGAGTACGAATAAGCTATTATCCTTGTACTTATCTTCATCATCATCCTCTTCAACACCCCCATTAATAAGATTAGACCTAATTTCTCCATCTATAGAATAAAGACGATTGGCATGAACTAGAGTGTGATCCAAATCTAGAACCAAAACCAGCTTCTTGCTGTCCAATAACTTTTTTGCATTAGCAGTTCGCCATATAGCAATGCCTTCATCACTTACCTTCAAACCTTGGTGTAAATAGCGGTACGCAACCCCAAATCCGTTGTCCATGATTTGCTTACATCTAAGACTACTGATTGACGTTGTCACATCTAAATCCATGCCTTGATCTGCAAGCATCATATTCATCAGTTTTCTTATGAAACTTATATGCAAGTAATCTATCTATCGATTCGTATGCCAGAAACAGTAGTAATAAAATACTTTTGACCTAAAGGAAGCTTTTGCTCTTATAGAGATTACGTAATTCAAAAAAAAAATCTTGATTCTGAGAGAGATAAATATAAGTATACGTGGGTTCTAATTTAAAAAAACCCATAACCTATTTTATCACGAAAAAATTAATTTTTAATTTAAAGATATTTTGTAAAAAAGAAGAAGAATAATAATAATAATTAAATAATATCATTACGTACTTTTCATAAAATATTTAAACCATTGAGGATATAATAAGACTCGTGTATTTAGAATATTACAATTAGATATTTGTTAGGATAATCTTATCAGAAATCTTTAAGATTTTGAATTCAAGTCTTATATCTTGATTTAGAATTAGGACTTTTATATAATCTCTATAATAGCAAGCTTTCTTTAGGTCGAAAGTATTTTATTGCTACCGTCTCTAGCACCTGAATTCATAGAGTACTACTTAGCATACATGTTCTGCTTATTAAAGTCCCCCTCCATCATTTGCGCTAATCATACATGATATGCGCTAATCATACACAAACTCCTCTATCTTGTATTGTTATAATATATATAATATATTTTCTTACAGATAGTGCCTTGACCTTTTATGGCTAACTCAGTTGATTCTCATAGAATATAAAATGCTGCAAGTACATCTGGAGTTCTAAAGGAGAGACTGTTTAGAATTGTGTACAATTCGAAGAAGCAGGCTCTTATGAGTGGTATGCTAAGATTACGTATACATATAGTTGCATGTATGCTAATTATACTCTTCTTACAAAATATATCTGAAGTGATAGATATCTATCTCTATTTGCCATTCATCATATTGACAATTGAGAACACCACAAATCTATTGACATACTACTTATATGTGTGCTTCTGACATATATTCTGATGCAATTATCCATAACTTGTTCAGGTCGCAGGCCATCACCTATGTGGGACAGGTTGGTATTTAATAAAATAAAAGCAAAAATTGGGGGACAAGTCCGTTTCATGGAATCTAGACTTCTCTAGAATTTTTTAGGGTTTCTTACACACTTATGGAATTCTCTAGAATCTTGAATCTTGTACATTCTTCTAGTCTCTTGTAGAATAGTAGATATTTGTGTGGAAGTCTCTAGAAGGTAGTTCGTAGCCGTTAGATCAAGTTGATCTTGACCATGCATTTCAAGGTGGGGGTCTATATAAAGAGGAGTCTTCCTCATTTGTAATCATCCTAAAATACTAGCATTCTAGTAATACACAAAGTCTTCTTTTCTCTCAAGCTTTCTCCAAGTATTCTCACTAGCTCAAGTGTTCTTTCAAGTCTTCAAACAAACCTTTTGCCAAGGTTCGGTTAGGCTGACTTGGTTACTCGGAGGAGTGTCAAGTGTCACACGGAGCGTTTAGTGCCGCACGGAGCGTCTAGTGCCGCACAAAGCGTCTAAGTTCGGGGTGAAACTTTATGCACGTGACATTTTGCTGCTCTTATAGAGATTATGTAGTTGTAATTCAAAAAAAAAATCTTGATTCTGTTAGAGATATAAGTATACGTGTGTCCTAATTTTTAAAAAACCCACAATCTATTTTATCATGAAATAACTAATTTTTAATTTAAAGATATTTTGTAAAAAAGAAAAAATAATAATAATAATTAAATAACTTTTCAGATCACTACGTACTTTTTATAAAATATCTAAGCCATTGAGGATATAACAAGACCCATATACTTAGGATGTTACAATTAGATATGTGTTAGGATAATCTTATCAGGACTCTTTAAGATTTTGAATTCAAATCTTATATATTGATTTAGAATTAGGACTTTTATATAATCTCCATAAAAGCAAGCTTTCTTTAGGTCGAAAGTATTTTATTGCTACCGTTTCTAGCACCTGAATTCATAGAGTACTACTTAGCATACATTTTATGCTTATTAAAGTCCTCCTCCATCATTTGTGCTAATCATACATGATATGCGCTAATCGTACATAAACTCCTCTATCTTGTATTGTTATAATATATATAATATATTTTCTTACAGATTGTGCCTTGACCTTTCATGACTAACTCAGTTGATTCTTATAGAATATAAAATGCTGCAAATACATCTGGAGTTTTAAAGGAGAGACTGTTTAGAACTATGTACAATTCGAAGAAGCAGGCTCTTATGAGTGGCATACTAAGATTACGTATACATATAGTTGCATGTATGCTAATTATACTCTTCTTACAAAATAGATTTGAAGTGACAGATATTTATCTCTATTTTCCATTCATCATATTGACAATTGAGAACACCACAAATCTATTGAGATACTACTTGTATGTGTGCTTCTGACATATATTCTGATGCAATTATCCATAACTTGTTCAGGTCGCAGACCATCACCTATGTGGGATAGGTTGGTATTTAATAAAATAAAAGCAAAAATTGGGGGACGAGTCCGTTTCATGGAATCTAGACTTCTCTAGATTTTTTTAGGGTTTCTTACACACTTATGGAATTCTCTAGAATCTTGTACATTCTTCTAGTCTCTTGTAGAATAGTAGACATTTGTGTGGAAGTCTCTAGAAGGTAGTTTGTAGCCGTTAGATCGAGTTGATCTTGACCATCCATTTCAGGGGGGGGGGGGGTCTATATAAAGAGGAGTCTTTCTCATTTGTAATCATCCTAAAATACTAGCATTCTAGTAATACACAAAGTCTTCTTTTCTCTCAAGCTTTCTCCAAGTATTCTCTCTAGCTCAAGTGTTCTTCCAAGTCTTCAAACAAACCTCTTGGCAAGGTTCAGTTAGGCTGACTTGGTTACTCGGAGGAGTGTCAAGTGCCGCACAGAGCGTCTAAGTTTGGGGTGAAACTTTACGCACGTGACAGTTGATATTTGAGCCAAGGTCGTACGTGAGGGTGCGAAGTGGTTCAATTATTGCCAAAGCTTTGTGTGGGTGAAGATCTTGTGAAAGAAATGGCTAACGGTGGTTCTAACCTTGTCGATCCAATTAAAGAAGAGATAAGGCAAGAGAATGTTAAGGGTGGAGGAAAGCATAAGCAGCGAAAGCCATCTCGAGACATGCTTGCAGCATTGGAGAATATTGTGATGAGGCAAGGCAATGTGATGGAGAAGACAATGGAACAGGTAGCGGATTTGGCGATGGCTAACCAAAGAGGTGGACTTTAAGAGGGATTCCGAGCATCATTGGATAGGATTGTCGCCACATCCAAGAGGAGATGAGGGCTCTTCAAGCTAATATAGATGCTTCTCTAGCGGAAGGGCACGAGAGGATGCAGATCATTGAGACAGATATGTCACCCTATAAATACAGGGTGTCTAGGGACATAATCAATACTCCTCTCGCACCAAAGGTGGACGTGCCTCGACCTAAGACCTCTGCAAGAGCTAGGAAGGGAAAGGAAGTAGAGAACTTTCTATGGAGCTTAGAACTCTACTTCAGGAAAATGGGGATCATGGATGATGAAGAGAAGATAAACACAGTACATCTCTATCTTACCAACACCGCAGCATTATGGTGGAGAAAATTGAGCGGCGACATTAAGCGAGAACTCTTCGAGATGATAAGGTGGGACGAGCTCAAAGAGGTCTTCGGAGCACAATTTTACCCAAGGAATCTCGAAAATGAAGCACGAGGTAAATTTCGTTACCTCACTCATAAATCTAGTATTTCTGACTATGTGAATGAGTTTTCATAAATATTATTGGAGATCCCGGACTTTCCAGAAAAGGAAGCCAATTTTGCCTTCATAGAAGGGTTACAGCCTTGAGCCAAGTAAGAGTTGAAGAGGAGAAACATTCAAACTCTCAAAGCCGTAATCAAGGAGGCAGAAAGCTTGACTGAGTATAGGCGGGAGGATAAGGCCAAGAGTAGTCACTGGGTGATAAGGGCAAAGGTGGGGGAGCCACTAAGAGTAGCTTTAACAACCGCAATGAGGGAGTGGGTAAGCCCTTTAGAGGGAAGGGTAATGGCAAGGGTATAGGGGAGACATATAAGGCTAAGATGTTGAAGTGCTTCTTGTGTGAAGGACCGCACATGATTCGTGATTGTCCGAAGAAGGCAAAGCTCGCCGCGCTTGAAAGAGACGGTGAGTTGGAAAAAGAGGCAAGGATGGGGTGGGTCACTCTGACTCCTTGAAGCACTCAAGGCCAAGGTCATTGAAGGACCTAAGGTGCCAAAGAAGGGATCCATGTATATCGGGATAGACGTTGTGGGGAGGCAACTTAAAGCTCTAGTGGATTCAGGAGCAACCGACAATTTTATCAAGGCTGACATTGCGGAAAAGCTCGGTCTCAAGTTTGCCAAGTTGACTAGCTTCATCAAGGCAGTTAACTTGAAGGCATTTCTAATCATGGGGATAGCCGATGCAAAGACCAAGGTGGGACAATGGTCAGGAGTTGTAAAGTTCACAGCCATTCCGATGGATGACTACGACGTAGTGTTTTGACTAGATTGGCAAGATCAGGTAAAGGCTTGTCTTATGCCTTATGCTAATTCAATTATGATTATGGATGTTGGTTCTCCTAGCACGGTCCCAGTCTCGAGAGAGACATGATTGGGGACTAAGGTGTTATCTGCTATACAGCTATGCAAGGGATTGAAGAGGGAGAAAGAGACCTACCTTGCAACTTTAAAGGTAGACAAGGGCGAACCACCTAAGGAAATGGAGATTCTGGAAAAAGTACAAGGAGTAATCAAGGAGTTTAAATATGTTATGCCACGGGAACTCCCACAGAAGTTCCCATCTAGGAGGGAGGTGGATCACAAGTAGGAGTTAGTGGAAGAAGCAAAGCCACCAACCATATCGCCTTATCGCATGGCACAACCTGAGTTAGAAGAGACAGACATGGTCGTGCCCACTTAAGGAAGGCATCAAAGAAGATGAAGAAGTGGGCAGATATTAAGCGAAGGGAAATAGAATTCCAAGAGGGGAGATCTGGTTATGGTGAAGCTCTTGCCTCAACAATTCAAGTCGTTGAGGGCGGTTCATAAGGGGTTGATCCAACGGTATGAAGGGCCATTCAAGATCATACAACGAGTTGGCAAGGTCTCCTACAAGTTAGACTTACCTTCGAAGTTGCTGATTCATCCGGTGTTTCATGTGAGTCTCTTGAAGTCTTATATGAAGACAAGGATGAACCTAGTCGAGGGGTGTCCAAGCGGGCACCAACAGCGGTGGTTACTTCTTATGACAGAGAAGTTGAAGAAATCCTCGCAGATAGAAATATAAGGAAACGAGGCATGCTGAGCTACAAGGAATACCTCGTTCGATGGAAGGGAGTCATGAAGAATGAGGCTAGTTGGGAGCACGAAGACTTGTTGTGGCATTTCAAGGACCGCATTGAGCGATTCGAGCTTGAACGGACGACGGAGGCATCGCCCGAATAGGTGGGGGAGCGTGTCACAGACTGCCTTATTTGATAGGAAAGGTGGAGGAGGCTTCATGGAAGAGTTTAGAAACTTCTAGACTTCTCTAGGATTCTCTAGGGTTTTTGACACACTTGTGAAATTCTCTAGAACCTTGTACATTCTTCTAGTCTCTTGTAGAATAGTAGATATTTATATGGAAGTCTCTAGAAGGTAGATCGTAGCCGTTAGATCGAGTTGATCTTAACCATCCATTTCAATGTGGGGGTCTATATAAGGAGGAGTCCTCCTCATTTGTAATCATCCTAAAATACTAGTATTCTAGTAATACACAAAGTCTTCTTTTCTCTCAAGCTTTCTCCAAGTATTCTCTCTAGCTCAAGTGTTCTTCCAAGTCTTCAAACAAACCTCTTGGCAAGGTTCAGTTAGGCTGACTTGGTTACTCGGAGTAGTGTCAAGTGCCGCACATAGCGTCTAAGTTCGGGGTGAAACTTTACGCACGTGACATTTTGCTCTTATAGAGATTATGTAGTCGTAATTAAAAAAAAATCATGATTCTGTTAGACATATAAGTATACGTGGGTCCTAATTTGAAAAAACCCACAATCTATTTTATCACGAAATAACTAATTTTTAATTTAAAAATATTTTGTAAGAAAGAAAAAATAATAATTAAATAACTTTTCAGATCATTACGTACTTTCTATAAAATATCTAAACCATTGAGGATATAACAAGACCCGTATACTTAGGATGTTACAATTAGATATGTGTTAGGATAATCTTATCAGGACTCTTTAAGATTTTGAATTCAAATCTTATATCTTGATTTAGAATTAGGACTTTTATATAATCTCTATGAAAGTAAGCTTTTTTTAGGTCGAAAGTATTTTATTGCTATCGTTTCTAGCACCTGAATTCATAGAGTACTATTTAGCATACATTTTCTGCTTATTAAAGTCCTCCTCCATCATTTGCGCTAATCATACATGATATGCGCTAATCGTACACAAACTTTTCTATCTTGTATTGTTATAATATATTTTCTTACAGATTGTGCCTTGACCTTTCATGACTAACTCAGTTGATTCTCATATAATACAAAATGCTACAAGTACATCTAGAGTTCTAAAGAAGAGACTGTTTAGAACTGCGTACAATTCGAAGAAGCAAGCTCTTATGAGTGGTATAGTAAGATTACCTATTCATATAGTTGCATGTATGCTAATTATACTCTTCTTACAAAATAGATCTGAAGTGACAAATATCTATCTCTATTTACCATTCATCATATTGACAATTGAGAAAACCACAAATCTATTGAGATACTGCTTGTATGTGTGTTTCCGACATATATTCCGATGCAATTATCCTTAACTTGTTCAGGTTGTAGACCATCACCTATGTGGGACAGGTTGGTATTTAATAAAATAAAAGAAAAGATTGGGGGGCGAGTCCCGTTTTATGGGATCGGGGGGCTTCACCTTTGTCGGCTGAAGTCATGGACTTCTTAAGGGTGTAAGTTGGATTTGTCAAACTCTCCATCCAACATTTTGCTCTCTGTTTATGTTTGTTGAATCAAAACCCAAATCGCAGGTGCTTGTCCAATTGTGTTCCAGGGCGATTACAAAGATGAAGTTCAAACGTACTTGATTTCAAACTTACATAAACTTGCTATTGTATTGAACATACAAATTTCTGGTGTGCCTGACAATCATATTAATCTGACAGTAGAGAAGTAATTGATAATGAGAGAAACTCAATAAACACTATCACTCGGTTTTACCTTCCTAAACTGAAGAATCTAAGTTCCTTGCATATAGAAAGAATTTGAACTTTGATTTGGTGAATTATCTATCTATCTAGATTTTTGTTAATCTGTGACCTTAAACCAAAATATGTCTTGTCTTCCGATTTAAATTTGTTTGTTTAATGTGCCATGGTTTGTACCAATGTTTTATATATGGTAAGGTGATAGGAGTTTACTTTGTGCATCAGAGTTATCATACATTCTAACTTCTTAGTTTTCCTTAGGTGATAGCTTGAATAGATCTGGCTTAGTCGCTGTGGTCGCAGTGGACCCGGACATTTTGAGTGAATGAGCAGCATCTCAAGGAATCAAGGTGGTGGTTTTCCTTCTCTTCCCTGAATGTTGTATGTTTATTTATGATAGGATAGAATCATACGCACAAGCGACTTTGTAATACGCTTTGAAATAGAGAGCATGAAAGCAAGTAGTACAATTCCTAGGGTCGGTGTCTGATTTGTTTGAACAGTGACGAATGCAAAAGGATAATAATCAGAATTGAATTGAACACCTATTGTGTGAGTTATATGTTACAGACAAAATGCAAGTACAAATCTGGCACAAAAAACAATCACTGTTTAGCAGCTGGCCTCGTGTTGTTCCAAAGCCATTGGCGAGCAGAACCATCCAGCAATGGTGAAACCTGCAAGAATATATATACGTATATGTTACTAAAGGTCCTGAAAAGAGAAGCCATGATTCATATAATGATGTGCGTATGAGTGCAGACCTTTTCCCAGACTTCGCAATGGTAATTGTCAAGCCAATTGATATCCGAAATAGAGAGCAAAGATAGATCGATAAGTTTTGTCTGCACGACGAAATCAACAGCATGATATTTTTTGCAAATGATAATATCCTAACTTTTAATGATACGAAGAAGAAGAAGAAGAAATAATGTACCTGAATGGGGACAAATGTGAGTTTTTCGAATCCTAGATATCCAATACCTCCAAAGCAGTTTGGTGTATCAGCTTCTTTCACAATTAAGAGATTCTGCATGATAAATATAACCAAATTAAAGTTGAGGTCTTCCCATTCTTTTTTGTATATTGCTATATCTGTTTTTCTTCGCTAAAAGAATTGAGACAAAAAGAAGAGTGTATCAATCCTACATTCATACCACCCATATCAAACTCTTTAAAAGAAACCAATAAGCCAAACCAGAATCAAGGACTACTTTTAATTTTAGTAAACAGAATGCACAAACATATCAACAATGCACTAAGAAACTATTTAGAAGATTGGGAACAAATAGCTAGCTTTTTATTTGCCATTACTCACCTCAATCCGAATGCCAAATGAGTGATCTTCATAATAGCCTGGTTCGTTGCTAACAATCATGCCTTTGTGTAAGGCAGTTGTATTTCCATAGCGGTAGCTTATACTCTGAGGCCCCTCATGAACATTCAGTGCAGCTCCAACACCATGTCCGGTCCCTAATGAATAAAGAGGGATAGGTGGAGTTGAAATAGAGAAGAAAATTAATAAAATTTTCCTAGTCAAGTCATATATATGCATTAATTTAAGGTTCCCTATTGACTAAGACTATAAGTCGAGTGCAAGTAAGAAGATAATACCATGGCGGTAATCAAGTCCAATTTTCCAGAGAGAAGAACGAGCAAATGCATCCAACACAAAGCCAGGGGTTGTTTCAGGGAACACAGCTTGATCCAAAGCTATATGACCCTGAAATTGATCATTCCATTAAGGAAATCTAGAACAAGTCCTTGGATTAATTTTTTAGTATAAATTAAAAAGAAAAAACGAGGAAAAAAATATATATCAGCATTATAAAGCTTGCTTAAGTAGTATCATGCAAATAAGTAACATAGAAAAAGATTTTACTTGTAAGACTCTGGTGAAGCATTCTCTTTGGCGAGCAGTTGGCTCACCAAAATGCACCGTCCTGGTTACATCAGTTGTGCCATCTACATACTGAGCTCCACTGTCCAATAGAAAGAGTTTCTTCACATCCACAACACTACAACTATCAGGCTCGGGTCTGTAGTGTATAATTGCACCATTTGCCCCAGAACCTGTAATTTCATTTCAACAAGTAAGAATAAGTTATATGGAGTTAGAACTCAAAAGGGAATCTTTACTTTTCTGGTTTGCACTAGTAGAAACAGGACTTGAAGTTTGCTTATACCCGTAATAGTCTTCAAATAAACTAAAAACAAACTTGGTAATTTACCCATTTTATGTACAGATCAGAATATTCTTAAACCACCAGAAACAGTAGTATAACAACAGATCACATGCTTAAAAAATACAGGTGGAATTCTCCGTTTTAAGTGCCCTAGGATAAATAACTCATGATTAGACATTCAATCTCCAAAAGAAAGTTGACAACATCCTTAGCTGTAGAAGGGGCAGAAGAACAGATCACAATGTGACTTTTGTAACATTGAAAAAGATACAGCGAAGAAAGAATATGATATACCACTAATAGTGTCAAAGCTTGTGCCGATAAAACCGTCCTGTTTTGCACGGAATTCCAGAAGTTTGTCAGCCACCTCTACCTCACTAATTTTAACACCATTCTGTATTTCATCTTCCAACCAGGCCCAAAATTGTGCGAGAGCTGCTGCATCTCTACATTGAAATATCATAAATAGAAACTCTTCCTGTGATCCCAGAAAATTTCATTCTGGGTAACTTTTATGCATCTATTGCTACAGTTTCAGAAACCCTTTCTTGTATCATACGGAAGGTAAATATGAAATAATTGATTGCGGATTGCAGATTGCAGATGGAGAAAGAATTACCGCAAATGAGAATTTCGCATCCCTTCTAATTCGGCGAAATTTTTCACTGCCTTCGCCAAAGGAATAGGAGATACTTTGTAAAGCGGAGCAAGTCCTAACTGATTATCTGAAACATCATCAGTTTTAGCTTTTCTTTTTCTTTTATTTCCCTGTTTTACAAAATATCTATCACAGGAAGACCTATATGCATTGACAATAGCAGCATTAATAGACGATGTATCCAACCAAAGATGAACTCCTTGTGCTGCCAAGCTGAAAAGGACAAGATAGCATTATTAAAACATTGAATTGAAGTATAAAAATATTGCATAAAGATAAACTAAGAGCGCTCCAGTGAATAATATCTTAGTACTCAGTAACTGAGAGAGAGAGAGACCAATTATGTGTTGGACATTGTTCCACAATTCAAACCCTTTCCAGACTTGATTTACCATAGTTCATCCATTCTTGCTCAATATAGTGAAGTACGCCCAGAGTTAAAAATCAGATTTTCTGTTTAAATTGAATGCAAGTGTTGCTTCATATAAAATCAGCTCAGGAACAAGCATTTTTCAAGTGACAAATTGACAAGCATTTTTTTGACAAGCATTGACAAATGCTGCAAGTGTTTAACAAGCATTTTTTTTTCCTAATAAGGTAACAACTATTGACAAATTATGTGAACAAACAGTCAAGTGATCCATCATACGGTCTTTTGAATTTCAGTTACCAAACATACGTTTGAATTTCAGATATTATGGAATTATACGGTCTTAGCTCTACGCCTGCATTTTTCAAGTGATCCATCACCTCTTGAGTGACTTTAGAATTATCTATAAATAATTTTGCACCATCAATCTCCACGATTAGGTATGCATACATAACAGGTGAATTTGGGACATCACTTCCTCTCTGCAAAAGAGTAAAAAAATATCATCCACTGGATTCGCCATAGTAAGAGAAAATCAGGAATCACCATTGTACTATTAACTTAGACTCTTGGTTCTAAATAGAGTCAAGAACATTTAGAAATTACATGTGGGTCACAAAATGACATCATTTTAGTTTCTCTGTAGCAGCCAAAATTCTGATGAGACCGCAAATATTAAGCTTACAAGTTAAGGAAAACTAAATTTGAAAAAATGGGGCTCTAGAAGATTTACCAAGTTCAGTATCCATGCTATTTCATCGAGCATAGATATTATTATTGCAGTTGAACCTGAGGCTGTAAGTTCCGATCTTAGAGAAGAAAGTTTTGAAGGCACATCTACACCAGCATATTTAAGGTCATGCACTCTAACTGGACTAGTAGGCGGCTCAGGCCTTGATTCCTTCCATATTTCATCCACAAGATTTAAATCATATAAGTAAACCAATTCATGGTTTTTCTTAGCAATTGTCCCCTTCAGTTCCTCTGCAGCATCGGAGGAAAAAAGAAACTGCTCCCTTCACAGAAGGAACAAGAATGTCTCATCAGACAAAAGAGAGGAATGGATGCTGCAGCTAAAGGAATCAGTATTTATTTTAATTAGGGGGAAACTTTTATCACAAGGGCACAAGGGAATCTTCTCTACACAGAAAATGAGAACTGGATAAAAATGGACGAAAAAAATCCCACATAAAATCCCACATCAACACATATAATCCAGGTGAATTCCAAATGAGGACTTTTATATGCTGATTTTGAATGTCAGAAAAATAAGAACAAGAAATGAAAGTGAATTTACTATGTAAGGTTAACTATTGCTCACGGGATCTATTCCGACCCTACAGCCAGGAGCTAGAACATCATTAAGCCATTCACCAGGCGAAGGAACTCCAAGATTACCAGCCCGCATAAGAATCCAACTGGAAGGCAGCTGCTTCTCAGCCTATAATCATACCAAACAGAAAGAATACTTTAGAAAAACTACAGATTATTATGAACAAAATGAATACTGGCTTTGCATATATGAAAGAGAATTTCAGTTTCCTTTTTTTTTTTTCCCTTCCTTTTACCTGAAGAAAGTACCGTCCATCTGTCCATAGAGCCGCTTTATCCTTCGTAACAACAGCAGTGCCCGCACTACCAGTAAACCCACATATATATGCCCTTCTCATATAACATTCTGCAATGAACTCGCTCTGGAAAAATCTCAAATAATAAGATTATGATGAGAATTTGTCACCATAGAAATAATAAAATTCAATCTTATAGTAACCCCATAGCAGGTCATAATTGTAGGTTCTACAGCCTCATAATTAACCAATTTCCTTATGCTTCCCTTCCACTTCAGATTCCAAATATGAACTATAAAACAGTTCAAACTGGTAAAAAATGAATCTTTCAAAATTTCATAGAAACCCAGTTGAACTATAACACCAAGAAACCATTATAGACCATAAAAATCACAGATTTCATTCAAACTCGGACCAAAAAATCTCTAAATTACACCCCAAAAATTTCTGGACCTGGTGGGCATCTTGAGAGGGGATGATATAGGCGTCGATGCCGATTCCAGGCTTCGAAAACAGCTCGCGAAGAGCGAGAACCTTCGCGTCGGGCTCGGAATTAGGTGAGCTCCTCTTGAGATCCGAAGATGGTTTGGCGCTGATAGAAGAAGTACAGTTTCTGATGGTGAAGAAACGTTGACGGTTCTGGGAATTGGTGATAGAATTTTTCAGGTGAGAATTGAAGTTACGGAAAACGGGGAGTGAGAGAGAAAGGAAGCAACGGTAGCTAGAGTGAGAAGGAGAATATGAGAGAGAAAGTGGCCGCATCATTTTTTGAGAGGCTGATGATTGTATTTTCCAGAGAGAGATAAGGTCTCTGGCGCAAAGAGGGTGACAGCAGTCGCCTTTTAATAGGTTGTGAGAAAGAGAGAGAGAAGGAGGGAGAAAGTAAACTTTTTCTTTTTTTGCCCCAAGTAAAGGAAACTTTGAGTTCTGGCATGGCTGGTCTTTGATCCTACTTTCACCTTTACTAAATTCACCACCATTTCACAGAGCTTTCAATTGTTCAACCATGGCGATCATAAAAGAAGAGCCCGATCAGAGAGAATCCAAGCAGCATTCTAAAACTAAATCGGAAAAACCCATTTCTTCTTCTTCAAACCAATCAACAAAAACTGCAGTCCCTACCAAAACATCTACGACTCCAAAACATTCAAACCCATTCACTTTCTGGTTCTACTTCACTCTCTCAGTCTCTCTCATCACTTTCTTCTTCACCTCCTTCTCTTCTCTCTCTCCTCAAGACTCCAAGTCATGGTTCCTAAGCTTACCCACCACCCTTCGACAACACTACTCAAAGGGTCGCATAGTAAAGGTCCAAACAAGCCCAAATCAATCTCCCATTGAAGTTTTCACATTAGAAAATGGCGATTCAGTGTCTGATAATGTAGTTCTGGTTCATGGGCTAGGGCTCAGTTCTTACTCCTTCCGCAAAGTGATTCAATCTTTAGGATCAAAAGGGGTCCATGCCGTCGCCATCGATCTTCCAGGTAATGGGTTTTCTGATAAATCTAGGGTGGAGATCTATGAGGAACAAAACGAGGGTTTAGGGAGATTATATGATGCTTATAGGGTGATTCAAGAAAAGGGTATTTTTTGGGCATTTGATCAGATTGTTGAAACTGGTCAAATTCCTTATGAGGAAATTCAAAAGCGGCTTTCTCAAAGAAAGATTGTAAAACCAATTGAATTGGGTCCTGAAGAGATTCGTAGTGTGATTAAGCAAGTGATTGAAACAATGGGTTTAGCTCCTGTGCATTTAGTTTTGCATGATTCAGCTTTATCAATGACTGCAAATTGGGTTTCAGAGAATCCCGAGTCAGTTAGGAGTATTACTTTAGTGGATGTTTCATCAAAAACATCTTTGCCTCTGTGGGTACTGGAAATTCCCATTTTGAGAGAAATTACGTTGGGTTTTTCTTTTGTTTATGGGAAATTGATTAACTCATGTTGCTCAAAGGGGATTGATGAATCAGATTTAGAGGCTCATAGAGTACTTTTGAAAGGTAGGGATGGTGGAAGAGTGGTTGCTGGTATGGGGAAGAAGTTGAATCAAAGTTTTGATATTGCAGAATGGGCCAGTTCGGATGGGTTAAAGAATGTGCCAATTCAAGTGCTTTGGTCTAGTAGTTGGTCCAAAGAATGGAGTGAAGAGGGAAATCGAGTTACTGGTTTGCTTCCACAAGCATCTTTCACCTCACATTCTGGTGGCCGGTGGGCCCAGGTAAGAACTTATCTCCTACAAACTGGCCATGTCTTATTTTTGTTTGTCCCAGTTATTTTTATTTGATTGTTCATACTATGTGTGGATATTGGAATGATTGTTTCATATTCTAAGAGTTGATATTATTGAATCCAGATGAGCAATTTTATTGATTTCATGTTGCATATATGTATATGATTGTGACTAAAGCTGATTTTAGGTGAGGGAGTGCAATAATTTGCAATGTTACATTCTATGTGGATTGTGGAATAGCATTTTTTTTTTCCATCAATTGTTTCATCTGGCTCTGATTTACAATCAGAATCACTTTAGAAAGTGCTTCTTGGACTGTAGTTTAGAATTTTGAACTCTATCCCAGTATCTTATGGAGCATTCATTCACAATTTAGATCTGTAGTTCAGGTTTTCAGTCTTGTGTCAAACAATGATTTTGAGAGATGGTGAACGAGCTTTGATTCTTACGTTTTGGATCTGTTTTGAGGTGGGGTCTTTGACATAAATTGTATGCAAACCACCTAAGATTACAAACTTTGTACTAAACTGTTTTGTGTAGATTTTTATCTTCCATTAATTTCTGGTCAGCCAATTAGTCCCCTAATAATAACCAAGCTCTGTCTTGAGGCATTCTATTAAAATGCAATTACTTCACCAGCAGCACTAATTTCACCCTCTGGTCAGTAGGCTTTTAATGTAACTAACCAAATATTTGTGTCAGAACAACCAAATAACATAACAAATTAAGGAAAAGATAGGGCCATGAAAATTGACATCAGCTTGGTTTCTGGGGCCACAAAACTTAATTCTTTTTTTTTCCACAACTATTCAAAGCTTCCATGCATTGATCAGTTATGATCAATCCTTAATCAAGTATGGAAGATTTAATATCACTTTCACACCTTCACTATAAAGTAAGGTAACCTTGCCAGACATATTATCATTGTAGGAGAGAAAAGAAATAGGAGTGAAGGGAAATAGAGAAATCAGAAAAGTGTATAATGGAGAAGATCACCAAGGCATTGCTCATCTTCACTGTCTTCCTCTTTGGATTTCTTGCCAGTGTTGAAGGAGTAAGAGATGCATCAATGAAAGAAGAAATTCATGACCCCCAATCCTTTTTGGGCCATGGTGGTCCCGGTTCCGGTCCTAGTGGGCCCGGTTCCGATCCTGGTGGGCCCGGTTCCGGTCCTGGTGGGCCCGGTTCCGGTCCTGGTGGGCCCAGTTCCGGTCCTGGTGGGCCCGGTTCCGGTCCTGGTGGGCCCAGTTCCGGTCCTGGTGGGCCCGGTTCCGGTCCTGGTGGGCTTGGTTCTGGTCCTGGTGGGCCCGGTTTTGGTCCGGGATTCAGGCCATGGTTCCCTTATCCTTTTCCGTTTCCATTCTGTTATTGGCGTGGCTTTTGGGGCCCTAACAAGCATGGTGAAATTAAAGGGGCTGCTTTTGAAGGTTATGAATTGCCCCAAGATAAGATTCCAAAAGTCAATGGCAATGGCTCACCATGATGATGCTTGCTATACTGTTTCATTTACATGTTTGCATGTAATAAAACGATATTAAAAATCAGTAAAGTACACGTAAATAAAGAAGTATTAAACCAGGGATCTGCACTCTCGGGTTTCGCTCAGTTAATCTCTGTGATCTGTTTAGCTTGTGGATTTCAACTGTACCCTTCTAAGCTTTAATAAATTCCCTTCAGTTTATATATCTTGTTCCTGTCTGGATTCGTCACTTTTTTGCTTTTTCTACCAAGGAAACTTTTTCTATTTAATTTTCTGGCATTCTTTTCTGTCTTTTTAATCTACCAAATAAACTGTTTTCTCTTGGCTACTTTAGGAGGATGCAGCTGATGAGTTATCTGAAAGAATTGCTCGGTTCGTATTGTCATTACCTGCATCTGTTAAAGAAGAAGAGGAAGAAGCTATACCTGAGCATATCAAAATGATGCTAGATGAAGCTCAAAGTGGTGATCGTCAACATCATGATCATGGTCACCATGACCATGATCACGGGCCCAGTTTCATGGATGCATACGGACTAAGCCATTGATTCAGACACTGACCTCCGTCTTGATGAAAGTTCACAATTCGTCGCATTACAGTTGATAAGGTTTTTTAAAACCTTGTGCTGTGTAGAAGTGAGCTTTCTCTTTCTCTTTCTCTTTTACTTTTTTGTATGATTAATAGATGAAATACGATTTCATTATCCATCTTTGTTGTTACTCTTATTTTCGGTTTTTTGGGGTTGCTTGATTCAGTTTTACCTAACTACTTGAAATATGTATTACATGAACAAATTACTTTAAATACTTTTGAGTTTTCCTGTTTGAATTGTCTGACTATATGAAGTGTATATATATCATTTGAACAAATTTTGATCTCGATTGGAATTATTTGGACAACAAGTAACTGACTCAAATAGAATTACACAGAAAGCTGATATAGACAAATTAGCTGAGTATGTATCCCTCTCCCTCTCTACCCCACACTGATCTAAATACGTATCTCTATACATCCTGACCCTAGAAGCAAGTCTCTGAATCGACTCATCATCAAAAGAACAGTCGATCTCCTTAATCCTTGAAACGAAATCCATGGCCTCCTTATACTTTCTAAACTTGAAATAACCATCCACCACAATCTTGTAACTCAGCTCATTAGGCTTGCAATCATTCTGAAGCATATATAACTAATGACTTCCTCTACTTCCGTAAACATCCCTCTCCCTGCATAACCACCAAGAAACGTGTTATAAGTGAAAATACATGGCCTAATCCCTCTTGCCGTCATTTCGGACAAAGTCCGAATCGCTTCTTGTATAAGCCCTTGCCTGCAAAAACCCTTAATGACAGTGTTAAAAGATACAAGATCTGGTTTTGCTTCTGATTTTTGTAGCTCTTTAAGTATATCTTCTGCTTTCCAGCACTCACCTCCTCTAGCATACATGTCCATTAAGCTGTGCACCGAATCAGGCTGAAGCCCGCTTTCGTGAGTCAAGGAAAGCATGTCATTTGCCTGATCATACATATTGTTTTTGGCGAAAATGGAAAGCATCGAGTTAAAGATTACCAAATCGGGCTTGTACCCATTTCTCTGCAATTCCTTAAACACCCTCTTCCAGAAACAGCTCTACACTTGAAGTTTGCAAGAATTAGGGTTCTTATAAGTACCCAGCTCGTGAAAATATGACCATCATATATTTCCTTCTCTATATTCCGTATTCCCTTTATATTTCCTCCCTTCACATAACAATGAAGCATTAATGAGAAAGAAGTTTCACCCGCTTGAACCCTTTAGTCCTCATATCAATAAGGACTGATGCTGCCGCTTCCCAACCCCCTCTTCTAGTCAAGGGATTCAAAAGTGTATTATAAGTAGTAACACAAGGAGAGAACCTGGCATTAATCATCTCATCATACATCTTATCTGCATCAATATCAGACCCACATCGCCCATAAGCACTAATCAAAGGGTTAAACGTGTCTCTAACCCACAATTCTTCATTTCCCTGAAAACTCTATTCACAAACTTGTGCTTCCCCTTTTCACCACACATAGCAAGCATTGTATTCCACATGATCCGATTCGGGGAGCAGCCATTTTTTTCTCATATCATAAAGTATATTAATCATTTCTTTGGACCGAGATTTCTTCCCCAAAAGCGCAATAATGGAATTGTATGTGTAAACATTAGGAAAACACGCAGATCGCTTCATCTGAAAAAACAACTCTAATGCCTTGTCTTCTTGTCCAGCCCTTCCATTGCATTTATCACAGTAGTATAAGTCAGCATGGTACCTTTAGATGTCATCTCGTCTATTACAGAAGCTCCTTCATCATAAAATTCAGCCCTAACATAAGCTGCTACCAGCTCGTTATAAGTTACAGAATCAGGAGGGCAATTGCTTTCCTCCATTTCTTTCATGGTGCTCAAAACTTCAGAATAAATCCCTGCTTTTCCGAAAATTTGGATCGAGGAATTGTAAGTAACAGTTCCTGGCACATAGCCATGCAATTTCAAGTCTGCTAAAAACTCTTTGGCTTCATTGAATAAACCTTCTCTGCCACAGGCAGATATCACAGTACTGCAAGTAAACTCATCGAATTCAAGCCCTTTGCTTCTCATCTCATCCAATAAATCCAAAATTTTATCCCAAGATTGACCCATTTTGCCGTAGACGTCTAGCATGACATTGTAAGTGTGACCAAGCTTGGAGAAAGACCTATCTCTTTCATTTTCTCAAACAAAGCAATTGCTCGCTTGTACTTGCCATCTCTAGAATAGGAATGAAGAATGGTGGTGTAGGCTCTAACATCAAGCAAGTACTCTTCAATAGGAATTTCATCCAACAGCTTATGTGCAATGGAATGCTGCGACTCTCTCCCTAGAATCCTAACCATAAGTTCTATAGCCTGATTGTCTAGCTTCAGATTTTCAGACCTAGAGTTTGATACAACCCACTGGGATAAAGAAATAGCCCTTTCGCAGTTTCAGGAAAAGGTCTAATGCCTTCGAGAGACTAATCAGATCAACTTGCCGCAATTCATACTTAACAGAATTTAAGAAAGAGTTCAAGCTGTGCAATGGCTGGTCTACTAAAGAATTGAACTTGCACAGACCTTTCCTAGAGAGAAATCCAAGAGGCCCGTCTACCGAAACAAAAATTCGTTGATTCTTCTTCACCTGAGCGAGTTGAAGTTGATGTTTCAGGTGAGTTGAATTGACTGAATTTTGCAGAGAAGGAAAATGAGAAGTGTCCTTTTTATTATTGTGATTATTACGCTGTGTAGGTGACGAAGAAGAAAGGTGCTGAAGTTGTTGGAGAAGAGAGTCGATTGGAAATGGCGGAGAAGGTACTGGCGGAGCGGGAGGAAGTGTTGTTGAACTGAATTTGAGAATTTTATGATTTGGCTGTTGGGTTGGTCTGTTTATAGGGACCGGAACTGCTGGCATGTTAGAGAAGCTTCCACCCTCCATTGGTATAGAAACTGTGAAATTCAAGAAATTTTTCAGGAAGAAGAAGAGAGTAGTTGAATAGGAGGATCGGTTTTAAGGAGGGGGAAAGAAAGATGATTGCATTACCATGTAATGAAGGTTTCTGGGTTCGATAAGAAGAGGAGGACGGCCATGGGAATTGGATTGGTTGGTCTTTATTTAGGATTGTCTACTGAGATCGGTAAGAAAATGACTTTGACATTTTCAAACCACACAAGAAAATACAAATTCGAGTATAATTAGATCTTATTTTTCTTTGGTATTGAACCGGTTCGAACCGGCCGGTCCGACATGGAGAAAATGACCAAATATTCTTTTTCACAAAATTGAAAAATCCTTATTTTAAGCCAAACCCAATACAAAAAGCCTAGCAACCAAAAAACAGAAAAGCCCAAAATAAAAACCAAACAAAGCAAGGTACAAAGGCAACAACAAAACGACAAACCTCAGGAACCACCATCAACACCAAACTCATAGATAAAGTCGAAGTCACGGATCAAGATCTCCGCTAGCGAGGGAGGAGGGGGAATGAACCCCAACTGGACACCATGCACGGACCAGTGAGAAGGAAGAGTCTTAAAAAATTCATCTTAAACAAACTAGCTCCTTCCAGGTTTCACTTTGCTCTCCAATCAACACCATCTTACCCCACAACAACCCCTTCCTAAAGATATTCGCTGCATCACCCTCCAAAACCACACGATTCCAGCCATAGCTAAGCGCCTAAGCCCAAACTCGCAAGCTAATTTCGACGCTCTTGCCTCCGCCATTTCAGCCGATGAAGCCTGAAAAGTGCCACCCTTTACACCCGCTACCATGCCATTAGACTTCCTAGCAATTAAACCAAACTCAGCAAGACCAGTTTTAGTGAAGAAAGTTACATCGCTATTTATTTTAATCCAATTATCCGCAGGAGGAGACAAATTATCAGGTATAGTCCCAACCCTCAGTCTTGGACGGCAGTGCACCGTTCTTTCCATATATGCCAAAGAGAAAAAGCCCAGTAAGATAAGGCCACCTCTGATCTCTTAAAAGTAGAGTCTTGAGTAATCGTCAATATCCACTGATCGATATAGGTGATTTCCTATTTTTGAATTCGCAGGCTAAGAGATCCATCAAACCAAACACTATCAGCTCAGTTGCACAAAATCAGTAGATGCTCGATCAATTCTTCAAACCTTTCACAGAATGGACACAAGGGTGAATGTTTGAGCTTCCTTTTCTAGAGATTCAAATTAGTAGCAAGGGCCCCAGCAAAAAATTTCCACAAAAAATACCTAATCTTCGGGGGAGAAGGTAAATTCCAAATATGCTTCCGAACTTCTTTGTTCAACATCCTAAACTGAGAACGTTTCTGAATTCCTGCAAATTTTTATTGATTGAATGGTTATGTTTAATGTTTCTGTATCTGGATTTGACTCTAAATGAACTATCTTTTCTGAAGGGCTAAATCAAACTATCCTTTTTAGTCGATTTGGGATAGGATTTACTTCATCAATAAGCTTCTTGGGGAATTTAAAGTAAGCCATGACATAACTAGGAATGGCTAGTACCACAGCCTTTATAAGAATTTCCTTACCTCCCGCTGATAGGAATTTATGCTTCCAACCCTTTAGTTTTGCTTGAATTCTATTTTTAACGTACAAGAAAGCTTCACTTCTAGTCTTTCCCCGTAAGGCCTGAATACCTTCCAACTGAACCTTGGTAGATAAAGGGACATCGCTACTGAAAAACACACTCAACTTCTCATAATTGATGCCCTGACTAGATGCTAGACAATAAGGAATCATCCGGCAAGTCGGCAATTCTCCTCTCTGGCTTCTATGAAAAATAAGGAATCATCCGCGAAGAAGAGTGCTGAAATCCCTCAAATTACAGCTGAATAATTTTTTCTTATCGACAGAGGGAATATAGGCATATGTTTAGGAGTAAATTACTCGATGACTTCTCTTCTCATAATTCCCTATCTCTTCTTGCCAACATCGAAAGATATTCGGGTGCCCCATGTGAGACTTACTCAGATGTGGAGAATCCCTCTTTGATCTTTGATATCAAAACCCGACTGTGGCAGCTTCGACAGGGAGATAGAGACGTCATCGAGTATTATACCCAGATGAAATATCTCTGGCAAGAGCTCGATCTAAGCTATGATGGCGAATGGAAGTGCCCCGACGACTTACTGCAATTTCAGAGGAGACAAGACATTGAAAGGGTTTTTGAATTTCTTGCAAGTCTCAACCGCTACTTGGATGAGGTTCATGGCCGAATTCTTGGTCGTCGTCCATTGACCCCGATTGGAGCTGTATTCGAGTGGACAATTATCTCACGCTATTTGTGATTCTGTTTCTGTTCTTAGGAAAGATAATATTATGTTATGCCATTTTAGAATGAGGCATCCTAATTTTCAATACTTGAAATCCTTATTTTCCAATAAAGTTAATCAGATTTCGAGTGTGAATTATGTCAACAAGCTAAACATACCAGAGTACCATTTCTCAAATCTAACTACCAAAAATCAAAATTATTCGCTTGAGTATACAATCATGTATAAGGATCATCTCGAATTTCTAATCAGAATAACTATAAATAATTCGTCATATTTATAGATGATCATTCTCGAGTTTGTTGAATATATTTTTTGAAAGAGAAATCTAAAGTTCAAATTGAGTTTAAAAGTATAAAAATTATTATGGTTCCAAAAATAAGATTGGTGGAATAAAAAGTTGTGGTGTCCACCTTGGGGATCATCATCATCATCTTCTATCGCCTCAACTAATCAGCAGCATCCACAACCGAAGAAGAGGTTTCAGTTCCCCTTTCTGTGGTTATTTCTTGTTGGTGCCATAATAAGGTAAAACAGTCATGGTTAATATCATACAACCTTTAAGGTTTTGTTAAACTACCTCCGATGAACTCGCAATTCTTGGTCCTCACGTGCGTCGATACCCTGCGACTGATCTTCGAGAAGCTTCCGGTTCTCGAGCCGCGTCTGCCGCATCTGGTACTCGATCGCCTCCGATAAAGAAATCGTCGTCAGAGCGTTTAAAGATTCTTGGAAATTGAAGGATGTGATTGGAATGCCCAGCTCTGGAAGCTTCTGGAGGGATAATAGTCTTGGCAAGTTCGTGATTGCGCATCACATTGTGCGTGGGGATAACATTGCGAGTCTCGCTGAGAAGTATTCAGTTCAGGTATGGGCTTTATCACCTGTTTGGTTGATGAGAAAGTTTCTGAAAATGTAGTTCATTTGGGATGAAGAGAAAAAAATGAGAATGTTTAGGTTTAGATTATCTGTGATAATGGTATTCATTAACCGAGTTTACGGGATGAATTCATGCTTAACACTTTCCAATTTAGGTGCACTTTGAGTACTCTGAATAATTACATTTGAGGCTGCGATCAAATTGGCAGTAAACCTGCAAAGTATTTTCATGGATAATATATATATAATAATAATAAAAAAGATACAAAAAGGTCTGCTTAACTGGTTACCTCAGGTAGATTTGTTAGGGATAAATGAACTTCTCTGTTTGGTGGATGAGAAAGCCCATGAACATCTCTGTTTCCGTAAGTGGTAAGTAGATGCAGTGAATGAGCAACTCATGAAGTGCAGGTTACTGAGTGAGGGGTAGGCTACAAAAGAAGGTGGCTGGTAGAGATTAGAATGTTGAATTTAAATTGTAAAGCCATGAGAAGAATCTATAAGAAATTAGTGAAGGATGAAAGATGACGTAGAAAATCTGGGAATATATACATGTACTAGTGTTTTTCATTACTCTTCTGTGTGCCTGCCTATAAGAACCAAACAGGCCTTCTTCTGTTTCTTATAAATCAAAATCTAAGGTAGAATGGTTAAGTTTGGTCCTAGAGATGATCAAATGATACTGATGAAATTAGGCATTTTCTGTGCCACCATCTTATATACTGTTTCTTCACCTCTCATATTATTGTGTTGGGTCTGAAACTGAATATACTGAATTGTATTGTATGTTGTGTTAGTAGGTTATGGACATCAAACGATTGAACAATATGATGAGCGACCATGGCATATATTCAAGGGAGAGATTGTTAATCCCCATAAGCAATCCCGATATCCTCATAAATCATACATGCTACATTGAGCTTGATACTCATGCCAAAAGAGAGGTAGCAGTCCTATATTTGGAGGGTACTCCCAATATAAATATTAACTGCTCGTCCGGTAAGATAGCCTCCAAAGAAGCCATGACCTCTGGACAAGGGAGGAAGCGGATTCTCGATTCTCTTAAACGATGCATGCAAGTTGATGACGGAACAGCTCGGTACTATCTGTCTATTTCAAATGGTGACCCTCGAGCTGCCCTCTCGGAATTTTCAGAGGATCTTAGGTGGGAGAGCCACTCAAGCTTGCCCTAGGTTTTAAGAACGGTTTCTCCGTATTCTTGAAAAAAGTTTTAGAGCATGATCTAAGTTTGTCACAGGGCCGGTCCAACGTGAGGGATCCACTGTCCTATGTGATATATGAAGTTCGAATTTCAGACTCTGTAAATTAGGTCTGTGTATCATCTGTAAAGTGATGATATGATAATAAACACTTTGTAACTCTAAAAATATACGGGTTGGGAACAGTATCTCATGCAGTTAGAAGAAATCAATCAATAATAATGCCAATATCTCTTAAACTTGTAGCTCCAATTTTCTTTACAAAAAAAAAACAACTACAAAAGTAACTCTATCCCATGCTGATGATGATTCTTGTTCAACATTCAATTTCTGCCCATTCACATTCCTTCCAATAAAACTGGCGCTAGTTAGCTCACCTACTCCATAACCCCACTAGCTATCCATGGTTCACAATCAACTACATAAAATTCCCCGCAAGTTTTTGCGCAACATGATAAGACCGTTATCTCCAAGTTGCCCTTGTAATAAGTAGTGAAAATCTGTCTCATTATTTAAAATAGATTAAGAGATTTTATTTTAAATAATATAATAAATTTAATTTAATCAATATTTGACTATAATTCTAAGCGGGTGTAATTTATAGTTAATATATTATCTCGTCACAAAATAATTTATTTTATTTATTTAAAATATCAAGTCCAAAAAGACAAAAAAAAAACGGTACAAATCTATTAATTATATTTGATAATTATTTTTTATCTATTTTTAAGATTTTATTTTTTTAGAACGGTAAAAAATCAATATTAAAAAAATACAAGAAATAATTTTTTTTTCTCAACTAATAAAAAAAAAAATTTTATAATTATTAAGTAAAATATTTTTTAAGAAATTGAATTTTAATATACGTTGTTAAATAGATATTTAACTTTTTTGAATAAAGATATCTTTATATATATAGTTTATATATAAGTATATTTATCACCCTTATTTACTACTCTCCCGAACCCGAACTGGTTCCTTTTGAATGGGCAGGTACAAAAGGCCTTAGTTAGAGTGGAAAGCTGGACGTGGGTTTCTATGCCTGTGATTGCTTCATAATCTTTAGATATTGGATTTGATTGGAGGGTTGTTTTGGTTTTTCTCTTGAGTTGATGTTTGGGTTGGAGTGCTTTTCATCGTGCAGTAGAGAAGACTAGTTCTTCTACTGAAGAAAGTTGTTGGGCAAAGGAGGAGAGGGTGAGTTTGAATCCCTCTAAAAATGGTGTTGTTATTGGTTCTTGCTTTTATATGTACGTAATTATTATATAGTATACATAACATAGGATTTGTTCCTGCAAAAAAATAAAAAATAAAAAAAAAATCATTAAACAAAGCGTCAGAAACATATGAACTCAGATGTTGATCCAATAAAAATCGAGAAAGAGGAATCAAGCTTAGAGCTTGATTAGAGTTTGAAATGGTGGATTCGAGAAGAATGTGCATAGTCAAGAAATGCAGAGACGGCAAACAAATTTGATTTCAAGCTAAAGAATGGAAACAAAAATGGAGATAATAATTAAAAACCTTACTCTTAAAAATTATACTTAAAAACATTTTTAAGTCTATAAATACTTTTTTTTTTTTTTAAGTACAAGAAGAATTGAAAAAAAAAAAAAAAAGTCCACCCGTCCCCACCGCCCTGCCTCCGACCGGTCGCCCCGGTTTACACATGCCTACTTTTATAGTCATATTCCATCCTTACTTATGGCCAACAACACAATCCAAAATCATCATGAATGGAGAGTTACCTGCTGCTATCAATCTTATTACATTTCATGATTCAATGTTCGCATTTATAGAACGTCGGCTTCACCGCCCATGTTTGCATTTGATCACAAATCAAATCGGGCCACCTAACTACTTATCCACTCATTCAACCCTTTCCTTCTCTATTTATTGCCCGATGTTAAAAGAAAAAAAAAAAAAAGTGTTCATAATCTATTTCTTCTTCTCTAGCGTTTAAAAGATGTTGCACAACTTCATTGACAAGCTAACAGGTGACCATCACAAAGATGGGAGCAAGAAGAAGATCAAAGGGACCGTAGTTTTGATGAAGAAGGATGTCTTAGGCTACAATGATTTTCTTGCTTCTGCTCATGATGATCTGCATGAGTTTGTAGGGCAGAAGGTTTCCTTTCAGCTCATTAGTGAAGTTAATGCTGGCCCTGGTAATTAGTTTTCTTAATCACTTGTCATTGTTCTGTTTAGTACTAGAAAACAGTGAGAATAACCTTAAAATTGTTGTTACCTTGTTTGTAGCAAATGGGCTGGAAGGGAAAGTGGGAGAGGCAGCTTACTTGGAAGATTGGATTACAACAAATGCTACGACTACCTTATCGGCCGGAGATTCTGCATTTAAGATTAATTTCAATTGGGATGAAGAGGTACAAACTCCCGGAGCTTTCATTATAAGAAATGAACATCATAGTGAATTCTACCTCAAGACTCTTACAATCGAAGATGTTCCGGGTCCGGGTCGGATCCATTTCGTGTGCAATTCATGGGTCTATCCGGCCGAAAAATATAAGAAGGACCGCGTTTTCTTCGCCAACAAAGTAAGCTTAAGGTGTTCTTTATCACATGATATATCTTGTTGTGCCATTTCTTAATGGTTTAAGGTGTTGGTCAATTAATATGGTATCAAAGTACTTGAACTTGTTATCTTAGTTATAATGTATGCTATCTGCATGTCTATTGTTTTTGTAGGCATATCTTGCAAGTGATACACCAAAGCCACTTCGAAAATGCAGGCAGGAAGAGTTGCTCAGCTTGAGAGGAGATGGAAAAATAGAGCTTCAAGAATGGGATAAGAGTCTATGACTATGCTTACTACAATGATTTGGGGGACCCGGATAAGGGTCAGAACTATTCTCGTCCAGTTCTTGGAGGGTCTAGCAAATATCCGTACCCTCGTCGAGGAAGAACTGGAAGACCCCCTGCAAAGAAAGGCAAGAAGAAATAGTTACTTCCCACCGTCTCCAATTCAATTATTGTTTCATCTAACAGCAATAACAGAAAACAGTTCTTTGTCTTAACAGATCCTAACACTGAAAGCAATATACCACTTCTCTTAGGCTTAACCGTCTATGTTCCCCGGGATGAAAAATTCGGTCACTTGAAGATGTCAGATTTTCTTGCTTTTGCACTGAAGTCAATTGCACAATTCCTCAAACCCGAGCTTAGAATCTCAATTTGATGGGACGGACAACGAGTTTGAAAGCTTCAGAGATGTACTTAAGCTCTATGAGGGGGAATAGAGCTACCAAAAGCATTTCTAGAAGGTATAAGGAAGAACATTCCAGGAGAGATTCTCAAGGAAATCTTTAAGATCAGATGGTGAACAATTATTGAAATTCCCAATGCCTCAAGTGATTAAAGGTACTTCAACAAAACTAAGCTGCAAAATTTTGGTTAATAATGGAGGCCTAATATTTTGAATTTACTTTTTTGGAATAGGGGACAGATCAGCATGGAGGACCGATGAAGAATTCGCAAGAGAGATGCTTGCCGGAGTAAACCCTGTGATTATTCGTCGCCTCCAAGTAATCATAACATTTTGTTTTCGGTTTAGACTATGGAGTCTTATTTAGGTGTCATGATTGAATTAAAGTTGTTCTACTACTTGGCTAATTCTAATTATTTGTAGGAATTTCCACCAGAAAGCAAGCTTGATTCGAAAATTTATGGGGATCAAACAAGTAAGATAACCGAAGAACATATAAAGAATAACTTAGATGGACTTACTGTAAATGAGGTAAAGAAATTTTTTCCTTAAATATCTTCCATTACTAGAAGTATGATATTGTGTTTTCGACGTTTATTCAAACAATTCGGTTGTTATTAGGCTATTGAGAACAACAAGCTCTTCATATTGGATCACCATGATGCACTAATTCCGTACCTAAGGCGAATAAATTCGATTTCAAGTAAGGTTTATGCAAGCAGGACAATTCTGTTCTTGAAAAACGATGGGACTTTAAAGCCAATAGTGATTGAATTGAGCTTACCACGTCCCAATGGAGATATATTCGGTCCCATTAGCAAAGTGTATCAACCGGTCGAAGTAGGAGTTGAAGGCTCAGTTTGGCAACTTGCTAAGGCTTATGTTGCCGTGAATGATTCTGGATATCACCAACTCGTTAGCCATTGGTACTGTACCATTTCGAAACTGAATTTTCATTCCGATGAGTGAACTTTGGACATTTTTGAATGACCATTTGTTTTTTCGTAGGTTGAATACACATGCGGTGATTGAGCCATTTGTGATTGCAACAAATAGGCAGTTAAGTGTGCTTCATCCGATTTATAAGCTGCTTCAACCACGTTTCCGAGACACTATGAGTATAAATGCGATTGGCCGGCAGATTCTTCTTAATGCGGGTGGTGTTCTTGAGATGACCGTTTTTCCGCAAAAGTATTCGATGGAAATGTCATCTTCTATTTATAAGAACTGGGTTTTTACTGAACAAGCACTCCCTGCAGATCTCATTAAGAGGTAAAATTTACTTGAATTCGAATCTCTATAGTGCATTTACACAAACTGAAGTTTACTCAAGCAACAATTCTTTTACATATAATCATAGTGTGCATTGTAGGCATTTCAATGCCAGTTTCGAACTAAAATTCGGTTTGGACCAACAGGATCCAAACTACATTTAGGTGGGGTCAACAAAATCTTACGTAAATTCTAACCTACTCAATCTTCGGTTCTCAAACACATAACTAAATTCCACATTATTATACATTTTGATATAATTTTTCTGTTCTATTGGCTCTTTTGTTTTTTATAGAGGAATGGCAGTTCAGGATCATAGTTCGCCTCATGGCCTTAAATTACTAATCGAGGACTATCCATGTGCTGTAGATGGGCTCGAGATATGGTCTGCAATTAAAACATGGGTCGAAGACTATTGCTCATTCTACTACAAGACCAATGAAATAGTCCGAAACGACTCCGAACTCCAATCCTGGTGGAAAGAGCTTCTAGAAGAAGGACACGGCGACAAGAAAGACGAGCCATGGTGGCCTAAAATGCAGACCGTTGAAGAGTTGACAGAAACATTGAGCATCATCATATGGACTGCTTCTGCTCTTCATGACGCACTTAACTTTGGTCAGTATCAATATGCTGGGTACATGCCCGACCGCCCGACAATGAGCCGGAAATTCATGCCGGAGAAAGACACAGCAGAATACGATGAACTTGTTTCGAACATGGATAAGGCTTTCTTAAACACAATAACTGCAAAGAAAGAGACGCTTCTTGGTATATCCATTATAGAGATTTTGTCCAGGCATTCTTCGGATGAAGTCTATCTCGGGCAAAGGGATACTCCGGAATGGATCTCAGACAATAAGGTGTTAGAAGCATTTGAGAGGTTTGGAAAGAAGTTGAGTGAAATTGAGGCGAGGATTGGCCAAAGGAACAACGATGAGAAACTGAAAAACCGGGTGGGGCGGGTTAAGATACCGTACACTTTGTTGTGTCCTAGTAGCACAGTGGGACTAACAGGCAAGGGAATTCCTAACAGTGTCTCTATCTAAGACTATCTTATATCTTATTTTGAGTTATCTTTTATTTTTTTTTCTTTTTTCAGTTTGAAGACCCGCGCATTTTCTCTCTTTCTTTTCTAGGGCCTTCATTTTCAGCTTCGTACAAATCTATCTCTAAATTCAATCTCCAGAATCTTCAGCTTCTGGTTATGCGGTTTTGTAAAAATTCGAACAGAAGCGATGGAAATTTCGCAATCCCAATCCTCGACCGTCTTCAGTGTTCGAATCGTCTCCATTGATTACTACATGGCGCCTCCGATTCCAGGCGTCGATTTCTGTTACATTAGCTTTCAAGGTACACAAAAAGCACTTATTTTCTATGAAAACTTACTCAAGAATTGATTAAGTTAGTTTTCTCAGCTTTCTTAGTGGAAATAAACAACAAATTATAAGAGAAAATGGATTTTTCTTTCATGCTTGTGATTTTGCATGTAATTTCCGTTTATTTAGCTGTTAAATTAATTGAAAGTTTTGATTTACAATGTCCAAGACTAAGTTATGGTTTCGCCCTTTGCTTTCTTCCTTCGTTTCCTGGGAAAGAGGATCTGATGAGTGACTGCTAGAGGTATTCTGGGTGCACCTAACATTTCGACTTCATCCTCTAATATTATGTCATATAACCATTTTGAATACCACATAATCATTATGAATATCTCAATTTTAATACCGAATATTCAAAATGATTATGTAGTATTCAAAATGGTTATATGGCATAATATTAGTGTTTGGAGTAGAAATGACATTTCGAATCAGGAGCACTCAAGAATAACTCGTGAATGCTAATCTACTTCTCAAGTCACTATTTAATTTTTTGAAGGTTGGAAGATAAATGAGGTTCCAGTAATAAGAATATATGGGTCAAGGAACATATTACTTAGATTTGCAAGATAGTCAATCAAATTTCTAACTGATGTTTCCTTGCCCCAAAAGGTAGTTCATCTGTTGCCTTAAATTGTTTTTCAAATCTAGCACCATGGATCATCTAACTCTGGTGCCTTTGACCATATGACAAATCTACCTCAGATTTTCTCCTCCTATACTTCTTCCCCTAATAATCTTACTATACATATAGCTGAAGGTAGCCTAACACCAGTTGAGGGAGATGCTACTGTAGATGGTTGTTTTTATTTTTATCTTAGTTTTCCCCCTCATCTTTTATTCATAATGAAGCATTGAATTTTGATCATTTTGATTTGCAGGAATTCTTAATCAATAATTAAAAATGTTTACATCTCTCTCACAAATGCATTTTGTTGTGAAAATGGTTCAATCACTTCTATCTAGAGGTGTCAAAATGGGCCACCTGGTCCGGTCCCTTCAGGGCTTTTCACTATTTGGGCCGGGCTGGGCTGAGCCCCGAAAAAAAAAGGGTTGGGCTGGGCTTGGCCACCCAGATCCGGTTAATGAAGGTTCTACCACCCATATGCGCCAATGGAGTGGAAGACCCAAAAATAGACGTATTTTTTCGATCGGGGAACAAATACGGATGAGAAAAAAATGTGGCAGTTGCGCAAATTTAGACACAACATGAAGACATGTAGGAACCCGACTCCACCACCGTCTATTGAAAATATTTAATGAACTTTTTAATATTTATGGACATGGTTGTATTATTATTATTGTATAGTGATTCATTATGTATATAACTTACTATTTTGTTGGTTATAATACGTTAAAAATACTTTTGTCTCAACATAACTTTAAGAAACCATGTTTCTAACCTTTTAGATCGGGAACCAAGATGACTTCTCAAAAATATGGGTTGCTGACCTTCTAAATCAAGAAATCATTTTAGACCAGGAATTATGACCGAGAATCGGGACTGAGTTCTTAGTCTAGTGGGGAGGTGGGGCGGGGGAGATCAACACCTATCTACCAAAAAATATAAATAATTAATTTAAAAATATTAAGTGATTTAAAAAAAATACTTATTATGAAGAATAAAATATAAAATAAATACAAAATTAATTACTTACCAATTACGGCTACCAAGACATCACATGTGCATTTGCTGGTACCTCGATGTCTAGTGGGGGGATGGACACTTATATACCAAAAAATATGAATAATTAATTTTAAAATATTAAGTAGTTAAATATATAAACAATATTACGAAGAGAACTTTAAAAATAATAAGCAATTACTTATCGGGACTAGCTGCCAGAACATCGGCAGGTGCATTACTGTGAACGAGCCTCATCATCTTCACTAAAGGGTCGGTAGACCAAATGATCTAATTTATAACTAATCACCTTGAGGACATACTCTAGCCCCCATAGTCTCTCGCTAACGTTGTGTTCTAGGCCCCCAAACCTATGCTCGAGATCCACACTTTCTAACTAAAATTATCTGCCTTTCCTTCTATTCTGCACATGAAATCTAGCATTGCTCACCACTTAAAAGTCTGTCATTGCTTCTTCTTCTCAGTGAAGGCAGAGAATATTGTCGCTCATCTTCTCCCTCATACTCCCCCTCAACTTTCTGAACATCCTCTTCCTCACCCTCTTCTTCCACCTCATCTCAAAATATATCATATTCTTCAACCTCTTCCTCTTGCTCCCCTATCTCATCTAGTGCGGCCCTCATACGATCGTACATCCTCCTCTTCATCATTGAACGAGTCAATGCTAATATAAGATTTGGATTCCTCTTTTGTTGACAGTCGTAAGATTCCATGCATTATAACATATATATTTAATGTTAAATTTGGTGAAGATCTATTAATTTAGTAATTACAGTAAAAAAAAAAAACCATAAAAGTTGACCATTGTTTTATCCAAAGTCTCTGCATTCTTCTTGTACGACGGCATAAACATATTTGCATGTCCCGATTTTTTCATCCCCCAATTAAGGATTCATGGTTTATCGGTTTTTTCCAAACGAATTCCAAATTCCTCTCCAAGGCTGTGAATAGTTTCAAAAACTCATACCTGTAAAGTAATCTAAAAAGCATATTAGCAAAGAACGAACTAAAATATTAGAAATATACTATTTAATTAAAGTCTAATTGAGAGTAATAATTACCTGGAAAGTGTATGAAAAATCGTATAAATCCATTGTCTTATTCTTATCATCTCTTTTTCCAGCAGATGTCTTAGCCTTCTTCTCAAGATCATCCATATTTATGTATTTGATGATTCTTTTGTATATTGATTTATCCCAAAGATAATTGTTGAAGACTAAGTCTGAGACCATAAATAGATAACTATTCTCAAAGTTTTTCTTATTTACTGTACAAATATCAAGAAATAAACAATGGCTAATTTCACATTCTCTTCTTAAACCTTCGCCTTTTTAATTAGATCTTTACTCCTTTTATTTCTAGGGAGGTTGTTGAACATATCCATGAAGTCACCACATTTAAATTTTGTTTTTCCCTAAATATTTGCCCACCAGTTCTGTATTATTTCGTATTCTACAAGGTACGGTTGGTGGGTCGTGACACTTTAATTTGGTGGTTAGAGCGAATTCTATGAAAACACGGTTGGTGAGAATTCAAACTGAGTTCTCACTTGGGATTGCTGAAACATGATCGCAGATCAAACTCAAACAGACTGAGTTCTCGATCTGGGATCATTGAGAACACGGTTAATGATCCCAAACTAAGAACCTAGACTGAGTTCCTCGGTCTAGGATCACCAAGATCTCGGTTGGTGATCCTAGACCAAGTTCAAGATTATCTAACTCCTTATCAATAGATTCACAACTCTATTCTCTAACTAATTCCTATCAATTTCATTCCATTTATAAGAATAAATCGAGTTTGATACTATTTTATGAATTTCAACCTCATATTTATATGTTTTGTCACCAATAACTTAATCCAAAGATAATTAAAGTTACATACCTCTTTCGAGTTTGCTTCTCGATTATAAAACTTTAAGAACTATGAAATGGATGGACAGTTTGATCGTGAGGTGGTGAGACAACTTGATTATGGACGCTGACTTAAAAGCATTTGTGGATGTTGGGTTGAGCTTATTTAGACCAAATTGAGACATCAAATTAAAAAAATGAGAATTGTTTAGACCGAAACCGAATTTAACCGGTTGAATTTTCAATTTTCAAATAATACTATTTTAGTCTTTCCAAAATTTTGATTTTAAAAGTTTTTCTTAAAGTATTTTAACAAAAGATGTCTCAAAATAAGGCCATCTTGTCAAATTTCTCTTTGTTGATTGCCTCACCGTGGGTTTAAGGTGGGACTGTTTTCTCTGTCAATGGAGGTTTAGCCGTAGCATCAAGCATTCTCTCTCTCTCTCTCTCTCTCTCTGCAATGTCTCAAACTTCTTTCTCTCCCCTCCTCCTGAAGCGCCTCTGTCTCTCCTCTCAAAACCCCAGACCGCCTCTTCCTCCATTTTCTATCCTCCTCTCTCACCTCCTCCCCAAGCCTTTCTCCACTTCTCAAACTTCGTCAACTCCATCCGTCTCTTCTCCCTCTGACCCGAAGACCTCCTCCCTTTCTGCTCGCATGAGCTTCATCTTCGACCATATTGACGCCATTGAGAAGGAACGCTCCCAGAAGGACCAAACTCTTCAGAGAATCCGAGCTTGGCGCGAATCTAAGAATAGTGAAAGTTTGCCGGTTGAGACTCAGAAGGCGGAATTAGTATCGGAGGCTGTTGATGATGGTGGGAGTGAGAATACGACTGAATCTGACCTGAAGTTGGAGGAGGCAAAGCAGAAGAAAGAGGTAGAGCTGGTGCATCCATGGCCAGAGTGGATTGAATTGATGGAGAGGCTGATGCAGCAGAATTACTTTGATCATAGGAGGAAGGACGAGAATAGAATGGTTCTAGAATTAGGGTTTGATGCCTCCGGGATTGCAGCGGAGGACCACGTAGATTTCGATTTCAAGGATTTCAGGACTGTTCAGACCGCCTGCTTGAATTTTGGGAAAGACCGGTTTGATATTCTGAGGTTTGTATTTTACATTTCGAATTTTATTCATTTTCATTTCTATTTTACAGTGAAATTTGAATGAACCTGTTCTAAGAACTGGAAAATGTGGATAGGGAAATGGAAATTTGGTCTTGCTCTTAGAAGTTAGAACTAATAGAAAGATTCAGAATTTTGGTTGGTTGCATTTCCTATGAGCTTACTTGGAGGGTTAGGAAGTCATTATAATACTTCTGAAACAGATTTTGTTGCTTTTGTGTTGTAATTGATGTTAATAAGAGTTGGTCAAGCTCTTAGTCCTATGAAACGTAGGAGGGAAGAACTGGATGGTTTACATTGTGATTGTATCTGTTTAGGGACTTTACTGTGCCCTGTCAATGCTAGTTATGCATTTTCTCAAGATGATTTTTTACATACACATTGAATTTGCTCTTATTTTTTAGTGATTGATTAACATAGGAACGAAACTGGGTATGACTTTATCGGTGAGTTTGACTATATGGTATTAGGTCAGTGCAATTAGTTTTCTAGCTTGATAGTGTTTATGCATACGTGGTCTTTTTGAAGTGGTTGGGATTGAGTGTAAAAATTTCATCTCCTCCTCTGAGAGAAAATTATTTTCAGGCCCTTGTCAAAAAAGGATATTCAGATTTTGGTTGGTTTTGGATGCCCAAGTGCAGACAAAAAAGTGGTTTTCTCTGCAAAGCTCTTGAGGAAGCTTGTCCATCTTGATGAAGGAGATGTAAGTATTCATTAGCTCTTTCATTTTTCATTGCTTATGTACTTGTTACAGAATCAGTTAACTGCTGAAATTGCCAATCTGCTTCATGCTGTTAAGTGTTGCTATTTAGCTCCTGGTTTCTTCGGCCCTGGTCTTTCTTTTCTAGATGACTAGGAAGATTAATTATTATTTTTTCTTGGCTATGAACAATGACTATGTTTTAGTTCCTTTACGCTGGTGCTGTTGATTGGAAATATTAGCTCTGGGATAGAATCTTTTTTGGCCCCAAACAACTTTTGTATATAGGTTTCTGTACTTCCAATAACGAAAAATGCATCTCTTGAGTAATAATTCTCCTCTTTTTTCCCCTGCAGGTTTGTAGTTCTTGCTGCTTGAGAAATTCTTGTGATAGAGCATATATTGTGACCAACAAAGAAGACGAAGCAAGGACTATTGATGTAATGCGTGTACTGTTGACTTACGGATTTTATCCCATGAATGGGTCTGTTGTCAATGACTCGCTACTAAAGAAAAAATCCGTGAAAACAGTAGTCCGCAAGTTGCTTCATCAAGTTGTCAAGTTGAGTTCAGTTCCCATAGATCCAAATCTTCCACCTCCTATTATTAAAAAACCTCCACCAAAAGTGAAGCAACCTCCTCCTCCCCCAAAGAGAAGAGTTGGGCGTGATGACATTGAGATGAAAAAAGGAGATTGGCTATGTCCTAAGTAAGTTTCTCATGTAATATTTACATCCTTGGATTTAACTTTAATCTCCCTTGGTTAATATAAATATAGACTGGACTTGTATCTCGACAATCCTGTCATTAGATGTTTTGCCGGGGATGGTTGTTTATTGCTGTGACTGCCTTTTGCATTGTGTAAAATACGAATTCATTCATAAACGTGTCACGGGATGACGTAGATCATTGCTCTTTCATTGTTGTAGAAGTGCTTAGAAATTAACAAGCATCGTAACTGGTGTCAGGTGTGATTTCATGAATTTTGCGAAGAATACAGTGTGCTTACAGTGTGATGCCAAACGTCCCAAGAGGCAGTTGCTTCCAGGAGAATGGGAATGTCCTGAGTAAGATTTTCATCCTCTTGTACTCCATCCTTTGCTTTTTTTGATTTTATGAAGTGATTGAATTTGGGATGCCTAGAATACTGCAAGCATAGAGCTGTAGCATGAACTTTCTTATAAAATTGCTTGTAGTGATATAAATCTCTTTACAACCTGGTAAAATCTGATTATCTTCTTGATAATCTTATTGGTCTGTTAGGTTTATATATATAAAAAAAACACTTCAGAATTGCTCACGCTGATTTTCTTTGTGAGCCTATTACTGTTTGGTTCTTATGCCCCTTCTCATCGGTTCTGTCATCTGTCAGGTGCAACTTCTTAAACTATAGGAGAAATATGGTTTGTTTTCATTGTGAATGTAAACGCCCACATGACGAGTTCATGGAGAACAAAATGGAAGAAAGGCAGCATATTCCAAGGGCTGGGTTAAGGAAGGTTCCCAGTAGGGAGGAGGTTGCTAATGCCTGGAATTTCGATTTTGATGATGATGAATCAGATGGAGCGGATGTTGCTGCTTTCGAGTATGCCGATTCTTCAGCTATGGCTCAAGGCGGCCCTCCTATGGATAACCTGGCTGGTGGAAACATCAGAGGGGTTGAAGGCAATTTCAATAAAATCAGCAAAGGCCGACATGAAAGAGACTTTTCCGACAATAATCATAGACCAGGAATGGGATTTGATGATTTTGTTGATGAAGAGTCTGATATTGACAGTTACGAGCTAGACACTGCAAATAACAATTCAGCCAGGCGGCCTTCCTCTTCTTCAATTGATTTTTCAGATGTTGAAGGAAAGTCAGGGTCAGAAGATTTTGATGGTTCCGACCACAATGGCTTTGCTCATAGAAAAACTGGGCCCTTATCTTACAATAAACAGTCCAAGAAAAGAGAAGCTTTCTCTGGCTCAGATGGCGATGAACTTGATTTTGATTCGGAAGATGAACTTCCACGTAATTGGAAGTCTAGTCATGTTGCTGCCTCTCGACCGAGAAATAGTGGAAGAGTTCCAGCAGGTAGATATGGAGGATTGAACAATTGCTCTGATGAAGATCCTGGCCTCTACTCTGGTGATGATAGTGATTTAGATGCAAATTTTGGATCCCGAAAAAGTAAAGGGAGTAAATCAAGCTCAGCTGGAAGGAGATATTTTCATAGGAAAGAAGATTCTGATTCAGATTTGGATGAAGATGATGGGCGATTTTCTAAATACAATTCCAGAGGGAATCATAAGGATAACGATAGAAGATCTAACAATTCGGAAGCTCGTGGAAATTATAAATTCACTCGAGATGAAGACTTTAGATCTAATAGTACGAGGGGTGACCGAATGAACTCTTCACATGGGTCCTGTGGTGCTAGTAGAACATTCGATGATCGTGGTAAGCGAGGAGGGTTCAGTGATAGGAGATTTGAAGGGAATGATAGGGGTGGACGAGGAGGATTCAATGATAGGAAATTTGAAGGGAATGATAGGGGTGGACGAAGAGGATTCAATGATAGGGGTGGACGAGGAATGGGAGATCGAGGAGGTGATAGGAAGGGGATGATAGGAGGAAGAGGTGGCGGATATGGAAAGCAGCAAAAGGGCAGATAGAAGGATAATGAATATGATCGGGATCGGGATAACGATGACAGCGAGTTTAGAAACAGCAGGCGTGTTATCGAAAGATAGTGTTATTCTTTATTTTCTTTTCCTAATCTTATATCACAGAAGATAGAAATACAAATATAAAGAGTTGAGTAAGCATCTTGTACCGGAAAGAGGTGGTGGTAGGATATACTCATGAAGGTTTCTTCAATGAGTAAGCACTGTACATTTCTGTAAGATATGCTGCAACATGAGCAAAAAGTTTTGAGAATGAATGAGACTGAAGGAATAGTTTTGGTTTGTTTTATGAGTTGTGGTTATATAATCTGATAAATTAAAATCATGTATATTTTGACTGTCAAATAGTAAGGAGATAGTGCAAGAGTTTGAGGACCTGCCACGTGTATACTTTGAGAAGGAACCTCAAAAGCTGCTGCAGGGCTACACCTTATTACCTTCCCAAAAAGGGCTACACCTTACGTGGACATGTTATGGAATTGAAATGGATCTCGCAGTGTGCTGGTATGTTTGGGCTCCAGGTAGCTGGGTTTCCCTGATGGGGTCGTTAACCTTCTTCATGTATTGGGCCGAGGCCCAAAATAATTTATTTAACAGGCTTTCTTAGTGGGCTTGATCGGACTACAAAAAATGATGAGAATTTATAGTACTTCAGTGGAGGGAAATGTAAATACAATGAAAGAAGAATTTCAAATTCAATCACGCGTTTGGTCACGTTAAGACTGATCAAAATTTTAGAGTCGGAAAAAGAGAACCGTTGATCTATTATAATCAATACGCTACGTGTACGGTGATCTACGTCTCAAATTACAAAAATCCCGTACTCTCCCTCCTGATCTATCCTTTCAATACGAAAAGAAAAAAAAAAAAAAAAGAACACAACTTCTTGTTGGACATGTCCGCCTCCTTTTATTCAAGTTTCGCGGCAACACCCATTCCTTCTCTGTCTCTCTCCTTCACCCTCCGGTCTCCGCGACACTTTCTCTCACTAGATTTCCTTTCTCCCTCAGTCTCTCTCTTCATTTTTCTCCCTACTGCTGCTGGTATTTTTTGCGGCTGGAGTGGGGATTGGATAAACCCTCAAGAAGAGCAGGGGATTGTTTCTGGTTTCCCTGATCAGTGATTTAGGGCTTAAAGGTGAAGGATTTGAGTGTTGGTTTTCTTTTTGCAAGTCGACTTGTTTCAAGATTTTGGATTTGGCATTTGGTGTGTTTTTATCCTATCAAATTTCTTCCCTGCGAATGTCGAGAGTTTTTTGTACTAGACTTGCTATAGGGAATTTTGTATATTGATTTTACTGGAATCTACATTTTCTTTTGTTGGCTGATCCACGAGATTTAGTTTTCGAGAGTTAATGATTTTAATTTTTTTTAATTTTTTTTGTTATAGTTTTGTAAAATTTGGTTCATTAGAGTCGTCAATCGGAATACCATGTTGACAAGAGTGAGTTTGTTCTGGTTTTCTGCACCGTCTGGGATTTTGCGGTAATGCTTGCTTGTCGTGATTTAGCTCAATTTTAAGATTATCATTGTGGAACATCTGAAATGTTCTGAAATTTCGGTTAGCAATAAAATTTTGAAGAAGAAGCTTGTAGATCTCATGTTTGCAGTAATAGTTTGATTATCGATGTGTAACAGGTCTGTCTGATGGCCCCACCAATAAAATCTAGGAGTCTAAATAAGCAACTTTCTAAGATAAATGAGGTTTCCCCAGAGAAAGCTACCAGTAACTCGAGTAGGAGCAACCAACGGGTAACTTTATTTCTCTCCCTTCTATCTTCTGATAATATGAGCAGTTGCAAGGATTTTCAAGTTCTTGAGGAATGCTTGAATTATCAGTTTATGATTGATAGTGCTTCTAGTTATTTTCTGCTTCAATCCTCCTGTCAGTCAAAGATGGATTGACCATGTCTCTATCACCATCACTTTTGTACATTTGTTGGAAGCCTGAAACGGTTAACCTATTGGTATCTGTGTCCTGTGCCCAGAAGAAGAAATTGTCTGATAAGTTGGGATCTCAATGGAGCAAGGAAGAGCTTGGGCGGTTTTATGAAGCATATCGGAAGTATGGTCAAGACTGGAAGAAGGCATACTTTTTATCATTTACTGCAGTTCTGTTTGTTCTATCAAAAAATTCATGCTGGTTCAAAATCATGTGCCTTTTCTTTTTAGGAAAAGTAAAAAAGGAAAAGAAAACCCTTTTTAAGTAATTTATAACTTGCAGTTGGTTTTTCTCACATTTTAATATGTTGAGAGTAGATAACATGAGCTAGTAATTCTTCAAGTTTTCCCTTTTCTCTCTTGGCTTATTGGTTTTTTTTTTTTTTTTGGGATTTCTAGGTGGCTTCCGTTATACGCAATAACAGAACCATTGAAATGGTAGAGGCCCTTTACAACATGAATAAGGTACTTCTATATTCATGCAGATTATATGACATGTAGTTCTTATCTCGTGTTTATATCCTATAATTTGTCACTGCATAAATTTGGGTGTTCTTGCAGACATCAGTGAGAGTGATACCATTTTATTTATATTTGTAATTATCATAGTGATCACTAAAGCTTGCTTTCGTTACAAATTCTGGGTATGATTCTGTTTTCAGTGACTTAAAAAGTTTTGAAATTAAATGATTTCCTTTACATTTATGAAACTGTTTGTTAGAAGACATGTTTTGAGTAGAAAAGATGCTTTAATGATTGAAACAATTTAAAATTTTATCACATCTAAGGTCTTCGTCACCCCCCTGATGTTATTTGCTCCAAAAGTCTTAATTTAAATTGAGTAATGACAACCCTTTTTTTCAAGATATCGTAAGTTTTGATCTGTGTAGTAAAAATGTAATATAAAAAATTAAGACAAACATCATGATCTGATGGTCCATAGGGATGAGCAAATGGTCGGTTTTCGGCAAAACCGAACCGAAACCGAAAATGCAACAGAACATGGGTTTCACCGATTTTATCGAAAAAACTGACCGTAACGGAACTGGTATTAGACCGGTCAGTTTCGTCGAAACGGGTTCGGTTTTTCAGTTTTTCGTCTTTTTTTTATTCCTTTTCTATAATTCCACTTAATTGTAATATTTTATCATGATGTATGTAATTGATCAGCGTATACATTATTTAATAATTTATTTTGGCGTTACGTTCAATTAATATCATATTTGATAAAAATTCAACATTATAACAATTAAAAAATGCCATTTTACCTTAATAATTAATATCATAATCAAAAAATTCAAAACAACTTTCAAATATATTATAAATTCATAATCCATCAAGGCATCGACTCAATATCATCCAAATGGGATATCCAACAACACATTTATTCAAAAATGTGTATAAGTCTACACTTTATAAATTCCAAAATTTCAAGTCTACACATTTAAATGAAGGAGCTCTCTACATCCAATGATTGTGCTAATAGATCTGCAAAATTTCAATTATTCGACCCAATAAATATGAATAAAAAGAATATATGACATGATAAAAGAAGTAAATAATAAATATAAAAAAGAATGTACCATCCTCTTCCTTGAAGTCGTCTAGAGTATCGATTGCACCAACTAAAGAGAATTGTAAACCTGTATTCCAACTTTGCACACACAAGTGCCTCAACCGTCTCCAGCTTAAGCCTGCTTCAGAAGTCACTGAGTGGCGAGAATATCTCAGGCAATCAGCGTTAGTGTTGGGTACCCACTCAATTTCACCACTGTAGGATATCGAATCCGGAAAATTTTGAAATATGATTATCCTTATCCAAGTATTACTCTACCTCTGTAGCCTGCCTGTCAAATGTCATCACTGGATCGGGACAAACCCTCAAAGAAATCCACCTCTGGGTCCCCTACATCAGTAAAATCCCTTAAAGAAGATGGCTGTATCAGCCGGTCAGAAGATTCTATTTGTGATCGTGTCGGTATGGATTGTGATTGTGATTGTGCACGAGACGAAGCTGTATATATATCATATAAACACTCTAACAACCATTGCATTGTGTTATCATCGTTTCGACTTCTCCCTCCGACTGGCTATCCTCGTTAGTAATTTCGATGACAGAGGCAGTTCCCACCATCTTGCTTCGAGGATCCAATACAATTGCCATACAAGTTAGTAAATTCGTAAACTCCGGATTTTTCCAATACTTCCTAATCTTAGGTAGCATTAGTCTTGACACTCTAACCAAATGAGGTTGTTCGCTACATGCTACATTTTTAACCAACTTCATGATATGGAACATGTGTTGGCAATAGAAGTGGATAGTAGGATACGAAGACCAGACAACTTCTCCATTCCCACCAAAAAGGGTTTCAAAAAATGAGACATACCCCTCCGCCACTTCCCAATCTACATCTGTAAGAATGCTCAGGAAGTTTGTATCCTCCATATGCATCCTACAGTAATTAAAAAAGCTATAATCTTTAGTTCTTCATAATAAATAAATGCATAAGAATATTTAAAAGTTAAATAATATAAATAAGAATAAAAGTACTTTGCAATTACCTTTCGAAACAAATAAGCCTTGTGAAGCATTAGGTACGTAGAGTTCCAATGCGTAGGCGTATCCATCCACAACTTCGTGTCATAAGTAATACGTTCATTTTCACAACATATTATGAAAGTTTTCACTCGTGCCAGTGATATTCTAATATATTTCACAGCTTTTCGAATCTTTTCAATTGACCTGGTCACCGGTGACAAACCCTCCTTCTCGATGAGATTCATGATATGACAAGCACACCTATTGTTAAACCAAAAAAAGACATTAAATAATGAGGTTAGATAAATGTAAACATCTAAACAAAAAGGATTAATTATTGAACACATGCTTGAATTGCATGAAATCCTCGTCAAGTAACAAATGTGTATTTGAAATTGTGCCTTTCAAGTAATCAAGGCCTACGTCATTTGTTGATGCATTGTCATCGGTAACACAACCGACATGGCATATACCCATCTCAGTAATAGTGTCGTCTAACATTCTCCCAATCGTTGCATCCTTACGGTCTTCTATAGGCTTAAAACAGATAACCTTCTTGTGCAGACGCCATAAGTCGTCGATATAAGAAGCTGTGACACATGTAATTCACTGTCTGCACCGATGTCCATGTATTAGGGGTGAAGGAGACTAGACTAGTGAAAAGCCTTTTTCTTCTTCACTTTGTCTTCTCAAATCATTTTTATGGCATCTCGTGCAATCATAAAATGTGACGGTATCAGAACACTAGGATTCGCTAGGTGAATCATCTGTTTGAACAAAAGATGTTCAACTACATTGAAGGACTGCTCCATCTCAATCACCTACCGCACAATGCTAGCTCTCATGGTGAAAAGATCAAACCTAAATGAAAGTGTTTCAAAACTAATTAGCACTTATATTCATAAACTTAAAACTATAAGAATAAGTTAAATTACCTATAGTTGACCAACACATTGCTTCTGTCGTCATTCTTCTTACACATCATGTAGTTATCCATCGGTCCACTTGGCGCCCTACTTGAGCACTTATCCAAGTGTTTCATCATCTGCGTGGTCCCAGACTTGGCACTCGTATACAAAGCAGAGAATGGACACCGCTCACAAAATGCCCGTCCATTCGCACAATCCCATTTGAAAGTTTTATGTACTATACTCGTCGTCCTTTGATTCTTTGTAGGAATCATAGGACTTGGATCCACTTGTATCCTTTCATTGCTCATGGTACCATTGGTAGGACTACTTCCATGAATATCCTCATGGTCATGGATTGAGTGTGACGACGATTCCGGCAGATGAAATTTGGTTGGAAAATCCTTTATACAAATTTAAAATCAATATCATTCAATCGTAAAAGTAATCAATATCAATATATCAGATGTTAGTTTACTCAACGGGTCGAAGATCCCATCGACCCGTCGAGTATCATAACGGTTGGCCTATAAAGTGAGCCACAGGGACAACAAAATACATTACTACACAAAATATTGGATTGCTAGCCATTACTACACATTATTAAGGGGGAAGGGAAGGGGGAAAAAAACCCTGATCTAATGTAGATGTAGTAGGTTGAGGTTGAGCGGTCAAACTTCTTTTACTCACAGTTTCCCCTATGTTCTTTTTTCCGCTTCTTCAGAATCTCTTTTTTCTTCCTCAGCTCCTAGTTTGGCCTGTGACAAATTTTTAATAGTTCCTCTGATTGCTAGCACATATTCAATAACTAATTTAAACAATTCATCGAACAGGTGGTAGGTGAACTTGATCTTCTTAGAACATCTACCATAACTCAACACACAATCGAAAGCTGAACAGAAAAATAAAAAGAGAAAAAAAGATAGCTATGGACCTACAATGGCTCATAGAGTGATATGGCAATGATGGCTCACAGCTCGGGAGGAGGAAGCATAAGAGAATACGTGTTGCGGTATTAGGATTTGGATTTTTGTTGCCAACGACGATAAAGATTACCGAAGGTGGTGGGTTGCAGTTGTAGGTGGTGGGCATTGGGCGGTGGTGGCTCGTAGAATCCCAGGTCGTGGCATCTGATTGAGAGAGATATTTGGGGCTGCAAATTTTCTGAAGAAGACAATGGTGTTAGGACTTAGAAATTTAGGATTTCTGTTATAAAAATTATAAAATAAATAAATAATAGGTTTTCAGTTTTCGGTCAGTTCACCGAAATTGATCGGAAAATGAAAACCGATATCACCGAACATGTTTCGGTCAGTAAACCGATCGAAACTAGATTTTTGACACAAAAACCGACCGAAAAATATCGGTTTCGAGCGGTGCGGTTTTTTTTTTGCTCACCCCTACTGATGGATAATGAACAAAACCAAAAAAAAAAAAAGACCAAGAAGAAGAAGAAGACGAAGATACTGGGTGTACCACCAAGTTTTTATTCTTTTAGTTTGTATTATTCTGATGTACTTATGATTTTCAGGCCTATCTTTCCCTACCAGAGGGGACAGCGTCCGTGGTTGGCCTTATAGCAATGATGACAGATCACTATAATGTGCTGGTGAGATTGGATTATAGTTTCATTCTCATGCCTTCTATGATTACAACATCATCAGTGGTTGGCCTTATACTTATACCTTCAAAGTTTGATTTTGTGTAATTTTCCTGCTAAATGACAGGAAGTGACTGATAGTGAAGAAGAGAGCGTTGATGTTTCTGTTTCCCGTAAACCTATAAAGCGCAAGCGGGGCAAAGCTCAGACAAGTGCTTCAAAAGACAATTTCTTAAATTCTCATGGAGTTTCATCAAGTGATGGATGCTTATCATTATTGAAGAGGAGGCGCTTTGAAGGTAAATACACTGAGGCTGATTATTAGAGCAAATTAAGGATCTGGTGGACCATGTTTGTTTAGAAAATTAGTTGTAATCGTAATTTTCACAAATTATGCTTATAGACTTTCTTTGTACTGAAAAAGGAAGAAGGGATGAAAAGGTGTGAGCAGCTATCTATAAAGTATGATGTTTTAAACTTTTTTTTTACTGAATGCTTTGTTGATCTAGAATGATGCATGTTTTATGATGTCTAAAAATTCAAATTATCTGAGCCGCAAATTGGAAGACAAGAATAAAAGGGTAAGGCTTGATAAGTTGCTTCCTTAGTCTAAAGCATTATGAGGTGCTGGTCATTGATATCTGATTAAGTATTTTGGAAATGATATTTCTGGTCAAGATGTAGCTTATAGAATAGTGTTGGAGGATAACATACAAGATACATGATGGGTCTAGATGTGTGGTTGCAGGGGTGATCTAATCTTCCTCTGACAAGGATGTATCTCCTTCATGTTGTAAGAGAATTTAATATTGCTAAATTTAAGACGATCATTATGATAATAAATTTAAAATGATTTATCTTGCTACATTTGTTTGTCCTTTCAATAAAAATCTCTTTAATAGTTTTGTACATGGAGCATGAGATGTGCAGTTTGAATATATGATAGTAATCTGTGAATTGTGCTGAATGCTACTCTCTTATTTGGTCTGTCTTGTAACAAAAGACAAGTTACTAACGTTAAAGCCTTAAGCATAATATTGACCATTAATGCTTGTTATATTAGGTGGCGAGCCTCATGTAGTTGGGAAAAGGACTCCTCGAATTCCTGTTTCATTTTCATACAAAAGAGATGACTGGAAAAATCATTTTTCTCCCACCAAAAAAGGCCGGAACTCGGAAGTTACTGATGATGAAATCGCGCATGCAGCAGCATTAGCATTGACAGAAGCTTCAAAAGTAAGAGGGTCTCCCCAAGTGTCAGAGTCTCCTTCAAGGAGAACAGAACACAGAAAGTCCTCGCCAATGGAAGGCCAGGAGAGAATGGTATTATAGTTTTTTCCCATGCTTTGGTCATTACCTCAATTACACTCTCAATCCTATGTGTCTCATTTGCTTACTATTCATGTGGTTTAGCGCCGGCAATCTGGGAAATCTTGGAGAAAATTTAACGATGTTCCAATGGATGAAGACTGGTTGGAAGGTAGTAGGAAAAGAATAGGAGATGGAGATAGATATTGTACCAAAAGTGTTATGGATATGGAAGGGGGTCGTACCAAGGGGAAGAAGATTTTGGGAAAAAAGGATAAATTTGAAACCAACAGAGATGGTCAGCTTGACAATTGTGGAGGAGCATGTAGTGGAACTGAAGGACTTAGTAGCAATTCTCAGAAGGAGACAGTCGAAATAAAGTTTTCAAATGCCAAATCTGAGAAATCTTTACATGGTCAAAGAAAGAAGAGCAAGAAGAGTTTCTGGCAAGGTACATTTTTTCTTGCACCTTTTTTTTTAAGTTGTGAGTGGCTGCTTTATTTTACAGTAATTTTTTTATGTAGCATCGACGATGAAGGATTTGTATTTGGTTTTCTTTTGTTTTGATATATTCATCTTGGTTTTGAAGGCTGGAAGCCAAACTAGCATATTGGTTTTGAATTTTTTTGGTATTTTTATTTTTAGAAATTATTTATAATTACATTTATCTTTCAGTTTTATATATGTATATCTATTTTTTTCCATTGGTGAAATATTGGTCAATCTTTCCTTGTGAGGGGATTCCTTGTGCTGAATTGGAATTTTCTTATTTTCATTTCGTTTTATCATATATTCTGCATTTCAGACTTGACACCCACAAATAAACCTATTTTGGGAAGTACCATTCTATGTTAGGGGAATATAATGTTCAGTTCGGATAGGATATGACTCTGGAGACATAATCAATGAGTTCCTCGGTGAGGGGACTGCCTGGCATGCAGTTTTGATTGAAAATTTTCCAATCGTGCATAATAATTTTAGAGCATGCAATTGGTGTGAGAGTTGGTTTTTATGCGACACGTGACGGATTTATGTTATTACACGAGGTGTGCATTGTTTAATGTATGTGATAATGTGTGCATGGTTTAGCGTCTTGACTGTATGATATCATCAATTTTGTGTAGTAACTATGTGTAAATATTCTGTTGTGTTCATGCAGATGAAAGTTCCACGTTGGATGCTCTTCAAACATTGGCGGATTTGTCTTTGATGATGCCAGATTCTAGAATGGAATATGGTTAGTGCATACTATTCCTTTTGTGTGATTCCTTAGAAATTTTCATTTTCCCATGTAATAATATATTTTTTTCTTTTACGATATGATTACATTGAGATTTAAACTATATATGATCTTTCTGTTTTAATGTCATCCAAAGAGGAAGTAAATACTAATGTTTTTTGCCAATTCTTCTGGAATTTGGAATGTCTTCTTTGCCTTCCTGCATACAATTGTTGGCCTTCGTTTTTGTTGATAAGACCCTGATATTGTACGTGCAGAGTCCTCTGCCCTCTTAATGGAAGAGAAGGCAACTCTTGATTTGGAAAATAAATCTAGTATACCTGAAGCTGCATCAACAAGTCGTTACAGCGAAAAAGTTAAGCTCACTGGAGCAAAACAAGAAAGGGTTCTTGATGCCATTTCTGGTTTTGAGGGTTCTACTTCTAACAAATCCAAGCTTAGAGAGGACATATTGACTGATGTTACCTCTAGTGCGAAAGAACAGCATCACTGTTCTTTGAGGACATTGAAAAGAAAAGCCAAGTCTTCAGTATCAAAGGTAAGCTTTTGAAATCCTTTTGTGCACAAAATATTTCCCAGGAAAAATTTGTCTTGTATTGTTTGAAATTCTCAATCCCCCACCCCAGATGGGATATATATATCTGCTAACCATTAATTCAACCGATTAACCTGCTGCATGCGATCATTTTTCAAATTGCAAATAATGGATTCCAAAGCAAATATAGATTCACAACTATGTGAACCCTTAAAGACCGAGGTTTGCAAATTCTTTGATACTCATTCATAGCCCAATTAAGAAGAACGAAAGAAAGAATATAAACGATAAATACTGTAAAAACAATTGCCTGAATTGATGTTTTATATAACATTGTATGTTTTTGAGTCTAATACAAAACCTGTTATTAGTTCTTGTAGAATTCTTAGTTATGTTGTAGATCATTCATTCTTGTTAGGGCTATGTACGTATGTCTAAATTCAATTTATCGTGCCACAAACAGTGTGATGTCAGCTTGCTATGAGCTGATAATGGTAGGCATACAGTTGATATGTTTTTCCGTTGAAACTAAGAAAATCTTAGAGATTCTATAGCCTTGTTTTGGTCGAAATTTTTGTGTTTGCTTTATCTCACAATGGAAGAAAGTTATCTATTGTCTTGTAAATACTATTTGCATAGCTGGTTAGGCTTGTTTTGGTCAATTATTGACAAAGATGGTAATTGTAAGAAAATGGTACTAGAGTGGCTCTCATCTCATTGGAGCAATCTCATGGGATGTGCAAGTGAGAGTACTTCAGACCCTGAGTAAATCTGACCTATTTCAGTGGTTCGATATGCTATTCGACATGTTATAGGAAATAATTGTTTGGTTTCTCAAAGACCAATTGATGGCATATATGTTAAATTGCTAATGCAAAGCACCGTAATTTGAAGTCCTTTGAGTTCACAACAACTTCATCAGCCCATCATTTTGCTTCTTGACATTTGGTACAGGACTCATTTGACCATTAATATCAATTTCAAAGTTTTTGTTTTCTCATTTATGTGGTCCTCTCAATTCTTATGCAAATTTCTTGCAGGTCAAATCTGATGAAGAAACTATGCCTGTGTCTAAAATTAAGTCTGGTGGTCAAACTTCTGGTCTTTCAAATCCATCAAAATCAATCAGAGGATCAGACAGTTTTCTAACTAGTGATCTTAAAAGATTAAGAACCGATTCAGCTGTGTCAACTTCACAAATTCCTGAATCTAGTGAAGCCATCTTAGCCACTAAGCAGAGATGCAAAAATAAACGAAAAGTGAATCAATGGAGTACATTTCTCCCAAAAGAAATGAAATTACCGGATAATAAATCAAAAAATCATTCGAACAGGCATCTTACCTCATTGCAAGACAGAATGCAAAAAGTAAAGGTCCTTTCTTTCTCATTTCCTTTTAAGCAATTGTCATCATTAGCTTTAGTTGCAGGAAAAGGTTGCCAGAAACCCAAAAGAAGTGAAATGTCATGTTAATACAGTTGTTTTTCCTCTTTTGTATCCTATAATTGCAGGAAAAGGTTTCTAGTTGCATGTCATGCTCACTGGTCCACAAATGGTGCAAGTATGAATGGTTCTATAGTGCAATTGACTACCCTTGGTTTGCCAAAAGAGAGTTTGCAGAGTACCTAGATCATGTCGGGCTAGATGTAAACCCAATGCTGACCAGTGTTGAATGGGATGTCTTGAGAAGGTGTCTTTTTCTACTCTATATCTTTTGTCTGCTTGTTAACCTGCATGTTATCACATGCAATTTTTATAACATAGGTATATTACATGTTCTTGTTAATGCAGTTCTCTTGGCAAACCTAGGAGGCTTTCCAAACACTTTCTACATGAAGAAAGGGAGAAACTCAAAGAATATCGAGAATCTGTGAGAAAACATTATACCGAACTCCGTACTAGTGTGAGGGAAGGACTTCCAACAGATCTAGCAAGACCTCTATCTGTTGGACAAAGAGTTATAGCTATTCATCCAGAAACACGAGAAGTTCATGATGGAAGTGTGCTAACCGTTGATCATGACAGGTGCAGGATTCAATTTGATTGTTCTGAGATAGGAGTTCAATTTGTGAAGGTAGAAGTTCTGATAGACATTTTTTTTTTCTGTTTTTGGAAACTTGTTTCATCTTATGTGTCATCTGTCTGATGGGAGATGTTATAGATTTTCATTTATGGTGTATCTGCCATCAATACAATACTATACCCAATCTTCACAATTCCATTTGGCTGAAAAAATTTTCAGGCTACTTAGTTTTTCTTTTCTAGTGCCATTATCTTCTTGTTTCTTATCAGTTTAAGAGACTCTGGTGTCTGTAAATTGAAACTTGAATTTTCTCTCTCTCTCTCGCTACTGAGTTGATGAAGTTTCATTGCAGGATATTGATTGCATGCCTGTAAATCCATTTGATAATATGCCAGAAACTCTTAAACGTCAGAAGCTCCAAGACCTCAGCAGATTATCTTTGAAATGCAAAGAGTCACAAATGAACCAAGATCCAAATTTTGGAGGGTGTATGACATTTGCTTCGAGTGGGCACTTGGAGAAGGTATCAAACCCCATTCCTGTTAATACATCTCTAAAGAAGGTATTTCATTCTGTCGAAAATCGATCTGTTCCCAACATTTCCTTACAGTAGACGAGAAGTTTTAAATCTTAAGGCAGTCATATCTCATTGAATCAGTCTTTTTTGCAACATCATTTTCTTACACTCAAACAAAAGTATTGTAGGTTTTTACCTAATATATTATTTTGAGAAGAATGCATCTTTTATCCCATTTTTTATTTCGGAATATACTAGGATCATAGTTTCCTGAAGGGAGGTGATTTATTTTTCGGACGATCCTTATATGATCTTGACAACACTTATTTCAGGGAGTTGAGTGATAATATCATGACTTTGACTCTGTAGCTCTTGTTGTTGCAAGAATTATGGGATTGATTTTATGCAGATCCTTGTCAGAAGCTCTCGGCTGTGGATTATTGCTGTTTAAAAATTTTAGACAATTTTGATTCTTCTCAGTGTCATAAATTGAAATATCCGTTTTTCTCAGGGTGATTCAAACCATGTCATGTCGCAGGTTAAGGGAATTACTGTGGATATGATTAGTGGACAACAAGCAACTGTCAAACAACCTTATATAGCTGCCCATCAAGCAAGGGAAGCTGACAATCGAGCTCTTGATATAAAGGTTATACAATTTTCTGTATAGAAATAGATAGTCTTAGACCTACATACATGTAATTAATCAGTTCAGCTTTTATTTAGTGGGTGTACTGTGTTGAATTCTTTAGTTGTAGAGCTGTAAGTCGATGTGCTTTCCTGATGCATCTGAATACCACACCTAGATAACCATATCACTAAAAACATTCTTAAAAGTAATTTCTCACTGTGACCATAACTGTCTTGGTTTCTTTACACTATTAGATACTCTAAAACTGGTCCATGTAACATGTAGGAAGGATCAGGTGCCTCAGGTGTATTCCACCCATGTGAGAGGTGAAGGTGAAGTGAAACCAACCGTATTGGACCCACTAACTCCTCTCACATGAATGGTATATACCTGAGGCACTTGATCCTCCTCTCTTTGTAACATGCGGCAATAGGGCTTTTTTTATTTGACATTGAGGCAATTTGTGATCTGTTTTTTTCGCTTGTAGGTTTCTTCGACTATGCTTAATTTGAAGCAGCCTAATACTTATCTTGGTAATGTCTTGCGTCCTTGGCTAAATTCCCCAGCCAGTTCTAGCATCCTTGTAGGTGGACCATTCTCTTTTGAAAATCAAGAATCAGGGCCTTGCCTGGTTGAAATTGTCAAAGGCTCCAGACTAAAAGCCCAGATGATGGTAACTGCTGCCATTCAGGTATGAAGAAGCCTCAACAATTTTCCTGTTTTGTTTTGTTTTGTTTTGTGTAGTGAGCAGTAAAATGAACTTGGACTCCTCTATATACACTTCTCTTTTCTTGACATCATTTGTTCGGAAAATGCTATATATATATTGTTTCAGCAATGGCTGTAGCTGTGTACACTAGCGTAACCTTGATAAGCTACTTATCATCCTGCATTTCATTGCCATCATCATTATTTCAGGCACTGTCCTCCAAGGAAGAAGGTGATGATCCTTTCATGAAGATTGGGAAGGCTCTTGATTCTATTGATAACCAGCAATTGATTTCTGAATCCCGGGTTCCAGTGATGAAGTCAAAGGAGCATGTTAATGGCAGTTTGGTTGGCTCTACATCAGAGCCTCCATGTAACAGTGATGCGTCAGGAGAATCTAATAATGATTCTGAAAAGAGTGATGCACAGATTCCTGCAGAGCTTATCACTTCATGTCTCGCCACTTTGCTTATGGTTCAGGTAAGATGGACTTTGTGCTAACACTGGACTCTTAGTAACTAGTCTTCACTCATTACTGGGAAAACTCTACGTTCATATCTCTCGTTTTCTTTTGTTTACTAATTGCATCTGATCGAAATGGCAAAGACAGCGCAAACTGACATCCTCAACTCAACTCTTGCTGCTGTTGTGCTTCAAATGTGATCATATATTGATTTAAAGTCTAACCATATTTACTTAAATGCACTTCGTTTATCTGCAATTCCTCTTTTCTTTCATCGTTCCATTGAGTACACCGCCTTTGCCTAGATATAAAAGCACACTTTTGATTGTCTCTGTTTTTCTTTATTATTGTTGCTTTCTGATATTATAGACTTTCAGCTTCTGAACTGATTATGAATGCTGTGGTTTAATTCAATACTACTTTCGAATATGCAGACTTGTACAGAAAGACAGTACCCTCCAGCTGACGTGGCACAGATACTAGATTCTGCAGTTACAAGCTTGAATCCATGCTGTCCACAGAATCTTCCTTTTTACAGAGAGATTCAAATGTGCATGGGAAGACTCAAGACACAGATACTAGGCCTCGTCCCAACTTGAAACCCGAAATCTCCCTGTTTGATCTTGTATACTATTTTTATAACCTGTAAATGTTAACCTGTGTTCTTGTTAAGTTAAAAAGGTTTGTAATATACTCTCATAACACCTGATGGAACAGTATAGGCTCCAGGTTAGAGCTATGTCCTGTTTCATCCCACCCATTTAGAATTAGCATCGGATGAGCCCTGATGCTAATCACCATCTGAGTATTATTCTTTACCACCTTCAATAAGTAGATGAAATAATCGATTTAGTTGTTGGATTTAGGAGATCTGAACTAACGACTTTATAATTGTTTTTTGTCTGGAACCTGAAATTCAGGCATGGGGTCATTCAACGGACCTGGCCCGTCATTAAGCTTTAAAACGGATTTTTACATCTATATATATCTTCAATGCAATCTAAAATCTGTTGGTATTGAACCCATCTAGCCCAAGTATTAAAAAATGGGTCGCGGTAAGTTGCGTTCGGCCGAATTTCTGGGCCCAAAGTGTAAAATGTGGCACATACGTCAGGCCCAAAATTTAATGTACCCCCAAAAGGGCCTACGAATAAATATATGCCCAAAATAAAATCAGAAATTGATAATCTATTGCCCCTGGTTGGGCCAAACCGTGGGGCCTGAGTTTAGGGCCCGCTCTATTCGATGAACTTTAGTATGACCTGCAGACCAACCCAGTCCCACCACCACAAGCCCATAAAAAACCACTTGGTTTGAAATTTCGATTTCAGCAGGTAATAATCATAGTAAATAGAACAGCAATATGAGTGACCAACCATCTAACTTAAATAGACAGATAAAAATCGAAGCCCAAATTTGAACTGGAATAACACGTGCTAAATATATCTAAAATGAAGACAGTCCAAATTAGTGTTTTACCACCCCAGAAAACATGCAGTGCCACAATGAAGCAGCTTTAACCCTTTTCTCTCTGCTCCTTCCCAGGATAGCGTTTAGCACCAGTCACGACATGGTACAAAGCTTTAAGCTAGCCACCCCATCTCAAATGACAATAATTTGGCATAAATTACGCGGGGGGTGGAAGGGAATGAATTTTCAATTTACAGTTGTTCTTTTCTTTGAATTCCTATTCTATGAAATAAAGCGGTGGCGCTGCAATTGGAAGCACGCCATTCCAACAGATTCAGAGAAAAAGCAGCAATTAGAGCGAGCAAAAGAAGGGCATGGAGAATGAGAGAAGGCTGGAGGTTTACCACACTGAGCCCTTGTGTGAAATGGTGACTTTCTAACCTAGCAAGAATCTGAATACGTCACTCAATGAAATAATCCCTTCTACTCTCTTGCTGCCAGCCTCAACAATCACGACTCTCCGGACCCCTGAATGGAAACATTGGAGTAATTAGGACCATTCATAAGAATAAGAAAATGTTGAAAATATTCATGAAGGTGCCCTTCATCACTTTGTAAAAGGAATCAAGTATAGAGCAATATTAGAGAATTACCGGGACTTGCTAACCGCTCCATCACTTTGTACAAGGGATCAGACCGTAAACACATCTGACATCTTTGCCCATTGAAACCAAATGATGAATTTTCTGTTTGTCCTAATTGCAATGCCTGTACAGGTTGATAGATGTTCAAAATGATCGTGCATATAAATCATAATCTACATGTCAGAAGGAAAATTTTGTTGATGATTAATGTTTCTATCAAGCTTTTTGACGTCTCTAGGATCCACTGATATGGTTAACAGGGAACTAAAAAACCCAATTACCTGATGAATAGTCATTTCATCAAGGAGAATCTGTGTGTATGCTTTATCTTTTGCCAAAGCAGTTATGTCGCTGTGAATAACCCAACACGTTACAAACATGATTTGGGAATTTAAGTTGGTATAATTTGCAAATACTGAAGAATCTAACCCCTTCTTCTAGTTTTTCTCGTTTTTTTTTTTCTTATTTTTTTGGGGTGGAGGAGGGAGGGGGGGGGGGGGTGCAGAGAGAAAATTACCTTCGCGAATATATATCAACTAAGGAATCATTATCATCTACTATTGGTATCGAACTAACTTCAGCTGCAAAACAAGGGTATTGATTAACAAAGTTAAGCAAAGACGAGACTAGATGAAAGTTTTAAAGCCTAAAAGGGCTAGTATATTAGAGAAGGAAAAGCGGAAAAACACACCTTGAACTAACAAAGATAAGGCAGCACTGAGAGATGCGTTTGGTCTTAACATTGCAAATGGCTTTCCAGTTGACTCTCCAATATTTGGAACCCACGTACCCAAAGGCATTGAACAAATTGGCTTCTGAAGGATGGGCACGGAGCTTGTAGTATGTCTAAAATGCCTGCAAATACCTGAAAATTAGGTTCAAGGATTAGTATCAAATTTTGCACTCTTACTCAACATAGAAGGAAACGGCTTACATTTTAGTATCCCAGAAAGAGAAGCAAGATGTAGCAGCTGTGAAACTGAACCATCCTGTGCAGGTGAGTGAATGATGGGAACTGTAGCCACCTTGTTTTGCAAAATTTTCAAGGCAATATCTTTCATAGAATCATACGGCCCTGCCTGCAAATTCCAGAAGAAATAAAAATAGTGATGTAATTCTAATATTTGGTCCAATACCACCATTCACAAAGACGGCAACCTTGATTTCAGTGAATCAAGTTCTGTACTCGATCAGCATAGAATATATTCCATATTAAGGGTATTTGTAATATAGTAAGTTTTATCAGAGTCAGAACTCAAAAGGAAGTTGAAGAATGTGAAGGAGCACTACAGTTGGAAACCATGAGGGGCACAAAGAGGGATTCGATCAACTTTGCATCAGATTAGCCACAAGAATGCTACTAATATGAATCAAGATCACACATACTATAAGCCCATCTTAACATTCTCATTGCTAGTGTTTTGCAATTAGGATATTTAATTGTAAGTGGATACACTAAATATCACTCTGCATGTGGTTCGCATGTGGTTCGCATGTGGGTCTTCTGGGAAAAGAAAACACTTACGCGAATAAGATGTTGAGGATGCAATCTTCCATTGCCATCAGGTTGCCTATTGAGCTGTAATTTCCCCTCTTTCCATGCAGCAATAGTATGTGTCTCAAGCTCCTCTTCCGTCAAATTTGACCCATGATTACCAAGCTAGAGCCAATGGCATTATATATATTGGATTAGAGAAGATGCAGAAGCAGATTATCTTTCAAAAGGCACCTAAGATTATCTTATGTAAATAGACAGCAAGCATCCCGTCCCACAAAGAAAAAAAGCAGGGAAATGGGAGTAATTCAAATAGATATAAGAAGATGACATCACAAAACCCCAATATAATCACCATTTAGAATTGTGTGCGTAAAATATATCTAGCAGACAGGATCGGAAGTCTGAAATACTCATTAATTACACAGATATCTCAAATAATATAGAATGAAGAGGTAAATTTGAAGGCAAGGTTTAAAAGTCGACATTTTAAGAATAGAAGCCCAACTATGGGAGGGTTGGTAGTGCAGCTATCAGGAACTATAATGTCATGCAGCTTCAGAACTATTAGATAACTGATTATTACTGGGGAAGGAAAAAGTCATTTCAAACATACTTCCCTCAAAATAAGGATGAAATCCAATGCAGTGAGAACTCCAACAAACTGGCCCACGGAAATGTCCCATAGAGGAGCCACAGGTATACCCTGAAAACAGAATACATCAGTGAAAAGTTTACAATTATGAACAAAATAAGCAATGGTGAAAGGGAAAATGTAATGAGATTCATGAGAGTCTTGCATTAGATTTTGCATCAGTAACATTAGAAAACAAAATGATCAAGTAAAGAAGAAAAAATTATCTATTTTACACTAGTTTTAAATGGAAACATAACTCCTTATCACTCATATAAGAGTCAATCGCGAAGAAAATAAGGCCATTTACACATATCATACCAATGAGAGGAACCAAATATTGAAGCACAGATGCTAGCACAGCATATGTATATACAAGACATTCACCTGCTCGTATAAAATATGGAATGATTGCTTCACAGGTAGATTGACATCCAAAGCAATGATCTGCAGCACCGTAACCAATTAAACAAACAGTGATGAGTATTGACAATTTATAGTCATTTGAACTCATAATTACCAACTGAAACGATTTCCAAGAAGAGCTAAGCAAACAAACCTTGCCTGACTCCGGAAGCAACTCATAAGTAGTATGTGAAGTCAAGAATGCAGATATCCGCTGGCGAGAAACCTCTACGTCAGTCTCCAATATCCTTTGAACAGATTCCTGCAAAGTACCAATCAAATATGCGATATTCTGTTAGCCGGCAGGATTTTAAGCATTGTTTAGGAAACTCAAACAAGTTTTAAACATGTCTAAGGATTCTTATTCCAATGGTGTAACCTATTTAATTTCCTTGCTACACATATGTATGCTCTATACAAACCATCATATTGTTCTCTCTCAATTTGTATAGAACGGCCCCCATAGATTCCAGGAATTCAAAATGAAATATTTTTAACAAGATGTCATATAGCAACACAGAGGAAACTAGCATCAATCAAGGAGTAGTATTGGACACAGTAAATGACAGACATAGAGGCTTTAAGTTTCCTCACCCCATTCATCACAAAGTCATTATCAACATCCATGTTGGATCTCCCAGGTACCTCAGCACTAAAGATGGTAGGAATTGTTTCTGGCTCTCTAGCTAAGAAGATAGTATTCACCATCCCATAGTTCCCACTAACAAAGGGCTGATGCTCATCATACCGCCATTGTCCATCAACAAAAAACTTGTACTGTACATGATTCAAAAAAGAAAAAAAGAAAAGAAAGATAGAGTAAATGATAAGCCACATAAAACCAATAGCTGTGACATATTCACTAATCCTTATCATGTATGCATGTAGTAGGCACATGAAGTCCAACTGAAGTGTTCTCATATCTCAACCATTAGATGTCAGCTTCAACCTTCAACAATGCCTATAAATCTAAGAGAATATCTCCAACCATGTATTCATAACATTTTGTATTAAATGATAACTGTCCTCCTTGCTGTTAGGTGAGCATAAATGATCTAGAATATCATAAATTTCAGATGAGCAACAAAGCAAGAGCCAAGAGTTTAGTTTCACAAGAGCAGAGATCTTAACAATCTTTGGGACATAACTAATCAGGTACATATAGGGAAAATTTATACAATGTAACACAGATTAGACATGAGGTAATAAGCATATCCATAAACATCTGATTAAAGAAACACAGCCTTTATAACTCAATAAAGAAAATAACCTCGTGATATCCTGGCATTAAACCGCATATGACTTGAAATACAGTGGGACACCCCTCCACTGGAGACATGGGAATATGTTCTGACCACCTGTGCATAAACCCACACGCAAATCCGATTCAAGTAATGGAAAATCAAGAGAAGCAAAATGGCATTCATATCAACTAATATTTTTTTGAGTCCCCCACCTTGTGAAAGAACCACTGAGAAACACCTTTCTTCCTCCATAAGGCCATACAAAGCGAGTATGAATCACAACCAATTCAGCAGAATTCCCTCGGCCTGTTTCAGCACTGGAACCGAACATTTCCCACCGAAATTAAATAGAACACACAAAATCAATCCAAAAATAAATGCAAACTTCAAGACCTTCTAACGATTCACTCTCTAAGAAACTGTCCAATGTCATCAACCATAAACTTGAATCAGTATACCCTCAAGAACACCTTCACGCATCACACTTCTAAAAATCAATCCTCCATATTTTGTCGTAATTCTATCAATTAGGGACCCTCCACAACTGTGCAGAGGACCCCTTAAGACTTGCACATGCAGGTGACCAAATCAAAATCAAACCAAAGAACCTCCAAAATCAAAATCCTCAGGAACCAAATCCCTATGTTCCGAATCAGTCTTCAACGCCAGAGCTCTGAAAATTCAATTACTACACCAACGATTCTGTACATGCAACACTACAAAATCTCATACGAGGCAACCTCATCCCTTTTTTTATCACCAATTCAACCCAAAAAAAAAAAAAAAGTCAACAAATCAAACGCGCGAAAACTAACGAAACGCCAAATCGCAGAACCAAAGTTCCAAGCAAACTTTCACAAAACCTCGAAAATTCAAGCTATGATCTAACACCGAACCAAAACTCAGCAGCTAAATTCAATCCGGGAGCCCTAAGATTCGGAGTTCGAAGAATAATTTTACGAAGTGGTTAGAAATCTGAGAGCAATGAAATTGAGAGGAAATTTTCGAAAGAGTAGGAGAGCAAGGAAGATGTATGAAGAAAACCTAGTTTTCAGCAAGGGACGCTCGCTAGTGACATGGCGGATCTTCAATCTCTCGACGAAGAATATTGAGGATGATGGTGAAGCGAAACCAATAATAATAATAATAATAATAAAATAAATAAATAAATTATTGCTTTTTGATGTATATTTATGATTGATTGATTGTATTGTATGTACATTTTTACACACAGTTCGTGCGGGTGTAAGCACCCCTTCGCCATTAGGCCTTGTTTGGCTGTACATTCTTTTTTTCGTCCCTTCCCGTTATACGAATTCCTCCTGTCCTTTCATTAACTCTGACGTGGGTGTGGAAAAATAATAATAAATGTGAGGAAATATTTAAAAAAAAAATTAATTAAAATTATAAAGAAAAATATTAAATTAAGTTGAATTTATAATTTTTAAATTTATAATTAATTTCATAATATTAAATTTTTTATTTTTTATATATCATATAATAAGTAATAAATATTGATGTATTTAAAAAATAATATATTAATCAAATTACTATATAAAATAATTAAATGTATTACAATTTTTGATTTCGATGATATAAGAAAGTTCATCAAAATAAAAAATAAATAAATAAATTTTAAAAGTTTTAAAAGAATTCATATCAAATTAATTAAATATATATATATATATATATTAATTAATTATATTTTTTTAAGAATATTAAGAAATAATTTATATCAGATTGACTAAATTTAATCTTAAATTTAAATTTATTAAAATAATTCTTTAAATTATACATATTTTAATTTACTTAAATAATATTTTTTATCTCATTAATTGTTTTATTTAAAGATAATAAATAAATAATATTTTTAAATAAAAACTAATTAGAATTTGAGAAAAAAAAAAAACTACCTTAATGCTCACAAATTCAAGTATTTACTTGTAACGTAATTTAACTTTTGGGCCGGTTGATGAGATATGATGAAATGTTCCAATCGATTGGACTGGATGAGATGGAGCGATGTATTAGTAGTGGGCCCGTGAGATCAACGACTTTTGGACACGTGGACCCACAACGATCGTGATTCCTGGGCTTTTTCCACCACTACGGGAGGGGAGATAAATTAGCAATTATATATGTTTTCTTCTTCTTCTTTAGTTGGTGGGTAAATCTCTCTCTCTCTCTCTCTCTCTCTTTTCTTTTGCTTGCACGATTGGGCTTCATGATATACCCAAACCCTGCTCACCTGTCCGCTTCAGCATAGAGTTTAAGGCCCACTACAGGCCCACCCACCCTAGATTATTATTAATTTATGATAATCATGTTTAATTATCAGTAAACAAACTTAAGGTTTAAGCAATAAAAGTAGGTTTTTTTTTTCTCAAGAGATTCAATATTTATAAAATATTATATTTATTATTATCGTAAATATATATCTTAATTATTTATTTTTTATCGAGAACTAAAAATATCACGTGAAAACCGTAAAAAATAAGTTAATTTTCAACCGTCGACTCACTTTTTATTAAGAACTCATATGAATTTTTAACTTATGAAAAATAATTTATATAATTTTTTAAAAATTTTTAAGTAAATTAAAATCTCCCGTAACTATAATAAATATTATATTTCGATCTCAATCCGTGGTAGTAAGATGCAAAGGGAGAAAAATTGATGATGGCCTTTTTGTTTTGTTGTTTTTTTTTTTTTTTTTTTTCGTTTTCTTTGTTTGGTTAAATAAAGGGGCTTATAAAATCTAGAAGGATTCTAAAGTAGCATGATGGTGAATTGAGGTAGTAGTAGGGGGATCTAAGGAATCAACGTCGTAGCTGAATTGTCAACATTAAAATAAAAAAATAAATAAAATAAAATAAAATAAAAAAGATAAAAAGAACTAATTTGGTCTGATGTTTAGAGGACATGATTAGGACTGATTAACATCAATTAATAATATTAGATTCCTTTCTCAAAGATGATTGATGAGAGACTCTTTTGGTTTTTCTCTGTTCTTATTTGTGTTTTAAGTACTTAAGTTTAACATATATTGTTATATTATTTATACTATTAAAAAAATTTATTTTTTATTATTTAGAATTATAAATTATACTAAAATTTATTTATATGATATAATCAATATGATATCTAAAATATAAAAATTTTAATATTTTAAATTTAAAATATATCTATTGTCTCACATCGAAATCATGATATCAATATAGGACAAGAATTTCAACCTAACCAACTTAAATTAAAATCATGATTTCGATTTGAATTGGTCACACCGAAAACATGATTTTGTTTTCCTTCTTTTTTAGGTTTAAGTTTAGGATTTTTGTTTAATACTTAATTCTAAATTTAAGATTGTAAATCCAAGTTTAAGGTTTTAAGTTTATGTTTAAGGTTTTAAGTTTATGTTTAAGATTTTAAGTTTATATTTACGGTATAAGTTTAAGATTAAAGCTTTATGTTTAAAGTTTAAGTATAAGATTTAAAATCTTAGTTCAGGGTTGTAAGACTTGTATTTAGTGTTTAAATTCAAGGTTTAGCCTAAGTTTAAGATTTTAAGTTTAAAAATGTAAAATCATACCCCTAGGCATAAATCATGATTAATGTCAATGATTTCAGTCTGAATTGGTCAAGAAAAAATCATGTTTTTTTTTTACTGAATTATTTTAGTCAACTTCGATAAATTTATCTTGGGTTATAATTTTTTTACTGATTGAGATGTTCACCGACTTTATGAATCTAAGAGTATAATTTTATTATATATCTTTTTTGTAATTTTATAATAGTTTGAACTAGTCTGAAATATATGAATAAATATTTCAGATTGGAACTCAATGTTTCGGACTAAAACTCAAGATTATTTAGTCAATTTCAAGAATTTTTATTTTGAGTTATATAACTCTAATTGAGATGTTTATAAATTTTATGAAAATTTTTAAAAATCTAATTTTATGATATATATATATATTTTTTTATAAATAATTTTATAACATTTGGAATCAGTCTCAAATACATTAACAAAGATTTCATATTGGAACTCAAGATTATTTAGTAAACTTTAAGAATTTTTATCTCAGGTTATATAATTTTGATTGAAGTATTTCTAGATTCAATGGAAAAATCTAAAAATATAGTTTATAATATATATATTTTTTTTTTATTAAAAAAAAATTATAACATTTAAAACTAATCAGAAATTTACGGATGAAGATTTCAAACTATAACTCAACATTTGAGACATGATTTCAATCTGTTTTGGTCAGGCCAAAATCTTGGTTCTTAGACGAAAATCATGAATTTTTTTTTTTTTTAGGGTTTAGAATTTATGTTTAATATTTAATTCTAAGATTTTAAATCTAAGTTTAAGGTTTAAATTTATATATTTAGGGTTTAATCATAAGATTTAAAGTCTATATATAAGGTTTGTGTTTACTAATTTAAGGTTTGAAGTATGAGTTTAAGATTTTAAGTTAAAAATGTAAAAACACATATATTATCTCAGATTGAAATCATGATTTTGGCCCAAATTGGTCGGGCCAAAATCTTAGTTTTTTGTCATTAACTTGATCGGCACTTTTCGTTATCCATAGTTAATGGTTGTACAAAAGGAAATCCCTCTCTATTTTTTGTTCTTTGTTCTTCATTATTTCTCGAATCGGCATTCTTCAATCGAGAAACTATTTGAAGTCGTCGAGATAGAGGGAAAGAAGAAGATGAAGTGAAGCAAACCCGAAGAAGTCGGCAAGCGGCCATCGTGATGTTGGAAAAGAAAAAGATATCGGGCTTTAATATTTTTCTTTTATTATTCTTTTTTTTTTTCACTTTTAAAAAAAAATCATATAACAAGAAATTTAAAAAGAGAATTATTTAGCAAAATAAGTATTAAAATAATTGCATTTTATCAATTTGTCTCCTATTGGCCCAATAATTTCAAAAGTAGAGAAGCCCAGTGCAACATGTGAATTTGTCCATCGCCAACACTTTACGCAAGCTCCTTTTAGATCTTCACGATTATATTATAAAAATAAAACTTAAAATCATAATAAACTCCAAAACTTAAAACATCACAAGCTTCAACACCACCGATATTTGGCGAACCGATGCCACCATCCACCACTGCCACGCCACCACAACTCTCCTCTTCTCTAAGCAAAAAATCGAAGCCAGATCGATGATATACTAGCATTGACTGCACTTCTCTTTTGATTAGGACTGGACTGGCCGACCTTGTAGAGAGGTCAACGATTGTTCCCTATTCCTTCAGGCTCTTGGAGTTATACATATTGTCATGACACTCATTTGTGATCTAGCTAATGAAAAGGTCACCGATTACGTACTATTTTATATGTCTTATCATTATAACACAAATCTCTATAAGGCTCTAATTTATTTTAGAACTGACCACGTGATTCAGGTCATAATGTAATATAGGTTTGCTTGTCTTAGAAGCTAGATCCTTTTGCATACAAGATCCTTTGCATGCGTTGCCAGCTAAACAAAACTGAAGTTTCCTGTCTTTTCATGAATTTGAATTGTGGCTGTGTGATGGATGAGCAATGAAATTCGACAAGTTCGAATTGATCAACGGATCTGTCATCTGTGAGAGAGAGGAGAGAGGGAGAGAGTGACATGTTCGAATTAAGAAATCCAAACATGGTATAATTCAACATAGAATAGCTTTAAAATTATGTCAAGTCACGAACATACTTACGTTCATAGGTTGGAAAATTTTTAATAAAAATTTAAGAATTTATTTATAAATTTTATTTTTTAATATTTTTAAAGAAAATTTTAATTCTTATAAAAATTTAGGGTCAATATTTAAAAGTTTATTTATAAAATATTAATTTTGATCCGGGTCCGACGAGGGTTGCCCCCTAACTTTGCCAAATATATTTAATTTTTTGAAATATGTCACCTAAAGTATTGTATTTTTTTAGAATTTACCCCCACATTTATAGCTATTTATAAAATAAACCCCTTATTTTTTTTTCATCTATAAAGACTATTTCAATATTACATTGTGAAATCGCGTAGAATCATAGATCATAGCTTGGTAGGTCTTAGGTGTCATCTTGTATGATGTATATTTTTTAAATCACCTTCCAATTTCTATATAACTTCACCAATACGTGCCATTTCAAGTAATCTTTATTGCATTTTGTAGCTACTGATCTACAAATGATAATGTCTTCCCATCAACGCTCAGCTACCCTCTTCTTCCTCTACTACTACTACGACTTCTTATCAATATCCTCGTTATGATTATGATGTGTTTTAGAGGCGAAGATAAGCTCTTAACTTTCACTAACCACCTCTACCCTGCTTTGCGAGCAAAAGGAATCCGGACATTTATCGATGACGAGCTTCGTAGGGGAGAAGTCATTTCATCCTCACTTGTTAAAACCATGGAGCAATCAAGGATGTCACTTGTTGTGCTGTCCAAAACTCATGCCTCTTCTGGTTGGTGTTTGGATGAATTAGAGCACATCCTTGAGTGTAAGGAAACGAGAGGACAGATTGTTTGGCCGGTTTTTTACAACGTAGATTCGTCGGAAGTGCGGAATCAAACCGGGAGTTTTGGAGAAGCATTTGAGGAGCTTGATGTGAAGTATGTCAACAATATGAAGAAGTACAACAACTATTTGATGAAGAAAATGGCCTGGAAGGAAGCTTTGGCAGCAGTAGGCAACTTATCTGGATGGCATTTAGCATCTGGGTAATTCTATTTACTACTCTTCTTTTTCCTTTTTTTTTTTTTTTTGTTCTTCTTAAATCTTGTTGTCTTTATTATTAATTTTTTTTTTTACAAGAACATTAAACTATACAAGTAATTCTTGTTAGATACATATCTTCTTAGTTTTCAGACAAGCATGTTTCAGTGTTTTCTTGTGATTAATTTTTTCAGAAATGAAGCAACATTTATTGATAATATTGTTGGAGCAATATTGAGGAATTTGGATTGCACGCCATTAAATGTAGCTCAATATCCAGTGGGATTAGATTCTCGTGTAAATGATATGAATTTACTCTTAGACTTTTGTATGGGTGGTGTTCGTTTGGTCGGAATATACGGTCTTTCCGGTATAGGTAAGACGACCATAGCCAAAGCTGTTTTCAACCAAATTGCTCACCAGTTTGAGGGTTCTGGCTTTCTTCCAAATGTTAAAGATGCTTCCAAGCAATTTCGTGGTTTGGAGTAATTGCAAGAAACGCTTCTCTGTGAGATTTGAATGTTTGTAGTCTGGACAAAGGAATCAATATCATAAAGGAAAGACTCAAGTCAAAAAGACTTCTTATAGTTCTTGATGATGTAGATGAACGTATACAACTAGAAGCATTAGCCGGAAACCATGATTGGTTCGGACTGGGAAGTAGGATCATTGCAACGATAAGAGACAAACAATTGTTAACTAGTCATGGGTTTGATAATTTTTACCAGGCTCATGGATTGAATCATGATGAAGCTCTACAACTCTTTGTTCATTATGCCTTTAAGAGAAACAAAGTGGTTTGAGAATTTTTAGAGCTCTCAGAACGTGTTGTAAGATATACTCAAGGCTATCTTCCTTCATATTTCATGTTTCCTCAGTGGATAGAGAGTACATGACATTGAGGAAATATTAGAAGCCTGCAATGTTAGTTTCAGAGTCATCGGAATCAAACATCTCGCCGACAAGTCTCTTGTTACTTTTGATGCATTTAACATTCTCACATGCATGACTTAATACAAGAAATGGGTCAGCAAATCGTTCAGAATGAATCTTCTGAACCAGGTAATCGGAGTAGGTTATGTGATCGAAAGGAGATCGAACATGTGTTGTCAAGAAATACGGTACGATCAAATCTAATATCTCTAGTTTCTGTTATCATATTATCATATTATAACTCCTCATGTTACTTGAACACAGGAAACAAAAACATTTGTGGGAGTAAAGTTGAACTTGCCCAAACATGAGAAGTTATGCATCAATCCTAAAGCTTTCAGGAATATGAAAAAACTTAAATTGGTAATACTCCAGAGTGTATATTTTTCTGGATATCTCAAATATTTTCCTAAATCGTTAAAATGGATCGAGTGTCCGGGATATGCATCATCATCTTTGCCCCCACATGTTCTCATCGAACGGCTTGTCGGACTAGACATGCCATACAACTCGCTCAATTATTTGGGAAAGAGATTTGAGGTGTGTGATGTTTACTCCAAATGTTTTTTTCCCATGTTATATATGAAATTCTTGGAAGCTATTTACTGTTTTTTTTTTCACCTTTTTGGTACTTCAGAGTCTGACGTTCTCAATCTTCGAACTTCCAAATTCCTAAAGAAAATTCCCGACTTCTCTCTAGTTGTAAATCTTGAAAGACTGATACTTAATGAAGGCTCGAAGTTAGTCGAGATCAAGGGGTTTATGATTTTTGAAGTCTCCTTGGCTGCTTTAGACTTGAGCACTTTCCTGAGATCAAGGGGTTCATGACATCTCTAAGAGTGATTAAACTAACAACTGACTTAGAGCAACTCCCGCCATCATTTGAAAATCTTGTTGGATTTGAAGAGCTAAACTTGTGTTTCTGTAAAAAAACACATCGCTTTGCCCAATGTTCATAAATTGTTCAATCTTCGTGTGCTTTGGCTAGATCACAACCCCAAACTTGGTGCTTTCAGTGACGGATGTGGAACTTCTTCGTCCTCCATTGTCTCTTCCTCGGCCGTGGCAACCTCGTCGAGATTTATTAACTATTTAAGTCCTAAGTCTTTTTTCACTAGGAACGCTTCGGAAGTTAGAATGTCTGCATCTTAGCAATTGCAATATATCAAACTTAGATTTCTTATAAACTTTTTCCCAGTGAATCCAACTTAATCATTTTCGATTTACATGGAATTAAATTTTCTAGCCTTACGTCGTGCATTAGTAAACTTACTTCCTTGGCGTCTCTCAGACTGGTTGGTTGCAATATGCTTCAAGAAATTCCATGTCTTCCGAAATCCGTACGATATTTACAAACAGCCGAGTGCACATCGTTAACGAATATTCGGAAGTGCACTCATCTGCAACGGAACAAGGAATCTCCCTAGTTCAACTCTAACATGATTATTATTCTACTAATACATCATACTTGAATAAGACTCTCTCCAACTCGCTAGTTTCTAACCTCGAAAATTTACCTATTGATTACAGTGGTTAGACGTGTTGGAAAAATTAGCATATCAATATGTTATATTTATGCTTGATTTTGAGTGGAGCTCACTTTGTGTAAACGAAAAGTCAAAGTTGATTCGGATTCTCCTCAATAAGAGCTTCGAATCGGTATATGGTATGCACAAAATGATTAATGGGTGAATGAGAAATTGAATCTCAAAGTGCAACTATTGAAATAGTTTGAAGGAGAAAAAATGAAAGAGAAAATTTTATCTCACATTGGAAAAGGGAACAAGTGGGAAAGTGTTTATATAAAATTGCATATTTGTTAATGGATAATAAAATATAAGCTAGAATGTTCTTTCTTGTGCGCGCCTGCAGGGGAGTGCACCGAATGTCAGTCCGAAAACGACCCGGTTTGTCTTGACCCTCTTTTTGTTTTTCTCCATAGTCTTTCCTCCCTCTAGAGTTCTAAGTTTCTATTCGTCTCCGTTGTATCTTGGAAGACAGATGACATTCAACTTTCTACGCCGATGTTAGGGGGTAAATATATTTTAAGGAAACTGTTGCATCGATTTAATCCTCTTATTAGTTTAATATTCTGTTTTATTGATTACAAATTTTGAATTCTAGTTTTTTTTACTGTTTCTAATTTTATAAATTTTGTTTTATTCTATTATACTATTCTGTTATATTTTTTTTAAATTATGTTTTGCTTTATTATTATTTTTTATTTCATTCTATTTTTACTGATTTTATTTTATATACTATCATGTTTTACGGTATTACTGTTTTATTAATTACTGTTTATTATATTCTATAAGGCTTTTTGCAAGGAGGTAAGATTCCAGAGTGGTTTAGTTATCAGAGTAAAGCGAGTACCCATCATGTATCGGCACAGGCATGTGGTTTAGTTAGTTGTGTTGTTTTCAATTCCCGTCTACTGGAGATTCATTCCGATGGCATTGGCATTTCATGCAGTCTTTCCCTCAATGGTAAACCCAAGAAAACACTTTCTTATTTCTATTGTGCAAAGTTGTTGGAGTATTTGTAGCTGCACCATCTTCAGTGCGATTACATTGACGGTTGGAAAGAGATACCGCGAAATGATTGTTTCTGGTTAACGGTATCCCCCGAAGTTCTTACTTACAATCGGTATGAGAAGACTGATGATATAACAGCATGCGGTGTCCATCTTGTTTTTCATGATGACCCTCAACTTCCATTCCCTCCAAGTGTGGCAATGCGGAATAACTCTGTTCCACAAATCAATGAAATGAATGATCAGGTTCGGAACAACACAATGGAATTCATCCAAGCATCAACGCCCTCCAAGGCTAAAGATTTCAATGTACGCAATGTCTTGAAACTCGATGATCATGAGCAGCATCCACAACAGAAGTGGTTCCATTTTACCCTTTTGTGGATTTTTCTTCTTGGTGTTATACTAGGTACAGTAGACTCTTTCCTAATTCATTGTCATCTATTCAAACTAGTAATCTTTTTAACTGGGTAATTGCTTCTTTTGCAGTATGTGTTATCCTTTGCTCTTTATATTTTACCCTGTTTTCTAATAAATTTTCCCCAGGAGATGAATATAAATTCAAGGAAGCTGGACATGTGTAAACTTTCAACCCGAAGAACCTCTATTACAGGTTTTCTTCTTCAATCTTCATTCTTCTCTAAACCTATACATATAATATCTTTTTACATGATTGTTTATTATCTATTTGTACTCGGAATTAGACACCTTATTGATTGTTCATGCTCCAAACAAACATCAATATTTGCAGCACAGAAGCTTTGTATCCCATGCGGTTCAAATAACAGATGCATCTCGGTGAAACAGAGGATCTATGATCATCATCTCTTGGCACCTTCAAGGAATCGTTCTTTTTGTTTGAGTGTTAGTTTTCGTACAAATAATATACTAACTGGTTATTGGGTAGGACCTAATTTTGATGATGGTTGGGGATTTGTAGAAGCGTTTATCGATTGAATCACTTGATCATTATTTAAGCTTTTTAGTCCCCTTTTGATTAGCCTTTTTTAGATTGATGTTCGATGCAATAGAATAGTCCGGCATTGATGAGTGTAGGTCAGTTGATAGAGAGCCCTTTAACTTCACCATATGAGAAGAACTTCTTGTAATGTAGTGATACATTTAGGAAGATGTTCATTAAAGAAGTTTATGTGAGAAAAGTTCAGTCTGTTCAGTACAGCTCTCAGCATTTGATATGTGCATCTGCTGTCATCCAATTCTGATGAATGAAAAGTGTTGCAGGCTCGTGTTGTGGGCTAGTAAGTAGGCTAGGAATGGGCTCCTATAGAAAGCGAATAATGGGGCCTGAGCTAGGCCCAAAATAGAACAAGAAGCCCAAACAGTCGATCTTCCCTCATGCAGTCTCGTCTTTCTCTCTTGCAGTGCACTTGTCCAACATCACAAAAAAAAAAAAAATGGCCCCAAAAAAAAAAAAAAAAAACATCACATAAACAAAATCATCATATGAGCATCCGATCTTTTCATTCAAAATTCTTGGAACTTACCAAGTTTTATTACACACATTCATCAAGTTAGCAACTTCTATTTGGAATAATTTTGAGTTAAAACTACAATCTTATCATAAATATCATATCGGATCCTTAATTTTATCGATTATTTTTTAAAACCGTAATATGACTATATACATATATATAAATATAAATTCAAATGAATTTCACTATTTTTAAATTATTGATATTTTAATTTATAAAATCATTATAATATTATTATCTTCTAAGTTGATTCTTTTTTTTTTTGTATTATAAATTTTAGATTGAAAATAGCAAACTGGTTGATAAGCACATACTTATTGTTTTTTCTTGGAACACTAATTAAGCGATCAAATTAATCACATCGTTAGAGTACGTGAGAGTTTCTGATTGAAAGAGATTAAGAGACAAAGTTAGTTGGGAAGTGGTCCTTAAATGAGACGTGAAGATGAACCCTAGGTTACCTTGTAATTGCATTCCCTACTAATACAATATAATATGTTACAAAAAGTAGCCAACTTTAAGAAGTATGGTTTCCGTTGTAGTCTCTTTCTCTTCTATGGGAAGATCACCCGAATCTAGAGCATGCTTAAGTGTCAATTGGACGTTCAGATATATTAATTGATTAAATTTAGAAATCCATAAATTTAGGGTTTAGAATTTTAAGCCCTAAAACCAAGTAAATTTCCAGTCTTTTTTGCCCTAGTTTGACCATCACTAACTGAACATTCTAGCTACTGATCATATGTGTGGAATATTCATTGCAGGAAAATAACCATATATACACATATAAGCTTGTTTAAGAAGATCAGTAACAAGAAAGAATCTTAAGAATGCTAAAACTGATGCTAATCAGATTCTCAGAAGTTGAATGAAACCTTACATCTACTCTAACTCACAACAATTCTTAATCTCTTAATTTTTCTGGTCAGTGATCAGTGGGGGAAAGGAAACCTTAAAGTAATGATATAAACATGAACATATGATCTACATTTAGCACTCTTGCTGGATTTTAAACTTGTAATTATAAGTTTCCATTAATGGGAATTTCTAACTGGAATTCGGCAATTCGAGTTCTCTTGTTGGGGAACGGAAAATAAATAAATATATAACAAAAACAGAAAAAGAAAGAGGAAGATCGAGAAGAATCAAGGATTCAATCTCTCGTTTAATCACTGAACAGGAGTTAAATATGGAAATCAATTGCATGAAGGAAAGATCATGTAGCTTGGTCCCAATCCAGAAGTGTATAATCATTTGCCATTGACATTATAAAAAGGGTTTGTCTTACAATCTCGTACATTTATTATCAGGTGGAATGAAAGATCTGATCCTGGGCCACTTGATCGAAAACTAAAGGTATATTTCAATGAAATTCTGTTTGTTTTTCACAAAAAATAAAAATCAACCATTAATAGCTCTTAATTTATCTTCATTCAAATTAATCAGGAAAAATTAGGCTTTGATAAAACTTATGAAGTAAAGTACTGTAAAGATGAACTTAGAATCACAAAGACAACAGATAACTTACTAATTTTCCGACATCAACTTCTACACACCTTTTCCGAACAAGAAAGAAACATCAACTTCCACGGATAGAGAATGAGAATTCGGAAAGAAAATATTAAATAAGTACAACCATTAATGGAGGAAAAAGATTATGAAGTTCACCTTAAACTTCAATATTTCTAATTAAGACATCGATGATATTAATTATTCTAGTTCATTTTGATCTTCGAATTGAGCTTTTACCTCGATTGAAAACCCTAGCTTGCATCCCATATTGCATTCGATGTCTATTGCCGATCGGTTCTTAGTTGTCGCTGTCATCCTCTTGATCATCTTCTTCTCTTTCTTGAGCATTGCTGCCTTTATTTGTACTATTAGCTTTCGCTTCTCTATATTTATACAAGTACCTTATGATGGCCTCAGCATAATTGTCAAGCCCTAGAGTGCTCAAAGCCCAACAGATGTCGTCACCCGTCACCGTCTTGCGATTCTCCTTGTGACACTTGTTGGATGCTTCACCAGTCACAAAGCTTATGAATTCTGTAGCACATTCTTGCATCGTTTGTTTGGCTTCCTTGGAAATCTTTGCACTTGAGGGAAGGATTTGCTTCATGATTCTCCCCACATTGGCCACGGGAAGCAACTTCTCTTGATCATAATCAGCCATTTCTAGCTACAATTGAGTGAATATGAGCTTGATGACCTAGAATTAGTCTTACTCAAAATGTTAAACTCTTGCAGATGTGTTTTTCTCTTTGATTAGGGCCTGCATATTTATATATGTGCTTGGAGGGTATGTGCATATGTCATTCCATCGGGGTCATGACTATATGTACTGGATGTATGTTATAGTACAAATTTAGACTTTCATTTTAATACCAAGTAATAGTGAGTGATTATCTTTATTATATATTAAATTTTTAAGATTTTGTAAGATATATTCTCCATATATCTTTTATATGTGTCATTATTTTGAGCACATATGTAAAATTTTTGTATAATTGACGTAAAATATACGACGGTTAGTTATTAAATATGCAAATTAAAAATATATGCGAACATTATTTTAAGTTTGTGAAATTATGGACCGTCACAAAAACTTGAGATGTTGGGAAGAGAATTAGAGTTGAATTAATTATATAATACAGTTTCATATCATATTAAGTTACTAATTGTTTTATATATATATGTTATTTACATGAGTAATTAATATCGTCCCTACTTTTCTCTATACATGCTTTGTTTACATAAGTAGAAACAAAGCCCGAATCAACATCAAATATCAGATGGTGATAATGGTGACGGGGAGTCAACTGATCGGCGGAAGCACTGATCGATGATTAGATATTGTGTTTGTTTTTCATTCTACGAACGCGGCTTAAAGAAACGATTAAATCCCTTAGTTGACCTTCCAAACTTGTCACGTTTGTAAATATGTTGACAATGAAATGCAGATAGCTACCTACGTACATAATCCCTGGTGAGCTGGATCATCACTTTCACTTTGAGAAGCGGTAATAGATTGGTATGGATTCTGTCAAAATATCTTCACGCAGGTTAAGGATCGGAGCAATATAATATCTGGGCCAATTACATATCACTGAGCATGCTCTAATGGTCAATTCATATGGTGGAGGGACGTTCTGAAATGCTTCCAAATATCTACGGCGAGGACAAGAGGTTTTGTTCATGAGTTTAAGGGATCATATATGATTGTCATCATATTTGGAGATAAATATGTGGCTGAGGTCTTAGCTGTTAGTAATAATATTTTTTATATCCTCGAAATTGGGGGAAAAAACACACAGACACACAAGATTCACAGCTAGGTCTAATTAGGTATGCATACTGCATAGGTCTAGCTAGTTATAGGGTTCAAACCCTAAATACACAAAACTTCATTTATTTGTCATTAGACTCATTACAATAGAATACAAATTTCACTTTATACCATATATTCATTAACTTGTCTCAATTCAAAAGAATCAAAACAATTGGTAAAACACACAAGCTACCCCATTGTAATAACAATATATATATATATCGGATAGATTCGTCTTCATAAACTGATCAATTGCGATCATAAATATTAATCACACATTAAATCATCAAAGAAAGACTTGGGTAGCATTGGAATAAGCTTAGGACATCAATAAAAGTATGCTGCATCATTGAAAACTAATGAATGGATAACATTATATCAATTTTTATATGCAATTGTAATTGATCGGTAGATGGTAAACCGGATTTACCCGTGTATTTCTCATATACATATATATGAGAGAACTTTAAATACCAACTTTCCAAAATCTAAAGCTTTGTTATAACGTTTTAAAATTCACCAACGTAACACCTTGAGTTGCAGAGAATTCCATTTATTATTAGTATGCAAATTGGAGTACATGTGAAAGAAAAAGATAGACATAGCACACAGTTTAGTTTAGTTATAGCTGTTCAAGGTTTTGATCAGTGTTAAAAGTTTTACTTAAAATATAACCAAATAATTAAAGGATGAAGTTGAAGGTTTTAGTGAGAAAGAAGGAAGAAAGAGAGCAAATGCGGCAGATCAGTATGTGGATTTGTTTGTATTAGCCCAAGATTGGATCAAATTAGTTAAAAATAGTTTGACAAATCAATGAAATTGTATGTCAAACTTTCAAATTAACCTCATCTTTATTATTTTGTTTTAGCCATAACATGATCATAACTTTAGTGGTATGTTTTTTAATGACAAGATTCATGTTCCTTTTTATATCTAACATGATCATAACTTTAGTGGCATGTTTTTTAATGACAAGATTCATGTTCTTTTGTCTATGTCGGACAAAAATGAGAGCTCTCTTCAATATAATACTTTTCAAGCAAGAACTTCTAATTAACTTCCTCACAAGATTCATCTTAGGACAGACAGGGTGTTAAATTAAGATTGTTATTACATAAGTCATGTTTAAAAGTTTCCAAGTAATGGATTAATTTAAACAGTTTTCTTCAAAACGTTGATCTTTAGTGTCATTAAAAAAAAAATATTAAAAAAAAAATAATAATAATATATTTCAAAATATACTATATTTTGAATCTCCATACTAATATTTACATTCTTCATAAAATTATTTAATTTTATTTCAATTTTAACTAATATACTATATTTTTTAAAATTTAGATAATAATTTTTCAGATAACTTTTTTTAAATTATAAAAAAAAAAAAAAATTATAATAATTCTTCAAAATTTATAAATTATTTCAACTTTTGTTTTATATTAAAGTGAGAAATAAATATACTTTATTTATATTCTTGAAATTATAACTCATATATAATTTTAAATAACCAGTAAATGCTTTCTTTATTTAAATATATTTATATTTATATTATATAATGCTCATCGTTGTGTAACTTTAAACCTTCTGTTCCATTTGAATGAAATAAAATTAAAAAAAAAAAAAAAAAAAAAAATCTCCTGTTTCATTCACATGGTGCAGGTCTGCGCTATGCACACATTTTTAGGTATTTTCATATGAACAAAAAGAATGACATTTCTTATATACATGCTTACTTTATATTTTGCATGTATATATATTATGTTGTATCATAAGTTTACTAATTACGTACGTAACTAGAAACTAGTATTAGGCTTGATTAGCCTTTAATTAATCGTATAAATATGTGAGTTTACTAATGGTGTAAATTTACATCTTACCAACAAATCAAATGGTTTGATTACTAAGACATGTGTATTTCCTCTTTAGAGTTGCATATAAGACAACCTATATCTATTATATACATGTGTATGTATGTATGTATGTATGTATGTATGTATGTATGTATGTATGTATGCATGCATGTTGATGCCAACATTCAACTTTGAGTTTACTTAAAAGTCTTAAACCTACATTTATGTATCCAACATGTACATGCATGATGCATACATAGAAACATACACACACAAAATGATATGGCAAAGTCCTCGATCCCATTATATATATATATGAAGCCACACCATATAATGTTCGATTAAAACACTAGTACCAAAATAACTTTATTATATACATATAATATCATGAGTAGCTAGAGCTTTCCAGCATTTATATATATCGTATACTTGGATTCACGCGGAAGCATGCAGATTGGAGGAAGCCCTGGCACGCATAGTGTTTTTGGTTGATAAAGAGAATATGTTTGACAGTCCGTATAAGGTTTTGATTTTGATTCTCAGTAAATAATTTAACCTTATAATATATAATATGATTTAATTATTATATAAATTTATATTATTTTTCTCTGAATATATATGTCTTATTAAGAGATCTCCTTTTTGTTCTAGAACTTTCTTCTCATTTTATTTGATATTTTATGCAATTTATAAATGTATATATATATTATGAATGCATCCAACCAAAGGAAATGTAACGCCTAAATACTATTGGTAAATCATTAGATCATAACTTACATATTGACAAAATAAAATACTCTTGATTGTAGGAGAAAACTAGGAACGTATGGTTAATTAGTTGGAATAATCAAATCTTGCATGGATCACAATCTTGTTGATAATGTTCATGATTTCTAGAATCTCTTTAATAGTTAATTAGCCAAAAAAAAAAAAAAGCAAACACTTGGACTCTATTGATTTTGTTTACGAGCCTCGACTTATTAGGATAGGAGGAGTAATCTTCTATTTTATTAAATGAGTTAATTTATTTTATTTAAAATCGTTAAATTTTAAACAAATAGATTTAATAATTTTAATTAAAATAAAATTAAATAAAAAATTTTAATTAAATAATAATAAAATAATTTTTTACTAAATCAATCAAAACTTTTGATCTTTTTATATAACATCTAACAGTTTTAAATAAGATAGATTAATTTATTTTAGAAAATAGAATATTAGTTTCTCGAATCTCAACTTATCAGTGTTATTTCATTATCTTTTTTATACACAACAACAAGAAGATTACTTAGGATTTTGATGGCTCTTTTGTTTTTTGTTCTTTTTTTTTTTTTTGGGTAATTTTCATAGTTTTATTTCACTTTTTAGAAAAAAAAAAATTATAAAAACCATGAAAAAGGGGATACGGATTTTAAAGCGGGTAATATAGATATTGTAGAGCTTCGTTTTCTATTTAAAATAGATTAACGGTCCCAAAAAATGATTGCCAAAATTTAAATTTAAATTAAATTATATTACATATATAAATAAATTTAAATATATATAATTTAGATCGATCCAATCTTTACTTGATACTTAGTACATCTTTCTTTATTTCCTTTTCTTCTGAAAGCCCTTGCTACAAACCTATTTATGTATACATTATGACATGAAATAAAATCTAAATATATCTACTTCCAGGATGCGATAAATAAAAGGAATGAAGAGAAGAATGTATCAAATCCATGATAATGGATCGAGATTTTCACTCGGATGACAATTTGGTACTCTAATCATTATTTCTAAGAATGAATCTTAATGAATGAAAGACATATTTTCCCGAAGAAAAAACGACAACTATCATGTCGGACTTTAAGAGAATAAATTTGTCGAAGCGTAGAGATAATTTATGAGTGTTGCTCGATTTTTTAATGACCATTGATGATTGTTTGATTAGGTATTATTTGTGATAATTGTTGAGCCTCTTTTACATTCCACCTTGCTTCCTATTTATAATCCAATTTCGACCGACTTGCTTGGTTGGGTGGAGATAATTTTGTCTTTTTTTCGGACAATCGAGATTGAATTTCTCGTGATTCTTGTATAGGTGATTTATTGTCAGTTTCATATCACGCCACTAATCCAAATGATTTCTTCACTTTATTATAAATCACATACTTTAATCGAACGTACCTAAATTAAATCATATTCGATCAATTGAGATTAATTACTACTTTGTTAAAATATTAATTTATAAAATATAAATCAAATCTTAATATAATTATTTATAAAATATTATATCATCAAATAAAATATATTTATATTATTATTTTAATTAATTTATTAAATAATATAATATTTTATAAATAATTAAATAAAAATTTAATTTAAATTAAACTATATATTTAAATATATATAATTTAGATCCAATCCCTAATATTGAGATACTTGTACAACTTACTTTATTTCCTTTTCTTCTGAAGGCCCTTGCTACAAACCTATTTATGTATATCCTGCTGTTATATGCTAAAACTTCTGAAGCCCAAATTCCCGTTGGGCCTAAAGATTTGATATAAAAGCCCAACAAGGGATATAGAAAGTAAAAATATGTACCGCTTTAACATGCCGACATAATTAATGTTGGATCGGTATAAAGAGTATTTACGTACGGAAATTTAATTTAATAATTTAATAAAAATATATTTTTAAATTTTAATTAATTATTTTTCAGATAATTTTATTTCTGATTTTTTTTATTATATATTATTTAACTTAAATTTTGAATTTTTTTTTTAATAATTATTTAAATTTGAAAATTTATTTAAACTTTTTTATATTAAAAAAAGAAGAAATAATTAATTTATATTTTTTAAAATTATATAATATTTATAAATAAAAAATAAAAAATAAAAAATAAAAATTGAATCTGACTTTGAAGTGTTAAGTAAACAGGATTTTTGTCGTCTTTAAACAAAGTACCTATAATATATAATAAACATGATTTTTGTATACATCTTTATTAATCTTCATCTTAATCTTCCTTTATAATGAAAAGTTCATAATTCTTGAAAATGTCAATTATTGATAGTTTTCCTTTTTTGAGTAGTAAACATCAGTTAGTAATACAAAATTAAGACCCTACAATTTGAGACCAAGTGTTCCTGTTTCATCTCTATGCCTTATTAATTAAAGTGATTAAGAAATTTTTGTCATTTAGTAGTACCCATCAAGAAACATGAACTGGGTAGGACCCGACAGGACTTTCAATTCATGTTGGTGTTGAATCAACTTCATTACACAATTCAAGAAATACTTGATCTGATCTACTGTTTTCTGATCCATGTTAATTGCTTAATTATGATAATATAACCTTTATTATTATTACATTTTAAGAATATAGTTCCTTGCATATAGAAGTATCATGACTCTCCTAATTAACTCTCGAATTCATTAGAAAATCAACACATAAAAATGAGATTTATATACATATACATACACATATATAGTATAGGTTGGATCATATTATATTGTTCTTGGATTAGTTCTTAAATCAGTAGCTACAAGAGTATAGGTTATACCAATGAGCTAAGATTGTGTCACTTAAAGGATTCAACCTAAGAATCATTGTAGTAGAGATATTAATGAAAAGATTAGGATGTGATATTAATAATTATTTAATAAATAATAATAATAATAATAATAATATAATAATAATTAGAGGGGACGTTTGTGAATATGGATGAAGATGACCCCACGTGTGCAGCACATTGTCTGCTTTCAAGTTTCAACAAACTAAGGATTAGGTAACAACACTATTATTATCGCTTTAGAAATTAGTGATCTGTTAATTACTTTTGTACTAATCATTATTTTTCTTTCCCTTAGTTTCCTTGTAAGTAAGAATTTACAATTATCAGATCCATATTAACGATATCTAGTAAGTCCACCAATGGTTCACTGCCCCAATTTATCTCGGCCGACAAGTCCCCCACGTCTAGCCGGACGATTCGGATTCCCTTTTGATGCTCCTATAAGAATTTATCTTCGTCTTGGCATCTCTACCTGCTTGACTCGGCATATCGGCCGGCCAATATATAGTCTCTTCCGGCCAGCTCTATCTCTGCATGGATCCATGCAATGACGCTATGCACATATCCCACTTTCCCTTCCGTATATCATATGTATATGGCAACATGCATATATGCATGTATGCAAGAAAAATGAAATTCAAAGGGAGGGAGTAAGAGGGCACCATGCTCTTGTTCTGGACGTTATGTTGAAGCCATTGTTTAAGGTCCAGGGACTAGAATTTTACGAACTATTCATGTCACTATGAGGTTTTAAGTTAATAAACAGTCAACGTGATATTAAGAACGGTCGGAAAATTAGGTTGATGGCCAATTTGTCTCTTCATACAAAAAGCTCAGTTTGAATTCTAATTTAATAAATTTATAAACTCTTTAATAAATACTTCACATTAATTTTAATATAATCAGATGCTAAAAATGTTAGTTTCGAAAAATCAAATCCTAAACTGCTCCAAGTAAATTAGTCCTAGCAGTGTTCATGATTAACCTTACTGATTTTTAGAATGAATGATCCGTATGTGAGAGGTAGTGCCACTGTCAGGAAGCCGTAGCGTTCACATCAATCGTCGTAGTGTTCGATGATAAGAACCGATGTAAGGCTGAGATGACTGAAGAAGAGTCAGATCTAGTGTCATGTGAGAGGTAGCGCTATTGTCAGGAAGCCATTCGGATGTCACCAAGGGTGAATATGAGACAAAATCGACATTGGCCCATTCTGAAGGGAGGTGAATAGACCAACATGATGCTGACTAAAGTTTGAGCCAATGAAAGGCTGGCCTAAGTATTGACATGAGATGTGCATGGGAAAGTGAGTGGACTCAAAGAGAGTGACAACTGCTGGCCCATATAGCCCATTGCCCCATGGGACTTGTGCAACATCGATTCAGTTGAAGAGGGGCTTGTGATGCCATGGGTGGAGAGAAAGGTTGATGGTGCGGTGGCAGTGCGAGCGGAGCGACGACGCCACCATTGGTGCAAATTTTTTAGTACCAAAAGCAACAACGAACGGTGGAGTGATCGAGACGCTTATAGATTTAACATGATCCATCTGTGCCGGTTTTCTGCCCAGAGTTCCGACCACCACCATCGCGATTGCCATGAAAATGACCATGAGAGGAGCCACGGTATGAGTGATAATCTGAACTCCTTTTGGATTGAATGAAGTTTTGTGATTGAAAGGGTAACATAGTCATATTGTTCGTTAAGGTAGATTGGTTAATGAGATTGTACTGATATAGTCGTTGTTCATAAACTAGAAGTTTGCAACGGAGTTTCGAGAATGATAGAGAAGTGTCGCTATTTTTCATAGTTGTGACAAATTGATGATACTCCAGCAATAACAACCCATTACGGAGCATACAAAACAGTCGGCTTTTCTTTAAGTCGGATATTCAAGAGTAGGTTATGAGATATCCATGATCTATGACGCTTGTAGGGAACCGTCCACGTGTTGTATTAGATCGATGATAATGAGAATGAACTCTATCTGAAATTTTCAAATAAGGTAATTCATTCTATCGATACAAGTATATATAAAACTAGTTATGTGTTGGATTGAAGTTATGTAACGGTGATGATACGATTGTGTTGGCAGGAGTTGAAACATTTGCATTGGAGGTCATGGTGGTGAGTGATGGTATGATTGAAATTTGTAGTTCTTAAGAAGTCATGATTCAAGGAAGAATGAGTGAAGCAAAAAATGGCATTGACATATGGCTCTAATATCATAAAATAGTAAATACCGTAGAAAATATTTAAATATGTAATTATATTTTTGTATTAATAAAATATAATATATATATTTATATATATATATGAATAATTAGGATTATAATAAAATATCATAATAAAAAATTAATTTTTATAATAAAATAACTAATACTAATAAAAGATATAATATATTTTCATATATATATATATCGACGATAAGAACAATGTTCTTGATGGATCATTAATTTAATTTAATTAACATTAATCAAAAAGCTAAAATACAACTAGAATACAACACCGCTAAGTACAAAAAAAGTCGTTTACTTAGTTCATTCTCATTGTTGTTTCCCTTAGATTATGATCTTAGTGTGTACATATCATTTTGTTGTTATCGATAAATTATTTTAATAATAATAATTATTATTATAATAATAATTATTATTATTAATTGTGTCCTCAAACATCAATTTTCTTATAGCGATATTTAAGGTTTTAATTTGTTAGACGGGCAATAAAGATGATATTTAATAACATGAGAAAATTTAATAAAAGTAGTAGGTTAAATAATACAACGATCACTACTATATGCTTAGCTGCTTAGCTCTCTACATAAACTATATATTAAATAATTAATTTAATAAACATATAAACATAGAGCGTGACAGATAATTAGACCGTGTCGACATGCATGCATATAATAAGATGATATATATATTTTATATATGATCGATTGTTGTAATACAGGCGAGATAAAGTATCCTAAAAATTTATACTACTGCCCAATTGCATATGAAATAATCTCTATATATCATCTTTAGCCTATAATATATATATATATATATATATATAAACCTCCTAGAATGAATTTTGGTTTGAATTGATATTTAATTTAATTTAATTTAATTTAATTTAATTATTTATTTATTTTTCTGGAAAATGACTTGATACTTGAGTCAATACAATTGAGTTTTTGTAATTACTAATTATAATTTTGTAATAAAAATTCTACATTTTATAAATTGATTTTATTACAATATAAATATAAGCAACTAGCTGGCTAGAGAAGACCTTAAAATTGGTTCTTGTTTTCTCTTCTTTAGGGCCAGAAATGAAGGAGTAAAATCCTGGTTTTGTCTTTCTCTTCCCACATCAAATCCCCCATCCTTCTCCTACTTTTCAAAGGTTTCCATTTCATTTCTACCAGAAAACTCATCTTTCTGAATTATAACAAGAAATTAAACAGAGATTAAAGCTCTAATCTTGTAATAAAACAATGAGTATAAGTGGTAGTGAAGATGGGAGCGTTTCTAATTCCGAAAACCACTGCGAATTTGAAGGTGATCAACAAGTAGTACTGAAAAAAGATGATCAAGTGGAGATGATGATGATCAATCCATTTCATGGATCAAATTCCTTCTCAGCAACTTCTACTAATACTACTACTTCCACTAAGAAGAAAAGGAGCTTACCAGGAAATCCTGGTAATTATCTTAATTCTTAATTTTATATATATATATATATCATGTTTAAGGAAGTAGATTAAGATTTCTTGTTAATTTAATTATCTATAGTTTAATGTTATTTATTTTTAAAGTTATTACATCTCTTTTTGAAGTGAAGTAATTATTTTACCTTTGACCAAAAGGAAATGATGATTCAATTATTGGTTGGAGATTATGATCTTAATAATTGCACTAATTAATTAATTAATAATGAACTAATTTGATAGTCATTGTTTTCATTTTTGTAGACCCGAATGCAGAAGTGATTGCGCTTTCCCCGAAGATGCTAATGGCGAAGAACCGATTCGTGTGTGAGATTTGCAACAAGGGGTTTCAGAGGGATCAGAACCTACAACTTCATAGGAGAGGGCATAATCTGCCATGGAAGCTGAAGCTAAGAGCAAGTAATGAACTGAACAGGAAGAAAGTATACGTCTGTCCGGAACCCTCATGTGTTCATCACAATCCAGGTAGGGCATTGGGTGATCTTACAGGAATCAAGAAGCATTTCTCTAGAAAACATGGTGAGAAGAAATGGAAATGTGACAAGTGCTCTAAGAAATATGCTGTTCAATCTGACTGGAAAGCTCATTCCAAGACTTGTGGTAGTAGAGAGTACAAATGTGATTGTGGCACTATCTTCTCCAGGTTGGTTCCCGTGCATGTTTGATACGTCAGTTTGATATTATCATACTAATTAAACATGATTCCGGATAATTTAAGTTTTGTGGGAATTGGGTCAAATAAGTAAAGCCTAATAAATACAAGATCTTCATCTAAGCAGACAGCTAGTTTTGGATGAAGTCTTGGTTTTGAATATGTGCCCAATAAGGTTAACATGTCATTGTCATTCCTACTTTTTTTTTAAACTGTTTGACATGAATCATTGAAGTTTGAAATAACATGCTGCCTGCTAAAACGACAATTATAATTGTGTCAATATCAACTTACCTCATTGCCCATGTCACAGTGTTAATTTGTAGAGAACCCTTCTTAGTTTTTCCACCTGCCTTTTCAACACATGAAGTATTTATATGATATATGAATTGAAATATTTGTTAATATGTTATATTATATGTCATTGTAGATACGGGAGAAAACTATATATCAAGTAATAAATTTTTTATCTTTTATATTGTGCAGGAGAGATAGTTTTATAACTCACAGAGCATTCTGTGATGCCTTAGTAAGTGAAGAAAACAAGAACAGAGCAAGTCAACATGACCATGGAGAGCAAGTTTCTCGTATGATAGAAGAGCCAAGACTAAACATAGAAAGCAGCCAGTTACAATCTCATGATCTTCTAATGTCACAACTAATACCACTCATGAGCAGCAGCACCAATCAAAATCCCTCAAAATCAGGCAAATTAAGCATTTTCCCAAGTAGAACAAATAATAGTATCAGTAACAATGTGTCATCATCATCAGCAGTAACAGCAACAAAAAATATGTTTGAAGCAAAACTGGGACTTGACCAATTGATATCAAGTCCAAGAAGCAGCCTCCTTTACTCAGCCACAGCGCTTCTTCAAAAAGCAGCTCAAATGGGTGCAGCTGTGAGTACTAGTGCTAGTAATGCTACTTCTACAAGCATTATGGCACCTTCTTCATTTGGTAGTCATGGATTGTTAATGTCTCAAAATAACCAACCTATAGAAGGTACCATGTCGGATCATCATTTTTTCGATATGAATATGGGGTCAGGAGCTTTTAATGGGTTATTTGGTAGTCAAGATGATCAGAAGTACAACGATATCAAGTTTTTGAAGGATGTGAAGAATTTGAGCAATAATGTTTGCAGTAGTAGTACTAATGATGATCATCATGAGGGGTTTTTGCATTGCGTAAATCCAAATGGGGGGTCAATGACATTGGATTTGTTGGGGAATGAAGGAGTAAGTTACCATGGCTCGGAATCTTTCCGGGACGGAGGATTTTAGTTAGGAATCCTTCATCTAAATCATGTGTCCTTCTTCTTTTATTTCTTGTAGTCATGAAGACTGATCAAGACAAGAAAATCAGCAAGAATCGGGTTTGGAGGGATTGACATGTAAAGGACTGCAAGTTTGAATCACTTTCAGCAACAAGGTTGAAGAAACAGTGGAATAAAATAAATGATCAGATGTTTAGAAAAAAAAAGGGTTTCTTTTTAAATTTTCTATAGGCGTTTATTTCATAGGTAATAATAATGCTTTAGAGACAGTTTTGTGAAGATGGAAAAGATGTCGTTTTAGCAAGCTCAAGATAAAGCAATGAGAACCACAGAAAAACTAGATAAGCACCATGGTTCCATGTAAGTGACAAACACAGCATAGCATAAACAAATACATGACTCACAGATTCACCATGTCACGACCCAACAGATGATTTCAATTTCATCCTACTTTATGACTACATCACTAAGAGCTCAATAGAAATCTCTACAATGTAATAGGAAAAAGGAAAAAGGAAAAAGAGAAATGGCATTGCAACATAGCTTGCAGTTATATGGAATGAAAAGTATGAAGATAATAGTTATTCAGGCGCAATCTTCCCAAGGGCCCAAGGAAGTTTCCAGGGAGGTGGAATGAAGAGTATGCTACTAGGCTCTTTATCAATGCGAGGTTAATTTCAGGGTTTATATATCCTGCAAGTTGGGTTGGTGATCAAAGGCTGTTATATAGAGCTGCTGAAAGGTCGGAGTCTGAAAGGTCACTCGACCCTCCACCCATAAACCATGCAGCTACTGACCGACGTTGACGGAATATTAATGAGCCTGTGGTTGCATTCGGACCGCCTGGTACCACCGGAGAGCTCAATGTTAGTGTCATTGTTTCTCCGGTTCCCCTTGATTTCAAGTAAGCAACTATTTTGGAAGAGTCTACGTTTACTAAAATCGATGTCACAGGGTACCCACCAACTCTTAAAACTCATTATCATTGTTTGTGCCTTTTTGGACAGAATTGAAGCATTTGGAGGACCAGATGAGATGGTGAAGCCGTGATCAGGACCATTACAAGATCAGGCAAGCGACCAGAGGTTGAGGCAAGTTTGATACAATCAACTTTGAGGGAGGATTTGGAGAAGAATATCGAATACTACAAGCTGGAGTTTAGGGTTATCAGTCCATCGGACAGGAGGCACAAAATTGCCGTTTGCTGTGCTCGGGAAGGTAGATTTTCACCTTAAATGCTCAGGCGCCGGATTCTGTACGGTCAGGGGTGAAATCAGAATTTCATTTCATTACGGATTCGTTTAGTCTCACATCCTGATGGAAAAACTAAGACAGAAAGCAACATACATTGCATTTTTTTTAGTTCTTTATAAATATTTGCATTTTTGTTCAACAGGCAAAAATATTAAAACCAAAGCAATCAAATTTCTAAATGTCTACAACTTTTTTCTGGGTTCTGAAACCCATAATTATATGTACATATACATTGAGGGCAAGTGGGCAACCATCTACTTCTACCACTTAATGAGTTAAGACTTCCTGTATCTACAATACTACTTAGTTTACACAGATTTTTAGGCACAAGGTATCTGCCTTTGCTTAGTCAACTTCTCCAAGTTCTCAGAAACCATAGCAGTTAAATTTGGATCATCAAATCCGAGCCCTGCACCAAATCTGCAGCAAAAACACAGAACAGAAATTTATGAAGAATTGATGTAATAAGCCCATATGATCATCAATCCAAGGACTCCTCCCCCACACCCTTTTTTTTTTTTTTTTTAACGTGGTGGGGAGGGGGGGCTGCCTTAAGTAATAAGGGACTCGAATGTTAAGTTATGAGTTGCTTACTTTGGGTCAAGCACCAGTTTCTGGACTTCCTTGATGACTGCACTGGCTGCATAGAGTGAAATCTTCCCAACCTACATCAGAACCAAATAAAATAAAAGTAAATTCTTCTTCGAAGACATGACTAAATTATATGATTATCATATAATGGACCATGAAAATGTAACTTTTTAGAAACTTGTGGTGTCCTACTGTGATATATGCAAAGGGGTGGATTACAATAGAGCGAAAGACAATAAACAATTCGATTAATATATATATATATATATATATACTAGTCTGACCTCCAAAACTTGTAGCTTTGCTTCGTGGTCATTGGGAAGACATCGGATTTCCTCAGCCAATCTTACAGCCACCCCCAGGCTTTCAGGAGATAAGAAATCAAGGCCCAACTGAACAGTGGACTGAAAAATGTATAAAAGGAAACATATAATCAACAAATACTACGATTTGTCAAGATCTAGAAGGACAGTTAAACAGAGTGAACTCACCTGAATATTCTGTACTTGGAAAGGGCATCCAGCAGGGACGAATACAGCCTGACCCAAATACTGCTCAAAAGACCAGGGCTCTACTCCTGATAGAGATGCATATTCTTTAGATTAAATCAGGAATAACAGTGAAAGAAATTAATTCAATGATTTTCTTTGCGTTGACAGGCCTCTATAATGATATAGCAGTACCACAATGGAAAGATCAGTTTTATTTTTTTCCTTACCAAATTCTTCCTTCAACTTTCTCTTATGATGCTTACTTAGGAATAAAGCTTCATCAAAAAGAGGCCCTGTCACCTGATGTCCAGAAAATAGAATCATAAACCTTAACCAAGCGAAGAACGATAATTCAGAAAGGAAGAGGTCAATTTCACATGAGTTTGTATTTAATTCTGCAATCACTAGTCCTTGAAGGGATCATCAAATTTTCATAATTTGAGCGAAACGTGCATAATGATATATAACTCAATTACACAAAAAAAAAAAAGAAAAAAAGAAAGGGAAACATGGATAAACTTACAAGATCATTTTTTACACTGCCCGCCTTCCCAAATTCCTTCCAGTGTAATCTTATGTACTCAGTCAACTTGGGGACATCCTTCCTGCGAAATACATCCCATACAGCTCCTGCTCTAGTCTTTCCAATGAACTCTCTGACATCTCTATTTGGGAACTCACTGTTAACATTTGTCTCTTCTTGACTAGAAGTTTGTTCCAATTCTGGGCCCATCATTGTGACATCTTCATTTGGATCTACCTTCTGATCATGGTTATTCTGCATGGTATGACTATCGGGCGATTGATCAAGAGACCTCTCATCAGAGCATGTTTGTTGATCACCAGGAGATTCTTTCTCCTCGGATAGCTTAAAAGATTCTTCCATTTTCTCACCGCTAGTCTTCTGCAAATCTTTAAGCTTCAACTCAGATGTATGAACCAATAGGTAAACCTGAAAATAACATTGCAGATAAATTCAATTTGCCTCATTATTTAAATCAAGGTTTGTGCTTGGAGCCCTGGAGGTACTGACTATGAAGTAGGAAGACATAGTCAAGATTTGTACATTAGAAGTTGGTTGAGATAGAAGATGTGTACATTATATTCATTTGCATATAAAAGACAACTAAAGACACAAGAAAAAGGAAAAAAGATATTTAAAAAAATAACTAACCATGTCACGTAGGTTGAGACTGAGGTTAGTTACACAAGAATCTCCATCAATTTCTTCATGGGTTCCATAAGAAATAAGAATCTTTGGTCCAACATCACTCTGCAAGGAGTAGTGCGGCATTTTTGCTGCAACATTCAAAAGACCCCACTTGGAGTGGATATACTCGAGCAAAGGCAATTTACTGATGCATTCAGGCCTTTGATACAATATGAACTCTTCAGAGGCATTAGAAGAAGGCCAATCCTTCAACTTCAACATTTCTGACCTTCCATTATCATTGATATGTCCCTTAGAATAGCCTTTGATGAACTGACTGAGTTTGACTTCAACCTAACTCATTTCAAAAGGCATAAGCCGCACGATAAGGTTTTGGTACCAAAAACAATCACTTCACCGTACAGAAGATTTCATTTAATAAATAAAACAAAATAGTGAGAATAAATTAATTAATCAATAGAGGAAAATAAAAAGACAAGGATGCAGATTGCCATGGACTGTGGCCGTATGACCATACCTCAGACCAGTTAGAACAATCTATAGCCTTCACCATTCTGTTCTCATCTTTCATTTTCTCATCTGTTGTCTCCCTGATTCCTCTCCAGATATTAATTGGATCCCAGCTGGAAACTGACGAGTCATCAAATACCTGCTTAACAATGATGGGTTCACCCCAAGCCCAATGCTTTCTAAAATTGTCAATTCCATCTGATTTTAAATCTAGTGATGTCGGAAAATACAACATATTATCATCACTGTTCTCTCGATGAGCACACTGAAATATCTGGGGATTATCTAAGTCAGCCTTTTGTGAATGCACGGTATCGTAAATCCTACATCCACCTACCATTTCTTCCACATTTTTAACCAGCTTTGCCACCCAGTTCATTTTAAAAATGCGGCTCAAGTTTAATGAAGAATGGCCACATCCACCATATTCCCTTGGGGGGCATGGAATACTGCCATCAGTGTTAGCTTTCCATTTGGAGAACTTATCTGATAAATTTAATTTCGGCCTGGATACTTCCACTTGCTCAAACACACATTTTTTCTCTGAAATTTGAAGGGCAATTTGATTATCTAACAATTGACCTTTGACTCCACATTTGGAGCCGTCTCGAAGATCTTGACAGCAACTAAGACACAGATCGTAAGTGCATTTTGAACAACGCCGATGGTAATCAGTTATGGGTGTCCTACAAAAGTTGCTGGAGAAAAAAATACAACACATGAAGCTTGATCTCTGCTACCACAAAATAACACAGATAATGAACTCCAATATGTAAAACATGGAAAATAGAAACCACAATGAAACATAAGGATTAATCAAACCCTTATTAGTTAGGTAATTACTGACAAGGTCAGACTACTTTCTATGGGTCAAACTATGAAAATAATTATTATATTAGAACTCCCTTTGAGTAGAACTCACATAGGGGGGGAAAAAACATGGCAGTACACACGTAAATCGCTCATGAGTAATAGTGAGATTACCAGCACATCTGCTCATCTGCACTCAATTTTGTCCTAGCAAGATCTATCTCAGTTCCTGGAACCGAATGAACTGTATGGTCATCTATGATGCAAATGAAATAGCAGATAAAAATTATAAACAGTTGGTCACTAGTGTAAACCAGAGGAACTTACTACGGAACTTTTTCTCCAGTTCTACTTCATAACATTGTTCCAGATGGATTTGCTTGATCACAGGTAGCACTGAAGATAGCAGGCAATGGAGGTATTGCAGTTTGTCTAAAACAGGTATTTCCCGTATCCTCACCTGCGGGTCAGGAAAAAGTATAACTCACAAAACCAATTACATAGATGAGATTTAACAATACAGTTACAGGACTCATCAATCTGCACGTACCTTTAGCAAATTACCTCCACGCAAGCACACTCTGCAACTACAAGTGCCACGGCATGCAGGACAAATTCTCTCAATTTCCTCCACAGAGATGCCTGAGTACCTAAAAATATCATAATGTATACTCAATACACTTGCTGAATGGAATAACGTAATATATTTATTTCCAGAATTTGAACTCACCAAGAAGCAATACAGTTAGCACAGTATCCTCTCTTATCGCACTTCAGACACCAAACGATGCCATCTTTCTCATTCCTACGGCATAGATGACAAGGTTGACCAATGTCCTCATCAGACAAATCTGTACTTTCCCCAGAGTAATCCTACATAGAAACTCACTTGCTTCAGTATTGGGGGCATGGAAAACAATGCTTGACCAGACGACCAATTTTCATATTGGATGACCCAGCTTGACAAGAAATTGAGAGATAAGAGAAACTACAATATCATATTCATGGTCACATTTCTCTCGTACATACTAAACCCAGTTCAAATTTTTCTTTTTCATTAAATGGAGTTGATTAACTTCTGTTCCGAGTGGCACTCAGACTGTTAGTCGGAGAAGAAACAAGAGATCTTGGACTATCAAGGAAGTCCAGGTGCTTGTCTGCTGAAATCAAAAGAGTTGAAGCAAAGTTCTATTTTTTTCTTCAAGCCACAAATTTTAGGATGAGAAAGATGTGGGAAATCCTGTTGAGTACTTTATAACAAATCGGGTTACTCAGGTTAGTCACTTCTGATGCAAGGATATGTTACTCTAGAATTCATGCTCACTTTCAAGTACAGTAATTTATAAGACGTTAGCTTTCAAATAATGCAATGGAACTACATCAGAATACCAGCTTCTGCAGCTTAAGGCTGTAAGGCAACTCACCGAAGCGTTACCATCGAAGCTTTTCTGCGGCGTGTTCCCCAACGAGTCCACAGCATCAAAATTCGGTGACCTAGATGACCTCCAATCTTCTTCATACTCTGCGAAATCTCTCTGTGATTCATCATCGTGCTTTGAATGATTACGCATAGGAAAACTCCTTGTGAGAGGCGGACTCTCAGACGAATAACGAACCTGACTGCTCTTTGACATTCTTTTCCCGGATGAAGAATAGTCCATGGCTTTACTGCTCGGTATAGGCGTATCGAACTCATCACTCTTACTTTCCAAGTAAACATCATTTTCACCCAACGACTTCCTCTTGGCTTTCTTCAAATTCGCTCTCATTGCGGAATTCGCTGCTCTCTTCTTCGCCTGTATGTAGTGCTTCTCGCACACAGTTTTATCAGGCATGGACATGGCGGTACACCTCCACTGTTTTCCATCCGACCTCTTGCACCGTAAATCATCAGGAATTCCGACGGAATCCTCTCCATTACCGACGGAAGAACGTGGATTATCCATTGTAGTGAAAATCGAGGTGCTTGAAAGAGAAAGGAAGAAGCGAAGACGATGAAGATAGGGTTTTGGTTCTTGGTAATTTGGGGGAACTGTTGTGGAGCCACTGCTACACAGAGGAATATTTACTGAGGCTTTTCTAACGAGCTGGAAATTAGGGAAAGCATAAATGAACTAAGTATTTTATTTCAAAAATTTATACTTTATTAATTTAAGTTAATTCTTTTAGGATGATAATTTTTTAGTAAATGAACATTTTCTTTTCTATATTATGATTAGTTTAGACATTATTTTTTATTATGAAAACTAGTATATTATTATTTTAAATTATTGTTTTTTAATCAATAATTTTATTATATTCTTATTTTAAAATTTAATTATTTTTTATTTATTAATATTTAATTTTTTATATTTTTATGCCTAATAAATTTTAATTAAAATTTATGATATTAAAATATAAAATATAAAATTAATAGATAAATAAAGTAATTAAATGTAGGGTTATAAATCAATTTATATTTTGAAATGGGCTAAAAAAAAAGGAATTATTATCCCAAAATAATAATTAAAGTAATAAAATATTAATTTTCATAATACAAAATAATATTTAGTTAATTCCTCATAATTTATGGTAATAAAAGATTATTCATTTATAATTTAATACTTTTTTTATTATTTAAAAATATTATATTTTAATAAAAAAAAAAAGTAAATAATATTTTATATTTTATTATATTTTAATTTAAAATATTAATCAATTTCTAATTTAACTTTTTTACTAATTAATACTTAATTTTCTTTTTTTTTCTCATAAAAAATTTAATTATTTTTATTTTTATCCAATTCATCATCTCATCTATCATAATTATTCATCATTTCAATGGTAAGTATGATAAAAATAATTAAATTTTTTATGGGTAAAAATTTAAAAAAAAAATAAATATTTTAGTGAATAAAAAAAATAATTAAATTTTAAATTAAGAATTAATTTATATTTTAAATTAAATTATAAAATAATTAATTAGCTTAATTATAATAATTTAAATTAATTAATGTATCAATTTTTATAATATAAAATAATATTTCGATAATTATTTTATAATACACAGGTTAGCAAAAAATCATTTACCCATTTAACAAAACAAAAGATGGGTTGAAAAAACCAGATCCCAAAGCTTACAAGCAAGTCAGGACTATAAAAGCAAAAACGCTCCATAAATCCTCCGTTTTCTTCTTAATCCGTTGAGAAAACTCCAATCCATTTCTCAGCAGTTGAGAGAATCAGAGATGGCATCAATGGCGCGGGCGAGTTCTGGTCTGCAATATCCGGAACGCTTCTACGCCGCGGCCTCTTATGCTGGCTTTGATGGATCGCCTAAATCCTCCTCTAAGGCCATCAGGTCTAAATTCTCCGACGAGGCCGCTCTGCTTCTCTACGGTTTATACCAGCAGGTACTCTTCGATCCGCTCTATCAATTCCGGCATTGCTTTTGCATTTTTGGTTCTGGATCCGGTTCCATTCGTTTTCTTCCCCACGTTTTCTATTAGTTTTTAGCTGTGCTGGCGTTTGAATTGCGTGGATTTGTTGGATGTTGAGGTTTCTGTCTCTATTTGTTGCTAGATTTTATTTGTGGCCCTCCCTATGAATGTTACTAGCTTTCATGCAATTTTTTTGGGCTTTGATTTGGTGGTAAATCAATATGGTGTTGTTTACTAGTGCGGAGAATAAACTGAATTCAGTGTGTTATGGGGTTTAATGTCCTAAATTTGTTGGTGCAACAAATGTCGGTGTATTTTTTTAGTATAAGTTTGGCCCTCTGCCATGGTGTTTGAAATTGCAGATTTTTGCTCTAGATGGTTAGTTGGGGGGATATGAGTGTTGAATTTGCATTAACCAGTACAGTTTTATGACCTGTTCAAGTATCTAGACTTGATTTACGCGGATCTGGTTTTGAGTTAAGCTGGGTTAATTGGAGACCTAGATCTGTAGTTTAGTTTGGTATTTGACGGGTTTTGTTGTTTGAATACATTCACGTACAAAGCTCTTTATAAGATGTGACTTGTGAGTTAATTAATTTATCATGTTTAATTCTTATTGCAGGCTACAGTAGGTCGCTGTAACATGACAGAACCTAGTAGCTGGCATGCTATTGAGAAAAGTAAATGGAGGAGGTTTCTGTTCTTAAGCTCTCTCTCTCTCTCTCTCTTGCTTTGCTTTAGTATACAATTGCCTTTGAAAAGAGAATACATTCATCACTTCTGTATTCTCCTTAACCGTTTTGTTTTGTTTCCCCCAATACTATTAATTATGAGAGAAATGACACTATGATTGTCAGGGATAATTTCTAATATATTCGTTTCCTAAAGAAAAATTCTTGTATAATTTGGAAACTACAATTGTGTGACAGTGACTCCCGCAAGAGCTCATTAAAGCTTCACAGCTCATTTACCAATTGAATATCTGTCTGTATTACGCTGCATTTATACTTTGGTGAGGTTGCTTTACTAAACGGGCTCATGGGTTCTGCAGCTGGAATGGACTTGGAAACATGCCTTCCATAGAAGCCATGCGCCTATTTGTAAAAATCTTGGAGGTATGTTCAATTGGGTTATGTGGGTCCCATGTACATATGGTGATGTGAGAATTCAGCTTACTGGTCTTATATTTTCCATGAGTAGGAAGAAGATCCAGGTTGGTATTCAAGAGCATCAAACTTTGCTCCAGAACCTGTAGTAGATGTACAGATGAACGTGAGTTTCACAATCGGTAGAACTCTTTTTTCAATTGACTTGATATTAACAATGGATTTCATCTCGATATAGGAATATTATTCAAGATTTCACTGTGAGTAAACTTTGCGTTGCCTTACCTTAGTCTTTCATTTATGATTGCTTCTTGTGCGATTTCAAGGTTGAACCCATCGTCGAGAATGGGAACTCTATTCCTGAAACAAAGACTATTACCACTGAAAATGGAAACGGGACAGAAACTCAGGACAAGGATGTTGTTGTTGAAGGCTTTAGTTCTGTTGGTGTCTACGACCAATGGATTCAACCTCCCATAACTGGTCAACGGCCAAAAGCCCGATATGAGGTGCTGGAATCTCTCTCTCTCTTTCTCATACCAGTATGAATTTATATAGCATATGAATTCTTTCATGTTATTAGTTTCCCAGAACTAAATGTCTCTGTATATACAGCATGGAGCAGCAGTTATTCAGGACAAGATGTATATATATGGTGGAAACCACAATGGTCGTTATCTAAATGATCTCCATGTAAGCACATTGTTAGCATGTTTTTGTGGCCTTGTGCACACTTGCACATTACCCAAAAAAGAGGACAATATCACTTGTGAAATCTTAAATCCTAAAATGTGTTTATAGTGTTAAATAACTGTCATAAACTTTTCTAAAATAAAGTGTTCCTTAATCTATTAATGGGAAATTATAGGAGAGTTTTCTATTACTTACCATGTAATTGTTTGTGTTTTCAGTGATCTGATTATTTTATCTTATTTTTTAATTGTAACATTAAGCCTTTGAGAGCATTAAGCAGTCTACGTCATGTGCTTTTTTTTTTTCCAAAATTGAGGACATTGGTTTCTCATTAAAATGCAGCTCCTGGATTTGAGAAGCTGGACTTGGTCCAAAGTTGAGGCTAAAGCTGGGGCCGAGTCATTAGAATCATCGACCCCTGTAAAGGTTATGCCCTGTGCTGGGCACTCCTTGGTTAGTGAGAACATATCTTTCCTTTGTCTTCTTGACATTTGATGCCGCTTTTCCTTGTTGCACAATCGGATATTATTTGCTAGTTAGTGATATCAAACAATTTTTGTTCAAATAGATACCATGGGAGAACAAGCTTCTTTCAATTGCTGGACATACGAAGGATCCGTCTGAAACTATTCAAGGTATCGATGAACTAATATTTTATCCTCGGGTTATTGTTGCCTTTATTGAGCGGACAATGTGCAGAGATTAGGAGTTTCCTAAAGTTGAGTTTTTTTCCTTAAATCATTCTACTCCCAAAATTTTCAGGAATGGCTGTTAGAGTCTATACTTATATCTACAACTAACAATTAAATCATAAATGACAAACATTGAAAGAGAAGAATGGATTTTTTTTTTTTAATATAGTTTTAAGATGAGTCATTTTTTCAGGGTAACTGCTATCTAGTAATGTAGTTTACTGTAAGGAGAGTTGGATCCTTTTTCTCTTATGCTGTTTTTCATCTTGAATTCCCTTCTTATCGTTTTTGTATATTTCCCCTCTATGTATTGTTACAGTGAAGGAATTTGATATACAAACCTCTACATGGTCAAACTTGAAGACATATGGAAAACCACCGGTATATTATCTTCCTACATTTTCCAAAATATTATGTGGAAAAATCTGACAAAATGGAGATATATAAATAGGGTTGCCATTGATATAATATAGTCTATTAATATTTAGTTTATTTCACAATAATAGTACATGATTTAGTAAATTAGATTTCATCTCCTTTTAGGGCACATTTGGTTCGATTCCTTTATGGGACTGAGAATGAAATGGGAATGGGAATGGTGATTTTTTGGCGTCCGTTTGATTACACAGGGAATGAGAATGATGATTTTTTCATGTCCATTTGAAGAAGAATTTTCAAAAATTACTCAAGTGCCCCAGTATAATTTAAAAAATATGAAAAAAACCCTGGATACTTACTTTGATTCCCACTAAAGGCACCTATTTAGGTGGAAATAAAAATTAAAAAAAAATTCATTCAAGTGGGAATAAAAAATCATTCCCAATTCATCATTCCTTCTAACCAAACAGTGGAATGGAATGAAAATTTCATTCCATTCCCACCAAAGAATCAAACCAAACATGCCCTTAGATCTATTGAGATATAACCGCTGTGTTCCTTCTATTCTTTTGATTCAAGTGAAGCAATGTAGTCCACTCAATTAAGTTATCGTTCTTTGATGTCTATGAGCAATTTGAGAGATCAATAATTATTTTATTTAATAAATAATGTGGATATTCTTGCATATAACCCGAATCTGATCAGCTTTTTGAATGGATCAAGTTTTCGCCCTTTTATCGCCCTTTTTTACCTTCATATTTGTATTTCAGGTATCACGAGGAGGTCAGTCAGTGACCCTTGTTGGGACAAGCTTGGTAATTTTTGGTGGACAAGATGCCAAAAGAATTCTCTTAAATGACCTGCACATTCTTGATCTGGAATCCTTGACCTGGGATGAAATAGATGCTAAGTAAGTCAATTTCTGAAAATTTTACAAGGTCTTTTCACTCTTCTGTGGGGGTGAGTGGTTGAGAGTATTTCATCTTCTTGTAGTATTGAAGTTCTTATCAGCGTTTTGTAACAGAGACATATATAAAAGAATATGATTTTTGAAAAATATTGCAACTGCTTGTTGCTATTGTCTATTTGTTCTGGATGATGATACTAGAGAGGTTCTTACCAATAAAAGAAGCGATAGAAGTGCTAGGTAGATTTGGCCTGATATGCAAGTTTTTCTTACTACTCTTTATCTGAAGTCTAGCATTTAGGAAATACTATAGGTAACTGGTTTTGGTTAATGTAATTGCATCTGAAGGTTTTATTAGTTTCATGGAGAGAGCAAAAGTTTCTTATGCCGTTACCGTTACCTCCAATATTTTGCAGTGGGGTTCCTCCTTCTCCGAGGTCTGATCATGCTGCTGCAGTACATGCAGAACGCTATCTTCTCATCTTTGGCGGGGGTTCACATGCTACTTGCTTCAATGATCTGCATGTCCTTGATTTACAAGCTGTAGGATGATTACTTCATGCTAATAATGATTACTCATGTTTGAATGAATCCACTATACATACTGACTAAGTGACATTTTTTAGATGGAATGGTCGAGACCTACACAACAGGGTGAAATACCAACTCCACGGGCTGGACATGCAGCTGTGACAGTCGGAGAGAATTGGTTCATTGTTGGTGGTGGAGATAACAAGAGTGGTATGATTTTTGTTTTGCCACATTGATCCTAGCCTTTTTTAATGTATGCAACCCAGAAATTGGCAGTTCTGGAAGTTTGTAGTCTTTTAGATGATACATGAAACTTCATTTGGATCTTTTATCTGTAGTTTCTAGCTGGAACTTGTTTGCTGTTCAACATGTGATTTAGTCTCTAGTTGTTGTTTGAATGTTACAGTTATCTGGATTATGGTTTCAGAGCTACCTAGATATTTACTGGGGTGGATTTAGTAAATGGTCTAATTGGCTCTTCATTGGCTGATTTTAGATTGTCGTCGCCCATAAATTGGAAAGTTAAAAATCAATGAATTGTTAGGTTCCAGTTATATGTACTGAGGAGCAACCTTGGCCTTTGCACCTGAAAACCTAAGCCTTCACATCTGAAAACCTAAAAAATTGTGAAATTATTTGTCTATTGAGTGTTCAGTAATAACTTGATTTCTTTTCTTGAGAGATGATGAGTATTTACTAGAAATTGTGTTTGCTGGTTGAAAGAATTTATAAGATTTCATCATTATAGGCAATGTAGTACTATCATACGAGTGAGTTCTTATCCCACTCTATTGTTTTCTCACAGGGGTGTCAGAAACTATAGTCCTAAACATGTCCACCCTTGTTTGGTCAGTAGTAACTTCAGTTGAAGGACGAGTCCCTATTGCTAGTGAGGTTTGGTTACTTAATCTTCTGATATCAATTTTATGGGTGTATTTGTCATATGTTTTATGCCTAAATACTAGTTTGCTCAATCTGCTTTAGCCCTCCTGGGAAGTAGGCATTTGATAATCTTTTTAGTAATAGTGACAAATGTTTTATTTTCCAGCGTTTCCCGAATCGTGTCCTAATTGTTTGCTGATGCAGGGTCTGAGTGTGGTTGTGGGCTCTTACAGTGGCGAAGATGTCCTCATTTCTTTTGGAGGATACAATGGACACTATAGCAATGAGGTGAAGGATGGTCTTAAGCTGATCTGTTACTCTCTCTCCCCTCTCCCTCTCTCTAAGTTTTCTTGTTCTTCTTAGGTTAATGTTCTTAAACCAAGCCACAAATCAACCTTGCAATCGAAAATGATGGAAACTCCTATGCCTGACAGTGTGTCTGCCGTGCTTGACATCACAAATCCTACCAGAGATGTGGAGTCCATTGAAGGTGGCGTGGATGGAAAAATCAGGGAAATTGTTATGGACAATGTTGAAACTGAGCCCACAGTAAGTAACATTGCAACCCATCTTTAGCTTCTGGCCTGTGTTGGTTAGAAAGGCTATTCTATGAAATCTGCAATATCTCTGTTGGACATTTTATAATGTACAATAATATTTCTTTTTATTTTTTGCTTCTCCACATATCCTTTATGCTCTTTATTCTTGAATTTTTATGGCTAATATTTTTAAATCTTTCAAAGTAACTGTAATAATCATGCAATAACCTTGTACAGAAAACCAAAAGCGAACCAACCAAGGAACATCTTATAACAAGACTGAAAGCTGAAAAGGAAGAATTGGAATCATCAATTACCCAGGAGAAGATGCTCGCTGTCCAATTAAAGCAAGAATTAACAGAAGCTGGGACCCGTAATACTGACCTTTACAAGGTAACCAGAGGCGCACAAAAAAAAAAAAAGGTTCAGAAAATAATTTTTTGTAACTTTGTTGTCTTAACATTGTAGGAGCTGCAATCTGTACGTGGGCAACTTGCTGCTGAGCAATCAAGGTGTTTCAAGCTAGAGGTAACTGTTCTGGAATTTATAAGCATGTTGGGTATGCATATCAAATGCTAGTTTGGGAATAAAATCCAAATGAGTGCTAGAAAAAATCATTCTACTCAAAACCACTCAGTTAGAGCCAATAGAATCTTACATAGATTCCAATTACCTACTCAAAATTGTTGTTTCAACCATTTATCCAAATTTGTGGTCATACGAATTTTATGATCATTACTCTGTGAACCAAAAACAGGTTGACGTAGCAGAGGTTAGACAGAAACTTCAAACGATGGAGGCGTTACAAAAGGAATTAGAACTTCTTCAGCGACAAAAGGCGGCATCTGAAGAAGCCTTGAATACAAAACAAAGGCATAGCTCAGGTGGTGTATGGGGTTGGCTTGCCGGGTCGCCAGGTGAAAAGGGTGATGATACCGCCTAGTTTACAAAACTCCTTTTATTTTTATTTCTCTTAAAATTTGGTAGCCAGTGTTTAGATTTTTTGTGCTCACTTATATCCCTTTTTGCATCTCTCAAAATATAAAATTCATATACATTTTATTTATTACTTTTTTTTGTCTTCTTATATCCTGATCAATTTCTTTGATATGATTGAAATAATAGAGATCAATGTTTTTGTTAGTTAGAGCAAAGTGTGCATTTCATTGTAATTTCAGGCATGTAGTCTGTGTGTAGTAGTCATATGGCCTTTTATAACGAACCACCAATTATTTTTGGACTTTTTATTTATTTTCAGGATGTGAAAATTAAACTAATGTATTTTTCCTGTTTGTAAGTGGAGTTTGCGATCTTAAATAAGAGATCAAGTTATTATCATATATGAACTAAATTTACAACTCCAATACGTATCTTAGGTTTCTTCATCAACTCAAATCAATCACATTTTAAATATCTTAAAACTCTTATAAACAATGTTAATGTATTTTTACACCAAGGTCGGATACTGTCACGTTATGATTTGTGATATGATGAGGACTAAGCCATCGGAAATAAATATTCCGGCCTATTTTAAAAGTTTATTAAACAAAAAAATTATTATTAAAATAAAGTTCTGTATGACGACGTGCCATCTTTTCACTGGCGGTAAGAATTTGTCCGTAAAGGCGTAAAATTTCTGGGAACAGAAAATTCCAAATCTCATAATTTTCTTACCACCCAAACAGACAAAGATTAGAGTCTCAGACTCTCTCTCCCTATTTTAGCCGAGTAGGGTTTTATAATCTCGTACTATCTCCTGCACCTTCCACAGGATACATTCCGAATTGGAACTTCGTATCATGACACTATGACAGTAAAATGAGATGCCATCTCGTTTCCTGAAGCGGAAGAATCGTCTCTTGGTTTTGGCTTCAATGATATCTGAAACAATGGTTCGGATTTGATGGAAGATTGGACAGGCAGAAGATAAGTTTCCCTAACAATTTGATTTGATCGCTAATGACGGGTGGGATAGGTTTTTAACGAAGCTAGGGTTTGTTCGATGGAGTTTGGTATAGGACCTCCTGAGAGTAAGCTTGAATCAGGGGTTTCTGACAGTGGTAGATCTGGAGAGAGTAGGTTGAGGATTAGTACCGATAATAATGGTGGAGGAGTAGATAAGAAATTGAAGTCGGAGAATGTCGATGTGAAGGTTGAAAACTCGGGAGGAGATCGATTTGATGATTATCTGGAGGATCTTTTTGAAACGAAAGACGTTTCTGACTTTCAACACGATCGATTGGATGCTGGGAGTGATCGAAAGGAGTCCGTAGTAGATTTATTGTCTGAGTTCGATGATTTTGTAGCGAACGACAAAAGTGGAGCAATAGGCATGGCTGCAACTTCTAGAGCACATAGCTATGGGTTCGAAATTGGAGATATGGTATGGGGAAAGGTAAAATCTCATCCATGGTGGCCTGGACATATATTTAACGAAGCTTTCGCTTCTTCTTCTGTGAGGCGAACTAGAAGAGAGGGCCATGTTTTGGTAGCTTTCTTTGGTGATAGTAGTTATGGCTGGTTCGATCCAGCTGAACTTATCCCTTTTGAACCCAATTTTGAGGAGAAATCGCATCAACTGAATTCCAGAACCTTCTTGAAGGCTGTGGAAGAGGCGATGGATGAGGTGAGTAGAAGAAGAGGTCTAGGTTTGACTTGTAAGTGTAGAAATCCGTATAGTTTCCGGCCTACGGTTCAAGGGTATGTTGTTGATGTGCCTGATTTTGAGCCAGGAACTGCTTATTCTTGGGATATGATTAGCAAGGCTCGAGGTAGCTTTGAACCGAATGAGACTCTGTCTTTTGTCCAGCAATTGGCACTAGTTCCGCAAGGTGGTGATCAGGGAAGCATTAATTTTTTGAGTAATAAGGCTACTGTTTTTGCTTATAGGAAAGCTGTGTTTGAAGAGTTTGATGAGACATATGCTGAGGCATTTGGAATGCCGCCTGGGCTTCCAACCCGTGATCCGGCTGCTGTACCACCACCTCGAGGTACTGATTTTGCAAGCATTTTCGAAAGATTTATGATGATTATTTTCTCCCGATGCTTCTCTGATTTGGGTTTTAGCTGATCGTGCTTGAATTTACATACTGGAAATTTGTGTCCCCTAAAGATGCAACTCTCAAATGTTGGAAAGGGCTACTACACTATATGGTTTCCCCCATGTGGATGTCTTTATCAGCTTGTTTAAGTATTTTGGCTTGTGTGAAAATTTTTATTTTTTGAACCTATTATTATTCAAAGTGACAAATAGTGATTTGTTTTTTACTCTATGTTAAGGTTGATGGTTTTAGTACTTGATCTATGAGTCCATTAAGATGATGTTAGATGTGCATACTTACATATTTATAATTAAATTCATTTCACAAGTAAACATGATCCCCATATGGATCTAATCAATTTTTGTTGCTTTTTTATCAGCTCCTTTGAGTGGTCCACTGGTAATTGCAGAGACTTTGGGTGTTGAAAAGGGTCCAGTGAAGCCTATGAAAGTTAAGGACCCTTCTAAGAAAGATAGGTACCTCTTCAAGCGACGAGATGAACCTGATAACTCAAAGAACCTTCAAAACAACCAGGGACGAGTAAATTCTGTAGCCCCAGTACCTCTCATGGGATCCCAAGTAGAACTTGAAGCTGTGGATTATGTGTTGCAAAAGAGGACTCCATATGTGGCCCCTAAGCCTCAAATCCCATCAAAACATGAACAAACTGGGCTTATCAGCAGGGACAGCGACGCCATGAGTCTAGATGCATCTAGCAAAGAAGCCGAAACTACCCACGTTGTTACTGAAGTTGCAAAGGTGTATCCTGATAAGGCACAAGGTGCTCAGCTTGAAATGGAAGGTATGTCAAGATCAGATGGTGGCACTAGAAGCACTGATTTTTCAGAAATGGGGGATTTTCCAAGGGTGCTAGATGGTGGGTCACAATCCATGCAGCAGGAAAAAGAGAGCGGAGTGATTACTAAATCAGATGGAAGTGTTCAGAAATCTGACATTGAAGGTCTGGATAGATCAGATCAAGTACAGGCCAGTCAGAGTTTTCTTTTCGATCATTCAGCATCTGTGGCTAAGCGTTCGGATGGAACTGGCTTGATTGGAGGAGTCAAAAAGCTAGAGGTTAAAAAACGACCTACTGGGGAAATGAGCTCTGATATTTCAGGTGCAGTGGAGAAGAAGAAAAAGAAGAGAGTGATTGGTCCTGAAACAGGCTCTGAACAAAAACCCAAGTTTTTGTCCCCGGGAAAAGTTAAGCTTCTCTCAGCAGGAAAATTACCCAGAAAGTCCAACCAGATTGGCTTGGATCGAAAAGAAGATGCCAGAGTAGAAAAGCAGAAGAAAACAGTTGGATCCTATAGTAGCTTATCTTCTCATTCTGTCATGCCAGTGTTTAGCAAGGCAAATACCGAAATTGAACTGCCCCAGATTTTGAGTGATTTGCACTCCCTTGCTCTTGATCCTTTCCATGTAATCGAGAAAAACTCTCATGTAAATGTCAGACAGTTCATTTTGCAATTCCGGTCCCGGGTTTATCAAAAAAGCTTGGCTCAATCACCACCATTAGATAATGATTCAGGTGAAGTATTTTCCCTGGCCAAAACTCAAGTCATCACTACTGCAACAAATAATCCCCCAAGTGAGCCTGTTAGAGACTTACCATCATCCAAGCCTACTGTAAAACCCATATCTAGGCTCGAAGATCTGAAAAAATCTGGCAGGAAAAGATTCCCATCTGATCGTCAAGAAGAAATCGCAGCAAAAAGGTTAAAGAAAATGAACGTTATAAAATCTCTGGCTGCGGAAAAGAAAGCTGCCCAAAAAATACCTGAATCCCAGAAAGGAGAGGAGAAGAATCCAGCTCCTCCGCCAGCATTAATGGTGAAGCCACTGAAGCAAGATTCTGTCAAGAAGGTGGAATCTTCAAAACGGAAGCAAGATTCTTTCAGAAAGATGGAATCTTCAGCAAAGACCGTTAATCCAACCACATTGGTTTTGAAATTCCCTCCAGATACAGCACTCCCATCTCTTGCTGAGCTAAAGGCGAGATTTGCTCGGTTTGGACCTATCGACCAATCAGGTCTACGAGTTTTCTGGAAATCCTTTACTTGCCGGGTTGTCTTTCTTCACAAAGGTGATGCTCAAGCTGCTTACAAATATGCGCTCGGAAATACCTCTTTGTTTGGCACTAGTGGCGTTAGATACCAACTTAGAGAAAGTGAAGCCCCTTCTACTGAAATTTCCGAATCTGGTAGAAGCTGGGGAGAAGATAATAATAATAGTATAAGCAATCCCAATGAGATCATGACTCGGAAATACCTCACACCTTCACCAACAGTTCAGCTTAAATCAATTCTGAAGAAGTCAACTGGAGATGAGGCGGCAGGTGGTGGGGGTGGTGGGGGTAATGGAAAAGGGACCCCACGTGTAAAATTCATGTTGGGTGGGGAAGAAAGTAGTAGAAACAACCACCTTAATAGCGCTGCTAGTTCATTACCTTCTTCTGTTGCAATGGATTTTGATAGTAACAACTACTTTCATCAAAAGGTTCTTCCGCCATCTCAATTGCCACCTCTTCTTCCTCTACCTCCTCAATTTAATACTTCGACTAGTCCAAATTTGCATCATTTCGAAATAGCCCAGCCTTTGCCGAGAAACACACAACAAAACCGTATGAGCACAGCATCTAATATAACACCTACTAGTACTACTACTAGTACTAGCAATGCGATTGAAGAAGTTGATATATCACAGCAGATGCTAAGCCTCTTAACCCGCTGCAACGATGTGGTTACCAACTTGACGGGCTTATTAGGATATGTCCCCTACCATCCTCTTTGATGAAAAAAAAAAAAATGGGATCAGGATATATCTATTAAACATGGTGGAATGGAAGTTTTGAGAGATGCGTTTATGGGCTCAAAATGCTTCTGATGTGTCGAGTTGACAAGAGCTGCTCAATTTTCAAAAGGCGGCTTAGAATTACCTTATTTTGTGTAGCTTTTTTGAGGTTGATGCTACATCATACTGTACTCTATATTCTTAGTTTTGTAATGTTCATCTCCCCTCTCTCTCCAAACCGTTGATGATAATTGTCGGGTTGGCCCCGCTTATACCACCGATTCATGGTTTTTCAGTTTTTTCTTATTGTGTTTTGAGTTAGAACTAGAAGGTTAATTTTTTATTTTTCCTAAGACCGGATTATAATAGAATGGGTATTAGTGTATATTCATGGTCTTGCTTAAGGATAATTAAGTCAATTATGTACCTTAATTAAGGGTTATGTTTAGGACATTTCAAATTCATGTGGGTTCTTTTATTTGTTTCAAAAAAAAAGAAAAAGAAAAAGAAAAAAAGAAAAGTATGGATCATGGGCCGTCTCTCATGTAAGCAATGGGTTCATTATATTCACATATGTGCGTATTAATAAGGGTAGTAGTATTCCACGCGCTTGCTTAATAACTCTCATAAATGAAAAAACGTGTAAAATATCTCGTAAGATAATCATACGTCAGCACTTTTGACAAGTCAGGAGCAAGTCTTCGATGCAGCCTCAGGGATTGATTTAATTTTTGATAAAATATAATTAAAAGTATGAGTGATATTGATGTGTGAGAATACATATTAAAATAGATTTTATGTTAAAAAGGAAAATGAAAAAATATAAATATATATATATATATTAATAGAATTGATTTGGTTTTAATTAATTTAGATTCAAATATTTTTTATGTATTTATTGACTAGCGGATTGAATTAATATTAATAAAATAAATAATATATGAAAAATATTGAAAGATTAAAATAAGTAAATAAATAAATAACACTCTAATAAAATGAGAAAATTGAAAATAATATATTTAATTTATAATAAAAAAATTAATTTTAAATTAATTTTTCTTTTATAAAAATGATAAATAAAAAGTTAAATAAACAAAAAAAAAAAAGATGAACGTGTCAAATCTATAACTAATAGATTGTGATTATCACTCAAGTAAGAATTTGGTGTTCTAATTAGTAATTCCGAAAAATGAATTTAAAGAAAGACATAATTTATGGAGTAATTTAAAAAAAAAAGTATGGTATAAAACTTTGAGAGAAATTTGTTAGAGCGTAGAAAAGATTTACGAGTATTGCTCGGTTTTTGTTAATTGTCGGTGATGATTTGTACCTTCACTTTGCTTGCTATTTATAGATAAATGCATTATGCCACTTTTGTAAATAAGTTGAAATCAACTTCCAACTCCCCCAAATATGGCGCCACTTTCCTATTTAGTGGTCCCGTTACATTTTTAGGTGGATGGTTATTTGATTCAACTTCTAATCGAATCAAGTTGACATTGAGTATAAGTTCATTAAAACAACTTTTCCCTTACTTTCTACCAAATCTGATCGATTATATCCTCTCCCTCCTCGAATTTTAGCCACTTTTTAGAATGAGTTGCAAATAGTCGATTTCTTTCCATTTTTGATTATTTTTTACTGAAATTCTTCATTGATACTTCAATTTTGGCAGAATCTTCATAGATATTTACATATAGTTTTTCTTTTCTACGGACAATTGAGATCACTCCCACCAAGATCCTTGTGCTCTTAATATATGATTGTCTTTTTGTTACCTTATTAATTTTTATGACCTCTTATTATTTTGAGAATGATCAAATACTTAATCAAATTAAATCATTTAAGTTTTATTCGATCGATTATATTTAATTATTATCCGATTAAATTTGATATTTTAATTAATAACTTTAATTAAAATTATTAATTAATTAACTTAATTTAAATTTTCGATCCAATTAATTTTACAACATATCTAAAAAATTATAATTTCAACTAAATAAAAAGATCTAAATATTTTAATTCTCTAATAATTTTAAATAGAAAATTAACACCCAATCACAGGTAGTCCTTTGATTGTAGCAATCAGGTTCCGCCGATTATCCAGATTCTCATATATATTCCATATGGCAATCCCAATCTCCCTCTCCCGAAGTTTTGACATTTATTTCCTTTCCTTACTTTGACTTTTTACTCTTATATATATACTCCCCGTCGGTCCACGCGCACCATACGCGTTTCATCAACTTAATGCTAATAGAATCTAATAAATAAATAAATAATTAATTAATTAATTAATTAAAAGGAAGACACCCGGAAACTTCCATTATAAACTAAACCACCTTCGGTTCTCCTAGAAAATATCCAACCGCCTTCCTTTACATTTGTATCTATATATATATATATATATATATATATACATATATATATATATGCGCACAAAACGATCCAACCCACCTTCACTTCCATTCATTCTCTCTCTCAAATTGACTTCGGTTTCCTGTAATTCTTCCTCTTGTACTTGTTTCTGGTCTTTCAATCATGGAGTACAGGCCTCTGGATCTCAAAATCATCAAAGCGAACAACATCAAGGATGTCAATCTCATGTCAAAGATGGACGTCTACGCCGTCGTTTCCATCTCCGGAGACTACAGCAACATGGCCAATCAAAGAACCTCGGTCGACAAAGACGGCGGAACAAACCCTAAGTGGAACCACTCGATGAATTTCAGAATCGACGAGGCTTTGGCTCAACAGAATCGTCTCATCCTTAAGATCAAGCTCATCTCGGATCGCACTCTCGGCGATAGAGAGATCGGAGAGGCGGACGTTCCCATCAAGGAGCTGCTCGATAACGGCGGTGGCGATGCCAAATCTGAGAAAACCGTTACCTATAGCGTTAGAACGAGCAAGGGTAAGGCGAAAGGTACGATCGATTTCTCGTACAAATTTGGGGAAAAGTATTCGGCAGCAGCAGAGCCTCCGCCGCATATGACTGAGAAGATGGCGAAGCCGGTGACGGCGTATCCACCTGGTCACGTCGGTTCTAGTGTTCCATACACCCCTGCTCCGCCGGGCGCGTATGCTCAACCGGGCGCGTATGCTCAACCGGGCGCTTATGCTCAACCTGGCGCTTATGCTCAACCTGGCGCGTATGCTCCACCGCCTCAACACGGGTATGGATATCCACCACAGGGCCCACCGCCGCCTGTTTATGGTTATGGTGGCTACGGGGCTCCACCTCAGCCCGGTTACGGATACCCGCCTGTGCAACAGCCACAGAAGCCCAAGAAGAGTGGGATAGGTGGAATGGGCTTGGGCCTCGGCGCGGGTTTGCTTGGCGGGTTGCTGGTTGGTGATATGATTTCTGACTTGGGAGATTCGGGTTATGATGGCGGGTTTGACGATGGGGGTGGATTTGATTTTTAATTAATTTTCTGTTTTGAGTTTCATCTGTAAATGAAATGAAGTTTGAGGGGTTTATTTGTCTTTTCCTTATAAATCGTTTGTATACTTTTTTTTTGAAGTATTATTTTATTTACTATAAAATAAAGAAGAATTAATTTTAATTATATATTTTTTAATTTTTTAATTAAGAAGAACTTCTTAACGTACTAGTTTCCTTTAACCTAATTTAGCGCTTTTCCAGCTTAACAAACCATCTTTAGCACGACACCTCGTTCTATTATTCCCTACTACATGTCGTTTTTCTGACATTCGTCTTTTAAACCATCACGAATGGTAAAAACCCACCCACCTGCCCAGGTCCCTGCCACCGTCAACTACTTAAACCCTCAGAAACCTCCCTCCCTCTATTCTTCTGCAAAACCCCTAAATTCTCTCTCTCCTCATGTCCTCTAACATGTCACTGACCGTTTCCCCCTTCCTCTCCGTTCAAAATTCGGACAGAACCACCGCCCCCGAAAACATCACATCCTCTACAGAACCACAAGGTCCGAACCCGAATTCGACCCGAACTTCCACCCTCCTCCACATCTCTTTCAATCAGGACAAGTCGTGCTTTGCTATCGGCACTGATAATGGCTTCCGTATCTACAGCTGCGATCCCTTCCGAGAAATCCTCCGCCCAGACGTCGCTCTAGGAGGAATCGGACAGGTTCAATTGCTCTTCCGGTCAACTATCTTAGCCCTAGTCGGAGGCGGGTCGGAGCCCCATTATTCACCCTACAAGGTAATGATTTGGGATAACCATAGACTCGGATGTATTTGCGAGCTTTCTTTTAGGTCAATTGTTAAAGGAGTTAGACTAAGAAGGGACAGAATTGTTGTGGTTTTGGTTCAAAAGGTTTCTGTGTACAATTTCGTGGACTTGAAACTGTTGGATCAAATTGAAACGATTGAGAATCCAAAGGGGCTGTGTGAAATTTCTCAAAGTTCGAATGTGAATTATGTGCTGGTTTGTCCGGGGATTCAGAAGGGTCAAGTTCGGGTTGAACATTATGGGCCGAAACGGACAAAGTTCATCATGGCCCATGATTCTAGTCTTGCCTGCTTTGCTCTCACACCTGATGGGAGAGTCTTAGCCACGGCTAGTGGTAAGGGGACTTTGGTTAGAGTTTTCAATGCCTTGGATGGTTCATTGCTTCAAGAGGTAAATTTGTATCTCTATGTTTTTTCTTGTGTCATTTATTTACATGCTTTTACATTGTATATTGGCATAGATACCATGAAATAATGACTTGCGTCTTAAAATATGCATTCTCTTAAGTACATTGCTTGATTAAAAGTGCTTAATCATGCAATGAATTGGATTTTGTGTTGTGATGATAAGGAAATTTGATGAGGGTTAATTACTAATTAGTTCTTGTAGGATAAGCCTCAAGTATGGCCTATATCTGCAAATGGACATTGTGAATGGTAATTTTTGGCTTAAACTTGCATAAAATCTGTGATTGAAGTGCTTAATGTTGTGGGAAATTTGGATTGTTAGGGATTAGGAAGATCAAAGCCAATAAGTAAAAGCCTTAACCCATTTGAATGAAAACAAACAATTGTCTCTAATTTCTGAGTAGTTTCAAAATATGTTATGTAATCCGTTTCACTGGAACTATGTTTAGGTAAGGAGAGGCTCAGGTAGAGCAGAAATCTACAGTCTTGCCTTCTCTTCAACTGCACAATGGCTAGCTGTTTCAAGTGACAAGGGAACCGTTCATATCTTCAGCCTTAAAGACGAAACAGTATCATTTGAAAATGAAAAGCTGCCTTCCAACTCCGGACCATATGCTTCTAATGTTTCAGCCCTCTCATCATTTTCGGTCATCAAAGGTACGCTTATATACCATACTATCGTGCCGCAGATTGAATGATATCAGGAACTGTTATTGGAACCTGAAATATATATTGGAAGCCTTCTTATGATTGTTGCCTCGTATTTTGTAGGAAGGAACATTTTGGTTCATGGGTAGGATCCTAAACCAATAAAAAATAAAAATAAAATATCCAGACTATGATGATAGGCTAGCATTTTACTTTTTTTAATCATTATGGGGAAGAAATATGTGACTTAGTGGCTTTTGTATTCCTCCTTAGTTATATTTAACACCAGCACTAAGATCTAATATCACGATATGCTCTCTCAGAATGAATTGTCCCTAAAACTTGAAAGACTGTTCTAACCAAAAGTTTCTAGTAGTGATTCACTGATTTTGGTATCAAAGCTCTAACCATGCTTAATATTGTGTGAATCAACCTAAATAATTTATTTGCTCATTTGGGGTGTGTAAATTTTCAGGTGTGCTGCCTAGATATTTCAGTTCGGAGTGGTCAATGGCTCAAATTCACTTGCAAGAAGGTCTAGAGTATCATGTTGCCTTTGGTCACAAAAAGAACACTATTATTATTCTCGGTGTAGATGGAAGGTATTACATGTTCCTATCAATCTTTTTCCTTCATCTCGGTTTACAATACAGTTGAAAATGGATTTGAGTTAGATTTTGTGGAGTCTAAAGCGTATTTTAGTACAATTATGTTGGTCTGAATTGAATTTTTTGAGGTCAGACTGAAACTTTGAAATAAATTGGAATTTGAAATCTCGACTCATATAAAGATGGGGCAAATTGCCGTAGAAATTCTTTTAAGCTGCACCTTTTTATTAGCCTGTTTATAAATGTGTTGTAACTAGGTTGGTCTTGTCTATCTTAGAAATAAGAACTAAAAGAGGTCGGATAAGATGATCTTTCCAGGCATTAACATCATGGTTTGAAATTTCTGGATGCAGCTTTTATCGATGTGAATTTGACCCAGTTAAAGGTGGAGAGATGACTAAACTTGAATCTCATAATTTCTTGGACCCAGAAGAAAATACCATGTAACAAGTTTTTTTTTTTTTTGGTTTCTGAAATGTATATAATAATAAATATTGGGTGTAGTAGTGTTATTAGTTCTATTTCTTGAGCTTGTAAGGAAATTTATCGGCATTTTTTTTCTTCTTTTCAACAGAATAAGATAAATTATTATAAATAATTAAATATTGATATATGATGTGATAATATGAAACCAATCTATTGGGGATCTGTCTATCATTAACACGATTTACTCAAAGAAATTATCATAATTTCTCATAATAGTATCTCTAGATACCAAAAAAAAAAAAAAAGAAAAATGAAGTTTATAATTCCGGATTGCTTTCCTCTGGAGTAACAGTCAAAGTGGAGGAGCTGTCTTCTGATCTTTTAACAACTACCTTCAAGGGTTGTCCTATTCTGTCTTCCATTATCTCAACAATCTGCCAGATAACAAATATACAGCCAAGTTACGCATTGTAATGCAGTATTAGATAGATTCAAATAGGTAACTTGAGATTTCAGTTTCAAAAAATAATAAATCCAAATAAACAATTATAAATAACGTTTGCCATTACCTCTTTGATGCTTTTAACGGGCTTTCCATCAAATTCAACGACAATGTCGCCTGGGCGGAACCCGGCACGACTGCCAGGGGACCCAGGGGTTACCTAGTTAAATACCAAGGGAAAAAGAACCAAAATTTTAGCAAGAAAAAATGTATATTTAGATTCAGCTTCTTTTGTTGGGTGGGGGTGGAAGATAACATACCATAGGAACAAGAACACCCTTAGTGACATTAGGAAAAGTGTTGTCTCTTTCTTTAAGCTGAGCAATAATCATATCATTGAGATCGAGCATTTTCAATCCAAGCCAAGGTCGAATAACTCTCCTGCCAGATGATTCTTATGACAAATTTGAGCATAAGATGCATTTGTTTCATGGGAAAAAAAAGATGAGAATGTACCCTCTTTTATTGAACTGTTCTATGATTTTAGCGACCGAATCAATTGGCACAGCAAAACTCAACCCATCAGCAGCTTGAACTTTCATGAAATTAACACCAACAACTTCTCCATCTACATTAACAAGTGGGCCCCCAGAATTTCCCTATACCTCCATCTCAAACACAATAAGAAATGGATGCAGAGAGAGAGAGAGAGAGAGAGAGAGAGAGAGAGAGAGAGACTTACTGCATTGATAGCACAATCTGTTTGTAAATATTCTCTCCTCATTCCCCCAATACCCAAATCACTACTTGTTCGATCAACACAGCTAAAACCAACATAAGACAATGGTAAAATAAATCGTAGTTTGAACTGATAAACTCCATTTCAAATAAAAGACGTAAATTGGGTAATGCTTTTGAATTAATTTACTACCTTACAATTCCAGCTGTGACTGTATTTTGAAGGGAAAGTGGACAACCCATAGCTATAACCCACTCTCCAGGCCGAAGCTTCTTTGAAGAACCGAGTTTTGCAGTCGGGAGAGGGCTTTTCGAATTGATTTTCACTATAGCAATATCCGATTGAATATCAGCATTTAACACTGTACCTTCAAATGTCCTACCATCTTGCAAAGTTACCTCAATCTGTCTCCAATTATTTCACATATTTCAAGGATAGAAAAAAGAGAGATTTGAACTTAGAAACAACGATTCCATCACATGTCAAGACAAGACATCAAATAGATTCAAACAAAAGTTTGAAGACCAAAACTAAAGTTTCAAGCTCTAAATAAAAATGCTAACCTTCCCTTTTGAGGCAGCTCTCATTCCATGAAAATCGATCACAACATGAGCACATGTTAGAATTGTACCATCTTTATCGATTATAGTTCCAGATCCAACTCCTCTTCCAGTGGCAATTCCATAAAAATCTACACATCGACAGAACCCTTTATTTTTTTTTGTTTTCAATTTTCCTAAAGATCAATAAACAAAAAAGAAGAGTTTTGAAATTTATACCCTGAACGACAGATAGATTGACAACTGCAGGGCCCACACTGGCGGCTGCATTAGCAATCGCATCTCTTCCTAAACATCGAGGACATGGTTTTTGACCATCTTCCTTTTCGTTTTCTGATGGTGGAATAGGTCCTACTACTCTAGCAGAAAAGAATGGAAGGCCTACAATTTTTCCAATCTCACATGAAGAAAAATGGAAGCGACAAAAAGCACAGGTTGAATTCTGAAAGGGATAATTATTTGAGATAACTTAGTTAGGAATTATGACAGACCAAATTGCCATTGATTTGTTGATAGAAATGAAGGGCGAGAAACCCTCAAGTCTTGTGTAATCTGCCATGGAATTTTCACGGCAATCTTTGTTTCTGTAAGAAAATCATTAAGAGGTATAAGATTTTCATGAACACTCAATGAACTCTGCACTATTGCATTAAAAAATAAACATAGGAAAAAAGAATTGGGCCAAGAAATCACCCGCGCTTATAAGTTTCCCTCCGTTTCCTCAACATCCAAACAGAGGGACAAAAAAAACAAAAATTCAGAAAAGTATCGAGTGCTTAACTGGAATCTGTGTTGCTGATGGCATAATAAAGACCCGATCCAGCAGTAGCAACAGCTACAATCCGGATTAGATTACTCGAACTCGACAGCTTTCTCTGTCGCAAATTTGATTTACACAAATTTATGTTACGCAAAAACTGATAACCCAAATGCGAGTTTTGATGAGACTGCGATTAAAAGAGTACCAGAGAATGGATCATGGCGTTCTGGCGTTATGATTCAGAAATCAGAAAACCCTGCATAAACCCCTCTCCCTCTTCATCCAAGTTTGGGCTTTTGTTGAAAAATTGTTGTAAGGAATGTTCCAGTAGATTCTATTATATAATAACATTTTCCCAACTGATCGCTAAAAAAATTAAAAAATAGAAAACATAAATATATTAACCGACGGGAGTTCCGGTTCCGACTTACCGTTTTTTATCCGATTCAGACCGTTCCGGATAAAATATTAGAAAAAAATATTTATATGTATGTATATGAGACTAGAAAATTACGAAAAAATCATTAAACGATTCAACAAATTTGAGTTTACACTTAAAAATTCCCTTCATAAGTTTTCCTAGAAATTTTTTGCATTGTCAAGAAAGTCTTCCAATTATTCCTTAACCTCCGCCTGTGCCCATCAGAAGCAATGGCAAGACTATCAACCTGAGTCCTGACCATGAAAAAAGCTATTACTATTGATCTTAATCTGCAACCTTCTCAGATCAACAACAAACTCCAAAGCTTCATTCATGGTTGCTCTAGCACGTTCCAGAGCCTGCACAAGTTCTGCGTTGGTCAAGTAATAGGAGCTCATCTGACTTAGAATCCGATCATGCCGGTTGTGAAACCTTTCTGCCGTTTCTTCAGCTTGCTTCAATGCTTCATTAATGATTCTTAATTCCTCTGTTATAATCTGTTGCCTTTGCCTTCGCTTGATATGTGGCAAACATAGGAAGAATGATGTAGAGAAACCAACTATGGCAAATACCATTCGTCCAAAGTCCATTTTTAGGAAGAAAAGGAAAGAACAAATGCATAAATGTGGTAGTTATTATAGTTTCCTTGCTTTGTTTAAGTGGAAAATACTTGAGCTTCCGGGTCTGCCAAAAGAAGATACTTCTGTTTTTCTTAATTGGAAAGGAATGGCGTCTTCTTTTGATACCTGAACATGATATCCTCTTCGAACCAGTTACCACCGTTGGCCATAGAAAAGGATTCAGTAATGGCTTCTCTTAGCAGTGAAGGACCTTGATATGTCACTTCTTCTTGAAGAGTTTTTCAGCGATTCTACCACGAGCTGTTCGAAACTCTGGGCCAGGCTTTCTTGATTTTCTCTTCCGAGGCTTTTGGGCCCGTCGTGGCTTTCGGTCCGATTGCCTCTTTTCTAAACGTTGGCGACGAATATCTGGATCGGCCCAACCTCTTCCCCATTCTGAGAAGGTGGAAAAGGATTTGCTTTTGCTCATTGAGAGTAGCATATCTGCTTCTGGGTAAACATGAAAGGCTCGTTCCCCTTTAGACAGCAATTCCAGCCCCAACTGTGTAGGCTCCGGAAATTTTAACTGAACATGGATCTGCACAGAATGGTTTAGTCACTTAGTTTGAAACAGTAAGATGGTTTATTCTCAATAAAAACCCACTTGAAAGTAATAATTTTTACTCTTTTCAAACCTTGTCATCTCCTTCCCTCAAGTACCCCTCAGTGTCCATTATTCGAGCAAGACCTCGCCACCAGAGAAGATCAGTTGCAAGAAATTTTTGAGACTGCATACATCATCAGCATTGAACAGAAATCAGCCAAAAGGCATTAGAGGAAGAGACATGTTTAAAACATGTAATTGTTGAACCATCCAATCAAAACATGCCCCACATCATACAATAAAGTATCTCATATGGCATGTTGTGATTGGTTGTGGCTCCCATGGATAAGTTTGCAAATGAATTTGTCAAATAAAATCATTATTAAGAACTCACTTGCTCTCTTATCTTGCTGACAAATGTCCTTAAGTTGGGCTTCCCCATCAATTTCCCCTTAATGTCACTACATGCCGCATCATTGCACGAGCCATGTGCAAAATTGTCCCTTACCTATAAAAAAAGACAATGAGCAAACAAACGTTCGTCTCCTTCACTAAGTTGCATAATCTCATTTAGCAGAAAAAGTATGATAAGAGAATAAGATTATCAATAATCCTTACATGATAAGCAGCAATAACCTGCATTAAGATATCTGCCTCCTCTTTCAAGTTCTGCCTTTCTGGAGGGCCTTTAACACACACATCACACCTGCAAGGACTTCCACTAATAAATCTTTGGAAATGGAAATAAGTTCTGAATAAAACTGGGTTTGGAAGTCAAATTATAAGAAGACTAATAGAGATACTGTAACAGAAGAAACGTTACATACAAGAGGCATTTCTCATCATTGAAAACTTCCCCGAAGTACTCAACAAGCTTCTTAGCTCGACAAGATGAAGTGTTCATTCCATACCTGCAGAAATATGAAAATATAGATGGGATAAAATGCCATGGATCAAAAGCAACAAAATGAAGCTGCTAGAATATGTTTATTTAATATAAACCTGAAGCAATCAGACAACATCTTATATGCTTGTTTCATCTGTTCTTCACTTCTTCGGTTTGGTAAAAGTGATGGTACTCTTGATAGATTTACAAGTAGAACTGTGTGCAGAGAGGAGATAATAGTAAGTTCAGTAACTACGAGTAAAGATGCTTTTAAATCGTTACCTGGTAAAAGAGTATAATATGTATAAAGCAACTATTTGGACATCACATATCATATCTTACTCTATGGAGAAATGGCAACATGAGATGAAATAGAAATTTGCAAACAATCTGTGAAATATACATCACTTTTGAGACATAGGAAAAAATAAAATTAACAAGCGTGCATATCAGTATACTTGCTGATAGAAGTGATTCTAAGTTGGAGAACATATACTTTGAAAAGTCAAGATGAACTTACTACAATCCGCTAATTTCCCATCCCTTCCAGCTCGTCCTGCTTCTTGATAATAAGCTTCCAAACTCTGAAATCAAACTAAAAGCTAAGAAGCTCACACAACTAACAGGCCTGAAAGAGATTTAGTCAGGAGATGCAACCAGCTGGAAGAAGGTATGCTATTCAGGATAATGTGTGTGCAGATACTAAGTATTTCTCTATGTTATAATGGAAGTACGGATAAGTTAGCCTACAAAGAATGAGGAAATCCAGAAAATTTGCAACAAAGATAAATCTGAAAGATGACCTGTGGCCAACCATAGTGGATAATTCTTCGAACATTTGACTTGTCGATCCCCATTCCAAAAGCAATTGTTGCAACAACAACCTGGAGAAGGAAGGAATCTTTACGCAGATATATATATCCAACAAACTTAGTTGTATATAATTAAGTTCTAAAAATTGTATTTTATTAGCTAAGTAGCCAACATAAATACGGTTTTCAATTTCGGAAAGCCATTAACATGTTACATAGGAAATCTGGAGGAGTAACTGACTAAAATTAATAAATACCTATGCAATGAAGAAATGTTAAAAGTTAAGAAAATTAAATTAAAAATTTTTAAATAAAAATAAAACAGGATATGGGTGACTGGATGAGTTTTGCATGAAGAATGAGGAGAGGTACGAAAGTTTATACGCATATATTAAAGTATCTTAGCCGTCTCACTTCTGTATCCTTTTGCAAATCATACCTCAATAGTATTTTCATGAAATTCCTTGTGAACCTTCCTAAGATGAGATTTTGGCAGCTGAGAAATAAATAAGGACAAATATTAGTTGCACAGGAGAAATGAAGTTCTAATGGTAGAGAACTTTTAATTTATCGAAAACTGTACTGTCAAGAATATATCACAGCTATCTACCCTGAGTTTTGGGTACAATTTAATGACAAGCACTAGAGGCCAAAAAAAGTGTTATGCATTTGCTGGATGGCTAGATAGCTAGCAGAATTTCCATGGTGTACCAGTAACATCAAGGGTAACATCAATCTTTTCTTTTTTTTTTTTGCAATTTGCAATATTCTTGGGCATAACTTTTTACCTTTAATGTCTGGAAAAAATATAGGATCTAGAATTCCGAGAATCAAGGAAAAGATTGAATTGAAGTACTTGTTATAATGGACTGTAACTAATGCAGCATTAATGCACATGCATATGAACCAGTTATGATCAGTAAAGATACCGATGCATTGTAAGCAGCAGCCTTCACACCAAATCCACAAAGATACTTTGCAATTCTTATAGTTTCTTTTCTAGTAGGAACATATATGATGGTTGGCCCTTCTGCTAGAGGCTCCTGACAAAGTCTTACTCTTTCTTCTGGGTTATCTGGTGGTTCAACTGTTTGAGACAATCCACTTATCTCCCAATCTCCCTGAGGAAACTGTCCACAAAACTCACCAGAAGCAACTGCAGTAGTAAATGAAAAACAATATAAACCTTTGATGTTCATTAAGAAACAATTTCTGATGTTATCATTCATGCATTGTCATTATGCTATGCTTTTACGTTAATAATTCTGTTCAACTAGCAGTACAAGAAGAGAAAGTTAAATAAGACTCAGAAATGTGTTACCATCCCAATCATCCTCGTTATGAAAGACATCAACTTCATTTTCTAAATACTCAATAGACATCTCTCTTCCCTTGGAAGTACTTGAACCATCTCCCTTCATTGAATTGGCTTCATTGTACTCTTCCTCTGAGCAACAGTCATCCACATCATCAATATCATTTGCAGGGGTGAAACTGGCACTGGCCTTGGATATACTACCATTGGCAGAGTTATCAGATCCATCATCTATGTCCTGTAAGAAGACAGCTTGTTTTTTCTCAGCGCTGTTTCTCTTTCTAGCATAAATGTCTATTAGTTCATGAAAGTCGTTCTTGTAAGAGGATGGGGAAGATGTTCTGCTGTGTTTTACCTGTAAAGTAGCATCATAAGGTTAATATTATAGCCAGGTTCTAGTTTTAACTTTTAACGTCACTAAACCAATCTCCCATGAAACTCTCAGTTTCATCTCATGAAAGAAAATCTTAATAGAAGTGAATATTTCGAAAGGATGTCATATTTACAAACAATGATAAATCCGTGTCAAAACTTTAACATACATTTGAGATGAGATATATAACACTCACAAAGAACCGTAGATTTGACCTAAAAAATGAGGAAAGCACAATCTTTGTCTCCTTTGACATACATAGTGACTTTAGAATGTCTTCTCGAACATTAATTGTTGCAGTAGCGGTCAATGCCATCAGTGGTATATCAAATCTTAAGAATTTTAGATTACTGGAACTAAATTTCTCTCGCAAGACAGACAACCGCCTGAAACATGAAAGTAATAACTCACTGAGCAGATTGATGAGCCCCAAAAGACTTTAGAAGAAACATGAAATGTAAAGCCAGATCCAAAAAGTAGGTCATAAGACAAAAAACTCTGTAGATTGGAATTTATTATACCCCGATTAAAAAACTCCTAAAATTTAATTGTATTAAATTCTGATGAAGTGAGAACACGGAATAGTAAGAGGTCGTGATCTATATAGATGAAGTAAAGAGGAAATCAAAACAAGCCAGTAATCTCGGGTTAGAAAGAGTGAAACCTGTAGTCAGGCCGAAAATCATGTCCCCATTTAGAAACACAGTGCACCTCATCAATAGCAAACAATGCAATTCCACGAGTTTCAGCTAGTGTTTGGAGTGGTTGAATCAGTCTGCAAATGGATCAAACTATACAGTAAAATAGAAATAACAAATAAAATGTAAGCCAGTGGGAACATATATCAGGTGTAAGGCATGTATATATATTACCTTAGAATCGTCTCTGGACAAACATATATTATGCTATACATGCCTTTCATCGCTTTATTTTCTATAGTCTTGTCAGGTTGTCCAGATCCAAGAAAGCAAGCAGAGATCCCATGCTTTGCTAGTTTTAAGCACTGATCGTGCATCAAACTTATCAAGGGCGAAATTACAACCACAACCTTGCCCGTTAATAATGCCGGAATCTGAAAACACAGAGATTTCCCTACCCAAAGAGAATCATCCAGACAGATCATCTTCTAACCAAGCAACAGCAATACAAATGAGAAAAGCCATATGAGCCAAAGAAAAAAAGCGTACCAGATCCTGTTGCAGCAAGAACAAGACAATCCTGGTGAGCTGTCCATGCACCTAAAGCTTCCTTCTGGAATTTCTTCAAGGATGAAAAACCAAAACGCATTCGCAACAGACTATTAACTTTCTTCTCCCAATCCGAATCCGGCCCATCTTGCCAGTCAACCTCATATATATCAGGTTGAATTTTGATGTCACACCTAGGAGGAGACAAACATTCCTTACAATTTTGCATTGAACTAGACAACTCTCTCGACCCAGAAACTGGTTCCGCTGCTACAACTTCAATCCTGCTCCTTTTTAGTCCATTTTTAGAATGAAAATGATCCAGAATGCTAGATTGCCGCATTTGACCTGAAGAGGAAGCAACAACTGTTTCTACTATGGCTCTTCCCTTACGTTGGGAACATGTAGAACTACTTGATGCACCCAAACTACTTGTTTGAGATGCATTAATTATATACTCAATCGAATCCCCCAATGATGGACCCACATTTTTGATGGCTTCAAAGACAACAGACTTCCCGAATCCCATCTCAATCAATTTCTGAATGACCTCATCGGAAGATATACTACTGTTGATATCCATTGCATGGATAGTTATCTAGAATAAACAAAATAAATCTACATCACATGCCAAAAATGTGCAAAAATTCCGACTTTCGGAAAACAAAAACCAGTTACTCAGCTACATTTCGAACGTTAAAGTAGAAATCATAGATAGCCTTGTGTCATTGTTTCCTGCACTGGATTAATTAAATCACTCATTGAGGCACACAATCAATTGAAGATTAAGAAAAAAATAAAAATAAAAAATTCCAAATTTCAGTTTTAACTATTCGCAAGCTTAATATCACCAATGTAAATGGTAACGAAAAATTTGCAGCAGACGTTAAGGGAAAGAGAAGGATGAGGAGGGAAGTTTTGCTCCGCTAGAAAACCTAAAAGCATAAAATCAAGAGATTTTCAGACCTCGGCCATTTCGATCGATTTTCAGAAACTAGACGGTTCAAATTGGTTTGATCTTTCCCAATTATCCTGGCCGGAACTTGTACGTAGCACTTGGATGGGGGTGCATGCATTGCATAAAGGTTTAGAACTCTTTTCTTATCTGAATCTTAAGGACAGGACCCTACCATATTCTCGAACCCTCCGCCGAACTTAACCCTGCCTGCTCGCATTTCCTTTTGAAGGGGGCCAAAGAAATGTCTCCACCTGCTGCCAACAGTCTTTCTTCGGAATTCTACCGAACGAGTGTGATGAAGATTGCAGGAGAAAACAAAAAACCCTAGTAATGGCGAAAAGCTCTGAGACCAGAATACGGAGATTCGGAGAAGGCGGCAAATCTGGTTTCTCCCTACTCGCGCGAAAACTCTTTGGCCAAGAAAATAAAAATCGCGGCGAAAACTGGATTAGTAGACGTCGTCGTTTTATACTAACTTTAAACGTTCAATTAGATTAAAATTTTAAATAAATTTTTTAATAACTCACCAAAACAAAATCGTTGGCCATAAGATTAAATAAATAAATAATTAATTAATTAATAAATAATTATTTTTTGAAAATAATTTCGTACTGATTAATTATAATTCTATTTTTAAAAAAATTATCTAACAAAAATTATTACTTAATAATTACATACTTTTATCTTATCTTAATATTTTCGTACGGATGATCCCACCCGAGTCATAATTTTATATGTGAATGGATCGGATCGGATCATGAACCATCTCTTATAGACGGATCGGATCAATCCTTCTCTAGATTCTACCAAAGTAAAAATCTAGATAACTCTCTCTCTCTCTCTCTCTCTCTCTCCCTTTAAAAAGAGCTCCTTTTTGGTGTTTTGGCACATGACTTTACTTTAAATTGAAGTTTCCCATACATACTCTACGTGCTTGCATCTCTCTCTATCTCGCTCTCTCGTTTCTGCGCTCTCTCATGGCAGCTACAGAATCCAAAACAGAGCCCCAAGAAGTAGAAGTAGCAGTAGAAAACCATCCAGTTCCAGAACCTCTAAACTACAAGGTAAAGACATGCTTCTCTTTTTCTTTTTTTTTTGAATTATAATCAAAATTCAATCTCTCTTTCGTTCTAACAACTTTTCCAAACTCTAATAATATTTCACTTACTCTCTTCTGTGTGTTTAATTTTCCAGACATGGGAACTCAAGGTATCCGTTCACTGTGAAGCATGCAAGCGAAAAGTCAAAAAAATCCTCCATAAAATCGAAGGTAAAATTATATCAAAAACAAACATTTCATTTTCAGCTCATAAAATTTTTAATCTTTTCATACTTTTTACAAAATCTACCTTCTACCCGTTATTTTTTCTTATGTCTTCTCATCTGGGTTTCCTTCATTTTCTTCTAATTCCAGCTCTTACTATTTTATTTCTTTATCTATTCTTCAGGGGTTTACGAAACAGAGATTGATTTAAAGCAACAGAAAGTGACCGTTAAAGGGGACGTAGAAGCAGATACTTTGATCAAGAGACTGATTAAAAAGACAGGAAAGCATGCGGAATTATGGCCTGAAAAGGCTGATAAGAAGGAGAAAAGGAAAGGCAAATCAAAGAACAAGGAAAAACAGAGTAACGACAATAACAACGATGAAGAAAACTCAGAAGAAAGCATCAATTGCGGTAATCAAGATAAAGAAGCACAAGCTCAAGAAGGTGATGATGGTGGTAGTACTTGTAGTAGCACCAATATCAAGGTTGTTGAAGTCGGTAGCGTTATCAAAGCCAATAACGAAGGTGGCGGCGGTGGTTTACCAATACATGTTAAAACCGCTGTCAGTGGAGTAGTTCAAGTAAAGGAGATAAAGCCTGAGGTGAGGCAGACCGCGACCTTACCGGCCGGCAACCAGACAGCGGCGGTTGACAAGAAGAGTGGTGAAGAGAATGAAGCCGGTGGAGAGAAAAGCAGTGGTAGTGGCAGCGGAAGTAAAAAGAAGAAAAAGAATGGGCATAAAGCGGGGAATCAGAATAATATTGCTGATAATGTTCAAAATTGTGAACCGCACGCTTCTAATGATGCTCCGCCTCCGGCGGACCGTGGATCAGCACCAGCACCAGCACCGAGCCACGTCCCAAACCATGAAAATGGGCCTTATTATCAACATGGGACAGGCCCGATAGCACCACCCAATCAGAGCACTCCACGTTACCACCCCTCAGGGTATCAGTACCCTCCAACTCAATTTTACGCGGCCCCCCCAGTTTATGCTGTGAGTCACAATACTACTCACCCGAGTGGGACCTACGCTGCAGCTTATAGTGCCTTGCCACCGCAGAATTCTTACGCTTACGTGCATCCGGGTGTAGGGAATTGGATGGACCAGCAGCAATATCAACGGTATGATCTTGATTATGAGTCATCATCTTCTTATGCATCATCACGACCGTCTGATTCTTTTGAGTTGTTCAGTGATGAAAACCCCAATGGATGCTCAATTATGTGACCAAGTAAATTACCTTTTTGTGCAAAATGGACCCAAAAAAAAAAAAGCTTGTATAACTTGTATGAGTATTATTACCAATGGGTGAAGGGTAATTTTGTAGCTTCATGTAGATATACGTGAAATTTTACACTAGTTTAGTTTAGGGTTAAAAAACAATAGGGTTATGGGGTTAAAAGGCGGTTTCCACTCTTTGTTATTGGTGTTTGTGCATTAGCTTTGTCTAGTACTTTGTTTCTTTTAACGTAGGCGAGTCACTTTCTCTCTCCTACTTTCTCTGTCTTTGATGGCTTTTCTCTGTCTTCGAGGAGATGGGTGAAAGTGAACTTTAGTTAGGGTTTATTGGGAGGTGGTGAATGACGTGTACTAGGGTTTTTCCTATTTTATTTTTGGTGGGGCTCTAGAAAACTCAATTTAATCAAAGCCCAACTAGATTGATTGTGATTTTGACCTATCAGAAACTTGGCAAGGTACAACAAAAGCAAGTTTTGTTTGACACGTGGGGTTGTTTTATTGGTTGGAGACCTCTTCAAAAGATTTCCTATTGTAAAGAGGGGGAGGGTGGGGTTCTTTTGATTGTGAAATCAGATGGGTTTTGTTTAAAGAGAAAAATTCTTTGTATGCACTGTATCTTATCTATTGTTTATATGTTATTTTCATATACCTAATGTTAGTTACACCAAATATTATATGCTTGGCTTAATAGATTACTAATTCTTTCTTTGCTTCTTGGTGAAGCTTTTTTTTTTGACACTTTTTCTTTCTCAATCGGCTTGGATCACTTTTCCTTTTCGTTTTTTGTTTGTTTGTTTTTTTGGGTCCAACTTTCATTTACAATCAATCTCTAGAAAGCTCTTTTTTTTGGGGGGTGGGGGGGTTTGATTCTTTTCTCATCTCTCTTGACTACTTGAAAATGAAAGTTATTTTCTTTTTTGGCATTCCAATTATTCTTATCATTAGGAATACTTATTGTTTGATTCTTACTCTTCATTAAAAAAAAAGTGACCTTTCATGTAGAAATCCACTCTTTTGTTTACCAAGAGGACAATCATATCTAGCAAAATTGGCTACATAATCTTAATACTATAGTCTTTTGAAGATCATAACAGATAATATGTAAAAAGATTACAATTGAAGTTGAATTTGTTCTAATATTAGAGATAATTAGTACATGAATCCGAACCTCGACATTCTTCTCTACCAGATTCACCACTTTTTTTGTTTTCACATATTGATCATTCTTTCTTTACTCAAAACTCTGTTTCACTTCTGGTATGACCATCAGATTCCCAACTTATAACCACCATCATCCTCCAGGCACCTCCCATACCCGCCCATCTAATTCTTCCGGACTGAATCTCCAGCTTCCAACTTCTTATAAACCCTTTATTCCACATCAAACGATGAAATTTTGCGTAGGATGCTTATAGTGTATATCAATCTCCAGCAACCCCCCTCCGACCCACTTCAAATTCTTATAAATCCTTTCTTCCACAGCGAACCCTACAATCTGCTGATCCTGAGAACGACATCCAATTATAACCCCATCAACAGCATAAACTGTTATTCTAAAGAACCATACATCTAGCTGTTCCAACGAGTTTCCCTACACATTCTTTCTTGGATCGTACGCAAACACTAAGACAGTGTTACATTACCAATGCAAAGTTGCAAGAACGCTACTTAAGTACGATTCATTGTGATAATTACCATCTGTTTATATAGTGATAATTAAATTTTGTTAGAGACGGTAAGATATTTCAGAATTTTAATTTCTCTAATCTTCTTAAACTCACTACAATTATGTATAAAAAGAAAAATTATGTCGTACGTAAATCAACTAAACAAACCAAAGAGTTCTTAGCTCTTACTGCTCAACTATTTTATGGTAGTGAATGAAAATCAATCATGGAATGTTAATCAAAAGCTCTTTCTTATTTTAACATTAAATGATTGATTCTTTTAGGGATGGGGTTTTTCATATCGGGGATCGGGAATGGGTGTTTCCGGTCCTGGTCCTGTATCCCAATACCGATGTTGGGATCGGAAAAAAAAATCCTTATTCCCGATTTGTTTCCATTTTATTCTCGGTATCTCGAGACCGGAAACACCCATTCTCAGTATGGGATCAGGATTTTCAGTAAATTTTCAAGTAATTAATTAAAATAATAATAAAATTTAAGTTTATAATTCATATAATAATCATAATTTTAAAATATCACTAACAAAATAACAAATTATTAACAAAAATTTGTATAAATCATTACTTATAATTATAAAATAAATTTTTAAATTTTAATTTATAAATTTGTTCGGGATATGGTCCCGTTCTCGTTCTGTATTCTAGCTAACGATATCGGGACGAGATCATTATTTTGATTCCCTTTAAGTTTAAGATACTTTTGACTTTCGTTAAATCTTTTTTTAAATATATTTTCATTTAAAGAAAATTAATTTTAAATCAATTACATTTATTATTTCTTCTTTTTTTTCTCCCTCTCGATATTTAATACTACATTCCAATTATATTCAAGAAAAAAAAAAGAGTCATCCAACCGATCCACCCGTTTTAGCTCCGGTCGGATTGGATCAGATTGAATCCGATCGCTACTTAACCCTACTTATTTCTATAATAATAGGTGACAAAATTTTATCGAATAGTGTAAAGTAATTAATTTTAAATATAATTTATATTAAAATTTTTCAACAAAATATATAATTCTTCCTTTCCCGTTTATTGCGAGGGTGTATAATATATATACATTTGAATTATTTTTCGATAGATTAACTGATGAGATCATAATTGAAGTTGAATTTGAGCCAAAATAGTAGAGATAATTAGTACTATATTTTTGTTATTTGTATTGGCTTCAAATACTAAATAAAATACGATCACGTTGAAACAAACATGCAATTCCAAATGCAGGGTGGAGAATGAGTTTGTGGAGAATTGGTCTGATCCTTCTTCTCCACTTCAACCTCAACACACCAAAACTTTGTTTCACTTCCTCTATCACTATGATCATAACCACCATTATCCTTCCGGCACCTCCCATCTAATGCTTCCCAATCTATATCTTCTGGGGGGGGAGGGGGGGGGGGTGTTATCACAAGGTATAAATCCAGGTATGGAGCCAGTATAAAGAGCAATAAGAAAATAGAATTGGTGGACATGTCATTCCTTTCCAAGCTATTGTTGAAAGCACTCATTTCATTTGAGCTGATGAAGATATTGAAGAACTTGGTGCTGAGGATGAAGGAATCTCATAGATATAGCTCAATATCCCCGTAAGATTGAGAGTAGATGTTATCTACACCCAGCTTAGATAAATGAGAAAGAAAAACAGTCGAAGATAATGCTTTGGTGAATATATCGGCAATTTGATTATGCATCGAAATATAAGTAGTACCCATTGATCCATCTTGAATTTTCTTTCGGATCAAATCACAGTCGAGTTTGATGTGTTTAGTGTGCTCGTGGGAGGTCTATCACAGCGAAGAGCTGCAAGGTTATCATGGTGAAGGAAGACGAATGAGTAATTCGAAGATCGGTAAGTATATCCCTAAGCCATATCAATTCACAACATGTACATGAACATACAAATATAATATAAAAAGCATAATAGTACTCCCAAACTAAAGATTAAAATCTTCAAACAGACTATAACCGATTAACTCAAGCCTCCGTGATTACAATCCGATTCCGGCCGAACAATTACTTCCTTCAAACCGATATGCAAAATAGAAAACCCCAATTTTCTTACCAGTTTTCAAGATATATTGTATTGGTTCCATAAGTACTTACAGCAACTAATTAAAGATATCGTTCATGATTAAATCACAGACTAATCTCTATCTTACCGTATGATCAGAAACTAATTAAACACAAACTACGTATTAATTTGAAATAAGGAGACATTGAAGACGAAACATAATTGTAGATGGCCGATTGATAAACATAATAGTAGACGAAACAATCTTTCCACATGTACAGCTCTCCATTCTCAGTGTTCTTCTCTACTTGTACCTCGGCAAAGCAAACTTGCAATTCATATGTTACGCTGCTTTTACCTTCCCAAACTAGAATTAACCGCTCTTTCCTTCCCGTATCCACCTTAACATTTACTGATATGCCACGACTAATCTGATCAGTCAACCCTGTCCCAACCCACTTCACCTCCTTCCATACCTTTTCTTCTACATCAAAACCGATAATGATCCTCCGTGTACGAGATTGTAGCCGTAAGGAACCCCGTCAACCGCATAACCCGTTCTTATCGGCAAGTTGTACACTTCATGCGGTAACCCTTCCATGATTTCCCACTTGCCGTTTCTCGAATCATATATGAACCCACTTGTTTTGGTCCAAACGTAGAATTTATTGGCTACAACCGCGCATAAGTTAAACATATCCAGCCGTCGAACTTCAGGCGGACTGGGGATAGTTTTCCACTGTCCGATCGTTGGATCAAATACCTTAGCCCATTCCTCTAACTCTACATTACACCCGCCAAAGACGTATATCTTTCCGTCGATGACACGATCGACAAAATATCGTCGTGCAACTTGCATTCGGTGGGCCAGTTCCCATTTGTTAAGTTTGAAATCAAAGACGGAGACATCGGATCCCATGTCGAAGAAGAAGTGCCGGCCGAGGACGTAGATTTTGGGCCCCACAACAGAGTAGATATTAACGGAATCAAAACCGCGGGAATCGCAAGGTGAGGCTTGGAAGTCGAGTTTAGATACATGCATGGGGTTTTGATTGATGCTACAACGGACGCAGAGGAAATTGTCGTATGATAGGCCTCTCCTGATTAAAACGTAAAGAGAGCTTTGAGCGGATTTCTGGATACAATATCGTCTATTGAAGAAGGTTGAAGAAGAGACGACGGATCGAATGGCCTTAGAGGCTAGATAGAGGTTTGTTTGGGTGGTAGTAGAGGGGTATTCGAGATAGGATGTTTAAAGCGACTTTGTTCGGAAGAGACAGAATTAGATCTACTTCTTGCTGTTCATTGTCGGTGGTAGCAGAGAAGATCTAGAAGGTGATAGACATGGTCGCCGCCGGTTAGCTAGGCCTCTGGCTACCTTCTTTTCTTCTTTGTGTTTTCCGTACGTCTTGCGTTTTGAGAATTATTTTGACCACCCAAAATCCAATGTATTATAATAATATGAGTAGAAGAACCCAAAATCCAATGTGCTATCTACTACTACTCACCACCTCTCCTTCTGATCTGCGCCCCCATCTTACTTGTTCTCAGCTGCTCATTGACCGTCATCCACGGCAGCATTGGACCCCACCACCAACATCACAATTTGGGTTTCATACCCACCACCAGATCACCGCTGTGCAAGGGATCCACAGCAGAGTGTTTAACAGGGGATCATCATGGTCAGGATGAGTTTTGAGTTTGACTCGGAGATCAGTCGGCGCATTCTAGCCACCAGCCCGTACATCAGCTACGGCGCGCTGCAGAAGAACACTGTCCCTTGTTCTCTACGTGGTGCTTCTTATTACAACTGCCAACCTGGTGCTCAAGCTAATCCTTATGGCCGTAGCTGCTCCGCCATTACAAGATGCAGAAGTTAAGAAAACCAAAAAAAAAAATGTAATTTTTTTCCTTCCTTCCTTTCTGAAATGGATTTGAATTGTTATTTATTAACTTCGTTGACCTGAATTTTTGTCTGCAACAAAGTGTTCCATCTACTATAGTGTGCTCGCTCCCAGATTAATGTCTGTATTCACTAACAAACTAAGATGAGAGCGGTGGTCAGTCATCTCGCTCTAATAGTCAGTTTCTAGAAGGATCTTGAAGGATCTTGGGAGAATAGATATTAAGATTTGCTCTTCTTTTAAGAAAAAATACATTACTTTTTACCGTAAAAGCAGTAGGTTTTTATATTCGGACAATGTTAAGAAATTTTAGATAGTTCTACGCGTTGCTTGCTCTCGTTACCCAATGTCTTAATCTTTCTCTACTCTTGTGTGTCAGCACACCCATTTCTGACACAACACAACTTTGCTCTTCGCTCAGAAGTATTTCAGTGTGTAACGGTGTTGCCTCAGTTTGACATGCTAGAGGTGCGTTTTTCATGCAGGTATCAGTTGATTTCCATTGTCCACCCCTTCGACGTATTTGTACTCAAGTCTGAACTGAGCGAGAAAATACTATACTCAACCTTAGCGTCATTCGATGTCCTGTTATCGAGCTTAGTTTATTATCATGTCAAATGATATATTGATCCTATTTGACCTTTACTTCAACTATCATCTTCTCTTCATACTCAACTATCCCAACATCTGCCGACCCTATCTTAACCTCGGTAAGGAAAATTGAAGTGACAGATCTGATGGTGTCCCGAAATAGGGCCTAACAAACTTGATCAAATGCAGTAACTAATGGTTGAATATATGTGAATTTGATCTAGTATGATTATTTCCAGTATTCTTCTTCAAGAGTATTAGAACCGACTAGGAGTAGTTGTCTGGGTCTGCTTATTCCCTCCATGAAATGCAAGAAAAGCAAAGCGAAATTGATTTTTTATCAACCATAATTGTTAGTGAGTTTGGATCATACAGTCTCCACATCCCTCGAATACGACACTCACCTGACTCAATTTAAAATAATATAATTATTTTTAGAGTTTATCCGCTTCATCACGTGATTTCTTAAATATGGACGGACGTCGGCCGACATGTCGTGTAGCTAAAAAATAGAACGCGCTAAGTAAACTCTCTTCAACTTAGTCCCTAAGCAAGCATCCAACGTCTACTTCAAACGCGTTTGAATTCTCAGACTGATCTTCCTCTCCAATAATTATAAATACGCATAAACCCTCTCCCCTATTTTCATATCATTTCAAGCTCTTAAATCTCTCTCTCTCTCTCTCTCATTTCTGAAGAAATTTATTCATATCATGGCCGAGGTAGATTCCAGGTTGAACCAAGCTGACTCGGTACAGATTTCTCCTTCTTCATTTCTGTAACTGTCATTTCTGTAAATATTCATTTTTCTTATGCGTATCGTATCGAATATAGCAGGATAGAAATCCCGCGGTAGAAGCTCAGAAATTGAAGTACCTAGAGTTCATTAAATCGACGTCGTTTCAAGCCGCGATCTACTTCTCGAAGGTCTACGTCTTCGCCAAATCCAAATCCGGTCCTCTTAAGCCAAGCGTCGAAACCCTAGAAAACTCCTTGAAATCCGTTGCTACGCCTCTGTACCACAAATTCCACCACGTTCCATCTGATCTCCTCAAATTTGCTGACCGCAAGGTATTACATTCAAAATCTCTTCTAAATCGATCGGGTTTTCGTTATTCTTTTCGCTCAATTTCAGACACCAAACTTAATTTGTCTTGATATTTGCAGATTGATAGCTCAGTGATCATCCTTGATCGACGTTTCCGTCCAGTCGTATCCAAATCTCAGAAAGCTCCAGAGGTTGCTCGATCCACAGCGGATCGTGCTGGCGTAGTGGAAAAGGCTTCAGGAATTGCGAAATCCATGTACAGCAAGTGCGAACCGACCGCTAAAGAGCTATACTCGAAATATGAACCGACCGCTAAAGAGATTTACTCGAAATACAAACCAAAGGCGGAACAGTTAGCCGGTTCCGCTTGGCTGAAGGTGAATCAGCTCCCTCTGTTCCCGCATGTGGCGTCGTATTGCGGCGATAAGTACGACAAAACCGTGCGTTTTGCGGCGGAGAAGGGGTGGGACAGAGCGTTTGGCAGTTTTAGGAAGGAAGAGGCAGAGCCTTTGGATGCAAAAGCTGCTACTTCTGCGCCTAGTAGCGGCCTTTGATTTTGTGTGATGGTGTTATATTAAGTGATCTAATAATAAAACAGTAGGCTTCTTCTTGTTTTGGAATTTTGTAATTATTATATTCTCTAATTTCTCTTTTCCTTCTAAAGTCAGTATTGGTATCGGCATTATCATCATCAATTCATACGGCTCTAAATTTTAACTCTTACGAAGAATATGTATATATTTATTTATCATAGTTTATATGATCATTTTAGAAATTTTAGAAAATTTTCTCCACTCCATATTACCTTGATACAAATTACAACTTCAGTCGTCATCCTCTTATAATCATCTCTATAATTATTGTGTTTTTTGTGAAATTTAGGAAAAACTAGTCCTGTGATTGAAGGGAGGAAGATTATTAAAGAAATTGTTAGATTTGTTATCAAGATTTTACTAAAAAAGAGTAATTTTATTACAATTCTAAATTATTTCAAATAAAATAAAATAAATATATCAAATATTCATATGATTGAATCAGATACTCTTAATTTTTTATCTATCGAATCGGATATCTGATTTAATAGATAAAAGTAAATACACATTTGTATCGGATCGTATCTGATCTGATACTCATGTTTATACCCAATATTCATACTAAATATTCGATCCAATTAGATAAAAATTGATACCCGTTTACATCAGATCGTATCCGATCCGACCCTCATACTTAATCTTAATATATTTTATTTAGGAAAAAAATTCTTTAATCTCAACTGATGGCCTTTTTTTGCTTTTTCGGATTCAAACTTCGATCTTTACACTTAAAGTTGAGACCTATCTTGAGTTATGACTACATTTTTGAAATCAGAAATTCTCAATAATGAAAACAAAATCCGACTCAATTAATCCATTCCGAACCGATCCACCGCTATCAAATTCCAGCAATTTTCCTCCATTGGCAGTGGGATAGGGGTTCAAAAATTGCCGTCCGCCCCGTTCGGTTCAGATTTATTCCCTCCCAAAACGGGGCTACCCGACCCATAGAACCCCTCGAAATTCAAAGAGCTAGAGAGAACGGGGAGAAAGACCATTTTCCTCTCCCTCTCTCTCTCGGCCTCCTCCTCCTACGCTTTCTCATCCCTATGTCCCCGTCCTTCTTTCCCTTCACTTACTCCCACTCCAAAAGCGACCCATTCCGACTTGCTCTCTCTCCTCGGCTCAAAATCCCAATCCTCCTCTGTGAACCCTATCACAGCTCAAGAGCTGAGATCTTGCCTCAAATTCCTCGTTCCCTTTTAACCCAATCAAATCCAGATTTCCGATTCAGAACCAGAATCCCTTTTAAAGCTTGTACTTTTGTAAGAAAATAGGTACCTGACATTGAACGGTCGAAAGAAAACCGGTGTGAGCTCACTAGAACACCATATGGGAGACACTTCATTAGCAAGATTGTGCGTTTCAAACTGTGTTACACTTAAACCTTCATGACATCATTGCTTGTTGTGATGAAGTTCTAATATCTTCTCCGAAATTGCAGAAGCTAAATTCATATCTTGCATTTTTATTTCAACTCATTGTTGCTCGTGGGCCCGATGTAGGATTTGACGTTTGTTTCATTGAACCGTCATGATTTATTTCATGGTCATCTCTTTCTTGCCGCTGATAGTAATCAACTTGGTATGTTGTGAGTTTGTAACTTCCATTTTGTGATTCTGAACCCTTCATGATAATTAAAGATGAATTGAGATTTGTTATCTCTTCTTCATGACTAGAAAGAAGTATTCGTGCTTTTAAAATCGATCTCTGATTTTCCATTTGATAGGTTTCGTACTAGAGAATACCCACCCAGCTTATGACAGAGATGTATTTCCTTATGATATGGGCTATTGTCAAAAAGGTTAAAAGGAAAATAAAATGTTATGTGATCTACTACTTGTCTTACGACCCAGATGTTGTGCTAATCTTAAACACATTATGTTGTGATTCAGGTTCTGATGTAAGATATGATGATTCTATGAATTTCCGGAATATTCTTCGGCTCACCCCATTACCGAGCAACTCCTCTAGAACATGGGTGGCACCAGGTATCATGGTACCTAAATCTAACTCCAATAAATAAAAAAGACAAGTAGAAGTAGAAACTCCTGATATTATTTCTTCTACCAGTTTGTCTAAATAATCATATACTCTGTTTCTATTTTAGGGGTTCTTGTGGTGCTAGTTGCTCATCCAGGAGGAATCGTGTATTGAGATCTCATACCCGAATATGTAAATTTCTCTAGAACAATTTATTAAGGTAATTTGACCCTAGGTTTCTTCCGTAACACTTCTTTTCTTCTATTAGTAATGCCTTATTTAATCTTTCAAATGCTTCTTCTTAAATTTGATATCTGCATATGGTCAAATTCTGACGGTTTTTTTTCTTCATTTCTTTATTATGACTGGCCAGATGATTTCGGGGATGTTGTCGATGATGTTAACTAGTTGGATATTGGAGATTTTGAACCCAGCTATCAGATCTTTATACGCTGATTATCTCTCATCCAAGGTGAATATAGCTCTTGTAACTAAGATTCTGTATAATCAGAAAAGAAAAAAGTTAATGCCTTGTATCACTTGATTCCTTCCCTCCATATTTTCTTAATCTGCATCAAGAAAGATGTCTTCTTAAATGAAATCGTGTCAAATATATCTTGACTCTGTTAAATAGTATGATTTCATTTGTTAGATTATAAAAATGATAAACGATTTCATTTGTCAGACTACAGAAATGGTATGTAAATCATACTTGTGCAAGAAATTCTCGGCATATCTTCTCTTTGCAAAGGAGAATTATCCAAATCAGGAGTCGTAGTTCATAGCATGTGTACCTTGCCTCACTCAATATTCCTGGTCCAAATCTTTGTGCTCGGTACAAATTTTTGATCTAATATTCAACAACTTAATTTACTTGGAACTCTGATTTGTTTATCACCTTAATTATTCATTACAGAACAGAAAATCATTATTATTTTTGATAATTAAAGAGAAAAAAAAAACAAAAAGAAGGCAAACAGACAAAGAAAAGCTCTAGTTGATAAGGCCAAATTGGTGTTCTTCTATGATTCCTTTCAACTGCCATTCACAAAGCTCTAAAATAACTAATAAAATAACTTGAATATCTAATCAGTCTTGTTATAAAAGACAATCATGCAGGCAAAGAGAAGAAAGAGAAAGAAAGTGAAAGAAAGTGAAAGGAAGAGATGAATTCAATCTCCTTCTTCCCCTTCACCAAAACACTCATATCTTTATTACGTATTCTAACCCTATCGATCCTAATAACCTCACCAATATCCCTTGCAAATCAAACACATAGCATCTCTACCAACCCACCTTCAGCCTATGAAATTCTCAAGAGCTACAATTTCCCAATTGGGATCCTCCCAAAAGGAGTAATAGACTACAATTTGGATCCCACTTCCGGAAAGTTTGCCGCCTTTCTGAACGGAAACTGTGGGTTTTCTCTACAAGGTTCTTACCAGATATACTACAAGTCAACCATCAAGGGCAATCTGTCTAGAGGCAAGCTTACAAGCTTGGAGGGTGTTAGTGTGAAGCTTTTCTTCTTTTGGGTTGATATCAAAGAAGTTGAAAGGTATGGGGATAATCTCAACTTTTATGTGGGTTTTCTTAGTGCTGGTTTTGGTATTGAGAATTTTGAGGTGTGCCCTCAATGTGGGTGTGGAGTTAGATGCAACAATTTGTCGTTGTTCTCTTCTAATTAATGTATATTTTGCATTTAACATATGTAATGAAGACAACAATGCGGTTTAATAATATCTATGTGGTTTTGTCTATTGGTTCTATGAGTAGTAGATCAAAAGAATTGATGCTGATTATTCGATAAAATTAAAGAAATAATATTATAGTAAAAGTCTTAAAATTTTCAAAAATATTAACTTATATCTAAAAATAATTCAAAATTTAATTAATTTTATATTGTATATTTATAAAATTTAATAATAATAAGATTAGGTAACTTTTTTATCATTTAATTTTATATTTTTAAATTAAAATTAAAATTTTATTTTTTTAAAATTGTTTTTGAAAAAAGAAAAAAAAAAAAGACTAAAAATAATGTTGAATGAATAGTACTACTACGTAGGCTCCCGACACGTGGTAGAATTAAAGCATTGAAAGTTTCAACCGCTAAATGAAACTACTTTTTGTATTTTTCCACCAACCAGAATCATATTCATTCTCCTTCCCTCGATCAAAATTCAGAAAAAAAATAAAACTTAATTAATTAATTAATTAAAAAATGAAAATTTTAAATTTTAAAAAGAAAAAGAAAGCAAAAAAGAGATTAAACCTACAACATTCTTCATTCACATGGAAAATTAGTTGACAACAACCCATTCTTCCTTTTTGTTTTTTTTTTCCATATCAATCAACCCCTGATTCTCTCTCCATCCCTCCATTTCAATCTCCATTCCTCTCTCTCTCGCTCTCTCTCTCTCTCCTCTTCTCCTATATGAAAAGTTTTTTCTTTTTGTTCCTTGATTGATCTCCTAATTCATTCTATCTTTTTTGTTTGATTCTCCATCTCATTGAGGAGCTGGGTTTATTTTATTATTATTTTTTGTTAATTTCTCCTTTTCGCATATTATAAGACACCATTTTTCTTTTCCAATTGTTTTTTTTTTTAATAAATTTTGTATTCTCTCTCGGATTGGACAAATTCTTAGCAGTCAAATGTTGTGCATTTCGTCGTCATCCCAATCAAAGTTAGGTTTTTCTTCTCTTCTTTGCCTGGGCATATAAGGTTGATCAATATCTCATCAATTCAGAGATCTCCATCTGGGTATTATCGATTTTTTTTTTTTTTTAAGAACTTGGGTTTGATTTGATGAAAACGGAGGGAATGATGGATGCGGGTGTATTGGATGATATAATAAGAAGGCTTTTGGAAGGAAGAGGGGGAAAACAAGTTCAGCTTTCAGAGGGTGAGATCCGCCATCTTTGTGTCAACGCTCGTCAAATCTTTCTCTCTCAGCCCAATCTTCTTGAGCTCCATGCTCCTATTCGCATCTGTGGTTAGCCCCTCTAATTCACTCTCTCTCCGTTTCTATTATTGTGACTTATGATGATCCAGGGTCATAAGATTGAGTTATATAGAATTAGGAGATTAGGGGGAAAAAAAAAAGGAATCTGGTTTTCTTCGGAAGAATTTCAATATGGGTTTGGTCGAAAATCGAAAGACAATTTTGGTTTATATGTTGATTTTTTTTTAATTGGGCATGTAGGGTAATATATAGTAGACTGTAACTTTAATAATCTGTAAACAAACAGTAATTCCATATACAGAATCTGTAATGAGAAAGATCATAAACTGAATAAGCACTAGCTTATATTTTATTATCCATGAATATGTAATTTTATATAAATACTCTTCTATTTATTCTCCTTTTTAATATGGGATAATTTTTTACTTTTATTTTTTCACTTCAATCCATTCCAATTGTTACACTTTGAGATTCAATTTCTCATTCATCCATTAATCATTTTGAGTGTACCATATACTAAGGAGAACCCAAATCAACTTTTTGACTTTTAGTTTACCCGAAGTGGGTCCACTCAAAATCGAGCATAAATATAGCATGTTGAAATACTAATTTTCCAACAGGGTATTCCTTAGCTAGACTGATTTATATAAATGTGTGTATCTATACATTTTTATCCCCATTTTTATATCAATGTGTTTGGGATGAAATTGAAATTTATGCAGCTATCCTAAAATCTTTAAGATTTGTATCTTTTTTTTGTTTTTTTTTTCCTTTTTGGTTTCCATTTTAACAATTAGGAGAGGATGATCCTCAATGGATTTTGGGAAAATTGACATTTTGAAAACTGTCTATTTTATCTTTGTGAGACAGACTGTATTTATGGCCCTTAACTAATATTTCACAATTGCACTCTCAATCTAGCTCAGTTACATGTAAGTAATTTATCTGTTCTTCCTCTTTCAGGTGATATTCATGGTCAATATCAAGACCTGTTAAGAATCTTCGAATATGGAGGCTACCCTCCGGCTGCAAACTATCTCTTTCTGGGAGACTATGTTGATCGAGGAAAACAGAGTTTAGAGACAATATGTTTACTTCTGGCCTATAAAATAAAATACCCCACCAAAGTATATCTCTTGAGAGGTAACCATGAAGATGCAAAAATCAATCGAATCTACGGCTTTTACGACGAATGCAAAAGGAGATTTAATGTTAGGCTTTGGAAAATATTCACGGATTGCTTTAACTGCTTGCCTGTGGCCGGACTTATTGATGGGAAGATTCTTTGTATGCATGGGGGATTATCTCCGGAATTGGAGAATCTTGATCAGATAAAGGATATTGCACGCCCTACGGAGATTCCGGACAATGGTCTCCTTTGTGATCTGCTTTGGTCCGATCCCGATCCAACAACTGAGGGATGGCAGGATAGTGATCGAGGTGTTTCATGTACTTTTGGCGCTGATCGGGTCGCTGAATTCTTGGATAAGAATGATCTTGATCTCATTTGCCGGGGTCATCAGGTAATTTCTATTTTAAAAAAAGGACTAGTATAAGTTATATTCAGATTTGACTATTCTTAGTTCATTTTCTTTGTAGGCTCTTTAGTTTCTAAAATGAATCTAGCGTTTTCTTGGAAGTCTATCATTGTTTTATGAAAATGGTGAAATTTCATAGAACCCCCTGAAGTATAGCTAAACTACAAATCACCACCCTAAACTTCATATGATGACCACTAGCCTTCATATGCTTTGTTTAAGTACTCAATTCCAAAATTGCATTCTCTTATAAATACTTTTATGGTTTTTTTTTTTCCCGCATTAAAAAAGTTCAAACTTTCCAGTGAGCGATTGATCAAGAGGTGCACAGCAAAAATAACTGCATTGCATGGTTCAATGAGATCTGATTTATTTAAGAACACAATTTCATGGGTTGAATGTCTGAGTATCGTAGTTGAAATGTTTCTTTCAACAGTAGCACAGGTGGCATATGAACATCTTTGGATAGAGTACTTAGAAAGTTTAATTCGTTAACATAGAACTACTAACTGAGATTTTGCTTACATCTAAAGTCTAATAGGTTCCATCACAAGCATCTGCCTGCTTGAAGTCTAATTCCCGTCTTGGTGCTTTAGATTAAGACTTTTTAAATTGATATTAATAGGTGGTGGAGGATGGATATGAATTTTTTGCCAAAAGAAGACTGGTCACGATATTTTCCGCCCCAAACTATGGTGGAGAGTTCGATAATGCTGGTGCTCTATTGAGCGTGGATGAAGCTCTTGTTTGTTCTTTTGAGATAATCAAGCCTATCGATAATAAAGCTTCCGGAAGTGGGTCCCGGATCAACATGAAAAAGGTAGTTACTTCCAGATGGTTTTTCTTTTTAGGATCATTCTTTTTATATTTATTTTTTACTAATGGGTCGGTTCTTATGCTATGGTGATTCTGCAGGTTCCGAAAGTTGGCAGGATCTGACTTAACCGGAAGTTTGTTTTCGGCTTTTCTGCTTCAGTAGAGAGATGAAATGGAGCCTGAGCTGTTCCTTCAAGAGCTTGAAATCCAAAAATTTCTAAGAAATGTAAATTGAAAACAGATAAATTACTGTTGATATATTTGTGCAGGAGAGGGTTTTTTTTTTTGGTTAAGAGAGCTAATTGTTGTTCTTAGAGAGTGCAATTGCGTGAGTAAAAATTTGAAGTTACCTTCCCATTTTAAGCTCTCACAATCCCTAATTTTATTTGATTTTTTTTCTCATTTTTCTTACTTTCCCATATTTATATATGTATATTGAGGTGAAACCTCAATCAAACGGACATGAATTCATCCAATGTACAGGATTAATTTTAAACTTGTTCTAGCCATTTATAAAATTACCGAGTAATTAAAAAATAATTAATATTTATATCATTTAATAAAAGATCGAGTTTTAAATTAATACATACCGTGTATTCAGATGAATTCGGATCTATATAGACTAAATTCAATCCAAACTCATCCTCTCGGGAGCTTAGCCTTATATCAATACAGAACTCTGGAATGATGAAAAGAATTCATTCTTTCCAAACATATAGAATTTGTTCTACTAAAGAAAATGATGTATCTGATAGAGAGGCCTGTATAGGTGAACAATCCTTAAGAATAACGTGCTGTGCTTGTACCCATCTGTGAACAACCATTTTTGCCATTTTTTATTTTTTTTTTCCTTTTAAAATTGAACAAAAAGCAATCACAAATTTAAAATCCCCAAAAAAAAAAATGATCAATTTATTATTAGATAAGATTCCATTTTCTTACAAGGTTTAATAAGTAGGTTGCAACTACCACCCATATCTGATTTGCTCTGCTTTTAAGACAACTTTTTTATGAGACATCATGATAGAGAATCGAATAGAGAGAGAGAGAGAGAGAGAGAGAGAGAGAGAGAGAGAGAGGGAAACATTATTCACACTATTGAACAATCCAGAACCTTCCAAAATTTCCTCAAACAATTGGTATAAGATGAATTTGATTGAATAAGAGAATAAATATGTATAGTTCATAAAAAAAGTAAGATGGGGTTTTTCTTTTAGGCATACTTTTTTTTTTTTTTAAGTCAAAAAATTATATTCTTCATTCTCGATATTTTTGGTCGTTAATCTAATCACGTATGTATAATCTCGTATTTTAACTTGAGAAATTTAACACCTATAAAAGTAGTGCTATGGATTTGATCGAAAAAACAATCCGGAAGAAAGAATGAAAGAATCAATGAAGACATGCAGAAGATAAAAGACCTTTTTTTTTTATAATTTACAGATAAGAGCAGGGCGTTACAAATACAATATTTGGATATAAAACCTCCTCAACAAAAGATTACAACAGCTCGATCCTCAACATAGACTTCATTATCTAACTACACAGCCTTCTTCTTAATTCACACAACACAATCACACCCATACACGCACTCTCTTAACTACAAAGATCTCGACAGACTACTACAAGATCTTATGTAATATATGTATATATAGGGTATATAGGTAAGATAGATAGGAAGGTGGAGATCATATTCTAATCATTGTTACCAAAACCACTTGAGATGGCGAAAAGAGGTCATAGATCGAGCTACGTGCATGACATCATCATCATCGCCGTCAAATCTCACACGTCGTAAGGAGGAGGAGGGTTCCGGGGTCCAGACTCGCTTGCCTTCTCGTATGCATCCGATGCCGACCGTCTTCTAAATCGGAACGGCTCTCTTCCTCCATGAAATCATAAACCCATCAGCCCACCATTCACCAATTACATACACTTATCATTATCTATATGAAAATCTTGGTTGAATGCACCAATCTATGTAACAATATCAAGTCAAATCTAGATGTGTTGAACAATTTTAATCAATTCTTTAGCTTAGCTTAGCATGACCTAATAAACAGCATGAAAGGAACATAAATTATAGAAAATCTACTTCAACAAGCTTAGTCCACAAAAAACCAGACATGTCAATAAACTCAAATAGGTAAGATGTGACTGCCACGTCGGTAAACACCAAGATGTTTGAGTCCTTCCAACCATTATTTATATCATGACAATGACACCCACTTAATATATGCAATTTATTTACAAGAAAATAATCAATTAGAATAATTCAAATTATCAGATGAATGAATTGTCTAAATTGCCCCTCTTAAGCTAATGTAATTAGTAAAATAGTGGTTGGTTATAACCGTCATTCCAATTGGAGGTCCCCTTTTTTTCAGGAGAATGGCATAATAGTAATTTTACGCTATGCAAAAGGTCGTCGGACTTACCAGAAAACGGCGATGCCGGAGGAGTGGAACCTGCCGGCGATACCGGCGGTGAACCGTACTGATACCCTGGAGGTTTTACTATCATAATACTCCGTGTAACTCTCACCCCCTCCTCCGAAGGCGGCGATCTCACGTTCCCGCCATCTGGTTCTGTTCTCACCAATCAAACCGCCAAAAGAAAAGAAGAAAGCAACAGATTTGTTCAGAAAAAAATCAACATATAAGTCCAAGGAATCTGATCGGACGATAATATGTGAACGATCTAATCAACCATTAACGATTGAAGATAATTATCACTTGTCATCAGTGACTAATCCATTCGATTACGAATTTACAATCCATTTTCAATTGAACATGTGTTTATGTCATCAACTCTTCTCCTGATTATTCAGAGTTCTATATAGTTCTCAGCACGGAGGCAGTTTTGCTAAAGAGCGCTACGTCTTTTGGTAGCAAAAATAGGTTTCCATACCCTTGCCGGAGCTCGATCGGGGAGAGTAGGTAGAGTACTTGCGAAGCTTTCCGAGACCGTTCTCCGGACGAGGTCCGGCAACGGTGTCGTCCCAAAGCTGGTCGAGTAGGCTCATGTTGGTGCGCAGAAGGGACAAGCAAGCGTATTGTAGCAGAACCGGCGTTGGCTATTTTTCACAAGCAACCCAGAGACTAGAGAGACTGAGAGTGTGAGAACGGGGAAGCTACGATATTTATTGACGAGGGAAGCGTTAATGATCGGACAAGTTTGTTGAAATCATCAAATATGAGCCGTTCGATGGGATCTGGGACGTATGACGTGGCGAGCGGATAGGGAAGATCGTAGTTTTGGAGATAAGACCGTCTGGACAAGTGGGACCCGATGACTCGGTGATTGTTAAAGAGGAGTCAAATAGAAGAGACGCCGTGATCACGTGAAGGTCCCATTTTCTATGAGCATGAGATTACGGAAAAGTCCTTCCCTTCATTCAGAAGTGAAGAGAAACAGCCTTAAAGTTTGTTAGAATTACGACAAACCCGAATGTAGATTCCCTTTTGTCGTTTCTGATCTGAGCCAACTTTGTTTTTTATATATAAATTTTCTTTAATTAAAATTACAATATTATATATATATATATATATAATATTTATGAATCCTTTAAATTTTATTAATATAATAAAATTAAAATTAAACTAACAATAAAAAAAATATTTGACTGACTAGTAATTCATTTAAATTTGAGCAAATTAAAAGGATTCCTAAACGAATTTATATATATATATATATATATTATTATTATTAATTTTCAAATTTCAAGATAATTTATATATATATATATATATTATTCATTGATTTATAATTGATATTTATAGTTAATATTTAGTCTTAACACCATTAAGTCAAATTAAGTCCTACTAAAAAAATTCAACATTTTCCATATCTTTTCATTTAATTATAGATTTAAGTCTCTTTTTAGTTTTAAATTTTAAAAATACTACTCATTAGAGACACAAAGTTTGTCTTTTATAAATATTATATATTAAATTTTTAAAATTTATTTTCTCTAAAAATCTTTAAAAAAAAAAAAGAGATAATTTTTTATTATTATAAATTAACCAGACATTTTCTCCATAAATAATGTAGGATAATTTCAATACCTCCTCAGTTATAAGTTTGTTATTTTGAGAGCCCAACAAGTGACATAATATGTAAAGAACACTTTACAAAATGGAATATAGACATATTTATTTGATCTGAATCTGATATTAAATTAAATTAAATTTTTAGAGTTAAATTATTTATTTTCTTAAAAATTTTTTATTAAACAAAAAATAAATAATTTTTTAATTATAAATTAATCATATATCTTTTTTTCTAAATAATATAACACAATTTCAACATTTTAAAAATTTATAAGAGATTTATAAGAGGTTGGTCCAATATTCAAATTATAAAGCTCTTGAATTACATCGAAATTCCATTACAAATTGTGCCTCACGCCTCATTAAAAAAAAAAAAAACAAAAATACATTACATAATTAACGGGGCTTTTAGTTAAATAGGCTTAATACAAATAAAAATTTATGAGTAGTTATCTTTTATTATTTATTTAAAAATAAATAATAATTTTACTTAAATAACTTTACATATATTATCTTTTTGTAAAAAGATAAAATAAAAAATAAGAAAAAATAATTAATTCAAATACTCTATTAACGTTGAACTCAAGTTTTTGTGTTGTTGATCCGTGACGGCATTAATTATTTCATTTTGAATATATTACCGATCGTTACTTAATATTATTTTTTGGTTTTTTGAATTTTCTTTGCAAGTTTTATTTTCTTTCTATATTTTTTCTCTTCTTTCTACATTTTGACTGATTATATGAGATTATACATCAACATTCTATATTTCTTTCAATATTTTTAGATGTAAGATGATGACAGATATTTATAGACATATATAGGACTTGTAGTTAAACACTTTTTATTATGTTATATTTTGTTTATTTCGATTTTTTTACTATGATGCTTCTTTATTTTCTACACATTCTATATAATTAATATAATAATAATATATGATCTTAGACTTTAATTGAATTATAATATCCAAGGTATATGATTTAATTATAATTTCCAAGGGTATATGATTATAACCTTCATTAACATGATCTTTTATGAAAATTCTCACTCGTTGATCGGTGATATAGGAAAAACTCAATGGAGTGAGAATACTGGTCTAGAAATGATTGCATCAAGTTTAATGGACCGATAACTCAATTCAGAAATAATTGAACCGAGATTATGTCTAACTTATTATAGGTTCAAAGAATTTTGGATTTAAATCTCAGTCCAGTCTAATGATTTGAAAAATATTAAAAACAATGTAGAATGTAGACCTATAATCTCGTATAAGCGGTCAAAATGAAGAAAAAAAAGAGGAGAAAGAAATGTAAGAGATAAGTAAAAAACATAGAAAATTATGAAATGAAAATAATACTTACTAAAGACAACTAAAGTTATATACCCCTTTTAAGTTTGTTTTTTGATCGTGAGACATTGAGAACCGCGAGTTGGAGGGACAACTTGATTGCGAGGTGGTGTTATATAACTTGATCCCGGACGACGACTTGATAGCATGCTTAGATATTTGGTTGGAGACTTGAGAAGGGAAGAGGGATCAATAATTTGTTTAGGAGATCCGGGAAGTTTTGAAATCATTGAGAAATCGAAAAGTTGAGAGACCATCATGAAGTGTTTAGACCGGATTGGAAGATTTGTTAACGGTTTAAACTTGAGTCTTTGAAGTTTCAATAACCGAATGGGTAGTTTGATCTTTCCAATTTTAATTTTTTTAAACTTCCTTAATCTATTATCTTAAAGCAATTTTAACAAAAAAGAATTGGTCTACTTAATAAAAGAGCTAACAAAGTAAGGTCATTTGCTCCGATTTACTCATAATTAATTAATTAATTAATTAATTAATTAATTAATTAATTAAAAGTCAGCATCATCTAAGCAAACCATTTATGACTCTTCAAATTGAAACCAGTCGTCAACTGGGCTAAAAAAAGACACCCACTGGACATTGGCCTACTAAATTAGTGAGCTATATAGACCATCAAGTCAAAACCCAAATGCAATCTTCTACTCTAGTGAATGAATCATGCACATTCCGAAGAGACGTTTGTAATAACTATATCGACCACTCACATAACTTACATAACATTGGATTATCATAGTTGATATAATTCATAAAAATAATGATTGAATCAATTTCATATAAGACCTAGTTTATTCAATAATTCATCTATTCCTATTATCGTGAACCCTACCACTTACGAAATATATAACGAAACACATCATTGTTATTATTTAGAAGGAGAAAAGCAAAACATTGAAGTAGTAAACAGATGAGACAAACATATTTTGCATCAACACAAGAAAATGAAAGCAAACACATCACTGTCTTATCTTCTTTCAATTTTGAAATATGCGTATATGTTTTGTAGCCTGTAATGGAAGCATGAAGATAAGGAATGGGTGAGTCTATAATTGTATCGTTGCTTTCTTTCTTGATACAATTCAATTCACCTACCAGAAATTTGACAGAGAGATGAGAATCATGAATATAATGTTATAATATTAAGATATTGCAAGCTAGCTGCTTAGCTAGACGTTGTTTTCTTAAAGGTGGCTTGTTCTATCTTCTTCTTCATTCTAATCACTCAATTATGCATATATTATTTCCCGTGTAAAGTGATATTTATCCTTTCATATACCATACAAAATTTAGGATCCACGTTGTTGTCAAGGAATTTCATAAAAGAAGGAAATGACATAGTTTTATTGAGATTATAAAATATTTCAAATCATATTATAAATTATATTGTTAAAATTATAAACTTACATAGCCGTGTAATTCCAACTTATATCCAAGACATTTTAAATAGACTATCCGGCATCTTAGAGTCTTGTTTGATCAATTAGGAATGAACGAATTGGATCCGATCGAGCTGACTCAGATTGATCAGATCTCAATCAAATCCAATAGATTGGAGAGTCTCTTCGATCAAATCAAATAGATCAAATCCGATTTAATTCGATTGATTTGTTAGGTTTTTATATATTATGTAGTCAAATCTCAATAAGATTAATAATATTAAGATCATTAATAATATACTAAGATCAATAAAATTTATTAATATAATAAATATTAAATTATAAAGTAAATTTTGAAGTTGAGATAATAAAATTATTATTTAATCAATATTATTAATTTATCGAGTTTTACTGTATAAACAAAATTATAATTAAAGCATTTTCTAATAATATTAATTTTTTTTTTTTCCTTTCGAGCATTTTTATTAACGTATACTTCATTAAATTTCTTATACTACTTTTGATTTTCCATTAATTCTTTCACATTTTCATTTGAAGAAAATCAAATTCTCAATGAATTATATATATCACTTCATATTTTTCTTGCTCTCGATATTTATAATACCTATCGAAATACAAAAACAAAACAAACCTCAATAAAAAAAAAAAAAAAAAAAAGAGAAGTTGGATCGACAATCCAATCCTAATCCGGCCAATTTTTATCTGATTTAACTGATCCGAATCTTTCTTCCATCCGATCCGACCGAAACTCAATCAAGTCAAATGGATTGCTCAACCCTAAACAACAAACTATGCTAGCCATGTGTGATCATCCATGAATTTCTATGTAAACACTCTTGTGTGAGATTGAGAATTGAGACACTCAAACTGCATATATAGCCCACTAAGACCCTAAAGGCAAGCCCAATAAGTCTAAATGTTAGTCAGCATGCAGTTGATCTTCAATTGGAATTAGACTAATGACAATTTAGCATCAAAATAAAATTTAAAGTAAAATTTAGTATTTAAAATTAAAAAAATAATAATTTATATAAAAATTACTTTTGAAAATGCAAACAAAATTTAAAAATTTTACCCAAATAAAAAAATATAATTTTTTTTAATCTCAAATATTAATTTCATATATTTTTTAAATTTATTTTATTATTTTAAATCAAGTTTTATTTTTTCATGTTTTTATCATTATTTTTACCAATTTCTCTGCCACTATTATCACCCTGTCACCTAAAATAATTTAAAATTTAGTTAATTATATTTATTTTTAAGTTATTAATTTTTATTCTTATACTTGAGACCAAACAAGCAAGCAGAGAGACTCTCTGATGACAGTCACAGTCACAGGCTGCTGCTGCTGCTGCTGATGATATATAACATCAGCGTACACACACGTATATATATATATATATATTTATTTATATAGTCTATAGATACACATAAATGCTGATGTGTTTGTATGGGTTACAGATTGGCACAAGTCATCAGAGAATTCAAGGAGAAAGAGCTTCAAGCCCAGTTTGGTGGGGGGAGGTCAAATTTTTTTCTTTTAACTCACAGTAAGTACCCATAAACCATGGGGGAGAAGATCAGGTGAGTTTAACATATATATATATATATATATATATATAAGGGGGAATCATATCTACCTTGGAACTGTCACTTGTGATCTACACACATGCACAGTCATAGAGTAATACGGAGAGCTAAGAGCACTCTCTCTCTCCCTCTCTCCTCTATCTCTCTCTCATATGAGAGCATAAATTGGGTCCAACACGCAACCTCCAAACGTGCATTATGCATATACAAATAGATATATTGTAATAATAAAAGATAATAATTAGTTAATGTTGATGCAGTGGCTCTGATCATTGTTGTCTCCTCTCCAAACAACATTTCCAGTTTACCCGCCCCCGCTCACCGCCCCCACCACCGCTCACTTTCAATCTCTGATCTCGAACTTCCTGTTCAACTCCGTAAATTAATCGAAGATATGAAATACAGAATGTTAGATACATATCTGCCATGGAAAATGAGAGGATGGTTAAATTTTTGCGGCAGGAGTGAGTAATTGTTTCCAAAGAAACTGTCACGTAAGTTACGTAATAGATAGAAACATACACGTATTGCTCGTATTGATGAACAGTTCCAGTCCGGTAAGAATAAGATTTTGTGTTTTATGGATCTCATGTCAAATTCAAGGTCAAATCGATCAAAATTCATGCATGCCGGCCCATTACATTGTCATTATATACCACTACTATGTCTTGTTTTTTTATTTTTTATTTTTTACCTAGCTATGGCGTAAACCCTACTCAATTTGCTGGCAGCTGATGATGATCACCAGAGATCAGTAGGGTTAAGTTTTTTTTATTTATTTAATTGGGTATCGCACATTAATGAAAGCAAAGCAGCACTAAATTTTGAGTGGGGGCATGGCTTAAATTTTGGATAAAATTAGATCATCATCATTCAAACCTGTAAAATTCACGACTTTGACGATTGCTTCCTTGGGTTGAGATTCTTTAAAGAATGGCCACTTCAAGACTTCATCTTTTTAATTCTAACTCTCTCTCTCTCTCTCTCTCTCTACTATAAATAATGGTCGGGCTTTCCTCACCTTTTCATGCATTATTGTTTTGATGATCTGCAGCTAAGAGCTAGCAGTTGTGACTTGTGAGTGTTACGGTGCATCGTATATGGGTGAATAGCTCTTGCTGGAGAAGCAGGGCACGTGCAAATGTACAAGCAAACTAGGCTATTAGCTTTGCACGTGCTCCACTTCTCCAACATGGGTTTCTTACCCTCCATGCATACAGCTATACAAGCTTTTAAGCTTCAAGAAGGTCTATTACATGTATAGCCCATAGAGCATCACTCTTCATATCAGGTATAAGATTGATTCCACCTACAATTCAGTCTGTTCTAACACTTTATCCTAATCTCTCTCTCTCTCTCTCTCTATTAGTACAGACAAGCTAGCAATACAAAAATGCAACGTCAAAATTTGAGCGGTTGGGTTGTGAATTATAAGTTATATATCCACAGGTTTATGCCTTCATCTTCATGTATGTATTGATTGTATAAGTTTCGGGGGAAAGATTTCTGCGTAAGATCAAGTTTTATATGACGAAAAACAACTAATATTGGAAACGAGGAAGTGATAATTAGAAGATATACAGAGATTGGTGTTCTCTTTCACATATAGCTTTGTTAAGAAATCGAGGCAAAGCAAGACTCTTTCACAGTGTTCATATCAAAGAATTGCACGTCACAATGTTACATGATACAATTTGACACATTACTTAAAAGCTGAACCATATCCTGAACATCAGAATGCAAATTACGTACGTTGAACTGATATTGAAGCCTAGCAATCTCCCTAGTCAAAATAAGTACTCATCTGAGTCATTAATTGCAAGCTGGACCTTGTTAATGGTTTTAATATATAGTACGGATCTTGTAAAATTGAATCTAGACCAACCGTAGATGATGATAGAGTTGAAGCAAAGCGTGCTTTTTGAACAGACGCTTGGGTCTTATTCTGACAGAACAAGTACTGTAAGTAGATATCTTGTTTGATTTCGTAATTAAGGTTTGATACGAATGATCGTGTCTAGATTTCGAAGAAAAACTCATGAACGACTTACCCTAACAAGGTGGGGGGGTTATGCTCTGCTTACTGTATAAAATAGAACCAAGATTTGTTTAGAAAAAGGCTTCGGAAATTGAAGTCGAAGATATTATAAAAAAGGGAAGACAAGAGTGGCAGAAACAGCTCGAGACGGGTGTCTTATTCTATGTATGTATGTATGTATGTGGTCATCATGATTCGAACCTTATATTGCGCCTTGCAAGCAATTCTATAATGAAGTGATGAGAAAGAAAGAGACAGTGAGAGTGAGAGAGGATGGAAATATGTTATATTGAGACACGCGATGCACGAATCTCTAGGTAACATCATCTCTAGTTTCCCTTTGGTTGAATAATATGATTATGTCACTTTGTGTTTGTGTTTTTGGTGTGAGAATTTATACCCCCGGAAGTGAAAAGTGAATCTCTTCGGCTTAGTTTGGCTGGTTGGTCCACGGGCAGTGGCAGTGCAGTGATGATAGATAGACACTAATCAAATCTGCCTTGCACTGCTTCTTTGGGCACTATTTTACTCAACTCACCCCTTTGCTTAGGCTTTGTATAATTGTCACAGACCCACTTTTCATTTTGGTCAGGATATAAACGTCGCAAATTTTAGCATAGGAAGGAATTAGCTTCTATTTTTACCATTTTCCAAACGTGTAATTAGATGGTAGCTAAATAAAGATAATGTCCCACTGCATTGCTTAGTTGGTTGATGAGTCTTAAGAATGCGTATAATGTTTATACTATATATCCCGTGAACCTAATCAAAATCTTGATTGTGAGCGTTTCAATCCCACCAATATGCAGTGTGCGACCTAACCGTATCATATAGCTTCAAATGCAACTTTAACTTACCAAGCTTTTATGACGACAAGTTTGATGATTCTGAGCTATAATCTATACTGATGATTCGTAAACAATAGCAATAATGAAATTATCTCTAATTCAGTAAACAAAAACTTTTAAATGACGAGACCAAAATTCCGAATACAATCTCATTAAACAAGCGAACCTATGAGTTCATTGACAAAAAGCAGAGATGTTTGATTGATGGGGTAAAAAAAAAAACATCCTGACAATAATATCTAATCTTCATCCTCTCCTTCATTCTCTGCGATGTTGAAGTACCTCAGCTCATACACGTTACGATCTTTGTTTGATGCAATGACTCTAAGCCAGTCCCTCACATTGTGTTTTTTCAGGTATTTCTTAGTCAAATACTTGAGGTACCTAAACAAAAAGCAAGCATGTTAATAACATCAAAAAGTTCCATACAGAGATCAGAGACTTTCCTACATTACAATCACCGTTGGCAGAATAAGGCAAAACAGTTTCCACTTTACAGAACTCTCTAATAATATGTATCTTAATCAATCAAACAACGGCCATTGACCAATAATGTTCAATAACTTCCATCAAGAAAAGTAAATAGCAGACTTTGAGGAATATTGCTGTAGGTTTCTAGTGTTCCCATAGGTTCCTCCCTTTCACAACCAGTCATGCAAATCACAGTCGACTTCTTCTACTTCTTTGAATACTAACAAGTCTCCTACACAGCATGTAATAGAAGCAACTATCCAGGTATCATAATAAATCCAAACATCATCATAATTCCATGCCAGTCTCATAGACACTAACCAACTATGTAAGCCTATGTGAAGACAAAAGATTATGCACAGAGACTATAAAAGGAAGAAATAAAAAGTGATGTGGATAATAAATGGGTACCTCTTCGAGAAATTGCTGTCGGAAACAACAGTGATCTTGTTTTTCTCACGGGTAACACTGACTACATCACCAAGGGCTCCAGCTTTGCCGCCAACCTTGATCCTCTCCTGAAGGAACTTCTCAAGGGATGCAATGTCCATGATCTTATCCTCAACTGGCTTTCCACAATCGATAGTGAATGTTGCCCCCTTCTTTTTCCCCTTAGGGGCTACAGCACTTCCTCTAACCATTTTTGCCTAAAATCCCTGACATTATAAAGGTATAACGCCATTACAACTAGGTTATATAGAAAATAAACTACACAGCAGCTGCATTACATGGAAATGAAAATGAACATGGCTGAATTGTTTATGAAAGAATCTAAAGATCAGAGAGGCTGATAGCTCAAGTACTCAACAATTCAGCTTAATAAGTAAAATGTTTCAATCAATGCTAAACTTAAGTACTCCGTTTAGAAGCTGATAGCTTTCAAGGAAAATCAATCGAGAATTAGCACAGACCGTACTGATCTTGCAACAATGAAGCAATAACCAATACTATTAATCACTCATTTGTAAGAGATGATGACAAAAATCTGAGAAAAATGTATCGCATTCAAATGATAAACCTGTATACTCATCTACGCCTGAGAAAACGAAGGAGCTACAAAAATTAAAGCCACATAAATCTCGAAGGGTTTTTGCCTTTTCACCCCCTTTATCCTAGAATAAAGACTCGGTTTTTCATACATTTTCTACCATTAATACAGGGAAAAACTTAATTTTCGTGTTTTTTCTTTTCACACTCGCATTTTCCCAGCAACCAAACATTCGCAAGAAAATATAGATACAAACTCACCGGTTGGCCGAGAAGGAATCGTAGAAACTATTGCACAGTGAACTGCACGGCGCTCTGAGACGAAGTAAAGGTGAAGAAGCTAGGGTTCCATTTTTCATCCAAAGCGTATATATAATACAACTCGGGTTTTCGGATTGGGCCTGATACTTAAAGTTAACCCACTTTTACTACATGGGCCTAAAGACAGAATATATGTATATATGTTGGGCAAGGGCTTGATATTGGACCGGAAACTGTGACTTGGGTCCAGCCAGAGGAGACGTCAGTTCATTCACGGAATGAAAAAATGGAAAAAGTGAAAATTCCCCCCACACCTGATCCGACGGCAAAGAATACCAAGTCTTATTATAAGAAACGTAGGATGAGAAGTAGCCAATCATAGCCTACTCAGAAATGATACTATATATATATATATATTTTTTTTTTTTAAAAGGTTGATACTATATATATAGATCCCCACAAATCTTCCAGACAGAGAAGTTATTTAACTGATCTTCCAGAGAGTTCGTCAAGGAAGGTGAAACAAAAAGGTACGCCATTCTATCTTTTCCTGAATCAATACGTTTCTTTGATCCTCTCTAGCTTAGACTTTCGAATTCGTGAGATTTATTTCTGACGATGATCAATGGTTATGAACTTATGATGATCTTTATGGTTGATTCTTTTCTGTTTCTGTTCTTGTTTCGTTTCGATTCCTCTACCTAATTTTGAAATTGTAAAGAAATGTGTGTTTCGGATTCGTCTGTTTGAAATTTAGAAGCAAAAATGTTCATGTTAAATTTTTTTGAATCAGGAAATAAAATGAGCCGCAGAGCCAGCCGTACTATCTACGTAGGAAATCTTCCTGGAGATATTCGACTTAGAGAAGTTGAAGATCTGTTTTATAAGGTTGATGGTTAATCCTGCTTTGAATTTGTTCTTCATTTTGCTCTTACTTGGAGGTTATTCATTCATCTATATATATATATATGTACCTATTTATTTATGTCAACATGTTTTCGTATTGGGTAGTCATGAGTTGAGATGCTTGCAAATTTTTCGGGAGAGAAAAAAGTTTGAATTATTAAGCACCTCTACATTCCCCTGACATTTGAAGATTTGTGTTACAGGGTTTCTGGCTAATCTTGTTTTAGAATTCTATTAGATTCACACCAGTTTTTAATTCTTTATTCTATGTTTACACTTTACTTGCAGTATGGCCCCATTGTTGAAATTGATTTGAAGATTCCTCCAAGACCCCCAGGCTATGCTTTTGTGGAGGTAAGTATAAAAGTCACTACCTATAGAATAGTAGTCTTACCATGGCAAAAAGATGTATAGAAAAGAAGTTACTAATGCTTAAAATTGTTCTGCAATGACAGTTTGAAGATCCCTGTGACGCGGAAGATGCAATATATGGCCGGGATGGATATGATTTTGATGGATGTCGCTTGAGGGTTTTTACACTTGCCCAATTTTCTATCTTTTGTTAATGTATGCTGTGTTTAATGTCATTAAAAAAATTTCAACTGTTTTTTTTAGGTCGAACTTGCACATAGTAGGAGAGGACATTCTTCTTTAGTGGATCGCCATAGTTATAGTCATAGTGGAGCAAGTAGTTATGGTGGAGTTTCTAGGCGTTCTGACTATTGTGGTATGTATTTCTATTCCTCTAAGCAATGATAGTGTTGTATAGATTATATGGTAGTGAGCTGATATCTTATTTGATCTTGCAGTGTTGGTCACTGGATTGCCTTCTTCTGCCTCATGGCAGGACTTGAAGGTAAGCATGATTCTATTTCTATTCTTGAATTGATGCTTGTTTCTTGGTTATTCAAGCATTATTATATCTATCCATCTATCTATTGCTTTCTTTGTTTCTCGAATATTTGTGATTTCTTGAGTACTTTTAATTGACCACTGGGAAGTGGTTTAATTTATTTTCTAAATAAATGATCAGGATCACATGCGCCGAGCTGGTGACGTCTGTTTTTCTCAAGTCTTCCATGACCATGGTGGTAAGTTGGACTTTTGTAGTTCAATTTCTCGAGATTTAATGCTCGAGGAGTTGTATACATTACATCCTTCTGAATGTGAAAAAAATCTTACTGATAGCTAGATGTCTATATAACTACTAGTATCTTGTTTGAATGAAACTTGAATAACTTTGACATATTGTGATTGTTTTGGTATTAATGTGACTGAGAAATCCAAATGGATGAAAATCAGAACAATTGTGTCAGGAGGTTATTCTACGAGTTTAAACAGAGGGAATTGAACAAAGAGATGCTAGAGTTAGATGATAACTTTGCAAATAAATTATCAGAACTTTTCTTTGTACTTACTTGTCGATTTTTCTGCAGGCATGAGAGGAGTTGTGGATTACACCAACTATGATGACATGAAATATGCTGTGAGTTACCTTCTGGATGCTGACTGTGAGATTGTTTCAAGAGGCTTTTCCCCCCCCTCCTTTATCTGGTTTTTCTTTGCAGATTAGGAAACTTGATGACTCCGAATTCAGAAATGCTTTTTCTCGGGCCTACATACAGGTATGTTAAAAGTTGAAACATATACCTATTTCTGATTTCTGCTACATGCTTTCAGGTCCCTCTTGCTTATAAGTTTGCTATACCAGGTAAGGGAATATGATTCTAGAAGAAGGTACTCTAGGAGCCCTTCTTACGATTCTAGACAAAGCTATTACTCTAGAAGTCCCAGTCAAAGTCCATATATGTCGAGGAGCAGAGGCCGCAGTCGTAGCCTTAGCTATAGTGACAGGAGTAGAAGGTTAAATTCAGTTTTCTCTAAATAAGGCAATTACAGTGTATCTTAAGGAGCTGTAAAAACTGGATAACAAATTATTTATTTATTTTTCTTTTAAAATTTTTTCAGTCTCTCTCCAAGGCCCAGATCCTCTCATCATTTGAGGTCTGATTCTCACAATTACAGGTCAAGATCTCTTTCAAGGTTAGTGTTGTGATTACCTTTCCCTTTTCTGATTCAATTTTCATCTTCCATCTGCATTGGGTACTTGTCTGAGAGCTCTTTCATTTTCTGAATCTGAGACTATATAGTCATGGGAAAATGTTTTATTTGGTGGTATAATGATTACTGACATGGGGGGTGCTTTCAAAACTGCTTAAAACATAACTTAAATGGTCTGGATGGTCGAGTGGCTTTCAAATTCGTTATGCAAAGCTAGCTTGATTTGGTTGAACAGTTGAAATTGGAATTTGTGTAAATTGGAAACTGGAATCTAGATGATATATTGTGGGCCTTTAGTTGGATTATGTGGCTTTAAGCTTTAAATTAATTTGAGCCACTGCAATGTTGCATCATGCCATTTCATCCACCTTGTCATTCAGTTCCTATATGCTGCTGTGGAGTCTCTAACACACCCTTTTATTCTTTTAAAATTTCTCTCTCTCTCTCTTAAACAATAGATCATAACTCAACACAGACTCGAATTTGCTCTCTTATTCTTACACAATATCTATATTGCACTTCTTACCTTTTATGGCATAGTTCTATTATCTATTGTGAAACGAATCTCTCCATCTTTCCCCTGCAACACTGCTGTTACAAGTCTGTTTGTGCTTCTGCACATCGTCTTTGAAGAGGTGCTCGATGGTGTACTTTTCTGTTTCTACAGTCCTTTACTTTTCAATAAATCTGCATCTGTATGATAATTTTTCCCCCCCTCATCATCTTTCCTTTTATTTCTCTCCCCTCTTACATCCTTGTCACAAAAGATTGGCCGGAGAGAGTTTGCCTTGGTTTGCCAGTTATAGTATCTCTTTATTTTTAAGGGTTGCCTTGTTGTGCTAGATGCCACCACTTTCAGATGCATGGGGGCTGCATCTTATGGACTTGATGGGATGTGGTGCTCTATGCCTTACAATTCTTGTTGTCGTTGAGGTAAAAATGTAATTTATTGATGAACACCTGCAGAAAAGTGTGAATGATGAAATTTATTCTAACCTGTTTATGAATGGTGTGCCCATGGGCGCTAGAATGGATCATTGTGGATGAACCTGTTGCAATCTTAGGGCTGGAGTTACCATGAACTAAGCCACCACCTCACCACAAAATCAGAAGGGTAGCTAGTTCAATGAATGTATTTCCTAAAAAATAAAAATACGAGTTGGCTCTGGTGGAATTTTGTTGTTTATTCTGAAAGTTCAAATCATCTCTATGCCTATTATTAGTTAGCAAAAGTTTCTGATCTATTTTGAAGACCTGTTGGTTATTGATATTGGAGGTGGATGCAATATGGTGATATTTTGCTATCTTCTACTTATGAAAATTGACATGGAAGTCATTTCGGAGTTGTATGATCTGAGATTCTTGCAAGGATATTATGGATAGTAATCACGTTGTTTGTCGAAATTCTTACAGGTCTCCATCAAGATCCAGATCTCCAATATTATCAGTAAGTATCAGTCTTATCTGTGTACTCTTTTATGTTGTATGTTTTGGAAGTAAAAGTGAAAGCCACTGGTTTCATTTTGGCTAATAAGTTTCTGTTGATTTCTGTTTCATCAATACAGCCTACTCACCGCAGACCACCGAGCAGAACTCCATCAAGATTGCCAAGCTTGTCCAGATCCCGTTCGCCTTAATGTATTTTAATAATGACCTCCTTTTATATTTTAGTGTCTTGTTATTTCTCTTCGTTTTTTCCATTTCTTCCAAAGCATAAGACTACTATTTATTTCCCTTTGTAATTTTATTTCTCCTATCTGTTTCAACGTGCAGGCCTGATACCCATGTGAATGAGCTCGGCTTGTGGATGCTCGGGATGATTTCTGAGGATGGGTACTTTTCCTCTCGTTCATTTCTCATATGATTAAACTTGTGGCTGTGTTGGATCTTCTAGAAAGGAATAAGTTTTAAACTTGTGTTTAGAGGAAAGTAACAGACAAAATTGTGATTAAAAAAAAATTATTATTTAAATAAGTTTATTAATTTATAAGATCAAACTGTACTTAGATTTGAAGTTTGATTAAAGATAGCTGCTGCCCCTGGATTTTGAAAAATTCTACTTTTATCCCCTATAAATTAAAGTTTTACTAATGTGAAAACAAGATGTGGTAATTTGAAACTAGTGGAACTATTTGTGGTTAATAAAATTTACCTAAATATTCTAACATTGGAGCCGTAGTTTCTCTTAGAATATTAGCTGGTCAGGTAAAATTATCACTATCTGTTTTATAGGGTGGATCGAGTAGAATCAAACCAGTCTAATAGAAATCAGGTTTAAATAATAATAATAAATAAATAAATAAAATAAATAAAAAAACCTTAGAATTCGACATGTGTGGCTGGTAATAAACCAAACTACGATGAACTTTCCACATCCAAACTTACAATGTGGTTAAAGGAACAAGTGTTTATTCTTAATAAAATATCTGGTTTTTTTTTTCCTAATTTTCTATAATATCCAGATTAATTTGAAACATCTAAATTATTAATATCCGATTAGAATCTACACATTAGTTTAATAAGCTTTTAAGCACATATATGCTTAAACTCAATCAAAGGAAATAAGAACGCTAGTCTCAATGCCACATTTATATAAATACATTAGTTAACTCTGCAAATTCAGTTCATAATTCAGGCCCATAGGCAACATTTCAAGCTATAATTGAAAAAAACCACGTCTCATTGCTTATATAATACACAAGAACCACAACTTTGCAAAGAATATTGTTATCTGAGCACAAGAAACCTTGGTGGTTTATCACTTTATCTGATAACAAATATAAATTCAAATGGCTTTTTACCCATCCAACACTTTCAAATGACTCTCAGTTTATAGATAGGGGTAGAAAAGTTTTTTTCAACGATTTTGTGTGGATGTTCTGTCGGATCCATGTCTTTGGCGGAAGCTGCTGGTCCTGATGCTTGGATCCGAAGAAATGCTGGCACTCTGGTGAAGTGGGCCCCACACGGGCTCTCTGTCGAGCTGGTTTGAAGAGAATGAAGGTAAGTGGTCTCTGTCCCATGAATGAAAATGTGTCAGAACTGGGTTTTCAGGTTCCTGGAAATTACGACCAGATGAGCCTGATGGAAAGAAGTAGAAGCCGCTGGATTGCTCAGGAGATTGGGCCATTGGGCCAGATGGAGCCATAGCGCGGTGACTGTTGGATCTTCTAGAGCTAGACATAGCAGGGGCCCGCATTGCTGCTACATTGCTTGGGTGTTGTTGGTAGTATGCTTGTAATGCTTGGACTCTGTCACGAGAACGAGCAGTGCTACCAGGGTAAGGAGGAACCATTGAAGAAGTAGCCGAGCTTCCAGCTCTAGGACCAGAGCTGCATAAGAAGTAAAATTATGTAACGGTTTAAATTGGAAAGATACAGTTTAAATTAGATGTGATCTCCATTACATATAGTTATACTATAGTATAATGTAGCGGTTGCATACTTGCATCAGTGCTTTACTCATGGTGTAATAAGCCAAAAAGAGTCCCAATCATTTATCCCCACTGGATTGGCTTGTTACACCACATTGCGACTTGAAAATAACTGTTACAAGACTTTTCCTCCTCCATACATTACGAAAAGGAAAAGTATTTAAAATGGCTAAAAATGTACCGACACTCCAAAAGTTATAGTCCAATCTCCTATTTTCAAACCCTTTTCCAATCATAGGCTGAAGCAAATAAAACTTCGTTATAAATTTAAGGCATACCTGTGACCAACAAAAAATGGCCCTGAAGGGCGCATATAATATCCTGATCTCATCAACTCAGAATTGGCTCTAGCAGACCTTTGAGTAACAGGAGGGACCGGCTGATCAGCATCACCTGCACGATTGCCATTTGCAGAAAAGGGAGGGGAATGGTGGTCCCAACTCTGATAGTGAAGATCAACGGCAGGGAAGGCATATGGAGTTGGAAGCTCATTTGGAACTGAGGGGGGATTCCAGTGATTGTTAAAGGTAGAAGATTCAGAAACACTTGAAGAAGAGTTTGAAGACGAGGGATGAACTGGTCCAACGTAAGCAATGTAAGGACACGGATGTGAAGCAGATGACACAGCGGTGTGTTCGGAAAATATTGCATGTTGCCCCAATAAATCGTGATCTGCATTACAGATAAATTAAAGTCAATTTTGTTCGTTAGGTCTGTGCATTGAATAACAGGGAAGAACTTACACGAACTTGATGAAAATTCACCTTCCCTGTCATGGAAAAAAAGGAGGAATAAATAAGGAACTATCAAACAATACATAATTTATTTTACATTAAGACAACTAGAAATAATCCAAAACAGAAACCAAGAAACTTAATTCAGAAAAGGAAGATCAGATGGTATCAGAAATATGTGAGATCATATGCTTACTCAAATGATGAAGCAAGTCGGGTCAAGCTACCAAATGGGCACCAATGAACTCCAAAAGACTACAGAAGAGAGTAAGAAGCCAAAATCAAATAAAAAATAAGGCAAGAAACATATAAACCAACCACGTTACTCTCTACGAACCGTATATAAGCATATACAACTATTATTCTTGTTCCTATTTAAAATAAAGGATTAAACAACCCTTGCCCCCTCTCTAAACAATTCAATCAAGGTGATATAGTCGTTGTGTGTCCCACCTAAAGCTAATCCTTTCAAGAAGAGCTAAGGATAAGTTTTCATTTATATTATATCTACTTTTTTTTTTTTAAAGTTTTAGTTTCCTGGTGTGCTACTATAAAAATGTAAGAAACCGTGAGTAAAGCTTTGTAACAGATACTAATTTCCCTTTTAAATTCGGAGAAGGAGCAATGTAGTGTCAGCACCTAATTACATGATAATAACGACGTTTCTGATACTTCAGTAAGGTCTATTGAATTAAAATTCATTGGTAAATGTCAAAATATGATCTTTGAAACCAAATGAAGTACACTGACATCCAACCTTTCAATCAAAAAGAGTACTGTACTCTTGGCTTAATAGTTCATTACATGCCAGTCAGAATCAGTTTCTGTTTGTTTTCCTACAAGAACAGTGGGAACTTCTTTCTTTCTTCCCTCTAACATCCATCAATATTCTACTAAGGATAACCTAAATATATATTTTGATGACAACATTCATCATTAAGCTGCTGAGAAAGCCATCATCAAATATGGAAAATTGAAAAAACTACCTAAGAGCGGAGCTTACATGAAATTAAAACTAAACGTGGAACTACATAAGAAAGAAAATATAAATTAATTAATGAAAAATTGATTACTAACCATTTCCGAGAAACTTAGATCATAAAGATCCTCATCATGAGTCCAGTCTTCCATGTTGAATTCAGGAAATGAACGACAGCCATTAGCATAGAGCCATTGGCCTTTCTCAATCTTCCGACAGTTAGGACATTGCATTGCTCCCTTTATATTAAATGCCGAGCCGATACAGTCTGGGAGAAGTATGACAAAATAATCATAGGAATAAATGAAAACAGAGAGAGGTAATTATGTATAGCAAGTCAATGGACAAACTTGAGCACCAAAAGAAAGAAAACAAAAGGCAACATGTTCTATTCGCACAAATACGATAAAAGGGCGCATCAATCTTCGATGTCCCAATGGATGAACTGTTACGAGCCATACTTGGCATTAAAGTAGTACTTCACAGAAATACAATAACTCAAGAGACAGGATTTCACAGAGGTAGTAGTATAACCCAGAAACAGTTTATGTGAATATTACACAAAGGTAAAAGAACCTTGCCACCCGAGATTTTAGCTTTAAAAACATGGATTTCAGCTATAATACCAACTTGGGACGGTAAACAATAACAACTGAAAGGAGGAAATAAAGAAAACAACCTAAACAGTAAGTACAGTAGTTTTTATTTTAATTTTTATTCTTATTTTTAATTGTCAATTCTATTTTGTGAATAAAAAGAATTGGAATAATCTAGATAAGTGGTATTTCAATTGATTTACTTCTAAATCAGTTACTGAATTATAAATTTAGATAGTTCATGGGTTCCCTCTTTGAGCCATCTATTTTGTCAAAACCATTACCGTAATGTCTATACACAAATATTTACAAATATTTATTGAGCAGATTCGATTTCATTTGTAGACTAAAAACACCCCACTCCAACTTTTTAAATGAAAATTCGCAAATTATAGTTAGTAGTAGTAAGGAGGCACAACAAATTCACAAACGACAAACCAGTAAGTAATCTTTATACCTAAAATCAGAAGGCGTTCCATTGTCAAACAGCTAGAAGTGGGATGAAAATTTGTCCATAATCTCAAAAAGATCTTTCCAATGCACCAAGAAAACACCAAATCAAACTATATAAACTCAACTAGATACTTTAAACGAGAAACATCCAATTGATATATATCATTAGAACAACTGCTACATAATAATTCAGCCTGAAAGACTTAAACAAATGGGAAAATTGATCATCTAATTGGGGAATAAAACAAACAGCTCCAACCAAGCATCATAGAAGAGCTTTGTCAGATGATACCCATTGTAAGTCCACATTTTCCCCAAGTTTTCTGATGAACCAAACAAACCGTAACCACAAATTGATCATCTAAACTCGTCCTCAACCAAATGATCAAGATCAAAACCAGATCTCAACAATTCAATTTCAGACAAAACAAAACCACAACGAATAATTAGAAAATTCAAGTTTCGAATTCTACCGAGATGAAATTGATGACCGCACTGAAGCGTGGCCCACGATCTCTCCCCATTATCGAAGGCGACGACCTCAAGACATATCGAGCACGAAACTGAACCGAACGACTTTCCCCCTCCTCCGCCATATCCACCAGCTCCAATAACATCATCGACAGCTACATCGACATCGGTACCCAACCCCATAATCAAATTCCGGAAAATCGCAAACCTCTTAACCCTAATTCATCCGACAAAACGCAATTACCATTCAACGAAAAGAAAAATTCCCCATCGCAACCTCAGACGGACAACCTCTCCGACCGACCAGAAACTCCGCAGTAGATTCCGGGTCTACGAAACGTCGTCTTTAGAAAAAAGCACATGCCCTTCCAGAACGAAATTGGGTTATTTTCAGTTTGAGAGAGAGAGAGAGAGAGAGAGAGAGAGAGAGAGAGAGTCTCAGACAGACAAATTATATTACTTTCTTAGAAGCAAAACGTGAAAAAAGGAAAAGGACAAAAAAAAATCGGAATCTCAGGATGGTGGAACCTCCTGGACCGTCGGATTCGGGTTGGATTTATAGTCGGAGATGGGAATCATGGGATTGTAGAAATCGCTGTCTTCGATTAACGCGGCGCGCCTTCTGATTGGTTGATTTGTTTCTCTCCATTTCCCGTTGGAAAGAAATTTAAGTATTAATTTATTGTATTATAGGAAATTTGTATTAGTTTTGGGCTTAGGACTTTTTGGTTGGTCCGTGTTTAGATTGGGCTGGAGGTGGGTTAGCCCACACTTTGGTACCGGGTTGGATCTCGGTGAGTATTAGATTAATAGTTATTTCTGCCCCCAAGAAACAGAAGTGTAGTAATTTATTTTCGTGAAACTTAAATTTCATTTATGACTAAAATTCAGTTTGAGTTCATAATTTCAGTTTGAAGTTTGACTCTACAAATTTGAAAACATACATATACATTCCGAGTTATTCGAACTCTAATTTTAGTCATAAATATAAAGAAAAAAAAATCAATTTAAATTTCTTAAAACTCAAACCGAACATATTTAATCGAAAAAGAAAAAGATCGAGATCGAGAAATTGTTTAATCCAAATTAAATTATATGGATAATTTAAAGATCACTCATTGTATCATTAAGTAGATCTAGTCTACCTTTTATTCATTATCATATATATATTGCAAGCATGGGATTTTCCTCTCCAGTAGAAAACAAGAATGTCTACCCAAAATGAGTTGGGATTGGGACAAAGAATCAATGAAACTGATCATGTGGGGGTTACATTTCCTCTTCTCTCAACTTATCATACCCATTAAAGAGATCAATCAAGATCAAAATGTTCCCTTAAAGAGATGTAAAGCAAAGGAGATGCCAACCATACCCATATTAAGCTTTTACTACTTGGATATTGTAATTAGGTCAAACTTATCATATACTATTTGTAAATAAAATTAAAGTATATATATATATATATATATATATATATATTGTGCTTAACATTGTTCTATTCATTATGAAGATGCTCATCTTCGATGTAATTGAACGGTCAACACATTATGGAGATTTAATCCCTTCATAATTAGTGTGATGATTATATTTTCATCCGAAGTTGTTTTGAGAAAAAGTGTCTTATATGTTTTGTGATTAACTCTTTCTATCAGACTGATCCTTTAAGATAAAACAAATATTATATCAGTTTGTATCAGACCAAATCCTCTACCTAAAAAAATGAAGTCTTGTTATGCAATTTTCAGGCAGGCAAATAGCCATGATCGCTCGGAGTGAGAACGGTTGAGACCATCTCATCCTTTACTAACTGATATATTACCAGCATGCCTATCTGCATAACCTGATCAAAAAAGTGTAACAATGTTGATGATTTTGCCTCAACAATGTTGATATAATATTACCAGCTCCAAAAAGATTTATTTACATCTGCCTATGAAATTCTCAATAAAAAATGTGGGATTCACATCAGCCTTCCTGTATTTTAGATTATATCCCTCCTTCATGAATGATGAGTTGAATTCATCTTCACAATGCAGTACCCATGTGTTGATATTGAATCAAGAATATGAAGGTACGGATTTCTTCCAGACAGCAGAAACTGTAATGATTCATCTGTAGCATCAAAACCATGACTAACTTATATGTACTTAATTAATTATCTATTTAATACCAGCACACCAAGTGCCAAAAAGTCTACCCTGCAATAGTAGTCACGAATTCCAATCCAAAAGCATATTATATAACCAGTAAATTCTTCTTTTTACTGTCATATATATGACCTTTGTCACATTATGAAGAGTTTTAATCCAATAAACAAAGCCAATGTCAATCTTCCATGCACATATTACTTGACCGCTAAACTCGGTCGATTAGAACAGCTCTTTATACACGTATTCTAGATTACCCAAATAACAGGTAACATTATGTCTTTACAATAATATCTACGCACTACTTCACTAGAACCAACAATATAATCCCTATGAGTATCTCTCGTTATAACCCATAAATTCCTACCCATTTCAGAGTGCAAAGATCAGGCATGAAGTCACAGTTCTTATAATCAAGCTCTTCTTGACACTTCAAAATCTCCTACTTCTTTGTCTTCCACTGGATTTTGATTATTTCTACTTTGTTCAACAGGTGGGTCATAAGAAAGTAGTATTGCTCTATTAATTTCTCTCCTTATTTTTCTCATTCGCGCTTTTTTGCAGATGCAGTGGCCAGGATCCCTCAAGTACCAGTGCTGCTATCCACCTACAGGAAAACCGAATCCAGATTTCTACATTCATGGGCTATCGCCAAATCGCAAGCATGCACAGCTTGCAGGTGCATTGGCCATCACTAACTTGCCCGAGTAATACCGGTGAAACATTCTGGTCACATGAGCGGTAGAAACACGGCACATGTACAAAACCCACCTTTGACCAAGAAAGATACTTCAATGTAGCTCTCCAACTGAAAGTGAAAGCGAACCTCCTTCAAACTGTGTAGGTAATGTAATGTCTGCTTTTCAAGTATATGCATGCTTTAGGTTGGCTTACAAACATGCATGAAGGAGCCAGAGTATCGATAATGCGAAACATAAAGCTATCAGGTTTTATATCAAGAATCAAATATGACAGCAACAGATTAGTTTTGAGGAGTTCTTGGTAACAATTTGAAGCGATTAATGACTCAGGAATAGAACCAGATGGGAAATTTTACAGTCGAGAGCTCATAAAGCATGCTATAGAAAGAGAATTTTGACATACTCTAGGAATTCGATGCAGGCATGATGAATTGGGTAACTCTCAGCCCTACCAGATCTATCTGTGTGTTGACACTTCTGGGTCTAAAATTATTGAATGCCCTAGGTTTCCAAGTAGTGGATGTGGTTCAAAGCTCATGTTCCCTTCCTTTTAATTAGGATCCAAGTTCCAGTTTCTCATATGAAAGTTAATTACTTATATGGAGGTTTATTTTACTTTCTCTAAAAGATATATTTGTTAGTGTTTCTAGTTCTATTTATTAATATCCTCCAGCTTCACTACTAGATCATCAATATACTCTAAATATGGTATGAGACAGAACTAGTACCTTCCTGAAAATTATTACAGAAACTTCACCCAATAAAACAAAACTACCCAAGTAATTGCATAACTGCAGCTAACGTACCTTGTAGTCACAACTCCATCTGCTATGAAGATTCAAAAACTCCACGAACAGGCTGTGGAAACTGCCAATCTGGAGTATAATCCGCATTCCTCAGAACAAAAACTCAGAAAATTCTATACCCTGGTAACAGAAAACTGCAATTCTGGATCATAATACTCATGATGCAGGATAATATGGTGTTTCTGTAATGCATAAACATTCACAAAGAAAAAAACACTAAACAATCTAATTGAGAGTGAACAATCCCACTTTGGAGTACATTAAAAAAAACTTGATTGAAACAAGTGTATATATAAAATTTAAACCCCTCACAGTAAATTACATCTGAAACAACAACATATCAATCAGAGGTGAACTCCTCCTGATGTTGGTTCTAACGAACAACTTAAAACTTTGTTCTTGGCTTGAGCAGCAATTCTCAGTGTCATACCGTCTGAACTACTGAACTTGCACATAAAATGTGATGATGGGATCTACGCGTAATAATTTAAGCTCGCCTTCTTCTTGGCCTGAACCTGAATGATCCCTTCATTGAAGTCCTCATGGTTCACCTGAATTCCAACAAAAGAACACAGTTTAACAGATAACATGTAAATCTACCTACAAGTGTGGTTTCCTGGCAAGTAATATAAGCTCCAGAGAAGAACGAATATCTCTCTGTTTGTGGTTTATTTTATTTATTATTTTGTTTATCTACTTAGTTTTTCATTTAAGAACAAAAACTGCAACCGTTTCAAGTGAGAGAGAGAGAGGAAGGGGGGGCGGGGGGGGGGGGAGGGAGGTAGAAGGCACCTCAGTTGCATCACGGCGAAGAGCCAGCATGCCGGCTTCTACGCAGACAGCTTTTAGCTGTGCACCATTAAAATCATCAGTAGACCGAGCTAGCTCTTCAAAATTGACATCTGGGTGAACATTCATCTTCCTTGAGTGAATCTACAATTTCAGTGTTCATAATGATTAAATACAAGTGCAGTAAGTTTCAAAGACTTTTTAAAAGGAGAAGACTTAAAAAAAATAAAAACCTGCAAGATACGGGCTCTAGCTTCTTCAGTTGGATGAGGAAACTCAATTTTACGATCCAATCTACCAGAACGCATTAGGGCGGGGTCCAGGATATCAGCACGATTTGTAGCCGCTATAACCTGCATTTTAGATAAATGATCACTTCCATACCTCAATTAGAGGTCGCCATGTCATTCTGTAAGCTGAAATTGTATTTAAGGTTCAAGACATGCAAATACTACACATGGGTACTAACATCCTAATATCTGTACTGAATATGTTGCTGCAACCAACTAAAGCTAAAATAATTAATTTAATAAAGGACAAGAATAAACCTTAATCCGATCATCACTACTAAACCCATCCAGCTGGTTGAGCAACTCTAACATGGTACGCTGCACCTCTCTGTCCCCACTTACTTCACTGCACCAATGACAAGCATAATCCTCATAAGATTTTTTTTTAACAGATTTCAGAAGTAGAAAACAGTCTAAAAAATCTACACTAGAATGGAAGCCAGTCAGCATCTAACCTATTGACTACTTGGAAATGAATTACCATACCTGTCAAATCGCTTTGTACCAATTGCATCAATTTCATCAATAAAAATGATGCAAGGAGATTTCTCTTTTGCAAGCTGAAATGCATCACGGACAAGTTTTGCTCCATCCCCTATAAACATCTATAAAGTCCTAAACTAAATCAGCAATGGCCCACATAAACTGACTAAAGGCAGTAAATACAGCACGAATTCAATTCCACAACATCAGGAACTAAAAATATCATAATTGAGCTAAACATTTAATAGAACAATTGTGCAAAGGTACAGGGAGCGAGTTTCTATACAGTCTAGTATCAAAGTACTTTTTACGAGAATGCAAAAGTCCTAGAAGCACTATGAAATTAGAGAAGGTAGTAATCAAATCTCAAAGCCAAGATAGAAAAGGGAGGAAAATGTCAAAATTTATATCTTAAACATAATTTCAAAGGTTATACCTGGACAAGTTGTGGGCCAGCTAGCTTCAAAAAAGTGGCATTGGTTTGTGCAGCACACGCACGGGCCATTAAAGTTTTCCCAGTTCCAGGAGGTCCATACAAGAGCACTCCCTTGGGAGGACGAACGCCTAATTTTTGAAACCTCTCTTTATGGGTCATGGGCAAAACAATTGCCTCCACAAGCTCTTGGATCTGTTGCAAAATAATCAAATCAATGAAATATTATCACCCATTAGCTCTGAGAATCAAATGAAGAAACACTTGAAGTCTAAAAATTACCTGCTTTTCCAGCCCTCCAATGTCATTGTAGTCTTCAGTTGGTTTTTCATCAACCTCCATAGCCTTTACTCGAGAATCGTACTCAGATGGCAGAGTGTCCAAGATAAGGTAGCTATCCTTATTTACTCCAACCAAATCACCGGGCTTTAACTTATCAGGATCGACTAGTCCAACAACTGGCAAAAAGATTGTCTGCAGCCAAGGTCATATGTAATTTTATGGTTCTTAGCTCAGTTCACAAAAATGTAGTAAACAGAATGTGAACATTAGAAAAATTGTTTATAAATTGATATATTATACAAAAGCTACACTTTTTTTTTGTCAACGCATTGTAGATTGGGGAAACATCCATCAAGAATATGGTGGGGCTCACCTGGCGAGTAGATGTTTTCAAGACAACACACTTCCCTTTCCTTTGCGAGTCGAGATCGATGTTTGCGCCATCTTCCTCAGCCTCATCTTCAGGGTTCATTTCCAGAATCTGAACAAAGGCAATAAATTGAAAAAAGACATCAAATATCTTAACTTTTTCGGCTTGAGCCACTATGTAAACGTAAGATATCAATTAAAACCCTCTCTCCCACCATCAGAGATCATAATTTTCTAGTCAGGACATACCCCGGCTATATTATAGAATTAAAAAACACGAATTTCACTTCCTCCCCATAACCTTCTAGCAAAGAGGAAAAGAAAAAGATGAAACATTTCCGAAAGTACCTCAACAATGTTGCCAACCAAGTAGGGCAACTGCTTATTGAGTTTTATCTTCTCCTGATTCTCTTTTATCTTCTCCTTATATGAATCCAGCTCCAGGGTTGTTCTTTGCAACTCTTCCTTCAATCACAAAACACTCACATTAGTAATCAGAACAGACAAACCAAATTAAAGCAATTAAATACTATTGAAGCTGAAAATTGAGCTCAACACACACAACATCCATATGTATACACATATGCATATATAGAGTGGGTTAGGTCGGAACCTTAAGGATTCGAATCTCGTTTTCTAGCAGACGCGAAGCCCTAACAATGTCGTCGGTGGTCATGGAAGCAAGCTGGTCATCGTCCAAGTTCGTATCCTCAACCATGGAAGTCGCCATCGGGATCTTGCGAGTAGAATTAAAGTGGAAAAGTGCTTCGGACGAGGAAGAGAGAATCGCAGCGAGAGATAGAGAGAGCAAGCGGGTGAAGCTTTCAACTTGTTCCCGAAGAAAAGAACAAGAAGTAAAATGAGAACTATTACGACGTGTAGATGGGCCAAGCCGAGAGGACTCTTCTTCTTAGTTGGGCTAAAAGTTTCATTGTTGGGGACTTGAAGACTTAAAGTAATACTTTTGGCCCTTATACTTTTATATATATTTTGAAACTAGTCCCTATATTTCAAATTGTACCCATTTAAGTCCTTAATGTTTACCAAGTGTCTTACCTTTGACAGATCAAAAAATTTAAAAATTAGAATTGCTTGTGAACTTTTTTGCTCTATGCTCAATTCAGTTTAGCTCAATTGTCAAGCGAACAAATATAGAATTTATTTCATAGTAAAACTAAAATACAATCCCGGATTCGGTTTACGACGAAAAAAGAAAAAACACGGCACGAATTCGAAAAGAAAGAAAGTATATACAGGTGAGAATTTAAATTACAGATGATATACTGTTTTAACTTAAATGCTAAAAGATGGAATTAAAATAATAAGAAAAGGGAAGCCTAAAGCTTGTTTCATGCAGAAACAGAGAACCCGGGGAAGAAGAATTTATTAGAGTTTCCAGTATATGCCGAGCCAGTGAAAAATGCCGGAAATGATACCCCAGAAGAGAATTTCTCCAAAGATAACATAGAGAAGAATCCCCACTTTTCTCGAATGCCAAACATCAATAAAAACATGCTTTTTAATCCAGTATATCTGCCATAGACAAAGCTCTTACATTCAGGGGAAAGTAAAAGAAAAAGATGGAGATAAAAATAAGATGGGAAAGAAAACAGACCAGGGTGTTATGGGGATCATCATAGTACCACCCATTGATGAATCCGGCAAATATGCCTTCAGCTGCCATAACGTACACGAGCATAGCATTCATACCAATCCATTCTAATGGTAGAAATGCATACTTTAATCCCCAAATGTCGACCTATCGTGGTTTCAAAAGCTATAGTTTCAATTAACATAAGTCCAAGAAGATCTAATCAATGCTAAATCACATGGACCCGATTCTGACTCGTTATAGTAATGGAAAATGCATTTATTTTTTTAGGAAAGAAAAAAAATACCAAAGTGTAGAAGGCTGAGAAGACTAATGCAGCTGCTCCGGATGTAACACAAACATAGCTAAATGTATATAATTGTTTATTCAGAGGAATTGCTGCATTTTTTATTAGGAGAAAAATTAAGTTTTTAGGAGAAATAAAAGAAGAAGATAACAGAGTAAGTATGAGGGATTCTTTAGTTCTCACCATGTGAAAAGTGAAGAGCAAGTCCTAAAACGAGTAGAATAAGACCCATCAGAATGAAATGTTTCAACCTGTGCGAATGATCCTGTGATTAAAACGAATTATCAATAGAAAAAGGAAAAGGGGGGAATTAAATGTGTTAAGCACTTAGAACACAGAAAGAACTAACCTTCAAATGTACAATAACATGACCAAAATGCACTCCGATAATGGTGGAGAGAATAGAAGATATTGAGCTGCATTTGTGAATACACCATATATTTAACAAAAAACAACAAAAAAAGAAAAGAGAAGGAAAAAAAAATATTAACACAGGTGGTAGGTTCACGGCAACTCTATTACAACAAATTTTGTATCAAAGAAGCATTCTGAGACTCATACATGGGTTTTCCAAGTATTTATATAGATAATGACCTTAAGATTCCTTCAGGTTCAAAAGGGGCATGGCACCATGAAGGAGCATAATTTCCTAGAGGACCCTCATATGGAGAAATCTCGGTACAAGCCTGCATTACTTTTTAAATTAGATAACAGACCAAGATAGATGATAAAGTTTCTAGCAAGTATAAAATGCAATCTAAAGTACATGGTAAAACATACTTTAGATCTCCTCCAAGCTGGATGCTGATACATGTGATTGATTCCTAGCACTTCTCGGTCTATATAACCAACTGCATTACAAGGAGGATCCAGCTTCCCTCTCACTCCACATGCTACCTAATTTCAACAGAATCGATCAAAATGTTATTCTGTACAAAAGTTGTTATTCTTTGGTCTTTTCATCTCAAGAGAAAGATCATTCCAGTGAAAAAAATGGCAGGAAAAAAAAATGCCATTTTAGAGAAATTGGATAATTATAATTTACAGAGATTAAGGTTTATTACGCTCTTACGGTGAAATTTCTCCCATAATCAATACTCTCTCGGTCATGAACAGTGAAATGCCAATCAGGAATGTATGTTCCGTAAATTACAGCCAGGTAAATAATGAGAATACAAACTCCGAAAAGCCTGAATATACAAAAATGAAAAGAAAAGGTCATTATTGTATATGAGGAGGGAAAAAAAATAGAACTTTTACTTACCAATGCCAATAGTACGACTTGAATATAGAGAATGGGCCGGGCTCTAGTTCATTGGACTGTGCTTTTGTTGAAAAAATTTCTACTAGTGCCACCACCAAATATGCGAGAGCAATTCTCTATAACAGAGTAAGATTACCACAAGGACCGATAAATTAAATTTTTTACTAAACATACACTTTTTAAAGAAAGTATAAACATGGAGATTAAACCAACCTGAAGAATTCCACACCACCTTATCCTTTTCATGTCGACACCATATGTTAGTTTGTCTGGGGCATGTGAGTAACCCCCTTTACAGCACAATCAAAGCAAAGTCAAAGAAATTTAATGGTCCATTTAAGTAAACTGGGTTTTTTTGTTAGGATAGGCATCTGACACAAACTAGAGTTATGTGGCCTCAAACTGGATTTTATAAACCCAAACTTAGCTAGGATCTAAGGATTTCAATTTTTGCAAACATTTATCCAATGTAAAAATTCCAATAATTGTGAATATGATAAGACAAAGTTGAAGAATAAAAGTTGACCTTGTAACAGAAGACCCCAAAAGAGGAGCTTGAGAGTTCGAAGAATAACTTTCCTGACTGCCATAAGCCGACTAGGAATTCTCTAATTAAAAACTCATCAAGAGTTAATAAATTGACAAAATGATAAACAGCCCACTTTTGTTCCTCGTGATTGAAGTATAATTAGAACATAGTACCAACCTTGAAGGCAAGTGAAATGGCCATCCCAACAATGAAGAGAAAGAAGGGCATTACAAAATCAGCGAGATTGCAACCATTCCAAGGCGCATGCCCTATGACAGGCCATTCTCCCCCTCCATCATCAACCAAAATCATCAACTACACTTTAAAGTTATTCATTTTTAAAAACTTCCATAAATCAAACATTCTACAACGTTCAATTTCTCCATATATTGAGAGTGGTGAGCCAAAGCTATAAATGAGCACCGACTACTTTACCACTCAGGGTCAATAGCATTATTTTGCATAAGTTTAGGTGTGATCATTCAAGCCAGCAAAATTCATACTTGAGTCCAATAGAACTCCAATTCAAACTTAATAAGAGCCTCGATGAGTTGTTGAGCTTGATCTTGCTTTATCTCATTCACTACATGTTCATTTCCTCAAAAAAAAAAAAATACATTTAACCGATTATCTATCCATCCATTCTCAAGCTTGAGCTAGAATACACAAAATCATACTTGAGCTAAGCACCTCATATAACTATTTGGTGGAGCTCAAGCTCAAGTATAAGCTGGTCTCAGTAGTAAGAGAAAAATGCTTACAAAAATGGAAATCAGAAAGTCGAGCTGAAGTGAAAGAGCAAGAAACCCAGTGAAATAACGGAAAAGCTAGGCGAAACCCAGAAGAAAGAAAATGGAACCAAAAAAGAAAAAAAAAAAAAAAAGAGAGGATAAGATGTATATTATACCGCGACGGTGAGGCCACGAAAGATGTCGAGAGAAGAAACCCGCTTCGATCTGAATGAGATTTTTGAAGTGGAGTCGGAAATATGGGGCTCCGACGCGACGAGATTGTGGCGTGGAGAAGTTTCCGCTTTGATTTCCGCCATCTGATTTCCAGCAAGGTGGTGAAATTAATTTGCAGAGAGTGATTGCTAAAAGGGAGAAACATTCGGTCGCTGTTTTGACTGACTGATAAAAGTCACGCGTGTCCAATGATTCAATTTTATCTAATTTTTAAATTAACTCAAAATCTTTCTTTTCTTTTTTCTCTTCTTTTAAGCCACCATTAAAACGGGTTACGAAGATTCTGTGAAAAACAACATCAAATTTTGTACTAAAAGGATTCTGGTCAGCAAAGAAAATTGAAACCCATCTCTTATGGTATTATCATCAGAGTATGCGCTTCAACAAGTGGGGCTTTGCTTTCTTTATAACAAAGCAAGAGCCTCATGGAGCACAAAATCTTGTCTGATTTGGCTAATATATTTCATCATTCCAGATTCCAGATTCCAATTTCAAAACCAAACATTACAAGTACAAATCGATTACAATTCACAACTACAAAATCTTCACTTCCCCTTTCAATGTCGTTTTGAAACCCGAGATTTTAAAAACAAAGAGAACAAAAAGATAAAAACACCAAAGAGGAAATAGAAATGCATACTGTATTTGAAGAAAGTGTTTGGTTGCCCTCCTTTTATAAGGAGGCGCTGGATTGCTTGTGGTTGGTAAAATTTAGGGTTAGGGTTTGAAAAAGTGAAGCATAATGAAATGTATACTGTCTTTTAAGCTATAGCATCTAGATATGTAGAAACTTTGATAGATGCATTTACAGTAGACCAATTTATACTTAACTGCCTATGTTATTTTTATGCTGATACATCATAATCACATCAAATTTTACCATCAGCACACAATCTACCTAAAAATTTCTCTACCATTAAACTTTGCCCCTGAGTCAGCTGATCCCAACTCCTGATAGAAGAGGAGGTCAATTGTCAGCTGATCCCAAGTACGAATAAAGGAGGTGAATGCATGTTAGAGGTTGATTGTGTGCTTTAATTTGCTGATATCGTTTGAAGGCTGTTTTCAACTTTTGTGAAGAAAGTTTCGAAATTTTGATTCACTTTCCACAGCACGTCTTTACAAACTCACCCACATTCTTCTTTTTTTCTTTTTTTTTTTCAATAACTCATAAATAATGACTACACAGAAAAAGAAGTCACAGTGAAGAGAGAAAACTCTTACAAAGAAACAAAAACCTCTCAGGACAGATTGGAGAATGATCGGCTGCAAGTTTACTATTCCGTACGAACATGAAGTAAAGCCCGGAAGATGAAACAAGTGGACCCCACAATGATGGCTCAGCATGACAGAAGTTTTTTCAAGAATGTCGAATCACTGCGTGAATTCAAGGTCTCTTGGTTTAGCCCCAAGAGAAAAACAGAAGCTCGTCTCTTTGCTTGTTTTTGGGTATATTCACTTTCCAACGCCAAGTTCCTTTGCAATATCTCTTGTCAGGCTAAATTGTGAGGTATTATGCCAAGGAAATAAGGTTCTTGTGACGGGAAGTTTCCGACGAAGATCCTGTAAGATAATCCTTACAGAGTTATACAAGTCTGTAAAATAGAGAACCTTGAAACCTAAATCTCCTACAAGGTTAATCATTTTACTGTTTTCATAGAGATGCAATTAGAATCTTCCTTTAGTGGCCAGTGAAGGAAGATAAATGAAAAAAAAAAAAAAAAGGCTTCTTGTCTTGATTTTCCTTCAAAGACTGATGACAAGAATGACAATTACGATGGAAGTGATATCAAATTGTCTTTGCAAGACTTCCGAATGATTTTCATTTACATTTGCTACCACCAGAAAGAAAAAATTTACCTTGAAAGTGGTATCTGGCAAGTGTAAATAGGATGCCTGTCAATTGATAACAATCAGAAAGGAAATTCTCAAAAGTCAAGAATTAACATTGTTTTTTAAAAAAAAATTGCTATAGGAGAAAAATTCAGAACCTCAAGAGATGCCATGTACTCTGTCTCATGGTGGCGGACAATACTAGCAAAGGTAACTGCACAGTCTTCAGGGGACTGAAATGAATGCATCAAAATATCAAGTAAACATTAAACATCGTGATGGATTCTTAATGAATATGACTTTAAGTAACCATTAAACATCTCTTTTACAATAATAAATAAATGTACAAGATGAATACAACCAGTATGGTACCATTACATGATTCATGATCTATTAGCTTATGATTATGGGTAAGCAGTAGAAACTGAAATTTCAGTAGACCAGTACCTAGATTTGATTTTAGGGAACTTAAGTATATTAAGTGTAGGTTTTCCTCTTAGTTAGATTGGACCTAAATTTATTTATGTGGATCCAAATGCCATACTGAATTTTAGAATCAAACTAGCATTTGAAAATCATACTGAAATAGAACATCTTTGAGAGATATTGGCTAGTCAACTATTTAAGAGTACTTTTCAGGTTGCTTTGGAAGGATCTGCATCAGATCATCCTCTATATGGTATATTGAGCATTCTGCATAATTTTAACAGGAAATAAAAGAGAACGATAAGAACATTTCTTTAACTTAGTGACAACCTGAAGGACAGTCGAATCATTACATTCATGTTTTGCATCTAACTGAACATTCCCTTCCTCAAAATAATGAGCCCCGACCTGAAAGGCAAAGAGCAGGAAAACAAAGTGCATGTAGGTTTAATAAGCTAACGCAAAAGAATAGATATTGAATTGTGAAGGGAAAGTATCTATCATAAACGAGAATTTTTTAACAGGAAGTACCTGCAATTTCCCTTTTATTTCCAGCAACTGGATATCGTCTTTGAACTCAATGTTCCATATAGACCGCCAACTTCCGTTGCTATATATAACATCAAACAAAGCAGTCATCATAAGATAACATAAACAAGTATCTCTGGCAACTTGTAATAAGATCAAGATATAGAGCATGGTAACGGAAAATTCCCCACAAGTATGTGCTGCTGCAAGTATAAAGAAAGTCACTGCAGCATATTATATTTAATTCACGCACCAGAAATTCTGTGGGCTATTTCTAACAGCACATATCACCACAGCAAGCTCAAAACTGGATCCAGGTCCCTCCCCATCTTTTCCATTAACACAGTAAACCGAGCAAGTACCTTTAGGATAAGCTTCACCAACATATCTAACAATTTCTGCATCTATTGCACACCTGCCAGAACATAACATGTCAGCTACATAGATCTTTCCCAATGCATACTCTATTAGATTTAGAATGTCAGATACTTATGTTGGATGCCCCAGTGTAGGGTCAAATTTTAAAATTTGTTAGCCAGATGGTTATTGGAATTTTTTTTTTTCATGTTATTTCAGTGTGGGTGTTGTGGGGGGAGGAGAGATCAGTAGAGTAAGAAAGAAAGAAATATTAACATTTGTAGCCATAAATTAGCTAACCTACCTGAATTCCTCAACATATGCAGATGGAAGTTCCTCATCCAAAGCTGGTCTCACTTTTGTACAGACCTAGCACGTTTCAAACAGTATAATTAGGAACAAAACTTACGGAAAGTGAGAACCACCAGGGATAATGTTTAGGACCTCAATTATAAGTGTGTTTGTACAGCTAAACTCACTTTACAGAACATACGGTCTGCTATCATTACTACTAACGTAGAACATACACAGTCTGTTATCATTACTACTAACGCTGCTACCCTGTTACCTACATAATCCAAGATAAGACTGTAACTTACTTGCTTAGCATGGTTGACAGTGGCAACTTGTGCAGTCCTAGGATCCAGGAACTCATTCTCATTAATCTCACTGAAAGAAGAAATTATCACCTGCAAAGACATTTTGACCAAGACTACATTATTTGGCAATGAAGAAAACTAACTAACTAAATGATAAATTAGTAAGGTGGCAGTTCGTATCAACTAATACTAATGGTGACCCAAATGCTCAATTCACTAACTATATACTATTTTTTTAGCATTCCATATATTAACAAGGTCAGTTTCACTCGCTTCAAACACAATCCTTACAACCTGAACAATTAGACATTCAACCTATACCAAAATGAAAGTTCAGAGCTCTAGCAGTTAAGCTATCTACAAGCTAATTGAGGCATGCATATAAGAGTAAGATGCTTCTTCTGTCATAAGATGAATTGATAGAAATGGGGATTTTTTTAACCAACCGATCTTACATCTCTGAAAAGATTATAAGCACAGAGCAAAATGCGACAGAGGACTAGGACAAAACAGGGTCAAGTGACTCAGCTGCATCTATGAATTACAAAAATGGAAACTCATGCATTGGGTACTCAAAAATCTCTGCCCCCCTCAAAATAACCCCTAAAATCACGAAGTGAAACGTTTTCGAACATTTACATCACCGATTCGTCCGGGCATTTCGAGGCAAATCATGTGAGATTTGTTGTATATCGGGAATGCCTCTGTGGCAGCTTCATCGTATAATTCGTCGTCTTTCAAAATCGTTTTCACATCTGGAAAAAAAAAAGACATTCGAAAAGTATATCAGAAAAAAGATGCAGACAGATCATATAATTTCTTTTAAGAAATTTTTTTATTGAGGACCTTTAGCAACGTATTGGATTTCGCCAGCAGGAGAGTTAAGCAGGAACCACTTCGCGATCTCCTTCTTCTGCTCATCGCTAAGCTCAGCTTCTTCGTCCGCCATTTCTGCTCTCTCTCTCTCTCTCTCTCTGCTTCGAGGTTGAGAGGATTTGAAACTCGAAGGGGATTGGTATGGGGAGAGTGGTGGAGCCCTGGAGAGGGAGACAGGGGAGGGTATTTTTGGGATTTTCAATGGAGCTAGAAAACAGCTAAGGATCTAGACCGTTTATTTTATCGTTTAGTTGGACCCACAGAATGATTGGATGGGATGGATGAGAAATCAGCGTGGTGCATTACAGGTGATGTCCATTACCAACTACGTGTCGTACCCTCTCGGGTCGGCCCCGGCGAGAATATGTAGGATGCGACGCGTGGACGGGAAGATTTGGATATAAAGGATAGTGGATGGTAACGATCAAGCCATTTTGCCCAATTCTGTGGACCTACTGAATCATCGGATGTGATGCGAGGAACCACTCCAATGTTGTACCACGGATGCACAGAGGAATTTTGGATAATAGGATATAGATTTTTTAACTGGAGTAGAAAATATTCAATTATTTTTCATTTTAAAAAAAAATTATCGTAACTTTTTTATAATTAAAGAAAATCAAATTAGTTTTTAAACTTGAATAATTAACTTTTTTATAATTTAATTTAAATATTATAATAAAAAAAATGAGACTAGAATTAGTTAAAATTTAAAATTTAAAATTTTAATATATTAATTAAATTTAAATAATTTTATATTTAAAAAATATATATTAGTATATATCAAGACATTTAGATATAAATACGTTATACTATTAGCCGTTTGATTTCAATCTCAATATTAATTACTGAATTAATTTTTAATATTAATAATTAATATAATATATAAAATTAACATAAATAATATATTTTATTTATATAAAAATATTTTAAATTAAATAATCAAAATAAATAGATGATAAATAATAAAGGTAATTTTTTCTCCCGTTCTAAACATCATCATCTTGGGCCCAGTTAGTTTGTAATTCATATTGACCGATGGAAATTGCTCTCATCATCTTTTGTATGCTGTATTGCCTCTTGATAAAGGGCTTTGGAAGGCTTCCTCCTCTGTGAATGCTCTGGTTCCTCTCATTAGCCATGTTACCATCATCTTCTTCTTCATCATTGTCATCGAAAGCACACATAACGATCCCGTCTTTGACGAGCTCTTCCTCCATGACCTCGGCCGATTTTGCCGAGTCCGACTTGTTCTTATAGATCATATATAGTATCAGTTGAGCTGATCCCAATCCAAGTCCTATTACATTTGGTACCTAAAAATTATGTGAAAAAGATTTATTATTCTAAATTGAATTTTAATCTTCATGAACCAGCATTGAATAGAAGTCTTAGATGATTAGAACAAACATTAGCTCATTGGTCGGTCCATTAAATCTTTTGTTTGGTTACATGTGGAAAGGTAACAAGGATAGGAAACTTACACATATATAGATGTCCTTGACGAGGATAGAGTAAAAAGACCAAACACCGGCATTTAAGAAAAGGAAAAATGAGAGTAAAAATGGCATGTACTCCACGCTCTTTGTCAATATCACAGTTTTCTGTTACATGCAAAACAAACTTTTATTACTTTACAGTTTGTAATGAGATACACATAGGTGGTCTTAGATAAGAGTTTGGTTCGGGTCCAAATTATATATATTCGAACTCAACTAATCATACAGAATAATATCAATATGTTGATGCCAAGAAAATCCATCGTCGAAAATTTCGGAAAATTAACATTAGTTATAAAGATCGAAATCGAAATCGGGTTTCGATATATTTAACTTTCGGCAAAATGTAACTAAAAATATAAGTAATGCGGATATGTCAAAAAGTTAAAATGGCTTTCATATTATAAAATAAAATAAATATATGCTAAGGAAACTTATCTGACTTCTAACTAGGCGGCGGATTAAAGTTAATCTAGATCCGACTTTTTTTCAACGTATTTACTAACGAGTGGAACTAATATCAACAAAGAACAATGATAATAAATAAAAGCGGAATTAAATATTCAAAGACGAAAATGAATGAATAAGTAAATAACATTTTAATAAAATGATATAATTAAAAGTAATAAATCTAATTTATTATAATAAATTAATTTTAAATTAACTCTACTCCTATGAAATTAATAAATTAAAAGTTAAATGAACAAAGAATAGATGAAGATGTCCAATCCAAATCGATAGATTGAGACTATCATTTAGGTAAGAACCCGATATTCTAATTACTAATTCCGAAGAACGAATCTAAGAAAAAAATATAATTCCCAAATGAATTAAAAAAGATACTTATCGAAAGATCGAAAGAATTTTGTCGGAGTTTGGTATTTGATGATGGATATTTGGGGTGTATGTGGATGTCGGTTGATCTTTTGTGCTTTTAATCTATATCTTATATTTATAGACAAACGACTTGATAACACAATCATAAATAAGTTGAAGTCAACTTTCCACTCCCCCATTTTAGGCGCCACTCATCCACTTCGTGGGCCTCAACCTCTTTTGTTGGTGAATGGTTATTTGACTCAACTTCTAATCGAGTCCGGTCGACTTTGGTTTTAGGTTCATTGAAACAATTTTTCCCTCACTTTCATATAATTTCGGCCAAGTCTTCATGGATGGATGGACATAATTAGTCGGCTTAATTACAATCGACTCATATTTTATTTTAAGTCAATAAACCAATCACGTATCAACATGTATCCATAATATTTTCATTTATCAATAGATATGTCTCCAAAAAATTTTAGCGTCAAGAAAATCTATAATTCAATTTAACTATACATAAAATATTATATCAAAAGGAATTTATATCATTTAATGACGTGGTATTTTATGAATGATTAAATCAAGATTTAAATTAATTTTAAAAATAAGATTTTAATCTTAAACTTAGTTCACCTTAATAAAAATATGTTATGTTATTTAAATGCATCTCTTTCATAATTACCTTCTTATAAATAAATAAATAAATAAATAAATAAAGAGAAATAAAGAAAATGAGTTGCATAATTAAGAAATATACCATGACAGCTAAAGGAGAAGCATACATCCCCACATTTAAGGCAGCCGATAAGATTCCGACAAAGGTAAGCCTTATGTTTCCATGCAAGGCCAAAAGCGTAGTTCCAATTACAAATCCAAGAGACCCAACATTCACTAAAGCAACCACCTTTAACATAGTAGCCTGTTTATTACCAATTTTTAGGATTAGCAAATACGAATGTAAGTAAATTAATTATAAGAAAGATTAATTGATTAATAAATAATAGAGGTTAATTAAGAAATGACCTTTTTATCCCTGGTAGCATAGAGAAGGAAGAGAGAAACATAGAGGAATTCAAGGACAGCACCGGCACCATTGACAGTGTAGACAAGCAAGCCATCAGGCTTCATTAACCCATAGAATGTCCATAAACTTGCACTCAACAGTGTCGTCACATATGGACTCCCTTTGTAGTTCTCCGTTGACTTCTTCCTCACCACTCCCACAAATGTTTTTCTAATTTTCACACAACCAAATCAAAAACCACAAACATAACTACATTATCAATACATCTTTACTTATTATCCGTTTTTGCTTAATTATGATTAGATTGCGAGTTAAATTATACTTTGCAGTAGGATTAGCATTCTGAGACTAATCGAAGTTCGAACACTTAGTTTATCATCGATCCGGGCTATCAAATAAGAACCGATAACACTAGATTGCATAAGCGTCGCATAATTTTATAGAAATGCAGCTTATATAAATTTTAGTTTACTCAAATGTTAGTTTAAGTCACTCATTTAAATGAGGTTAATTATAAAATGCTTGCAATGTCTTGCGAAGAAGGAGAAAAAAACTATTCTACTTACGTTGGGGAAGCAAAAACCAGTAGTGAAATAACATTGCCTGTTAAGGAAAACAAGAACAGATAAAACAAAAATGGTAAGATTCATAATGAAAAATAAGGAGAGAGAGCTAGGGAGGGAGGGAGGGAGGGAAGGAGGGAGGGACTGACCAAGAATACCGACGATGAAGCTGAGGCTGGCCGCCATTAATGAACTGAGGGGTTAAGACTGAAGAGATTGTGATGATGTAGGAGAAGAAAGTATGTGAAACTGTATTATCAAAAGGGAGTAAAGCAAAGAGAGAAATGAATCAAAAGATGGTGGCCCGTACTTGTTGATGGTGATGATCAAGAGTGTTGCAGATTGCGATAGATAGCTAGATGGGGTTGATATATATATATATATATATATATAAATTTTCAAGTAATTAAGTCATTTTACATAAAAGTTTAGATTATCTACAATCTTTCCCAAGAGGCTTGCTGTTTGACACGTTTACTCTTACGTTTTGTTCTTTTGTGTTTGTAATTTGTAATAATGGCGGATTGGACCACCCCCCCCACCTCTTTCTTCTACTGGAAAGTTCATGTACCTAAGTATGTATATGGTGATGTTTATGCATCGATCGGAGTAAAAGGCGTTCTAATTGAAAACATATTGGAAGGGTGAATAAATTGTGACAGATTGTTTGAAATAGAGAATCCAAAATCCTTCTTATTATTGTAAGTAGGTTATGGCTGTGAGAGAGAAGAAGATGGTAGGGGAAACATTGAAAATATCTTTCCTTCTTCTTCTTTTCTTATTTCTTATTTCTTTTTTAATTTTATTTTCAATCTTATTTTCTTGATTTAACAAAAGATTTTCCGTGATCAAATTGCTCTCCATCTCCACTAACTTTGCCTATCAAAAGGATAACGCGAGAGAGGTGGGGTTGGTGAGATCAAGAACTAGACTTACATGGAAGTTGCTCTACCGTCCTTCTACGTGTTCGATCAAAAAGTTGGGTTACTTCATCTTACAATATAATATTAACGGCATGTGACATGAGCTAGGATGTGGCACCTCAAATGGTTGAGATTTAGTGTATCTTTAAGTTCGATGAGAATTTTGAATTTGCAATATGTATAAATGGCAAAGAAAGAGTCATCCATCCATCCTAACTCTCATAAATCTTAGCATGGATTAAGTCCAAATATCACATACCTTCTCATCTAATGCAACTTCTCAAATGAAGTAAAGTGGGTTTTGCGTTACTTTTGTTCTTACGTATGTAATAGAAGGTGACATGACTCCATTTTCCTTTCAAATTAAAGGCGTGATGCCATAATATGTTAGATCAATTTAACATACTTTTAAATCGAATCAGAATCGAATCAAAAATGGACCATGAAAAGAAGAAAGCTATGAATTTAGGATGATATAGAGAAGGGAGAAATAAGGCAGGCGAAGAAGAAGAATAAGAACTTAAAGTTTGAATCCAACAAAGATGAAGAAGAATAATGTAGCAAAGCTCGAATCTGACGAAGAAGAACAAGGTTCCAGAATTTAGCGCACGAAGATCGATTTTTCTCCTCCTCTATTCTTCCTCTCTCGTTCATGTTCACGTTTCAAAAACTATCTTTGTTTTTTTAAAGTTTTTATTTTTTGGGTTAGGGTTAATGATGATGGGTTAGTCAGTTTAGTAGTGGGTGGGGTTAACAACGAATCAAGTCGGGTCAAATTTAAAACCTGGTTATGTTAGAAATTGACTGTAAATCTCATATAGGTAAGTTATTGACTAAATGTTTGATAGTTTAGGGTAGTAAAGAGTGCGTTTTTATAGTATAAGGGAGTAAATGGCTAAAAATTAATAGTTCAGGGTAGTAAAAGACCATTTATCTAAATATATATTATCTATAGTCCGTAGATGCTTTGTTTTTATTTTTGGCCAAATGTAGATGATTTGTTCAATTGCACCTATCGGCCTATAAAGATGGATAGATATTAGAGTATTTACATTATATTCTTTATACATTTCTTAAAATTTAACTAATATGATATTTAAATTAATTAAATATTATTATTTATTTTATTAAAAATTTTTAAATAAAAGGGTTAATATTAGAGTATTATTTATTATTATTTTTAATAAAATAATTAATAGAAGAGAAAAAAATAATAATTAAATAAGTTTTAACTTTATTAAACTCATTTTTTAAATTTGAAAAAGAAGAAAATCAGGAGAGAAAATTAGAGTATTAAATAATAATAATAATAATAATAATAATAATAATAATAAAAATAAAAAAGAAAAAAAAAACAAGGAAAATGATAGACAAAAAAAGCAAGTAGAGGAACTAATTGGGCCTTTATAGTTTAAAAATGAAGGTGGCTTGAACTTGTAAGGTGCTAATTGGGCCTTTTCATTTGTGTGGTGTGTAGCGTGTACTCAATCTCTGGCTCTTTTGGGCCGGTAAAAGCCTTTCTTGCATTCCCTTGCCCCACATAATCCACTTAAAAGTACATAAAAGCCCATTATACATCATCGCACCGCGCGGGCAGTTGAAGCTGAAGGTCCACAGATACCTCCTCGCACTCAACTGCAAAACCCTAGAATTCCACCCACCGTTCATAAAAAGCCTAAAACCCTAAAATCTCTACCACTCAGTCTCATTCTTCTCCAGCGGTCGCAGCTTCTCAAAACCTTCAACTAGCGAAAGCTCCATGGTCTCTCTCTCTCCCTCCATCTCTCTCTTTCTAAGTATGTGGTCTGTGCCTAAATCAGATGATGTATACCTAAATCTGCTTGTCAAAGGTCGTCTACATCCCTCTCGCTTGTTTCTATTAATGAATTTCACGTTCATTTCCATGTATTTTAGCTTGTGTCTATGATCATGGATTAAGATACCCGTTTTTATTTAGCTTGTTTAGATCCTTGAAATGCCAAATGGTTGGACTGGTTCTACTGCAATGATGATGTGTTATAATCCCAGCTCTATGAGGCCTTTTGTAGGCCTAGGAGTAGACTAGATTCACATATATCTGAGCGCTGAAAAACATTTTTTTTTTCTTACTGAATTACTGTGAAATCCATTTCTTCTTCTTGTCTGATCCAAGTAGTGATGGACTGATCTTTTTGCAATGATGATGTGATATAATCCCAGCTCTATGAGACCTTATAAAGGTCTAGGAGTAGACTAGATTCACCTATAATCTGAGCTTTACACAACATTTCTCTTGTGCTTATCTAAATTGATATATATTCTTCGTCCAGCAGTGATTTAGTTTTCAAAGGATCATTTTTTCTAACTTTTCATTTGATCTATGTTAGACTGGTCTTTCTGCAATGATGATGTGTAATAATCCCAGCCCTATGAGGCCTTCTCAAGGTCTAGGAATTAGACTGTACATATATCTGGCCCCTAAACAACAATTTTTGTACCAGTCTAATCTGCTTTCATTTTTTGCAGTAAACTAGGGAAGAATCTTCTATAAATTTACGGTGATGTTACTTTGCAGTATTGATTTTTTTATTTATTGATTTATCTCATTAGTAGCTTATGGTATTTCTTTTCTACTTATCTAGGTTTATATTTTCTAAATATTAGATATGGGCATTTCTATGATGATATATATATGTGAATCCCAGCTCATTATGAGACCTTATAAAGGTCTAGGAGTAGACTGTTTCCACATTTATCTGAGCCTTTATAACTTTTCGAGAATTAACTAATTGGATTTTAAGCAATCATACTGACACTACAGTTTCCAATCTTTTTGTTTTCTTTCCAAGTGTATAATATTCGAGCTTCAAGCAATGATGACATATGTGAATCCCAGCTCATTGTGAGGCCTTTTGTAGGTCTATGAATTGACTGTATCCACATTTATCTGAGCCCAACTATTTGTCGTATTTTTTCTATTATTTGGCAGTCTACTAGAATGTTCACTAATGCAGTAGGGTTTCAAAAAAGGCCTTTCTCCTATATGAAAGAGGAACTCCCTTGCAATGGTGAAATATTTGTATCCCACCTCATGATGAGGTCTAGGAATTGACGATTTCCAAATGTATCAGAGCACAAAACTGAATTCATTGTGCTATGCACATTACTGTTCTTTAGTATGTAATCATTTTATATTCTTTAATATGTTGATTTGCACCACAATGTACTGTTCTTGTTCCCAGTGATGCTTCTACTTAACCATGCTAATGCTGATGGCTTATGATTGACTGGTCAGTTAATGACTGAGGGAACTAGCGCGCTTCAATTAGTCACTTGATGTTACACATTTTGGGCTGACTGTATATTGTTTTTCCAGCTATACAGATTCATGGTCTGAAGAACTTATTCATGAGTAAGCAATTTCAATGCAGTCATTCTCAAGCGCTTATTCATGAGCAAGGTCAACAAGCTGCCACTTTTACTTTCCAGACTGATCAAGTTCATGCAAAGCAAAGAGGGTAAGATTGCTGTAGTAATCGGAACGTGACTGATGATAACCGTGCATACGAAGTTCCAGCCTTGGAAGTTACAGCACTTAGGTTCACTGAGACTGCTAGGGCAAGGATAGAGAAGGCAGGTGGCGAGTGCTTGACATTTGACCAGCTTGCCTTGAGGGCCTCGGTAGGACAGAACAAGGTATGTAATATATGAACATTTGTATAAGATTTCATGCAAAAATCTTATTCCTCGACTCTTTTATTTATGGCTTATTTTCCTTTGGTTTTGCTGCGTCTTTAGGTTCTTCTAAGAGGTCTGAAGAATTCTAGAGAAGCTGTGAAGCACTTTGATAACCGCACCTGGTGTGCCACATAGTCACGCCAAACCATATGTCAGGTCCAAGGGAAGGAAAGTTTGAGAGGGCAAGAGGAAGGAGGAATAGTAAGCGTTTTAGGGTTTGATTTTTTATTTTTATTTTTATAAAAGTTATACCAGCAACTTGTTCAAGGTACAGATATGTGTTATGTGCTAATTCAAATTTTGTTACACACTAGTTGAGAAAGGACCAAATATGAGGCTCATTTATGTGATAGATTCGTTGAAAAAAAGTCTCTTCTCCATTCCCAGTGTTGTACTCTAAAAGACCATTAATTAGTACCGTCAAAAAATAACAAGAAGGTAATTAGTTGGGAATGAAAGACACTAGCTAGATCTTCTCTCTTCCATGTGAGAGCCAAGGTATACAAAGAGCGAACGACCAAGCATGCTGCAAAACTAAAAAATGAGGGAATCAGAGAAGATTACTAGTACTTGTTTGAACATGTACGTAATCAGGGCTTGTTATGGCACCAAGAAGGAAGAACCTCTTCTTCTGTGGTTGATGTTGTTGATTAGTTGATGCAATACAGGATGATGATGATGATGGGCCCACGGTGAACTCGTTAAACATGGCTGCTGTCGGGGTTTAGGGGCTCCTCTGCCTAGAAGACGCCTCTGCCCTATTTAGACTTTAGTTTAAACGGAAAAAATATTTAATTTTTATAAATTTAAAGGATTTGAATGTGATAAACCAAAACATTCATATTCCTCCTAATCTCAAATCTGAAATCCAATTGCCCCGCCAAAGCCAATCTTTTTGCCCTAATAAAAAAACCAGACGAGATCTGGGTTTGAAATGGAGGAGAATGGCAAAGGAATAGAGAGATGGAAATGGAGAAGGGCAAAGCAATAGAGAGATTGAGTGGAGCCATTTCTAATTTGACGGAGATGGCTTCTATCCTCGACTCGCTCCTGAAATTACTACTCAATCGTCGACGGGGAAACCTTCTCTAAAGCTTCTCTCAGCTCGGAACAAGCTAAGGTTACTTCAATCTCTTTCTTTCTTGAGTTCTCGTTTGAATTTCGTGTGATTTGTGTACTCTTTTCATATAGTTTGGAAATCTAGGATTTATGTATGTTGTTGAGTTGAATTCGATGTGAAGTTGTTGAATATGAATTTGAGTATTTGACTGTCTAGGGTTTAGATACCTCTTCTCGAGTCTCCAATTAAATCCCCAGGAGTGTAAACGTGATATATGCAACGATATAGATAAGTGGTTCAAATTCAAAACTTATGTAAATTAGAATCTAGACTTTGTGATCCCAAACACTTGAGTATATTTGAGCAAGAGTGCAATTTGTTCATTCAATACAATTCCACCGCCACAAACCGCTCCACATCTTTTTTCATACCCACCCAATACAATTCCGCCGTCAAGCGCTTATAAGTTTTTAATACCCTCGAGTGTCCCTCGATTGCGCTACCATGGAATTTGTGTAACCGTCGCGGTATATGCACCGACAATTTCGGAATCAAGACTCGCCCTTGGTAACGTAGCTGCCCCTTAACAACCGTGTAGTCGGGATACCCATCACCACCCCGTTGAGCCGCCTCTCTAATCTTGCTAAACTCGAAATCCGCTATTGCTTCTGACTCAAGGTCTGCGACATCTAATACCCAAGGAATCGATATTGCCGCTAAGTGGGGTTCGTCTACGCGCCTGTACAGTGCATCTACGGCCTTATTGTCCAATCCCGGACGATACTATATCTCAAAAACATAACCCAACAGTTTGGACAGCCAACGTTGATAATCCTCGACAACCATGCGTTGTTCCAACATGTATTTCAAGCTCCTTTGATCTGTGCGGACTACAAACCTCCATCCCAATAGGTACGGTCTCTATTTTTTGTATCGCGAACACAATAGCCATGAGCTCACGTTCATAAACGGACTTAAGGCGGGTGCGCACTGTCAAAACCTAACTGAAATATGCTACCGGTCGCTGATTCCACATGAGGACAACCTTTAATTTATAGCCGGAGGTATCGGTTTTCACGACGAAAGTCGCAGTGAAGTCTGGCAATGCGAGAACCGGAATACTAGACATTGCTCGCTTTAATTCTTCGAAAGCCTTAGTTGCCGATTTGCCCCAACGGAAATTATCTTTTTTGAGTTGATCCATTAATGGCCACGCTATCGTGCCATACCCCTTGATGAATTTTTGATAATATCCGGTCAAACCCAAAAATCCCCTCAATTCCTTCAGTGTCTTCGGTGTCGGCCAAAACCCCCTCATCTGAAACAATGTGGCCCAAATACTCAACACTAGGCTGCCCAAAAGTACACTTCTTTGCATTCGCATATAATTGTTGACCCTGTAATTCCGTCAACACGACTGCCAAATGGTCCAAATGCTCCTTGGTAGAACATCTATAGATCAAGATGTCGTCAAAGAAGATGAGCACACACTTCCTCAAGTACAGTTGAAATACCTTGTTCATAAGTGACTGAAACGTTGTCGGGGGTGTTGGTGAGGCCAAAAAGCATCACTAGGAACTCATAATACCCCGCGTGAGTTCGAAAAGTTGTCTTGGTCGCATCTTCCTACCAAATTCAAATTTGGTGATACCTTGACTTCAATTCTAATTTGGAGAACATGCTAGCTCCATGTAACTCATCCAACAGTTCGTCAATGATCGGAATAGGAAGTTTATCCGGTACGGTCCCCTTGTTCAAAACTCGGTAATCCATACAAAATTGCCAACTTCCATCTTTCTTCTTAACCAACAAAACCAGGCTAGAGAATGGGCTCATACTAGGTTGTATAATGTCGGCTTCTAATATTTCGTGCACCAATCTCTCTATCTCATCCTTCTGGGCCTGCGGGTATCAATAAGGCCCGCACACTAATTGGTGAAACCCCCTCTTTCAACACTATAGCATTAGAATTGGTCTTTTATTATGTCTTTTCGGTGAGAATAAATTTATCTATTTATTTATACGGATTTACATATACTCAAAAAAATTTAAGCCATTTATTACACCAATCTCTCAATCTCATCTTTCTGCGCTTGCGGGTATCAATAAGGCCGCACACTAATTGGTGAAACCCCCTCTTTCAACACTATAGCATTAGAATTGGTTTTTTATTATGTCTTTTCGGTGAGAATAAATTTATATATTTATTTATACAGATTTGCAGATACTCAAAAAATTTTAAGCCATTTATCTAGTCTAAAGATTATGTTTGCCCCGCTATCCCTCCTGTCAAATAGCCTTGATCAAACTCCATACAATACACTCATATTTCATCTTCACACAGCTGCTTTACATCCGCCCTTGACTCATTCACTGAACCTACTTCCTATAAGCAAACCATTATAGATGACAGATGGATTGAAGCAATGAATTGTGAAATCCAAGCTCTTGAATCAAACGGCACGTGGAGATTTGAACCTCTGCCTTCTGGAAAGAAATGTATTGGCTGCAAATGGGGTACAAGGTTAAGTTAAATGTTGATGGTACATTGAAAGATTAAAGGCTACACTCATGGTTACGGGCATTAATAAAAAAAGAAGCATTGATTTCAATGAGACTTTCAGTCCAGTTATTAAGATATTTACTATTCGATCCATCATAGCACTTACAGCTAAGAAACAGTGGTCCTTATACCAATTGGACATTTATAATGCTTTTCTCGATGGTAATCTAGAAGAAGAAGTGTATATGTCCCTTCCTCAAGGCTATGGTAGCAAGGGGGAGACAAGGGTATGTCGTTTGTTGAAATCCTTTTATGGACTTAGTCAAGCCTCACACATGCTCTCTTAGAGGGTGGTTTCATGCAATCACAGTTTGATCATTCTCTCTTCATCAAGACAGATGCAAATTCCTTTGTGATAGTGCTTGTTTACGTAGATGATATCCTCATCACTGGTTCTTCTCAATCAGCCTTAAACAATGCAAGAAGCCTTTCTTGGTTCCAAGTTTCGAATCAAGGATCTAAGCTTCCTCAAATACTTTCTTGGCTTGGAGATCATGAGGAATTCATATGGAATTTATAGGTCACATAGAAAATATGCCCTTGAGTTGATTATTGAAGCCAAGCTTACTGCATCTAAACCATCCTCCATTCCCATAGATCAAAATACCAAGCTAACTTCTGTGGAGTTAGACAAGTTATCTGATTCTAATCATGGTGACCTTCTCTTACCTGATCCTACTCCATTACAACGCTTGGTTGGTTGCCCGATATGCTTAACTATGACACAGCCTGATGTCTGCTTTTCCGTCCAAACATTGAATCAGTTCATGCACCAACCCAAGCAAAGTCATTTGGATGCAGCTCTCAAGATCCTATGTTATATCAAGAGAAGTCATGGTCTCGGGTTATTCTTCAACACTTCACATGATTTTTCTCTCCATGCCTATTCAGATTCTAACTGGGCCACTTGTCCATTCACTAGAAAATTTGTTACAGGTAAAATTTGTTGCATTCTTCTCGGTGGATCTCTCATCTCGTGGAAGACAAAGAAACATCCTATATAGTATCTTGTTCCTCTGTTGAGTTGGAGTATCGTGTTATGGCTACTGTCACATGTGAAGTATGGCTCATCAATCTTCTCCATGATCTTTCCATTCAGGTTCCTTTGCCAATTCCTCTCCACTGAGACAAGAGCTCAGCCAACAAATAGCTACCAATCCAGATTTTCGAGACTAACTTTAGTTCATCTGTAAAATTCAATGACATGACAGATTTTCACTTCACTTATATGGATCTCACCTACAAAATCTCTACTAGATTAGCAAATTGAAAATCCAAACTAATATGCACAAAAGAGAGGAATCCATTTGGTCGAGCGGATGGTTTATCTCGCCATTCAAACTACCCACATATTAATACCAAGCAGTTGATCGTTCGGTTTACATATTCCAAACGTAAAACGAGAGAAAATATTTAAAAATTTGGTAGAAAAGGAAAAAGGACATAACTTCTACTTCAACTAGTAAAAAGGAATAATAATAATAATAATGATGATGGGGGCAGTCAATCAAAGCTAGCATTTAAGAATTTCAGTAACTCGTTTCTTTTGTTCTCTGCTGCTTTATCTTCCTTTGATTTATCCAGCTTCAATAGAATCTGCAATAAAATAAAGAGATAGAGCAATGAACTTGCAAATCATTTAAAACAATGAAAGAGTTGCATCATTTTAGTTCTTAACAGATTCTATGACCATACCTTTTTACCCGAGACAGCACTGCGACGAACACCATCATCTTCTTTGTCACGTCCCAAAAACTACCTCCAAAAACAGTAAAAAGGTTAGTGCTAGAAGGATCAGAACCATTAGAAAAGGAGTCAACAGTGAGGTAAGGAAACCTTAGAAAGCTGCACAGGGCCATTACTGCTCTCCTCTTGCTGTTTCTACGTATAACTCCCAATGCCAGGCCAAACCCGAAGAAGCAAGAAACAACGTCCGGACAAGTCAAACAAGCGCCCAGTCATCATGCCACAAACCCCAGCTCCAGCAACAAACAAACAATCAGTCAAGTCGATACATAGTACAACAAACATGTATTTTTCAATTTTATGTAAAAGCCATCCGATGGAAATCATCAATAGGGGTAACAAAAGTTCAATCGAAAATTTAAAACAAATCTTCACAGAAAAATGAGGGAGAATAGTGAGCTACCTCTTTCACTTTGTGTTTATCTCGTTTACTGCGATGACTCTTGCTCCGGTCCTTTACCTTGCTCTTGAGAGGCAAAAAGGAATGTTAAGGGAGATAACTTACAAGCTTTGGGACCAAAGTGAAGGATTTTCCCCCCGCATAATTATTTAATAAGTAGAAGATGAAAAAGAGTGAGTACCTTCTTTGATCTATCATTCTTCTTGTGCCGCTTATGTTTACTCTCCAATGAATTATCACTGTTTCAAGCAACTCCACAAATGAGTATATCTTTGTTGGGGGATTAATCAAAACATTCAATAATGATTTGTGAGAAAAATGTCTAATCAATCTTTTTATTATTTTTAATATCAACTCCCTGAGGAGCTAAATCATGTCAGAATAAAAATTCTTAACCTGTATCAAGCCGCATACAATCTCACCAACTCCAGGAAGAAAATGAAAAAAAAAAAAAAAAAGATCCAGGAGCTATGACAAGCTATATGTTCATCTGCTATTGATTTAGTTAGCAAAGCTCCAGTAGGAAGATACATGATACATAAAACCATACGCAAATATCCTTCAGAAATCAGTAACACCAAAATTGCACCCTTGTACATTCCTAAGAAGCATGTAGAACAACGACAAATACAAATTAAGAAAGCTGGGGTTTCAGGTGGCTGAGAGAACCTGGAGTAGTCCGAGTCGGAGTCAAAGGAAGAGCAGGAGTCGGACGAGTGGTGGATCCTCCTCCGACGTTTGATGCGGGACCGGCTCTTTTTCCCGATCTTGAGAGTATCTCTGTCTCTGTCTCGGCGACGGTTGCGCCGGCGACGGTGAGATAAAGAAGAAGACGAATCGGACGATGCCGACGGCAACGACGATGATGCCGCCATTAGCAAAAATCTTTGTTGAGAGAGAGAGAGGAGTAAACGACTTCGAGTAGAAAAACCTCGAGGCCTTGAAGGCAATGAGACAGAGAATGAGAATATAAGCCGACTTGTAGTCCTGTTAGATACGACATGTCGTTAAGTCTTCATAACATCATATCACTATCATCTATTAAATACATAATACACACTACTAAAAAATATCTCCTACTACCATTCATTACAAATGAGATTTGAATGGTTAAAATCTTCATAAAACTAACATAAAGCAAAATAGAAGAGCTATTGACGCAATAAAGGAGCAAAACCTCCGAACGTATTCACAAATAAAACTATGTTGTTCATCCTCATCACAGCATCCCCTCCTAAGCTGTAGCAGCAGTAATCATACCAGAAGTGTAAGGCACTCCGGTCGGCTTAATCCACAAATCACCGAAAACAAACCTTCCAGCCGTGAATTTAACCGCATGTTTAGCCGTAATATTTCTGATTCCCCGCCAAGTTACCCTCTTCGTCTTATCTGAGCCAGGACCCCTATTATTAACTTCCGCATAGAAACAGGTATTAAGCCCGGCATTTCCAATCCAAGACATCCAACCTTCGGGCTCGATGACATCATCGATGAATGACTCCATGATTATTGTCCTTGAATATTGGTTCCACGGCCGGCCAAGGAAGGACTTGAAATTTTTCCGAACCAGGTAGAACTCGGGATCGGACGTGATGGTGCAATTTTGTAGGACCAATGCCGATGCTTGACGTCGTTCAGTTCGGCCGTGGGCCGTGACGATGGTTTGTTGGTTTTTTAGTGGCTTCCGGATCAAGAACTTGCAGTTTTGGAAGATTGCGGCTGCATTTCCGAACACAAAGTCGATGGTTCCGGAAATGGTGCAGTCACGGTAGAACTGACGGTTGGTATGGACGTAGAGGGTGTCCTGGTATCCATCCATTGCACAGTTGTAGAACACGGAATTGTCGGATTGGACCAACAATGCCACGGCTTGGTGTTTCTTTGGACCGGACGTGTTCTCAAACCCGATATTCATAGCCATGAATGAGTTTCCAAAAATGGCTACATAGAAATAAACTACTTAGAAATAAACTGGTCCTGAAAATGGCCAATTATTAAGTTAGTTAGTTAGACATGTTGCATACCGACTGTTGCAGTTTTGTAGGTAGCTAAGCCGTCGACGTAATTATTTTTTCCAGTTATTCGGGTCTTTTTTGGGCCATCGCCAATAAAAACAACATGATCAACTCCCACTTGAACTCTAACATATTCTTTATACACACCCTCCTTGATGTATATCACAAAGGGTTTCTTATTACCAACTGGGACTAGTTTCAATGCCTCGTGGATGGTCTTGAACTGTCCGGTTCCGTCCAAGGCTATGACAACGTTCGGCTTGACATTCGACCCAGACACATAAAGCAGTCTCCGGCCCATCGGATTGACCCAATCTGGCATAATATCGAACTTGTCATGGCCTAGAACTTTGAAATCTTCCGAAAGAAGGCGGCGGCCATTAGAAGTCGGAATGCCGGTCAATGCTGCTGAGATCTCCGTAACCATGGCAAGGCCATTGCTCGTGAGATGCATTGATGTCTGAAGGGCCGCCCTCATTTTCTCCCCAGCATCACCAGTGGTGTTTTGGAACCCTTCCAAGCATGTCTCTTGATATGTCATGCTAGAAGTGAGCCATGTCTTTAAGTCCAACAGCATTTCGTCGATCTGGGCAACATCAAAATCTCCCAACCTGTCGAATGATTGTTTAAGTTGGCGAACCGCATAGTTTGCCAGCTCTTTGCAGGTACCGAGCGCCTGGGCCGTTCTCGGATCTTTCTCTACCTGTTTCAAGGTGATGGATTTTTTGGCTGCCTCATTGATGTACTTCACGGTAACTTTGAAGCTGGTCCGGATGAGTTCTTTCGGGTCGTCAGTTTTTCCAGACGAAGATTCCAAGCTCTTTATGCATTCTTCTTTGTAATCTGTAGGTTGGCAAATGGCTTCAATTGATTTCACTGAGGATGATATCTCTTTGGATTTGTTGGTTTCGTTGGGCTTACGCGTAACCATCACTGTCACAGCTAAAACCGCAGCCACGAGCAAAACGGCAGAAACACCAAAAAGTGCATACTTCTTTTTCCCAGTACTGTCCCCGAAATTCATTTTCTAATGGAAGTATTGAACAAATTTCTCAGGTTGTGTTCTTCCAATTTCTTAATTTTCCAATGTTATTCTCTCTCCTTCTTTCTTAAAGAAAAGAAATGTAAGTGAAGGGTCTGAAAAGAATCCAAAGTGGCTTTAAAATGTTGTTTGTGGGGTTATAGAGTAGGACAAAAGATAAGAGGTTTGGAGTGAAAAGGGTGGAACAAAGCCAAACCAAGGGATTGTTTAGTGCTTTCTAAATACAAAATGAAAGGTTAAAACCACAGAAGCTATCTAATATTTATTTAATAAAATAAAAATAAAATGAGAGAGAGAGAGAGAGAGAGAAGCAATAATGAAATACCACTTCAATATAAAAACGTGATCAATACAAGTTAATCCCATTGAGAAGAAGAAGAAGATGAAGAAACTTCTAAGAACATCATTGAGAAGCTTCTAAGAGTTTTTAATCCCATTTGACCTTACACCCTCTAGCATGCAACGTCTCTAGAATCTCGAAAGAAACTGAACATCTAAGAGAACAACTTAATTTGACTTTCTTGATTCGTAGATAGCACGACCTGAGCGCAATCTCAAACCCTTCTATTGTTACTTTCGCCAGATTCACTATCTTAGCATCTTGAAGCCGAGGAAGATTCCCCATTACTAGACATAACCCGACATCCGTTATATTACAATTGCTCATATTTATCTGCCTCAAGTTAGAAGAGTAGTAGGCAAGTGACCAGAGCGCAGAATCGTCGATCTTCTCGCAATTTTTGAAATCCAATTCAGATAGTCTTTTACACCCGGATGCAATTGATGTCAATCCGACACTCGTTATGTTCTTGAGCGCACGGATGTCAAGTTCAAAGAGTTCTTCTAGAAGGCTGATAAATTCCAGCCCTCGATCTGTTACATTTATGCAATATGACAAGTTGAGTTTCTTCATTTTCTTGCAGTTACTGGATAGTGCTTGTAAACCATCATCTCCAATTCCCTCACACCTGCAATTATAAGTTCATAACACCAAGAACACATATCAATAAGGGGAAAAAGGGATATTAATCTTACACGAAAAATATGTCATAAACTTACCGATATAAGTCAAGTTCTTGAATATTTGTACAGTTCCGAGCAATGTTGATCATTCCTTTATCTGATATGTTTGTGCATAGTCCTAGCTTCAAACTTAAAAGTTGTACACAGCCAGATAAATATTCAAGTCCTGCAAGTCCAAACCTTATGATGCATCATATAATCGAAAAACATATATATACACTTGAATGATGTTAAAATTAATTACCTATGTCGTCTACACCGGAGCAATCAGTGAGATCAAGGTCTTCTAGAAGCAAACAATAAGATCCAAGCCGTTGAAGGCTCTTCTTAGTGATATTGTGACAAGATTCTAACTTTAAGGAAATAAGTTTCTGGCAAGAATTAGCTATAGCACATATTGAATAATCAGTGATAGACTGGCAGCAAGTTAAATTGAGAATCTTTAAGCTGGCACAACTACATATTAGTCGTTCAATGCTTGTGTTATTCACCCAAATGCATTTGTTCAATCCAATTTTGATTAAGGATTTGGAATGAGAAATGATCGAGTCGATGGATGACTCGGAGAGTTGGGTCCCTTCTAGCTGTATGGTCTTTAGGTTCTTCAAGACCTCCAATTCGATCTGAATGGTTGGAAAATATTCCAGTGGTGAAGAATACCTTATGTCAAGTTTATGAAAAAAGATTACCATAGAGAACAAATTCGAGAAATTGTGAATGATTCATTTATCTTACTGGTAAATGAGAGCCTATAACAAGATGTTCGAGATCTTTATGACTTCGGAGAAGAGATGTTATGCCTGATGAAGTAATGCAATGAGACCTCGAAACATCTATCATCTGCAGATGCATAGAAAGACCATTAATTAAAAAAAAAAGAAAAAAGAAGATCATCATAAGATGGTATAAATTTCTAGGTATGTGAAGAATATAATAGTACGTTGAGAAAAGGGCATCCATCTTCAAGGAACCGTAATCCGACGTCATCCATGAAATGACATCCCACAATAGCCAAAAGCTCGAGCCTCGGCAGAGAAGCGATCGATCGAAGCGATTCATTTGTCAACTGATACCAATTCAAACACATGAAGTTTAGTTAACAACATCCAGAACAAAATAAAGTCCGTTTCAATGCACAAAACTTCTGTCTATTTCAATGCGCATGAAGCTTCAATGAATCAGTTCACCGTTAATACGGTCTACCTCATCAAGTCTCAAATACATACATGGAAAAATAAAACCTTAAGAAATTTTAAGAGGGCAAAAAGAGAAGACCTTGAGGTAGGAAAGATCAAGAGCCTTCAAATCCAAGCACTTGCTGCACAAAAGCACAATACCCAGATCAGAAATCTTCAAGCACCACTTCAGACTCAACCTCTCCAGCTTCCCACACCCAACTACAATCTTAGCCAAACCCACATCCGTAATTTCCAGACACTTATCCAATCTCAGCTCTTTCAATCTCTTAGCGTTCGACAATGCGGACGCCTCTCTATCACCAAATGTCCAGCTAAACGACACGTCGATCACCTCCAGGCCCGGACAGGCCCGGATTAGACGATCCAGACCCGAGTACGTCAACCCGGAGGTTCGACTCATTATCAGAGTCTTCAGCCCCCGAGTCCAGCAACTCACTGAGTCGTGACGAGTCAGTAGCATTGTTACGGTTCCGTCGTCTATGAGGGGGCAGTCTGAGAGATCCAAGGCTTCGATGTTCTTGAATCTCGTGAGGAGGCTTAGGATGAACTCGAACCGGATGATTTTTAGGCTTTTTCGAGTTACAGAGTCAACTCGGAGGAAATCCTTGCTGACCCGTCTCCATGATTTTTTATCCGATTCGTCGACGAGATTTTCACTGATTCGGATGAGAACGTCTTCGTCTAACAGAGATACTTTGGATTCGGCGGCGGCCATTAATGGCAGGATCTAAAAAGCTTTCAAAATATCTGGAATTAATTTGCGAATTAGTTCAAACAAAAAAAATGGTTTCCTTGTATATCTTCAGGTAGAAGCCAATAAGAAGAGCAGTCGAAGGTGGAGAATGGGATGGGGGATGGGCTTGGAGAGACAAGCTTTCCGGATCCGGTTCATCGTTTAGTTTTCAGATACTATAATTTATTTACAGGTCGAAGGAACAGAGCAGGACGGAGTTTCTGGAAATCGGAAACTTGAAAGATGATAATGTTTATGGAAGTGAGGAGAAGAAATCTGGAACAGAAGCAGGTCAAAAAGAAGAAGAAGAAGAGAAAGAAAGTAGAGAGAGTCATGTCTACCGTTAAGCTCCCGTACCCTATTTGACATGTGGCCGTTTCTGATTGGTTTAGACGGTTAATTTAATCATTTAAGCATCGCAAAGTCAAACAATCGAACGGTGATAAATAGTTGAGCAAGCAAAGACATGAAGAGTAGTGGTATACGTGGCGTGATCAGAAGATCAAAATGAAAATCAAATAGTGTGAAGAAAGTAGGAAATCCTAGCCATATTAAAGCTGCACATCCACTAATGACTAATATATACCGTACTTATCTCTTATTACTGTCGATGCAAAGCCACGTGAGATGCGCTATCTATTATAACTCTTTACGGATTGTCTAACTGGTTAGATATCAGCCATTAACTTGTTCCCGATTCAAATATATATTTTTTAATATTTATAATTATATTTTAAATTTACTTAATAATATAATGAGTTTAATAATTTTTTTAAAAATTTATAATAGATAAATTTAAAATTTTCGAAACACCGATTTGATTCTACAGTCCAGTTTAGACCCACAAAACTTCAGTCCATTTCGGTCAACCTCAAATTCCATTTGAGTAGAAATTTTAAGAGGGCATAGAAAGGATAAGGAAAAGACCTTGATGAAGGAAAGATCAAAGAGCCTTCGTCCAAGCAATTGCTGCACAAAAGCATAATACTCATATCAGAAATCTTCAAGCACCACTTCAAAACTCAAACCTCTCTAGCTTCTCACACCCAATTATTATCTTAGCCTACACCCACATCCGTGATTTCTACACACTTATCCAATCACAGCTCTTTCAATCTCTTAGCGTTCGACACTGCGGACGCCTCTCTATCCCCAAACGTCCAGCTAAACGACACGTTCCAGGTCCGGACAGGCCCGGATCAGACGATCCAGATCCGTGTACTGCAAACCCTGGGGTTCGAGTCAGTATCACAGTCTTCAGCTCCCGAGTCCAACAAGTCATTGAGTCGTGACAATTCAGTAGCATCGATACGGCTCTGTCGTCTATGAGGAGCTGTCTGAGAGATCTAAGGCCTCGATGTTTTTGAATCTCCTGTGGAGGCTCAGGATGAACTCGACCCGGAGGATTTTTAGGGTGTTTCGGGTTACAGAGTCGACTCGGAGGAAACCCTTGCTTACTCGTCTCCATGATCTCAGATCCGATTCGTCGATGTGTTTTTCATGGATTCAGATGAACAGGTCTTCGTCTAACAGATAATTTGGATTTGGCGGGGCCCATTAATGGCCGGATCTGAAGCGAAGTTGGAGAAGGGTGGTGGATGGATTTGGAGAGGATCCGAATCTGAAGGAGACGAGCTTTCCGGGTCCGGTTCATCGTTTAGTTTATGGAGGTATGGCTCAGTTTTAGCCTTCGGATAAAAACTGAATGGCTCAGATCATTTGGTACGCATGATACGTTACAAAACTCAATTGTACTGAATCTTACTCCGTTCATCTGCACGTCCTCTACAAATACAAACAACTCTAGAAATTAATAGGTTTTTAGAATATTTCGAGTCAATTTTCCCTTTCCTCATCATCATGGTATGATTCCTAGTTTATACAACCTATCGCCACCTTCCGCCTGAGAATAAGTAAAAGCCGGCTTCCGTGTAACATAATCTGCTCTCTGATCGGCTGCCATTACAGCCTCTGCATTCCAATACCAAGGTTGAAGATGAGGTGAAGAAGGAACAGACGATGCGGAAGAAAGAGGGTCGACTATTACAGAACCCCAATCTCTACTACCAAGCCTTGCTTCTTTCAGTCTTCTTCTTCCAACATCTTCTTTTCTCATTTCTGATACACTTCTGAGTATGCATAAAAGAAGTATGAACACAGCATCTTCTTCAGGCATCAGTTCGACTACTAATAGTTTCCAATTTAGTAGAGCCATTGCTCTTCCAGTTGGGTCGTCTTCTGTGCACCGAACAAGGGTCACGAACCAGTCTTCGTCTCTACTTTTGTTATCTGAATCGTCATTGTTTACGTGGTATCTCAATTTCCTCCCTTTCAATAGTTTCACCTGAGATCATATTTTGTCTACGTGACAGTTCACAAAAATTTTAAGTGCTTATAATGTTTTTTTTTTTTTTTCCTTGGTTCTGTTTGAAGGGAAGATTCGTTATCTTACCGATAATCCTGGATCTTGGTTTTTCAGAGAAAAACTCAGACCCGAGATTGATGTTGCGGAATCCCAGTTGATCATAAGTACAGCTCCATTTAAAAGATCCCATGCAGCCTTCCATTGATCTGGTGGTTGTTTTGGTGTTGCTGTTCCTACTACTTTCTCTGTACTAGATGGCAACAAGAAGAGACCAAAATTGACACAAAAAAAACAAAAACGAGTGATTGAAAATTCTCCTTTTCAAGTGAATTTCTTTAATCAGAAAATGTTCAAATTTAAAATGATGAGAAATATAAATATTTTGAACAATCGACTGTTTAAACAGAAGAGAAACATCAATTTATTTTCAAAATTGGACTTGACTGAGTGGCTTAGAACAATGAATTTTCCTAGATGGGAAGACACTATCTCTTCTCATCAGAGAGTTTATTCTTACCCGGCGCTCCGCCAACGGAGCTGGCAACATAAGACCAAGAACCTTCTCGTATTTCAACAATCCGGTCCTCCCATTTCACAACTGATGGTGTTTTTCCCCTCCTCTTCTCCAAAAACCTCCTCCAACCCTACAATTTATATTATAACTCACATTGATAAGAAATACCGTAACAGACACAACTGCAAGATAAGATAACAAGAAAGTTATAAACTGAGACAAGCTTTACCTAATCCGAATGACAAAGCACTCTCTCCCTGCATGATCAAGTACAGTACGAGACAACCACCTGCCTTCTTGAGCCCGATAGTGGTTTAATCTCAGAATCACATCAGAAATCATGGCTCCAGAATCATCTGTCACTTTATCTGCCACACACTTTTTAGCAAGTATGGTCCTTGAACTGGTGGGGTTACTGATGCAACTATCCTTGCTTGCAGATCAATTTTTCTTTCTAGGGTTAGAGAGGAATCTCTCAATAAGTCGTTCCAGTAAAAAGTCACTCTGTCTTGAACGCTACTTCCTTTGAAACAGTGGCTACCACAGGAGCGAAACTCAACCACAACTCCTTTGGTTCCAAATTCACAATAGAGTTGCCAAGCATTTTGCCATGAATCATTAATTTCAGAACTGGGTTTATCAAGCTTTAATTCTCCATGGCATCTTATTGTTCGAAGGCGGGAATATTCGTAAGGAACTTCCTTCATTTCAGAGCCAAGCCTCACAAACACACAGACCTGTATTTCAAAGCATAGCACAATGGCTGTGGTCATGACACTTCAAGTCTTCTATGGCCAAAAGAAAAAGAACACTTGAAGTTTTCGGATTCAGTTTACAGCAGTTATCTAAGGTTTCCATGTATAATTAATTACCTTTTCTTGGAATAACTAAAACCCGTCCAAAATCAAGCTGTACTCTTACTAATTCTATCGACTACCAAGGTTCCATGAAACTTTCATACTGGGACCAAGATTGTTTTTTGTTAACACATCGAAGTTTTTAGCAACGTGAGAAGAGGAGGCTCACTTGCAAGAACATTAGTCTAGCCAATAAATGATTAGTATTTTGGCTTCTTTAACTGAAAAATGAAAAAGAAGTTAATATGTCCTCTAGGATTGCTACTTTTCATGAACATACCAGCATTAGTCTTGACTTGATTTAGCAGTAGAACTGAAAGTGGAGGTCAGTTAGGATGCCTAGATTCATTACTATTTGCTATTCGGAATTACTCTACCTAGAAGAAACATGAATATTAGTAAGGAAAAGGAAGGTTCAGTGCTAAGCTGACCTCAAGTAAGTACCGAGGCATCAAAAGCTTATATTTTGTATTGATATCTGTGTCAGATACGTCCCAGTAAACCGGGGGCTTCGCTGGGGAAACCCCATTCAATTGCACAACAAATCCTCCACCTGCTTTCTCATATGGCTGGTCAAAAGTTCTCTCCCACAGCATTTTGGTTTCTTCTACCTCCTTTTTAGTGGCAGTTTGCCACACACTCACAACCTTCCCCAAATCATCCTCCACTTCCTTCAAGTCCTCTGCATACACTGTTGGGTAGCTCTGAGTTATTTAATACCACAATATACAAAGTCAAGGATAATACATGGGAAAAGAAAGTATGTAAAGACAATTACTTAAAACTTTAGTATTGCAAACACAAATAGCGATAAGTTTATTATACAGCGATACGTTTATTATAGTTAAAATTTGATTAATAACAGAACCACAGTAAGAAAAACACAGCTACAAAGATGGAACCAGCTTAAAAGAATGATAATAATTCTAAATAATAGATTTGTTATCTTATATCACTCTTGTCAAACATTTCAGGGGCTCTGCGACTACATGACAGTGACAATCAATATCAAAAGGAGAGGGAAAGGGGGGTAAAGAGGTCTAGAATTCATTGTTAGGAAGATAATAATAATAATAATAATTGAAGAGCTCATAGTAATGATATTATTGTGCGAATATTGGCAATGACTCAAACCATACCAGAATAACACATAATAAAGATACCAGAAATGGGGATTCAAAACTGAATAAATTCCTAATCAGATAGATCAAAGAGAACCAACCTGATGGCTAAGCCACATTAGCAAGATATCAGAGGCAGGCACCAAACAAGAACATTCATCGGAGAATCTCAGCAACATATGCAAAAACCTCTTGTATCTTTGTCTTACTGCTATCAAATACACAGTTTCAAACCTGTAAGGCTCTGAAAACTTGGAATACAAATCCCTAAATTTTGTGACTTTCATAAAAAGCTCCTCATTCTCAATACTAACTCTGTTTGTCAGATCCGAATTCGCTTCATTTTCAAAAGGCTCAGATGGATACCTCTTGGCCCATTTTTCTTGGCATCTCATCAGTGCATATTCTTCATTCTCTTCGTCAAATAGTGCTGGCTTACTGATGAGTTTCGAGAACTTTGTCTCACAATACTGCCTATAACTAACCTGAGAAAAATTTCAAACTTTAACATTCTGTTTGTTTTCTGAGAAGACAGACTGAAAATCAACACAACACAAAACAATTTTTTAACCAAAAACTTCTATAATTCTGTCTATAATCAAAGTAAGCGAAATCCAAAGGAGAGTCTGTAAACATTGTTATCCTAAGTTTAATCTAGTGTTTCTGAAAATTTTCAGCTATTTAGCTTGTCTAGTAATCTATATTAAGTGATTAACGAAAATTTTTCTCTCAAGTCTAGTAAAACAAACATAAGATTGTTTTCTACTGTCTCAGCAGCCAAACAGAACACGAAGTCGTACCGGATTTAATGTGTGACAAAACCAAACCCATTCCACATCAATCGGAGGAAGAACCAGAGGAGGTTTCAATCCTACTTCCGTCAGATCAGAAATCAACGGCATCCAAAGCTCATCATACCTGCTGCAAAAATAAAATAAAAGAAAAGAAACGAAACCGTCAATATACTATCACCGTCCGATCAGATCACTCAGCTTCCACGAAAATGATCAACAAATTACTTAACTGTTGATTAGTTAGATAATTAGATTAATCAGTTTTTCATTAATTGGTTAAGCGTTTAAACGTGTATGAGGTGCATATAATTATACTATATTGAAAAATGAATTAATAAAGATATTTATATTATTTATATTAATAATGAGAGTAATTTATATTATTTATTTATTTATTTTTATTTATTTATTTTTTATTATGGTTATGTATTATCAATAAGTTCATTTAATAATTAATTATTTTAAATTTTCTATAAATTAAAGTAGGGATTTTGAAATCAGTATAAATAGATAAAGTAATACTCACATACATTTAACAAAGAAAATTACTAATTTCAATACTTGAACTTAAGATTTAATCTTTAAAACTTATTAATTTCCTTAAACTCAATATTTAGTTGAAGCTAATTACTAATTATAACACACCAAAAAATTATTCTCGTGACTTCTAAGCTAATTACTTTAATGGTGGATCCAAAACCGAATTGGGCTTGCAGCAGTGAAGCCCAGAAAAGCCCATATCATCTCAATCCAGTGGGCTTTTGGCGCCTTATCTTCCCCCCTTTTCTATTTCCTGCCAACAAGATACGACCGAACGTAACCTCAAAATTCTTCCACCAACAAAATCCATGGCGATAATGATCCACACTCGTAAACCCACCATTTTTTTAAATTCAATCCCGCCCTCAATTCAAATATCGTCGTCCATTACTTCACCTCCATTTTCATTCAAAAACCACTTCGATTCCCGCTTCTTAACCACCATTCGCACAAGAATTCATCAAATTCAGAGTCCACTTTTCTCATCATCAAGAAGATCGTTTATCCCTTCCGTTTCCGGAATCTGGGACGCCTTGACCGGTGCTAACAACTCCCGGGAAGCCCTGATGGCGATTCGCCGTGGAATGCTATTGTTCAGGCAGGTACAAATTACTCAAAACTTACTTCTAGTTCGACTTCATTTTTTCTTGGTATAGTACTTCATGCTTCTCTGTTTTTTTTTTTTTAAAGGGTGATGTTTCAGGGTCTTTAGCAGAATTTGATAAGGCTATTGAGTTGGATCCTCGCCAAAAGGCATGTGGGTTCCTTAAAAAAAATTAACATGCTGATGTGTTTTCTGATTTGGGACTATTTTTTGTTATCTTACTGATTTGATGTAGATTTTGTGATATGGGTTTTTGTTATCAGATCTTTGGCAGAGAGGTTTATCACTTTACTATCTTGATAGGTACTAAATCACTAATCTTTTCTAATTTACGTATCTGTATCTATATATGTATAAAGAGGGTCATATTTTTTAGGCAAGTTTGGAAAAATTTAAAGTGGGGATTTTCTTCCTTTTAGGTTTGAGGAAGGAGCTGAGCAGTTCCGATTAGATGTTGCACAGAACCCGAACGATACAGAGGAGTCCATATGGTGCTTCCTCTGTGAAGCTCAATTACATGGAGTTGATGAAGCAAGAAGGAAGTTTCTGGAGGTAAATCACTCTGAGAAGGTTATTTAGTTATCACTGAATTCCTTACCACTGTATGAAAAATGCAGGTAGGTAGAGATCCACGACCAGTTATGCGGGAAGCTTATAACATGTTCAAAGATGGCCGTGATCCTGATAAAGTACTTAAACTTTCTCCTTATTCTTCTGTTGTATCTTTAGGATGTATGATCTGATTTAAGGCTTAACCACTGCTTTACATGCATAGCTTGTTGCTGCATTTTCAAGTGGACCCCCAAATGAATACTTCTATGCTTCATTATATGCAGGGCTTTATTACGAATCTCAGGTTTAGCCTTAAACCCTCAAACCTCTCCCAAAATTCCAGGCTTTGTTTTCTTGCTTCGAAAAGTTTACAAAATGCTACTTGTTGGAAGACAAATACTGATTTTCTGTTTAAAATTCTGTGTAGAGAAAACCTGAGCCAGCCAAAGTGCATTTACTTGCTGCATATCAGTCTCCGTATGGACAAAGGTTTGATATCTGAAGAAAAAAAAAAAAAGGTTTGATTCCATATGATGTCAAGCAGTTTGAAATTTAGGTTGAATGTTATCTTTGCTTGTTTTAGGTCGGATGATTACATGGCTTCTCTGGCCAAGGTTCACTGCCTCTATCGGAATTGGAAATCCGGGTGAACCCCTTGGTTCGATGTTTAGAAATCTGCACTGCATAATTTCATGACCTCACATATTTTTCTGCTTATGATCATGTTGTGAACTTTAGCTTTAGCTAAAGTATCATGTGTAAGAAGTATCATATATATATTTTTTCTTTTCGTGACCCATTTGATTTAGTCCATAATCCATATTATTACCCCAAGTGAAGTTATCTGGGTCTAGTTGCAATTTCAAAGGGACGGTTTGTAGATGGACCTGGCCTAACTATTGGGTTCCGGGAATCGTCAATAGTACAGAAATCATCCCGCGACTTTGAAATCTCTTCTATTTGTCATTCCAATTTCCGTGTCTATGCTTTAAAGTTGCAATTTTCGTCACTAGTTGCAATTTTCCATGTCTATGCTTAAAGCATGAACATGAGAATATGCCATTTTGATATAAAATTATATATTTTTGGTAACCATGTTGAGGTAGTTAGAAACAAACTTAGCACTATAAGATAGTAATGATTTGGGTTTAAGCATATTCTTGAATATAAGCATAAGAAAGAAGGATATTCTTATATGTGATTTGGCATATACGTGTATATATCTAGTCCTTTTCATTTCCTGGATCTAATCTTAAGGTACATCATAACTCACGAACTGACCAAACTACCCTCATCAAATTATGTTTTTGTCTGACAGCACAAGTCAAACTATACTTCATTCAAATCAAATAAGCAACATAAATAAGTTGCTCAAAAATTAAAATCTGTAATCATTAAAAGCCAAACTATACTTCATTCAATTAGGATCCTGGTGCACGTATTTTTCATGCTGTCAGCTTATATTTCCACCACATGTGGCTAGAAATTCAAACTCCAGTAGTATCTAGTGACAATATCAACCCAGTTTTTACCGGTTTCCGTACAGCCTTAAAAAACCGATTGTCTGAAAAAATGGAAAACAATAATAATAGTTAAAATGAATAAATAAAACTATAAAAACCGCTATATCTCTCTTTCAAAACTTCCCCTTCGTCATTTGTAAACATAGTCGCACCTTAAGATTCATTCTTGGGAAGCTCTCTCTGATAGAATTTTAGAGGCGAATTATAATTCATTTTCATCGTGCATGGGATTAATCGACATGTCGTCTGAAACAGAAAGGTTGATTTCTACTGTGGAAACGCGGCCGGAGTTGTTGCAAGTGTCTAATTCTTTCCGGCGATGCGGCGGCGGAGATCCGCCGAGGATTTTCGAGGAGTTGCCAAAAGCCAGTATTGTCTCAGTTTCCCGGCCAGATACTGGAGATATTAGCCCCATGCTTTTATCATACACGATTGATATTCAATACAAACAGGTATTAATTGTACTCCTTATTTTTTTCCCCCCCTTTTCATGTTTGGTTGCTGAGAAAATGTTGGGTTAGAAGCAACATTGAGTTTCTAATTTCTTGGGTAGTTCTTTAAATTGTGTCTTGGGTTTTTTTTTTTTTAATCCCTCTTTGTTGTGGAACAAAATCAGCAAATATTGCTTGGGAAGAAAATTGGGTTTTCTGTCTTTGTATTGGTTCTTTTTTACTTATAATGGATCTATTATGTTTCTATTTCTTTGTTTAATATGGCAATGTTTTATTTTCTTATTTATTATTATTTTTTGTAGTCTCATAAATTTGAAAATTATAGTACATGTTCTTCTTTTCTTTCTTTCTTTCTTTTAAATGTTTGGGACAAGGATTGGATTGAAGAATTTCAAGTCAACCATTATGTAACAGTTTAAGAGTTTCAATGATAGATAATATAGTCAGGCCTGTTTCTGAACAGTTCAAACTTTTAGGACAATCGTCAACTTAATATGATATCAAAGATGAGGTCTATAGTGCTCCTCCTTTTGTAACATAGTTGGGCCCCGTTTCGAACTTTAACTTAACGGTAACAATTAAAAATTATTTGAAAGAAAAAAACAAACAAACAAATCTTGAATTAGAGAATTACTTTGATTACCATTCTCTATAAGAATATCTCTTTCCCTACTTTGTTGGTTTCCTTGTAATTAACAAGTGAAATAGTTTTGACTGAATTGTTGCGAATTTTCCGACATCCCGATTAACAACAGTTCAAATGGCAATTAGTGAAGAAAGCATCCCAAGTTCTATATCTACATTTTGCATTGAAGAAACGCACAATTATCGAAGATCTTCATGAGAAACAAGAGCAGGTTTGATTCTCATATATAACTCATTATCACATTTTAGGCTTGTTTAGATTCGTTCGGCTTTATCCACTTTACATGATCCTTATTTTCAAATTTCCCCTAAAAAATCTTTCATGAAAGGTTAGAGAATGGCTTCAAAGCATCGGTATTGTAGAAAACATGGCAGTGGTTCAAGATGTTGACGAACCCGATGACGGAGCTTTCCCTTTACATAACGATGGTAGTGCGAGAAACAGGTGATTTCTACACTGCCATTTTCTCAAATTATTAATTCATTTATTTTTCATGGGGAGAAATGATCGTATAGGACAGTTATCTCTTTTTCACAAAATGAATCAAGTGAATGAGAGTTTGGTAATGTTCTGACGGATCCTACTAAACCAAAATGTCAAGATGTTGAATAGGAATTCCTTTTAGAAGTTTTCTTAAATTCTTTCAGTATACAGAAATATTCCGTCTATTGCTGCATTGCCAATTATCCGGCCAGCTCTTGGAGGGCAGCAATCTATCTCAGACCAGGCTAAGTCAGCAATGCAAGGTTATTTGAATCATTTCCTCGGAAACATGGATATAGTTAATTCTCGGGAGGTAAGCACATACAATTCACCAATATTTATACTTTAAATGTAATGAAGCCAGAAATTGTCTTTATACTTAAACATGAAGTGATTGTTGATATATAACAGGTTTGTAAATTTTTAGAGGTTTCCAAGATGTCATTTTTACGAGAATATGGTCCGAAGTTGAAAGAAGGTTACTTAATGGTGAAGCATTTAAAGAAACTTGGAAGGCCCGATTCGGGTGTAAAGTGCTGTCTGTTAAATTGCTTCGACTGCATAGAGGACAAATGGGAGAAGGTTTGGATACAAATCTCGTTATACTTTTGGTGAAAACAACTACTTTCTTTTCTTTCTGTTTATAGTGAACAAGGTCACATTTTTCAGGTGTGGGCTGTTTTAAAACCGGGTTTCTTGGCCTTGTTAGACGACCCTTTCGACACGAAACTCTTAGACATAATTGTTTTCGATATACTTCCAATAACAAATATGAACAAAGGAGGGTCCCATGTATATTTAGCAAATCATGTCAAGGAGAGAAACCCTTTACGCTATTCATTTAAGGTTACAAGTGGGAACGGGACCATAAAGTTGAGAACAACAAGTAGTGGAAAGGTCAAAGATTGGGTCACTGCAGTTAATGATGCGAGTTTGAGGCCACAAGATGGTTGGTGTCATCCTCATAGGTTCGAATCTTTTGCTCCTCAAAGAGGACTAAACGATGATGAGAGCCAGGCTCAATGGTTTATCGATGGAAAAGCTGCCTTTGAAGCCATTGCTTCTTCTATCAAAGATGCAAAATTCGAGGTAATTTTCTTACATAAAAGAATGAAGCATAAGAAGTAATCTTAGACTGCAACCAATCAGAAAATTCATTATGAAAGCCAAAAAAAAAATCTAACTTGGTAAAGCAATTATGAAATAAATACTCTGTTGGCTGTAATGTAAGTTATTGCTGAGATTTGATTCACAAAGAATTTTCTCAGAAAAGTTTATACTAGTGATTGGATGTTTTAAGACTTAATTGATGAGAGTGTGATGGTAGATATTTATTACGGGGTGGTGGCTTTGCCCTGAGCTTTACTTGAGACGTCCTTTCCGGAATCATTCTTCCGAACGGCTCGATGCATTGTTAGAAAAGAAAGCAAAGGAAGGAGTTCAGGTGTGTTGAGAAGCGGTTTTATCGCACTATGTTTCTTTAAGTTTTATTTATATTCAGATACATTTCTTTTTTTAAATGCAGATTCACATACTTCTTTACAAGGAGGTTCCTATTGCTTTGAAAATCAACAGTATGTATAGTAAGAAGAGGCTTCTAAACATTCATAAGAATGTTCGGGTACTCCGTTACCCAGACCATATGTCTACCGGGGTGTATTATTGGTATGCAATTTTTGAATTATGTTCTTAATGGGGTGACCTTATTGGTATTTATAGTAAATTGTGTTTCTCATTTTGTACCTTTTTTGATTTCTCATTTATTTTACAGGTCACACCATGAAAAACTTGTAATAGTTGATTATCAGATTTGCTTTATTGGAGGTTTGGATTTATGCTTCGGCCGCTATGACACAATGGATCATAAAGTGGGTGATTTCCCGGCTCGTATTTGGCCCGGAAAAGATTATTATAACCCTAGGTTAACTTTTTTTCCTCATTATATTTTTATTGAAACTTTGTGTAATTTTGGTTTCCAGACCATGATTTTCAAGTGGACTTTTCTTTTTCTCCCCCACTAGAGAATCTGAACCAAATTCTTGGGAAGATACGATGAGAGATGAACTGAACCGGAAAAAATATCCGAGAATGCCTTGGCATGATGTTCATTGCGCTCTGTCAGGCCCACCTTGCCGTGATATCGCTCGGCATTTTGTTCAGCGTTGGAATCATGCTAAGGTTTATATATTTTCATTTACACATTTTCTTTCTATCAGTATGTTCTTCTTACATATGGAATCGTTTTCTTTATCTTTTCTGGTTTTAGAAAAACAAAGCACCAAACGAACAAACTATACCTCTACTTATGCCACATCACCATAGAGTCCTCCCTCATTATATGGGAAGAAGCAAGGAGAGAGACATTCAAAGCTCAGATCATGAACTAAAACAAAACAGTGTTAAAAAACTGTGTTCTTCAGACTCCTTTTCATCCTGTTCTCCAGTGCAAGATATCCCATTACTTCTTCCTCAAGAAGCTGATGGATCACCAGATTCTGATGCACGGAAAAAGTCAAATGGCTTGAATCTTCTTGATCAGCCAATAGAAAAAGTTGTACCTCCTAAGGAACAGAGGAATGGTGTGGTTGAAGATTTTGATATGATGGATCTCGAAAGTGAATCAGTATCAGATGAAGTGGCAGATGAATCTGGTAGTCCTATTACTGACGAGGAGGATGACATAGGACAAGTGGGTCCCCAGACTTCATGCCGTTGTCAGGTGGTTAGAAGTGTCAGCCAATGGTCAGCTGGAACTGGTAATCCGGAAGGAAGCATTCACAGTGCTTACTGTTCTCTGATTGACAAGGCGGATCATTTTATTTACATTGAGGTACACTAATTTTGTTGGTTGTTTGGAGTCTCTTTTTTTCCTTCTTCTATAACGGTGCAATTTGATTCACGACATTGATGAATATTTTTATTTTCTTGCTTGATTCCAGAATCAATTTTTCATATCGGGTCTTTCCGGGGATGAATCAATTCTGAACCGTGTCTTAGAATCACTATACAGACGAATCTTACGAGCAGACAAAGAACAACAATGTTTTAGAGTCATTATAGTCTTACCACTCTTACCCGGATTCCAGGTCCTTATTCTTGACTGGTTTTCCAATACTCTTGTCTTTTCGGTTTTCAGTGATTTTTGTTGTGATTTTTGTTATGATTTTCTTTTATCCCATCTCGATGCTTGACAGGGTGGCGTCGATGATTTTGGTGCAGCAACTGTTAGAGCCTTAATGCATTGGCAATACCGAACAATTAGCTGGCCCAAGACTTCATTACTGTACAATCTCAATACTTTACTCGGCCCGAAAACAGAAGATTACATTTCATTCTACGGCTTGAGATCTTATGGTCGACTTTTTGAAAACGGTCCCATAGCCACTAGTCAGGTATGCCTTAAGGCTCCATTTGGGATAAAATGTCAAATGCCTATCTAGATCCGGAACTCCTTTTTAAGATTTTAATTGATTCAAATTCTAGTTTTGGCCGCTTCTATATTTTTATTTGACAAATGGAACTTTTTGTAGGTGTATGTGCATAGTAAAGTGATGATTATTGATGATCAGATTGCTATGATTGGATCCTCAAACATTAATGATAGGAGTTTGCTTGGATATAGGGACTCTGAGGTATTATAAGAAACTCGCACTTTACTACATAACTTTTTATTTATAAGAAAGTTTTAAGCTTATATATATATATGTTTCTCAAAACACATAAATACTAATCTAATATTTCCATTTCTAGATTGGGGTGATTTTTGAAGATAAAGAGTTTGTTGACTCGTCAATGAATGGAAAATCTTGGAGGGCCGGGAAATTTGCTTATAGTCTTCGGTGCTCGTTATGGTCCGAGCATCTTGGTCTCAAAGCAGAAGAGGTAGGTAAAAATTGAGCAGAAGACCTTTTTTCTGGGATCAGTAGTTAGCTTAGCATTTGACCTGTTTTTGTCTTGTAAATGCTTTTATTATTTCAGATTGATCGAATTAGTGATCCGGTAGTTGAAACAACATACAAAGATCTATGGTTAGCAACTGCTAAGGTGAGAACAGCTAGCTAGTTTTAACAGGTTGAATTATATTTTTTTCTCAGCTCTATTCCTAACTTTGCTAGAGAAATCAAACAGGAAAATACCCGGGTCTATCAAGACATCTTTGCTTGCATCCCAAATGACAGTATAAACTCAAGGTACCACTAGCCACTTCTTATTATGATATTTGGCTTATTGTCAACAACCCGGGTTGTTTAGTCAACTTTTGGGCCACATTGGTGAGCGTCGCTCCTTCTTCGAGTTGTCCAATGAAGATCTGTTGAGAAGTTGTTATAAATGTTATTAGAATGGCTCTCGAGAATGCCCAACTTAAACTTTCAAGGCCAAGTTTGAGCAGTCGCATCATAGATTAACCCGAGTTGTTACATTTCCCACTCTAGATAGTTTTGCTATTTTTCTCTTTAATCTTGTCACATAAACTCATAAAAATGATTATTTGACATATGCTTGAAATGTAGAGCTACATTAAGACAAAGCAGGAGCTATTGGAAGGAGAAACTCGGGCACACAACCATTGATTTAGGGATAGCATGCGAGAAGGTCGAAGAAGTAGACAACAATGGCGTAGTAATGGTCAAGGAAATAGACACAATGGAGAGATTGAAGAATACAGTGAGGGGACACCTTGTTTGTTTCCCACTAAACTTCATGCTTCTAGAAGATGATTTAAGACCAGCCTTCAATGAGACTGAATTCTATGCTGCTCAAGAAGTTTTTCATTAAGTAACATCTTCTTCAACCCATTTTCATTCATTGTACATTACCCTTTCTTCCGTTCGCCGTAAGGGAATCTCTCCGAGCTATCTTTCATGGAATTGGGAGTTAATTTTTCACTTTGTTAAATGAGTTAATCCGTTTTATTTGAAATCGTGGATCTTAAATAAGGATATGCAAAAGTTTTGGTCGAAATTGGATAAATAAAAAGATCTTAATTAAGTAATAATAAAATAATTTTTTATTATTTTAAATACAATTTTTTAAATTTCTTTATTTAAGATTTAATCATTTCATATGAGACATTAATTCATTTGATAAAATGAAATATTAGTCCCGTTAACCCATCTTTTACATTTCTCGAGACTATTCCGGTCTTTCGGTCCGGTCAATTTGTACATTATACTAGATTTAGAGGGATTTGTACATAAATTTATTCTTGAAAACAGTTGCAATGGGCATTTGTTCAGCATAGGGGGGTGTAATTGTAAATAAATTGTATTGGTGTTGTATACATTCATTATTATTTTTCCACTTTAGCATATAAAAAAGATGTCAAATAAATGCAAGAGAAAAAGGTTTGGCTACCTTTGAAGCATATTTTATTATTATTATTATTAAATTATATATTCCAATTAAAATTTCTCTGAAAATAATAAAGAGAAAAATAATTATTAAAAAAAATATCAAAATTGAGGGTCATCAAACCAGGGTCCATTTCAAGCCCACAATAAAGATTATGATGGGCCTAGGAACAATAGGCCCAAACTAAATCGGTTATTACACCTTGGGCTTCCTGAGAAAAACGAAATGGAAAGGAGAACTTTTTGTTTTGGTTTTTTTCCCCTCTCTGAATCTTCTTCTTTGACGCCATTTCGCTCCTGAGATTTTAGCACGAAGGAAACGCAACGCTGAGCTTCAAATCAAGTTGACAGAAGTTATTAGGTAAATTCTGAAACAAATCTCTCTCTCTCTTTTTTTTTTTTTTTTTTTTTTTTTTTTAAGTTATGAGCTTTACCCACTTTTTTCCTTCTTATGCTTACTGTGGGTTTTCCATTTATTCTTATCCTTCTTATGCTTACTGGGTTTTCCATTCTTTTTCTTTCTGTTTGGTTGCTGAGAAAATCTGAGGAAGTAGAAAAGGAACCTTGTTACTATTTACATGCAGTTTAATGTGAGTTTCTAAATTTATAAATTGTAGAAAATCGAAGCGGAGGGTGCACTTAATTTGAGGTGGAAGTTGGTGTATATTTTTCTGGTACCCATAGAAAGAAGGAAAATTTATAGTTCCTTTTTCATTTTTTTCTCGGCTATTACAGTCAAAATGTAAGAGAATATGAGATTTTCTGATGTCTTGATCTTGAAGTTTTAGTCTGATAGTATACTTTAGACATATTTTTTGTGTGTAATTTCACTATTTGAAATACTCAAATCTGCGGTGCTGATTTTTCTTTATTCGAGAAAGAATTCAATGACATCAACGGGAATAAACTCGGGGGCGTTGGTTTTACTAAAGGACCTCAACCCATCTTCTTCATTCTTCAAGCACGGGGCTTCATTCCGAGTTACTGCAAAGTAAAAAACCGATAAGTATCATCCCTTTTGAGTGAATGGAACATAGGACTAATTCTATTCAGTATTCAGTATTCAGTATTCAGTTTTGTAAACCTGAATCATTGATCCAAAATCTACAAAATTGTCAGTAAAATGTATACTTTAAATTATTGATCTTTTTTTTTTGTATGCTTGTGTTCTGATCCAGGCTGGAAGAGTATTGTGTAGAGACAGGTATAGCCATAATTGTTGATGGAAATGTGAAGCTAAAGATCAAAACCGAGCACCTTAGAGACCTTAGCTTTCGTGTTGGCTCGATCTATCAATTTATCGGGGAACTACTTATCCAACCCTCTAATGAGGTAAGATAAAAATATCAATTTTTACATTAAATGAACAGAGTGTGTATGTTTTTTGCTTATTGTTGCGTCTTTTTCAGGCAATTTTGGAGGCAAGAGTAGGTCGGAATGTGGACGGGATCGACCTCAATCTGTATCATCAGTCCATTCAGCTGTTAAGACAGTTTCAAGCTGATCACTCCAAAACTTCCACAGCTTAATCCGGAAATCTTGAATCATAGCTAACCATAACATATATTCCGAGAGTCCGAGGAATCTAGAAGTTCCTAGACTTCTTTGTTTTTTGGTTTTCTTTATAGCAACTGAGGAAATGATTGTCCGTACTTTTATGTGAGTGTCATTTATGGAACATAACATGGGAGGTTTTCTTGGCTGTGTTATCCCTCTCGGCAAATCAATTTCTTTAAAAAAAAAAAAAATCATAATTACTTTAATTTTTATCTCTCCTTCTCTCCTTCTCTCCTTCTCTCCTTCTCTCCTAAGTCTCTTTCATAGCACCTCTACTCTCTCTCTTCCTTCTTTTTTCAACCTTGTGTAATTCTTAAGATCTTTAATGTTAGAATAAGAAGTCTATTTTGTGATATTCTGCTTTGCTTCGATTGAAATCCATTTTATACGTGGTAAAGTTAGAAGAATAAATTACTTGATCGCTTTCATAACCTGTAAAACTACTTGAAACTTTTCACATAATCTAATCAAATGGGTCTAAGATTTCAGAATAAAAAACCTAACAAAATTAAAGTAATTTTTCCACGCAGATTGAAGTTTTGGATCTTAAAATAATAAAATTCATTCTTTAAGATGTTTTAGGCTTTCTGTTCTATGTACACGCTAAGGAATTCTGTGTCTTCTTCAGTGAGGGAGGAGAGAAGAAGAGAAGAAGAGAAGGTGAAGAGAGTATCATGAAAGAGAGGGTAGTGTAATCAGGAATTTTTTAAAAGAAGAAGAAATTGATTTGATGAGAGGGATAATGGGTGGCAGAAAATGCATAAATGACTGAGTGTTCAGAGTAGAAACTCATTTATACTCCGGTGACAGCCAAGAAAACCTCCAAAACATGGGTTGTTTGTTATCATCTAGGAGTGAGAGTAGTATATATCATTCAGCAATGATGGTGTGAATTGGGGGAAATATCCAACATTGGTACGAACAGGTGGGACCCACAGGAGAGGGCCCACATGGTGCACTGCGTTCGCGCAAAGATCCTTAGCTAGCTAGCCGTGGTCACCATCCCCGATGGTTGGGGAAGATTAAGAAGGGTCAGTCTCGAATTATCTCTATTTCGCACCATGGTCAGATGGTCAGGTCTTACCTAAGTCTTCTTCTCCTATAGATTAGTCATTAGATACAAATGACTTATAATTTAATTTAATTAAATTTGTAAAAAAAAAAAAAATTAAAGAATTTATAAATCGAATCCAATCATTTTTCTTGGAGCATTAGGATCAAGTGGGATTATAGTATTTTTATCATTTACCAACAAACTATAGAAAATGGAAATCTAAGTCTCGAAATAGATAATTAAGCATGCATAAAGATAATCATCGAGTTAGTGGCTAATCATAAAGATAATCATCGAGATAATCATGAAATGACCCCCCCCCCCCTTTCTCCATATTATATCATAATGCCAAAAAAAAGTAGTTGATTAGGACCAACCAACATAAGAACAACCTCAAATCTTTCTTGGGTGGCCCACAAACAAGAAAATTTTTAGATTTTTTACGACCGAGTAAAAGAAAAATAATAGTAATAATTAAAAAAAAATAAAAAAAAACAGTTGTCAACAATTCAAACCGGACCCCATTTGATAGATGTGGAAAGGGAGGACGACGTCGTTTTCATGTGCACCGTCCCACATGTGAATGTTTGGTCACTACGTGTCTTCTTGTGGTTTGCTTTAAATTCCCCGACACCGTCAGTGGGGGTCCCACACAACGCGATGAGTTTTGTCACTCGTGCTTATTTATCCCACACCGACCGCTTTTCCTTTTTCCATTCAAAACATCATGTGATGCTTTATGGTGGGGTGGCGATGCACTGGATTCTTCTAATTGACGTGTACATTTATCATTGGAGGAGCGTATGGGTGGACCCTCTAGAAATAAAAAGAAGAATTATAAGGAGTGTTTAACAACAGTAGTAGTTATTTTGTCTGCTCGATAAATCCTTATAGGGATAATGGATCGTACTCTGCAGTCTCGAACTTGTTTTACATAGCGATTAAGACTCAAACGGAGAAAATGAGAATGAAAGTTTTATTCTGTTTGTTTGACTGTACAGAATGTGAGTAAAAAATGATGGATCCTATTAGAATTCAGAAGTTAAGTGTGTTGGGTGAGAGTAATATTAAGGTGGATGATTATTCGAGAAATCCTCGTATTACATTTTTAGGGGCCGCTCGAGTGGTTGAATATGGGTGGCTCTCTGAGATCGTTTCGAGTGTAAACTCTTTACTCAATACTTTAAATTATATTTTTGGCTTATTTAACAATTTTATGAATCCAATTATTCTCTCCAAAATTTATATTCTATCATTGAAAACGTATTAAGAAATTTCTCGAATTTAAAAAAAAAAAATATATATATATATATATAAGTAAAAAATAATGGATTGTATTTTTGAATCTGATTTTGATTCTCTTTTAATAAAAAAGGTGTTTGATTATTTTTTGACCATTATATAAAATTTACAATAAAATTTATATAATTTATAAACAAATTTACAATGAATAAATTTATGAAGGTTGGAAATTGATAATCCAGTCAAAAATTTTCATAATTAGTATCGATTAAGCTTTACATAACGCTTAATTTCCCTTGCACCGACAGAGTCGCGGTGTCAATGTGTCGGAGCCACATAGCAACCCTCGGCTCAAACGAGGGGAAAGAGAGAGGAAATGGGGGAGAGAGATTGGAAGGGGGCCTGGGCTGCTTGGCGGCACATGGGGGAAGAAATTAGGGAAACAATAAAAAAAAAAAAAAAGGAAAAATAATAAAACATGTTAAAAAGTTGGGTTTCGGTCGGTCGGACCCGATTCCAACTAAAATCTATGCCCCCAAATTATTTTGTATAAATTTTGATCGGAAGGATTCTCGAAAAGTGATCGGAATAGTATTTTTTATTTAAACCTAGATAATAAAATGAGAATTAAGAATTATTCCTATTTTTATTATAAATCGAACTAAATAATAGAATGAAATATAGAACCAAATATTTATTTCATTACAAATCGATCTTTGACATTCAAATTGGAAAACAGACTCGACAAAAACATGTCAAAATTGTATGGTTTAGTAGATAACTTACCAACTTCATAGGACATGAAATGAACGGTGTCCAAGACTTTTGTTGTTAGGAAAAGGGTCCGCTTACAAAGACACATGGACATTCAATTCAATTTTATAAGTAGGAAAAGGGTCCATATGGCTCTTCATGATTCTCATTGTCCAAAGTCCCTACAAAATAAAGGAATCCTATGATTTCCAGGACAAGTTTCTTAACTAGAACAACCCCTCTTCCTTGATAATATCATGGAAGAGGTTTCTAGTTTTCTTAACTATTGCAAACGTATGTCAAAATCTTCAATTTAAATTTTAAATAATTATTATTTAATGAAAGAAATTCGATCTATACACAACACTTGTCTCATCTAAAATTAAAAAAAAAAAAAAAAGAAAGAGTATTAAAGTATGATATAATCGACATTAAATTACATATTAATTAATAAGGATTTTTGGATATTATACGATTTTAAATATTTAAATAATAAATGTAATCCATGTTCATCACAACTAACTCACTCTCCCTCTTTCTCTTGATCAGGGAAGGACTTCATTAAAATTCATTTTACTTTTTGATTTCAGCCGAACTTTACATGGGGAGAAATGATGTTTTGTTTTTTTTTTTTTTTTCAGATGACGAGATTGTGTCTTAAGTGATCATTGTGCCATCGATCAATGACTCTCCATATGCCACATCATTAATCCAAATAAATTCCTTATTTCCTTAATCATTTCATAATTAAAACAAAATTTTACTAAATAATATAGCCTACAAAATTTTAATAGACAAACAAGCCTGCCAATATTTTCTAGAGATTAACATAATAATACAACAATCAGATAAGAAAACATCTTCCTAATCAACTTCGAAAGTGTGGATGTTCCCAACTTCTTATGTCCACGCTGGCCGAACACTGAGCATGGAACTACTACTAATCGGACTATAACTGGACAGAGCTGCCCGGAGACCATGGCTCCTGGCAATAAATTTTTTTTTTTATTTTTTTTTATTTTTTTATAATTATAGATAAATAATTGTTATAATATTTTAATTTATAAAGTTACTTATTATTTTTATATATTATCTATATTATTTTAAAATATTATCATACTTTATCTCTTATCATTCAAAATAAAATAAAATAATTGAAAGTCAAAAACAACTTCTAAGGAAGTCGAAAGAGTATCGTAAACTGGAGTTTAAAACATATATAATATAAAGACACAAAGAAGGTAATTAACGGAATTAAATTAACTATTAAAATCGTATAAATATCTTAAACACGATTTTATTTTAAGATAATAATCTCGAATCATCATCAAAATAATTACTAAACTTTCATTAATCACTCACGATCTTTATAATTTCACTTTTTATTAATCTAAATAAATTTAATATTTTCTGTTAAAATTCTCGATTTATCAAGCCAGTGAATCACATGTACTTTAATAATCCGAACCCGAAAGAATTCGGATTATCCGACCAATTATTTGGTTTTAGTTTTTATATTAATTATTATAATTAAGGTTGTATAAATAACCGATATTTGTTCCGTTAGATTCTAATTACGGTTATAAAAATCAAATTTTAAGAGTAATATTTAATTTTATTATTATTATTTCACCCAATTTATCTATCAGAGTAAAAAAGTGAAAATAATAGTAATAATAGAAAGTAGAATCTAGAGCAGTTAACTTGAAAAGTCCACAGTTTTATTTACCGTTAAAAGTTTGAACCAACCACGTACGTGCCCGTGAAAGGGTATTATAGTAAGAGAGTGTAGTAATGTTAATTAATTACGTACTATTTAGTTCGGTATTTCTCTTTGTTGATTTGCACCACACAAAAAAAGAAAAAAAAAAGAAAGAAAAAAAAAAAAAAGCTGTCTTTGTAATCTTCTTCTAACATTAATTAAGACCAGAGCCGAAACCAAAGTTCGTGTTCTTCTAGCAGCCAGGATTGTCGGGGCTTGGGGGATGGATTTTGGTCAGTCTCGGCCTTTCATCATTGGAATTTTTGTTGGGTTCTGGCGACCATAGCTTTGTTTCTGGAATCTGCTTCGGATTTCGGAGTTCTAAGTTCTCGTTTCTTCTACTTTTTTTTGCTGAGAAGTGGGAAGTCAAGGTCTTTTTTTAGTTCCTTCTTCTTCCTTTTCCTTTTTTTTTTTTTTTTTCTGGGTTTTGGTTTAGGTCCTTGTTTGGTTACTGAGAAAATGCATGAGTGAGAAAGAGAGAGAGAGAGATAAATCTGAGCTCTGTTTTTTTTGGATTTGGTTTCTGGATGGTTTATGTTGGATACGAAGCTTAGTTAACCATTTCTTGGTTGAACGGACAGTTTCCTGGTGTATGACTCTACAAAACAAGCTCAACTGAACTGGATTTTTTCTTTTTTTTTTTTCCTTTTCAAAATCTCATCCGGGTTTGTTTGGTTTCCGAGAATCTTGGGTTCCTAAAAAGGTTTTGAATTTTCAGTTCATTTCTTTGTTCTTTTACCGAGGAAACTTGGAAGACAATCGAAAGCTTATTTGCTTTCTTTCTTGTCATCTCTTTATTATTTTTCTTCATCAGCTTTGAATCTGATGTTCTCTAAGTCTTTTTTACATGCGGTTTCCATTTTAAGAGTAGGAAAAGGATAAATCATAAAAGTTCAGATGAGGCTTTTCATCTTTTATTTCTAAAACCATAACACATTTTTCACAGATCAATGTGAAAAACACCCATCTGATTTTACTGATATAAGAAATAATTGATTCTCCACTTTCTCAGTGCCCAAACATGTGGATCAACTTTCTTACTGTCTGATAATTCAGATGGGAAATAAAATTACGTGTAAGGGTAAAAGAGCAAAAAAAAAAGGTGATCTGTAATCTTATCTGTTGGCTTGCAAGTGGTATGAAGAAGAATGAACTTAGACAAATGATCATATAAATACGTGTCTTAGTTCACTGTTTTTTTCCTTTCAGATTCTACCCTTTTTCCCTGTTTTTCTCATTACCCAAACAGCAAATTGATAAAATATGCTGCTAAGGTATATAGGGTATGGTTCAGCTCATTTAAATATAGAGAATGATAGACAAGTTGTAAGACTTCTAGTAGAAAAATAATATTCTCTATAATGTTTTTCAGATTCATGTTTTTTCGCTTTTACCTATTTTAAATTCCTCAAATTCTCTCCATTTGAGTCAGATCATTATGTCTTTTACTCAGCAGCAGCATTCGATTTGCTTTTTGGTCTCAAGAAAAAAGAATGTCTTCCCCTTGTTATATATATTTATATATATATATGTATGTATGTGCCTAATGGCTCACGATCTACACCTTTTTTCTTTTGTGTTCAGATAATTGAATTCTAGTAAAAGAGAATCCAATCTCTCGAAGGTGTAATGGGCCACTTTTCGTCCATGTTCAATGGACTGGCAAAGTCACTTTCTATGAAAAAGGGAAGAAATTCCGAGAAGTCGAGAAATCTTGATGGAAGAGAAGCTGCAGAAGAGATGGCCAAGGCTGCAAAGAAGAAAGACTTAATATTAAGAAATTCTGGCGTTGTAAATGTAGACGGTTCAAACAATTTGACCTCAGTTTTTTCGAAAAGAGGCGAAAAGGGAGTGAACCAAGATTGCTGCATTGTCTGGGAGGTATGTAAATATACCTTTCCTTTCAATGTGGGAGAAAGATAGTGAAATTCCAAGTTTTGATTTTGAATTTTTTTTTTAAAAACCTTTTTAGGAATTTGGGGGTCAAGAGGATATGTTGTTTTGTGGGATATTTGATGGGCATGGACCGTGGGGGCATTTTGTTGCGAAAACAGTTAGGGAATCGATGCCGCCATCTCTGTTATGCAATTGGCAAGAAGCACTTGCTCAAACCTCACTTGATTCGGATTTGGACTTAGAAAAGAAGTGCCAAAGGTTCAATATTTGGAAGCATTCCTACATAAGAACTTGTGCTGCTATTGATCAAGAACTTGAGCAGCATCGCAAGATCAATTCGTTTTATAGCGGCACAACTGCCCTTTCTATAGTCCGACAGGTAAAATATATATAGAGAATCCTCTCATGTGGCTCAATACATCAGGCTTTGTTTTTTGTGTTATTGATCAAGTGTAACTTGTCTTTCTACAGGGTGAAATGATAGTAATAGCTAATGTTGGTGATTCCCGGGCCGTTTTGGCTACGATTTCAGATGATGGAAGTGTTGTCCCAGTTCAACTAACTATGGATTTCAAGCCCAACTTACCTCGTAAGTTGCTCTTCCTATCCCTTTCTCTTGTCAGTTCTAAAACATAAACAGGTTAAGTGTATTTTGTCTCAAAATACAGTTGGCACATACTCCAATTCATGTAACCTAAAATTATCTTATCAATTGCAGAAGAAGCTGAGAGAATAATTCAGTGCAATGGGAGGGTGTTCTGCTTAGAAGACGAGCCGGGGGTTCACCGAGTATGGCTACCAGACCAGGAATCACCTGGACTGGCCATGTCTAGAGCATTTGGAGACCATTGTGTCAAAGATTTTGGACTCATTTGCTTGCCAGAAGTTACACACAGAAGTATCACGAGCCGGGACATATTTGTTGTCCTTGCAACTGATGGGGTACATTAACACATACTATTCGAGTTAGAAAACCATTTTTCAAGAAAACTTTGTTAAGTTTTAAGTTTTTCTTTTTTCAGGTATGGGATGTTGTATCCAATGAAGAGGCAGTACGAATAGTAGGTTCCACGGAAGACCGAGCAAAAGCGGCGAAGCGTCTGGTCGAGTGTGCAGTTCGTGGATGGGAAAGGAAGAGGAGAGGGATTGCTATGGATGATATCTCTGCTATTTGTCTCTTCTTCCACTCTTCTTCTTCTTCTTCCTCCTCACAAATTCACTCATTTTCAAACAGTTAAATAGTTCTATCTATTTTCCTAATGTGTAATCTTCATTTAGTGAAGTTAATAAAAAAAAAAAAAAGAAAAGAGTTTGATCTTCTAGTCATCGGGTTTCTTGGAACTACTTCCCAGATCCTCATCGGAATTATTCATGTGTAGTACCCGATCCCGTATAAAAAAGATACTAGGGAGAGAGTAACCAAATATATGGCCACAATTATGTACTTATACTTGGGGCAGTCATCATTTATCGGTGAAAGATCGAAAGAGATGGATGTTAAACTTTTAATATCATGACGATTCGGGAATTAGATAGAGATTAGTCGGGTTGTACATATAAACACATTTTAATCATATTTCTACCTATAAACTTATTACTTCTAATAATACCATCAAAAATTTTGAAATGATAGTTGCAAAACAAAACAACTTTTTTTTTTTTTTTTTTTTTTTCTGAAAAAAGGAAGTATGGTAGTAGTTGGACCTGATCCGGCCCAATGGGTCAATATTTTGGGAAAGAGTCCAGGACTAATCCTACGGATCAAGAATTGGAAAAGCTCACCCCGTCTTCTCCGAGTAAAATTTAGGGTTTTGTCGGACCATCTCCAGCTCTCAGGCTAAGCTTGAAAGGACTTTTTAACTCTGCTATCACTGCTGATAGCGATGGCGAACCGTACGGATCCAGCGGCGAAAAACATAAGAGGGACGAATCCGCAGAATTTAGTGGAGAAGATCCTGCGGTCGAAGATCTATCAGCATACGTACTGGAAGGAACAGTGCTTCGGTTTGACTGCGGAAACCCTAGTCGATAAAGCTATGGAGCTCGATCACGTCGGTGGTACGTTTGGTGGCAATCGTAAACCCGCGGCGTTCATATGTCTCGTCATGAAGATGCTCCAAATTCAGCCCGAGAAGGAGATAGTCATCGAGTTCATCAAGAATGAAGATTACAAGTAATTCACTTTCTTTTCAACTTGAAATTTGGAGATTGGATATCCATAGACAGCCCAAAAATTGATGTGAGAATGCTTTCGATTAAGTAGGATCCAAGTACTGAAAATTTGAATGCTGATGAAATCAGAGGGGGATTATAAGTTAATATTAATTCTTATGATTAGTAAGAGATAGTATTTGAAGGATGAATCCAAAAGTGTTACTGAATATAAATTTTGATATCAATTGTGGATTTGTTTAAAATGTTTATCATGTGGAAGTTATGTTGGCTCCAATATTCCTTCGTATATGTTGACTTATGTGTATTGTTTGGGTTGCAGATATGTTCGGGTTCTTGGCGCTTTCTATTTGCGTCTAACTGGGACAGATGTGGATGTATATCGCTATCTTGAGCCTTTGTATAATGACTACCGGAAGCTTAGGAGAAAATTGCCCGAAGGAAGTGAGATTGTTGATCCTATATCTACGTGTTTCCCTTAAATATATATATATATATTGGCTAACTACTGTTCTGTTCATATCAGATTTTTCCTTGACGCATGTGGATGAATTCATTGATGAACTTTTGATAAAGGATTATAGCTGCGACATTGCTCTGCCACGTCTTAAGAAGAGGTCTAAATCTTATATATATATTATGACTGCACTTTTTTGTTTTTTGTTTTTAATTTATCTTTCATGGTTTTAAATTTAAATTTATCTTTCATGGTTTTAAATTTAAATTTATCTTTCATGTTATATTTAGGACACATTATATCTTTTGTAGAAAGTACTATGTGTTTTAAGATGCACCAATCTTTTCTTAGAACCATTTTATGGGAGGGACCAGTCTATTACTTGCAATGGGCTGTTGTCATGAGTAGCATACATTTATCTGTTTTCGTTTTCTTTTTATTTTATTTTATTTATTTTTACCTGAATTCCTACTCTATTCAGATGGACTCTTGAAACAATTGGCTCTCTGCCGCCTAGAAAAAGTGCCTTGGAAGATGATTTTGAGGAAGACGAAGAGAAAGAGGAAATAGATCCGCTTGGTGATACTCTAGAAGATGAAGATAATGAAAAGGTCTGCTGCCATCCTTTCTCAAATATGAAAGTTTGCTCTTTATTGTGCTCGATTTCCCCATCCCTTCTAACTCTCCTTGCTCTTTTATCTTTCATTTGCAGAATTATTACCGTGGACGAAGCCCTGTAAGAGATAGAGATTGGGATAGAAGACGGGACAGTCACAAATACAGGTTCAACCTCTTGTACTTGCTCTGTTGATTTTGCTCATGGTTGTTTTCTTTCCTTCTTTTTTTCCTCCCCTTTTTGGGTGGGGTGGGGGGTGGGGGGTGGGTGGGGGTATGTGTTTGTCCTCTTTCTGAAGTGTTCTTGGAAGCTATTTTATATGGAGTACATATTTGTACAAGTTTAAATACTTTTTAGAGTATTGTGTTTCTACCCATGGCATCTCAAGCCCTTGGTAGCTTACAATTGCTTCCTATAATAATGTTACATGACCCTGCCAGGTTTCTCTGCACTGACAGTGTGCAGCTGAGAAGTATGATGGATCACACATATTAACTCCAATTTTTTTTTTTTCGCTTTTTGGTGGTTAACTGCCGCAACCTATTCTTATTTGATCATGATTTCTTTTTTCTTCTAAATTTCTTATATCTTCCTTAGCGATGACTACTGTGTTTGGTACAAAAGTATATTCGTTTTTTTTCTTCACTTTGTAGAGTTCTAGGAAAATAACATTATCCTTGAAAGAGTTGTATTGAAATTAATATTGGCGGTCTATCAAGTGTTGTCTGGAGTTAGCTGCCAAACAAAGGATGTGCTTTTTCAAGCTTATGCTTGTTTATCCTCTTACAGGGATCGAGATTATGATAGAGACTATGATGACAGAGAGCGGGGACGTGGAAGAGAAAGAGATAGAGACCGAGAGAGAGATAGGGATCGTTACCGTCTAAGAGATGACAAGGAATATGGTCGAGATAGAGAAAGGGAAGGTAGGGACAGAGAGAGGAGAGATAGAGACCGCGGCAGGAGGAGAAGCCCTTCAAGGAGCAGAAGTCGGAGCAGAGAAAAGGACCGTGATGGTGGGGACTACCGCAGGAGACATGCACGAAGCATCAATAGTCCCAAGAGAAGGGATGGAGAGAGAGAAGAGCCAAAGAAGAAGAAAGAGAAGAAGGGGAAGAAGGATGATGGGTCTGCCACTCAATTGGATCCTGAGATTGAAGAATGGAACAGAATCCGTGCGTCTCTCGGGATGGCGCCATTGAAGTAAAATCATTGAGTCCCACTCTTCCATTTCTGTTAATATGATCCGAATAGATGTTAAAAGATTTGTCAGAAGCAAGTGAATCCAATCGATGTATGGATTGTATCAAAAATTCCTTACTGTGCCTTTAAATAGTCATTAGAAATTTTGCATTATTTTAATAACTAAATTTATCGAATGTCTATTATATCTACAAGGTTAAAATATAAGCGTTCTATTTCCAGTTTGGATTCCCAAACTCTCTTAGTTTGAGGAACAGAAAATTCCAGAATAGGGAAGACATCAATTCAAAAAAACTTTAGATCTTGTTCATATTCTTCAAGAAAATTTCTATTAAATTCAAATTTTCATGATAAATTGAATCATTTATATTTTTTTCTTTATTATATATTATTTTCTCTATATTATAGAATAATATTCTATAATATAATAAGTCTAAAGATTTAATTAAATAGTAAACTCTTTTAACAATAATATATAGACCCAAAAAAAGAATTAACAAGAAACTATACAGAAACGAATTCGTAAAAATCAAATTGCAGGCGCTAAAAGTGTAACTAATCCTTTTCATTTTGGCTAACAAAATAATTTTCTTTTGAGAGCCTTGTTTGGTGGCCTGAAAAGTGTTTTAAACCAGAATTAAGCAGTGACGTACTTCATTAGTCACTCGACCAATTGTAGTGTTAAGTTAGTGTGTCCCTTGTCCGAACGTAATCCAGATCTAGTAGAGCCAGGTTAGTTGCAACTTACAAAGATGAACACGTATCCTCTTTCTTAATTATTTATGACATGAATGCTTTCCTGATATTATAAGATTCACATGAGTGAGTGGTCTTCTTAGTTGGAAAATGCAATCCAGCTCCAGCATCTCAAATATTGTATTAGCCTATTATGGCTTTGTACATAATTTCTTATGGACTCTGTGTTGTGTCCTTTTTAGGCATAACTATGACTATGACTTGTGCTTCAATTTTGGTCATAAGCGTGCCCTCTTTCTCTTATCGGCTCTATACTCTCCATTTGATACTTGGTAGCAAAATCTACCCAATTCATCACTTTATTTTCTCTCTCTCTCTCATCATCTTTAGACAAATAGAATGTGTTAGAATCTACTAAAATGGAGAAAACTTGTTGATTTATAAATAGAGAATTATAAGTAATCGTAAGAACTTATAATATATGTAAATATGAAGTTGGATCTTTCACCAAGAATATATATATGTCCAAACAGCGACTTCTAGATTATATATATGTAATCTACGGGTTTCAAGTCTTGTCAGAATTCTTTTCTTACCTTATCTACCTCGTATATCTTTTAACCAAGAGATAAGAGACAAATAAGCAACTGATCATTTCTTATTGGCCATGTTCCAAGCAGCGAGACACTTGACTTGATCATTCTTATAACAGCATCGAGTTTTAAACATACTTTGTTTGGTTCAAGACAAGGAAATATTTTGATAGACTTGAGAGATATACGTGATAAATAAGGAGGCCACATGCACACGTAACCCTAGCCGCCCCATGCGCACGTACTGTTGCATGTGCTGTTGCATGTGCTGTTGCATGGCTTCACGTTAAAATCCTTCTCGTCGCCATTTACGCAAGTTGGTATCAATTAGAACGAAGAACTTTATGGGCTGAGTTACTGCAACTTTTGGCTTATAATGATCTTCCAGTTGTTTAGGGGGGGTGATATTTACATCATTAGTTCTTCCTCCGAAGATTGCATCATAGAAGGGGGGTTTGGTTGATCCTCCTTTCTCTGGATCCACTTTCACACATTGTAATAATCGGGATGGTGTATTTTCGCTTGGATCACATTCTAGTTTGTCCAGATATTTGCAACTCCTTTGGTGGGCGTGTCGAGCACTTATCCCGAATTAATTCCGACACTGTTCTATTTCATTTCATTCTACTCAGGTACCTAAAGACCAAGTTTTTATCATGTTCTATGTATTCTACATTGAGGCCCATGATGATAAGATAATTGATTCCCTCACTAATTGGGCCCCTAAAATATGACTGGACCGCTAAGGTTTTAACCCTACAACTATGGTTTTTTGGGACTTCTATTGCGAAAATTACATGAGCCCAACATACTTACTTCGCTAGTGTCTAGGAAGTGGTGTGGGCCTACATGAATGAATAAACACATGACGTTGTGGGACCCACATATTTGTGCCTACATTTTTTTGTATTATATTATTAATTTACTACCTTATAAAAAATATATTTTTAATTAAGGATTTCCCATAAAATTAATATTTAATTAAAATATAATTATAAAATACAAAAAATAATAAAAAATAATAAAAAATAAAAAATAAAAAAAAAATAAAAGAAATAAAAAATATCGATTATTGTGTGGGTGTGTTAAGAAGGTATTATTATACAGCTGGAGTACACACTGCGTAAGAACCAATGGCATCGCTGTAGACACAAAAAAGACAAAACAGAATAGAATAATAATAACATGCACGCAAATGCATAGGCCATTCTTACACATTCACCGCTCGATGCTTTTCTCTTGTATGATTCCACGGCTACGATCGATCTATGGTTATAAGATTAGAGTGTTAATGATGAGGGTATTAATGGATGGCTAAAAGTCAGAATTGCAGCTAAACTACTCTGTTATAGTCTGATATGATATGCGACGCAATAATTGGCTCACATGCCTAACATGGAGTTTTCCTTTTTATCTTTTTTATAATTATTTAAAAATATATATATATATATATAAATTCTAAAATTAATTGAAGAATTTAAATAAATTTTATTTATTTAAATTTTAACGATTTTAAATAAAACAGATTACCGATAAAATCGATCAGTTAATTTATGATGTTGGTATAATAGTATTAGCCTATTACTACTACTCGGAAGAAGGAAGTCAATTAAGAATTGGATGAAATGGCAGGGTGGAGCGACCGTTGTGGATGCGGAACGGTAGCTCCACCCAGCCGAATATATATTTGGTTAATGAGAAAAAGTCACGAAAAGAAAGTATATATATATATATATATATATTATTATTATTATTTTTTTTTTAATTTTAATTTTAATATTTTGGGTCGAAATTTAATTTATGATTCAAACTGAAGTTGGACTGTTTAGGAAACATGTAACGCTCAACGAATGTGCAATGCTTAAACAGAAAATAATGGGAGGAGGAGGGTATTTCGGTAAATTTGATCAGTGAGATACCTCCAACGGGTTGCCTGAGTTGCGTAGAAGAAGCACTCGACGTTAAAAGAAACGCCAAAAAAAAAAAAAAAATTTATTGACATTAAAATTAAAATTAAAAAGCAAAAAACGAAGAGGACGATTTCGTAGACATTTGAGCTTGCCTTCTTCCTCCTCTCAGGTATCTCTCTCTCTCTAGATTTTCTCTCTCTACGCATACATATTTCTTCTTATAAAAAAGCTATGGAATCCTATTCATTTCGCTAATTTTTTATATCCTTTTATTTATTTATTTTTTATTTTTATTTGAAAAATAATGATGTTATTTTGGGGTTATAAATTTCTTGGCGATATCAATCGAAGTTTGGATTTGAATGATGAAAGTTGTTCCTTTTTCAGATTGGAATTCAATTAAATGCTTTTCTTGGCGATATCAATCTCGAATTAAATGCTTTTTTCTCCTTGTTTTTATCACCGTTTTCAGCGGGAGTTTTATACAAATTGATGCCGGAATGAATCTGGAATTTTCTATTTCCTGAGAGGCAGATCGATGTTGGATAGTTACTTTCTGGTTTGCGATTTGTTTTCTTCCTTTTTTTTTTGGTTTGGATTTGATTTTGTTCCATGATAGGAGCAGAACCAAGTAAGAAAAAGAATTAATTCGAGATTGAGAAATCTTGAGTGTAATTTTGTTTCCCGATTTGGTATTTGGGTGCTTAATTGGAGAATCTTAGCATATATGTGGCTGAAATGGATTAAATAATTAGGGGTATTCAGGGGTTCTCTTGTGTGGAAAAGGTCAGATGGCAAGGGGAGGAAGGAATAATTGCAGAAAATATTCTAAGAAAAGAGATTTATCCAAAAATAAGGGTTCTGATGAATCGGATGAGGATTATGTCGTGTCCGATGAAGAGAATGGAGCATCGGATGAGGATTATTGCTCATCTTTAGATGAATGTGCATCGGAAGAAGGCTTTGATAGTTTTGTTGATAATGAGGAGGAGGAGGGAAAGGCTAGGAAGGTTGTCCGATCAAAATCTAAGAGCAGTCCCTTAGTTTCAAAGAAAGTTAGGAGTAATACAGTTAGAAAGAGGAGACAATTTTATCGTGCTGAAGATGAAGATGAAGATGAAGATGAGGACTATAATGTAGATGATGATGATGAGGAGGAGGATGAGGAAAAGGTGATGAAGTTAGATCGATCAGAAGCTAAGAAGGATTCTCCTGCTCCTCAGGTTATCAGAAGTCCTACTCTACAAGAGAAGCGAAGGGTTCATAGCGATAAAGATGAAGATGGGGATTATAATGTAGATGAGGAGGAGGAGGAGGAAGATGAAAATGAAGAGGATTCGGGGGAGTATGAAGATGATGATGAGGAATTTACTCTAGAGGAAGATGATTTTTCAGATGAGGAGAAAGAATCAAGGGTGAAAAAGAAAAACAATATGAGACCGCAAAATCAGGGTTTGCAGAGAAAAGGTCCTTCTAGAAGTCGTAAAAGGAGGAGAAAAACAAATGCTTCCATTAAACCTTCGACAAAGCAAAGAAGAAAGAATTCTGGGTTAAGAAGGAAAAGTAGACACTCTAATGATGGTGATCTTATTGACAATAATAGCCTGGTTATGGAGGTAAAGACTAAGAAAAGACCAAGTCAGAGAAAGAGGAGATATGTTGCAAAGTCGGACTCAGATTTCGTGTCTTCGGGAGCGTCTGATTATGACTATACCATCTCGGAGGAAGAAAGAGAGCAGGTGAGAGAAGCAAAGGAATTATGTGGAAGTTTAGAAATTAATCTAAGGAGTTCAATACCAAGGAAGATTCCAGAAAGCGAGGATTTGCGTCAAGAAAGAAAACCGGTAAGGAAGGGTAAGGAGAAGGTAGAGGAAGTAAAGGCAGTGGTTGTGAAGCAAGTATGTGGCATATGCCTTTCCGAAGAAGATCAAAGAAGAGTGAGGGGAACTCTCAACTGCTGTACTCACTATTTTTGTTTTTCTTGCATTATGGAGTGGGCGAAAGTGGAATCCCGTTGCCCTTTGTGCAAGCAGAGGTTCACCACAATCAGTAAGCCTGCAAGATCAGCGGCAGGTGTTGATTTGAGAGAAGTGGTCATAACAGTCCCAGAACGTGATCAGGTATCTTATAACTTTTTTCTCGTTCTTTCAATTGGATTAGAGTTTGATTATAATACATTTTAGGTATACTGGAATATTAATTTTGAGGGTCCAAATCGGATTTTAGACCTATATTGGAGTTTCAAACATTGAACCAAATGAGCCCTTAAACTTATTGTTCGGGCAGTTAATGAGAATGCTTTTCCTATCTTATCTGTAACTATTTATCTTTGGACATATTCTATAGGTCTATCTACCATCCGAGGAAGAACTCAGGAGTTATCTTGATCCTTATGAGAATGTAATATGCACGGAGTGCAATGAAGGTGGGGATGACGGTCTTATGTTGCTATGTGATCTTTGTGACTCACCAGCACACACTTATTGTGTTGGACTTGGCAGAGAAGTTCCAGAAGGAAACTGGTATTGTGATGGTTGCAAACCTGTGGTTCTTGCATCAAATTCTCAAGCTCAAGGTCATTTCACAGATGGGAGATTTACAACAAACAACTCTTCATCTAATGGATCATCAACTGTCATAAATAATGGTGAAGGAATAGATCTGAATGCAATATCTTCCCCTCGTACGCCATTCACTCAAGCATTTGGGAATCTTTTATCTCCCAGATTTCAGATGGGCCCACCTACTTCTCCGGTATCTGGAACGGCAGCATCAACTCTATCAGGGAGACGCTGGCGTCAACGTAATATACATCAACTCTTATTGTCTATGAATGGTATAGGTAGTGGGATTCCAGCTGATAATATGAGTAATGACGTATTAAATACCCAGACTGATCATGGTGGGGAAACAACGCTTCCTTATCAAATATTTCTCGAGGAGAGATTACAGGAAAATCCCTCACCATCGGTATGTTATGAGGATGTCTTTTCCTTGGGATCAGTCCCTTTCAGAAGGCAAGCATTTCACAATCCTTCTTCTAACACATCTATGGACCGGCCCCTTGATGGGACGATGTTTAGCCCTATGAGAAGGCACCTTGGTCAAAACCAGACCACGTTTTCTACTGATAGGCATATAAATGGGACATTAAGGCCTGAACTTGGAGTTGGAGGAAGGAGTTCAGTATCAGGTTATCACCAACTTAATCCATGCAGCAGTAGATTATATACAGGATCTGGTAATAGTTTACTCCCTTGCACAGTTAGAGAAGATAATCAATTTGTGAAGGAACAATTGCCATCTATGATTCAATGCCATTTGAAAAAGCTGCCCCAGAGTATTGATTTAGGTATGCAAGTTTGCCCCTTTTTTTTTATTTTTTACTTTCCTCTTTTTTTAACATTTAGCATATCTGCTCAAAATTAGGCATTGAAAAATAATGCCGAAAAATAAATAAATAAATAAAAATATAGCACCTTGAACATACGAGATGACATTGATAGTTTGAGAAGTGTCTTGGATTTGAGAAAGTAGGAGTTTCATGTGCCGAAATTGAATTTTTTAGACCCAAATCAATCCTGATTTTTTTTCTTCTGTGGATACAACTGTAAGTGTGCTCAAAGGTTTTTGATTGCTATACAGGTCAAAGTTCTTCCGAAGAAATTTCAAGAATTGTTACACAAACCATTTTAGCTTCATGTGGATTAGATCAGACGAGTAATGGGACTTATTCTTTACCGCCACCTCCAGCCTGTTCTCACATTGAATTAATGGCAGGTGGATCGATAAGTCTTAGTAAAGGCTGTTGCTCGTCTTGTTTCGATTCGTTCGTAGGCGATGTAGTTAAGAATATTATGATGGATACTACAAAATCGTCTCAGTGGCTGAGTCTACGTCTCTAGGTCCTTTTTTTCTTCTTTTCCCAATTACTCAAGGAGGAAAAAAATTGTTGTCTTAACTTGTTCATAGAGTTCATATTCATCTCTATTCATTGGCACTGACCTGTGTTCTTGTTTAGTCAAGAGTCTGGAAAACAGCAATTTAATGCCAAACTTTTTTGAATGTCCTTGATTGCAGTTTTATATCCTCACTTCTTGATGTGAGAGAGAGAGAGAGACTGTAATTTCATTCTCCTGAATAATAGTTGGAAAATGAACAATTTGATTTTTCAATCTTCTTCACTATTCTCGAAATTGAGAAGATTTGGAACTATTTCGGGCTCAAAATATGATTAGCAAAAGCAAAATGTCGATGATGAAATTACTCATTTTTCTAGACTTACCTGAAATATAAAGCTCATATATATTATATATAACAAGTCTGATACAGAGGCCTACTAGAAATTGTGGAGTTGATATGTATATAATAGAGTAGTAATAATTATTTTTCTTTTTTCTTTTCTAATCTTTACACCTTATTTTCATACTCTGCTTGATACATTACTTTAAGCATACTTAACTACGAACATAAACGAACCTCGGCTGGAGCCCTCTTCCTGATACAATTTTTGAGGTTCTCTTGCAACATCCAATGTTGATTGATTTCTTCATGAATTGTCATCGAGAATGGTAGAGAACAACAGCCCTTGAACAAACTCGCACCTTTTCGACTTCTCTTCTTTGTCCTTGATGGATAAGGGAGGCGACTCTACAACTCTGTCAGTTTTAAAACCAAAATGTTAAAACTGGATACTAAAAGTAAGGACTTTGTGAATTTGGTAAGAGTGTAAATACACAAATAGATAAGAGTAGATATAAAAGAAATTCTAATGCAGTATGATTGTAAAAGATGAGTTAAAACTTAAAATCTTAAGAGGCTAGGCATGCATTTTTTCTCTCTTTGCATAAGAAGATATTTACATATGGAAGTAACCTCTTCAGAAGTAGTAACATGCTAAATTTCATTCAGGGATAGTTACATAAGATCAAGCAGATAGACACATATAATTAGACGAAGATCTTGAAAGGATTGCAGTCCCACATATATACACGAAAAATGAGAAATGCGATCAAGCACTTCAAAGTACAAGTTCCAAAAAAAAAGAAAACCAAGAAATTTCTAACTACCATGAATGGGAAAAGAGAAAGATGTGCAGAGTGGTTAAGAAGGCAAAGAAACGTACTGCTCTGGAGTGTTCTCATTTGCACTTTTCTTGGCAGAGCTCAAGTCAGTTGAGAAGTGAGGCGGAACATCAGTGTAGTCATCGATCATAGGCAAAATAAATGATGACAATAATGGATCAGGTGCTGCACTGGATGAGGAGATTATACAAGATGAATTGCCAAAGAGGGACTGTAAATTTCCATCCCGAAGCTCTTTCCGCAACAAAGACAGTGTCGAGTGAGATCCACCTTTACGTGATTTTCTCTTGCGATGCATGTAAGCATCGGTTAAGGAATCCAGAACATCAAGTAAATGTTAAACACAGCGGACAATTCACCTCCAGGTCACTAGTCCAGAGAATTTATATGGAGAATCTTACTAACCATATAGAGAATTTAACCAAAATTGTTAATATAATGAAATAGATATAAATTGTGATGTTAACACCCAACATATCAAGTAAGGAACAGTTAGTTATTCAAATCATTATAAACAAACACCACTTAACATTAATTAAAGCAAGTGGAATTCAGAAGCAAATGACCTTCAAGTGAAGCATTAAATAGCTAAAAAAGAAAAAGGATATCTTGAAAATATTTCCATGTTGCTGAGTTATATGAGCGACCATATCAACTCCCACCCTTATTGCACAAACCGGACACACCTGCAAATAAAAAGTGCCATCATGAGCCTCTAATTAATAATGGAGCAGGGATAATATATACATCTATCACATAACATGAAATCCTTAGCTAAAAGTCTACAACTTAAGCCGAGTAACATGTATAGGCCCCAAAACAAAGTCCTTCACAAAGAGAAAGAAAAACACGGTCTACCCATACATCCATGAGATGAAATTGTATGCGACAAGCCATTAGGAGGAACATGTATAAGCACCAAAAGAAGCATCGAATGAAGTATATAATTAATAATTAATAATCAATCTTTCATATGCTTTCAATGAAAAGAATTGGATATTAACTTATGTCAAAGAATTCATACCCCATTCTTTGCCTCTACAGGATGCTCTTCATCGATATGACAGCAAAGTCCAACTATATCAAAATATTCTGAACAGAATGGGCATGGGAACTCCTCTCTTAGATCATCATCCCCATCAATTTCTTCAGACCCCATGAACATGTCTGCATTGCACATTTCTCTATTAATTAGTTCTGAAGCGTGAAAAAAATTCCATAAAACCTAAACTCCGGTACATATTCATTTGGTTCCAGCTCAAATAGAAAAATGATAGCAAAGGGAGCAAAAAATAACAAATTCTTCAAACAAAAAGCTGATCTGATATATACAGCATACAAGAAGCATTTTTTACATGATGTCCAAGTCTCAGTTAGAAATTGATCTAAAGATTTGAATTTGATTTCATCTTTTGCTTGATCACCTAGAACCAATTAAACAAAAACACCCCGGTGGGCAATAACAACAAATGCATTGTGGAACAGTTCAGTAAGGGCACTTTTACGAGATAATCATCGACCAGAACTATCATTACTTTATTAGGAAGGAAAAAATGTCTAGAAACGAGAAAACCCAAACAGCTTTCCTTTAACTTAATCTCTCTGTCTCAGTCCCATAACGTGAAGATAACAAAATTTTAGCTTTTCAATCTCTTTCTACCACCTTCTTGTCTATTATATGGAGCCCAGAAGAGCACATTGGTCGATTTGACATCTTTTTTAAGAAAAAATCAATTCATCCAACATTTTTGTTGCCAAGAAAAATGTTTATTGTTACGACTAACTTATGGTGGATTACCAAGTCCGCTCGCCCCCCCCCCCCCTCCTACACTTTTGGCTCGGGAGAAAAAAAAAATCGCTCTTCCTACTTCATCAGATTTTCTCGGAAACCAACCAAGTTCTCGAAGTAATAAATCCGTGTTCAGGCCCCCAAAGAAAGCACAGTGTCACTAAAATTAAAGCCTTTTCTAATCTACAAACACAAACAACCTGAGCATAAACTCTCAACGCATTAAATGCTAATCTCGCGACCATTTCTCAAATATCAAGCAGACATACACGACTAAACTTCATGACAAAAAAAAATAATAATAATAAATTAATAAATAAAAACAAGACACGTGAGAAAAAGGAAAAATGAATGAAAGAATTTGGCTAACCAGATCGCGATTGAAGCGCGGATTGATAGCGTTTAGAAGCATAGGAAAGACGAGCGGCCCAAGAATCAGAATCCATGGCTTCTTTTGATTCCAGAAAAAGAACAAGAGAAGATACTTAACCGACTAAGGATCTACAACTTCAATCAGCTAGGGGGCTTTGCTCCTCTGCGATCTCAAAACACAAAATCCCTAAATTGATTCCGGAACAGATGGCGAGACAGAGAGTTAGGGTTGAGCTCTAAAGGAAGTGAGAGAGTCAGTACGATCGCAATGTCGAAGATACAGCAGCAACAGGTGAATCTCGCGGACAAGAGAGGATCAAATGCCTCAGCTGAAACCGCAGTTTTATATTCCCTGCCCTTTTTCTTTTTTCTTTTTATTTTTATTTTTTTATATATATTTTTAATTTTGTTTTAATTGTCAATGCGTGTAATAAAAAAGCGCATGAAAGTGAGTGAGAGAGGAATGTGCGGTCTGTATTCTTGGTCCTGTTAGAAACGTCCAATGCTTACCCGGTTTTAACTGACCCGGTCAAGTCCATCCTACCCGGTTTAAGATCGGCTTAATCTTCATTAATTATAAATTTATCTTTACTAATTAAGAAAAAAAAATTTACAATTAATAATATTTCTCTTCCATATATGTATGTGTAAATTCGTAATTTCCAAAGAACGGAGCTTGAGGATACGACGTCGGCTCGTGAGCACGTGACCGCCGCCCGTTCATCTCCTCGCCGGAATCGGGATCACAGCTCGCGTGATTTGAACGACTTCTCTCTCCATTTTCTTATACTTTCCTTCATTTTCTCGGCTATGAGAAAACTGTAAATCATCAACAATTCATGAGCATTGCTCGCTAGATCTGTAGCGCCTTAGGATTTTGAGAGTGAATCCGAGCTCCTCTTCTTAGCCATGGCAACTAGGAATCGGACTTTGCTTTATAGGAAATATAGAGATGCGTTGAAGAGCGTAAGAGTTCCGGCGAGCTCTTCGTCAGCTTCCGCCGCATCTTCGTCGAGAAGTCAGGGAGCTGGTGGTCCGGTGATCGAAATGGTCAGCACTTCGCTTTTGAATCCGAATCGATCTTATACTCCACTCAGTACCGAGGATCCGGGTAATTCAAGGTCTCTCTCTCTCTCTCTCCCTCTCTCTCTCCATATCCATGTTCCTTCTCTGTGTATTTGTCTATATATGCTGTTGTTTGTAATCTGAGTTTCTCTTGAAATTGAACTAATGGAAAATTTGAGCTGGAATTGTATAGGTTTCTCTGTGAGGAATTTAAATCGATGCTTAAAGTATGCAAAATGGACGATTTTTATGACTAGAAATCTTGTGATTTAAGAAGATTAACTATTTTGTAGCTGGATGAATGGATTTCCTTGGAGCAGCATACACTATTTATGGAAAATGGGTGCTGCACTTGTGAAATATTAGACTATGGGGAGATATGTATGTTTGATGTGAAGTGGATTCAAGTAGGTATCCTTATTTCAGTTGAGGCTAGTACGTGGACTTTAGAGTTGATGATTTTTAGCTTGCTCAAGGCCGTGGCATAGAATACATCGCTTGATTTACCATTTAGAACAGTTCTTGCAAAGAGATAAGGGAGAAATTCAGAGAGAAAATATAGGTCGAAGGCAAAACTTGTGTGATCATGAATGCCAAACCATGGAGTTAATGCATGAGCAGCCTCTTCGCCTTATCTTTCTTCTAATGTCTGTTTGTTACTTTTTGTTTCTCCCTAAATTGGTTAAGTTTGCATTTTTCTATACTGAAAAAGTATGATTGATGTGTTTTTTGGTTTATGCAGTAAGGGTGCTCTTACTGTGGGCTTACCTCCTGCTTGGGTGGATTTATCTGAAGAAATAACATCGAATGTTCAACGGGCACGGTTAAAAATGGCTGAGTTAGCCAAAGCTCATTCAAAGGCTCTAATGCCTTCATTTGGGGATGGAAAAGAAGATCAACAATTGATTGAATCTCTTACACAAGAGATAACTAATCTGATAAGGAAATCGGAGAAGAGATTGCAGAGACTCTCTGCAGCTGGACCTTCTGAGGATTCAAATGTTAGAAAAAATGTGCAGGTATGACTTGAAATCTTTTAGATTTCTACAGTAGTATATGTTATTGAATTGGACTTGCTTTAGACTTTCGGTAGTATGATAAGTTTCTAGATTCAATGGGCTCCCCTCTCTTTTTCTTTAAAAATCAGTCTGCTTTTTAGGGGATTTCAAGTGTTCCTATTAGTGAGAGAGCAAAGATTTTTGGTACCTTCAATATTCATCTTCCGTTGTTCATGTTCATATGCTTCTCATGCAGCGGTCACTTGCAACTGACCTTCAAACACTTTCAATGGAGCTGCGCAAGAAACAATCGGTTTACTTGAAGAGGCTCAGGCAACAAAAGGAGGTGAGGTGTAAACATAACTTTTGAATTATTAACTTGGTCACTTAGATTTTCATTGCGTAAAGGAGTTTGAATTTTTGGTCATGTATGGTTTTAGTACACTGAGAGGCACACTGCATATTACCACTATTTCTTTCAGTTTATTACTATGATCTTTCTTATCCATGTCTAGATATTGAAGAATTCAATTAGTTATCAATCTAATCGGTTTTTTGAATTTCTAAATTAGGGTCAAGATGGGGTTGATTTAGAGATGAATCTAAATGGAAATAGATCTGGAACAGAGGATGATGAATTAGACAACATGGTAAGTTGCTATTTTGGAATTTTCACTTCATTGTTTTATTCTTATAACAATTAGCATTTGTTTTTGCTGCCCCCCCTAAGCCATCCTTCATTTTTTTCTCCCTATATCAGTTGAATCCTAATATATTCACCTGTATTGTTTAGGTATTCAGTGAGCATCAGATGGCCAAGCTTAAAAAGAGTGAAGCATTTACAGCAGAAAGGGAAAGAGAGATCCAACAGGTAAGTCATAAGTAGACTGTTACATGCTCGTTGTTATCAGTTCACATTGATCTGGTTTTTTCCATGCCAATGTTTATATTCATTAATTTTCTTTTGTAGGTTGTAGAGTCTGTAAATGAGCTTGCCCAGATAATGAAGGATTTATCAGTACTCGTAATAGACCAGGTTAATATGCTTAACCTACACTCGAAACTTGTCACAAGCTGCTAATAACTCATAAATCTCTCTCGAAACAGGGAACCATTGTTGATAGGATTGACCACAATATTCAAGCTGTTGCAACTACAGTTGATGACGGCCTTAAGCAGCTAGAAAAGGTTCCCAAATTTCCACTTTCTTTACCAAACATCGAGTTTTTTCTTTTCTTTTCTTTTTTTTCCTCTGTTTACTGTCAAATCAAGATTTCAAACGTCCGAATCCAGCGCCTAAGCCGGTTGACCTGGTTTTGTTGCAGGCTGAGAGAACACAGAAGAAAGGGGGAATGGTAATGTGTGCATCTGTGCTTATTGTTATGTGTTTGGTCATGTTGGTCCTCCTGATTCTTAAGGAGATATTCTTTTGAACTGTGAAAAATAAATTAGAGAAAAAAAGAAGTTACGTCCAGATTTTATAATCATTCTTATTAACCTCTGACCCTCCCTGAGAAATTGAATTTTCTGTGCCTAGTGAATGATTATTGCACTAGCTCATATATACATTCTACATTAAGAATACTTGTTAGTTTTTCCGGCGAGAAAAACGGGTCTGGTTTCTTCTCTATTTTTTCTTCTTTTTCTTTTATCGGGGTTGCGGGGAAGTCGGGCGGGTGTTCAGAGGCTACATACATTGAAGGAAGAATGCTGGAGGATTGGTATTGAACATGGTCAATACTTCTCAACGGATCTGTCAATGATTCTTTCATATTGAGTAGGAGTTTCCGCGGCTTCATTTAAGTCTCTCCAATGTTTGAGGAGGAGAGCTTTTTATTTTATTATTCTTGATTCATTCTATCCAATAAGTAAAATTGTTTGATGTTGTGTCTGTACATTATTGATATTAGTTGTACTCTGAAACCTTTTTTTGCTCACAAGTGTATAATTACATTTGATGTTCATACTGTTCCAATTCTAAGAGCTACTTAAGTTTAAGCTAATATTAATAAGGCCTCAAACTTTTAGCAGAAATGTTTAATGTTCCATTGAAATAAGTTCCTGAAAGGAGAAAAATTCTAAGAATTTGCAAATGCTTATTATTAATTAGTTTCAAATTGTATTTCTTACCAACCAAAAGTAAAAAGCTCTCGTAGCTCAGTTGGTTAGAGCACCCGTTTAGTAAGCGGGAGGTCTTGAGTTCGACTCTCAACGAGAGCATCTTATTATAGAGCTAGCTAAGTTTTTATTTTGCTTGTATTGAAACAAACAGCATTTGTTTAGGTCAAACCCCAAATTATAAAATTTACTAAGCGCATTTGGAATTTTGCCCTAATTCTAATTTTAAATAAGACTTCATTAAAATCCAAGTGGAGATATATATCTGTCAACCTAGAAGCAGAAGCAGAAGCAGAAGCAGAAGCAGAAGCAGAAGCAGAAGCAGGGAATAAACAACGTATGAAAATCATGATATATTTTTCCATCTCAGACCAATAACATAATATGACTCTTTTAACGTTTGACTCATCTAAATGAAAATAAGGTCAAACCAAACACTCTCAAAGTGAAACTACAATGTTTCCTCGTAAACACAAAGACAGATTGGGGACTTTTTTTTTTTTAATTCTAGACTCTATTTGTATGAAATATATATAAAATGAAAAACAAACAAATAATCGATTACAGAACACATCCATATTTTTCACCAAAAGTGAGTCCTGGTTTCTCTCTCACCTATATGGAAGCTTGCTTATAGATTGTGATTTGTAGGTATTTATCCCGACCATTCTAGCACCCTTTTAGACGCCAACTGACATTGTAGGTAACAAGACGACACGACAATGGGATCCATCCCCCACTCTTTGTTCCCTCTTCCTGTATCAGAAAACCTGCAAAAAGGGGAATTTGCAAATGATTTTTACATGTTGACCACAAAAAAGGTTATCCTAAAATAAAAGCACCAAAAAATCTCATCTGCAAATATTAGGCACTTCACTCTAGGTTCTCAATTTTCGTTAAAAATATCTGATATAATTTATGTCCTGATCTTTTTTTTTTTTTTGGGTTTTTGGACAAAATAAAATGGGCTCTCAGAGCAGAGTCATTGCCCGTTGAGACGGGGGCATTCTCAGGGGCTCCATTTAACCCAATCCATAGGAAAGGATATATAAAAGAGTATCGTGTCGTTGTCTAGCAGTTCAATATAGCAAAAAAAAAATTATATATATATATATATATACCTCTAGCTGAAGTTGAATCCACCTTTCGGAACAGCAGGAACACTTCCGCCAAAATTGAACCCAGCAGGTTTGGCATCGTCTCCAGGTGGCATTGTCTCATCATCCTCCTCCAACCAGTAAGTCTCGAGAATTTTCACTGCCTTCTCGTAAATCTCTGTGTTGTCATGACTCTGTAGAGACTCAATTTTCTCTAATCCCTCAGCATCATCAATCATTTGACCATAAAGATTTACACCGTCAGTAGTTCCCAAATTCTTGTCAGCTTCCCCTACCTTCAATATGTTTTCAAGTCCTTCCAAACAAACAGTGACAATCCTAGGGTCAGGGCTGACTAGAAGATCACACAAGGGTTTGATACAACCTTGACTTACTAGGAACCTGTGATAAAAAATAGCTACATGAGATTCCAAGCAACCTCAAAGACATCTCCACTGAATAAACAGTGTTGAGGGGAAACATCATACTTAATCTGGTCATGAGAGCCACCAGAAGTGGCATTTGAGATTGCCCATGCTGCTTCTTTCTTAATATCGAACTCGGCAGTTTGAAGAAGTGTAACCAGAGGAGAAATTATATTAGCCTCTATCACAGCCTGCAAATGCCAAGTATCAAGCTGTATCTATTGCTATACTAATAATAAAAAGATGGTATCGGTAAAGATGCTTGGATCTGTTGACTTACCTGAATCTGCTCTTTGTTCCCAGCTGTTATGTTAGATACAGTCCAGCAAGCCTCCTTCTTGATGCTCTTTTTATAATTATGGGTTAATAAGTTCAGCAGGCATGGAAGAGCATTATGGCCGATTATGACCTGCGGAGGAACTATCATCAGTTTAATGAGTAACCATTTTTTTTAAAAACTTATTGCACCTAATTCAGTAATTCTAAGCCAAAATAGAAGATATGAGGAAGTACATGATCTGATGTCATGTGTGCATCACAAAGCCTACCATAGTGAATAATAACAAGTTTTATATTTAAAAAGGAGTCTAGAGTTAGTAGAGCTTTGTTCTTATCACTATAATCTTCTGATCATACATCTGTTACATTACGAAATTCAACACCTATTTCTGCACCTCATGGAAGCCTATAAATATGTCTAAATACCCGACTTCAAAGGTTAAGAGAAAAAAGTTTCTCAAGGACAAAAGTTTAAAAGAAAAATAAAAGTTTCTCAAGGACAAAGGTTTAAAAGAAAAATAAACTAACTCTCAATAAGCTCATAATAAAGGAAGAAAAGTATTTCCTCAAATGTTTGTAAAAAAGGCATCTCACATATTGAGGATCCTACTCCAAATTCAAGTTCTATAGAGCTATAGAAAACTAAAACAAGGTTTTACAACTTCACGTATTCAATACCTGAGTTTGCAAATCATCTCCGGTAACAATATTTCCAACCGTGCGAAGGGCAGGGATGAGGACCGAAGGAGAAGGGTGCCTGAAGTATTATAATGTTTTGTATCTCAAGAGTTTAGTATACATACATACGTGGTAATAAAGTTAGAATCACAACTAGTTCAGTTAAAACTGTATACTCACTGTAACATATCAACAAGTCGGGGACATACACCCACTTCAATAACAGCTTGAATTTTGTCATTTGTACCATCAGAGAGGTATGATAGTGCCCAGCATGCATCAGTCAAAACTTCTTCATCATTTGAATGAATGAGGCGTGCAAGAGCAGGAAGTGCAGGTTTAACCTGTGATATACAAAACACAATGGGTGTTACACATTTACCCACCCCTGGAGAAGAAGATTAAAAGAACAAGTGCTTAGAATAAAGTATCTAAACAAGGTACCTGATCAAAAGCAGGCTGTGGCTTGCCTCTGCAAAAATTTGAAAGTGTCCACGTAGCATTTCTCAGCATAGATAGCTTTGCATGTTCATTCAACTGCACTAACAGAGGAAGTAAAGCCCCATGACCGAGGACAAGATCACGGCATCTTGGAGAATCACCAGCAACATTTCCTAATGCCCATACAGCCTGCAGATGGAAGGAAATGTAGTCAACAGTCAACTCATATACAGTCACTCACCCAAGAGCTCCAGTAACTGCATCCACCAATCAAAGGTAGAGGAAGCACAAACATAAAATGTCTCACAAGTGTACCTGCTCACGGACATCATCACTAGGAGAACCAAGAAGCTTCACAAAAATTGGAACAGCCCCATGATCAATAACAACCTTAGTATTCTCCGATGTCCCAGAAGCAATATTTGTGAGAGCCCAAGCAGCTTCAAACTAGAAAAATCACTCAAGATATAAAAGCCTCGAGAACATCATTACATCCAAGAAGAAGTGCGAGAAAATACTAACATACCTGAAGCTGTGGATAATCCTCTCTCATAAGAAAATCTACAAACCGTGGAACAACTCCTGCTTGTATAACTTCCTCAATCGGAGGGCTACGCTCTGGTGCATAAATAATATGAAATAAATAGTCAAATCCAGGCGTGGATTTTGAAAATAAATGCAGAATTCAGATGGATACTGACCAATTGAAAGCAGTTTCCTGAACTGAGTAGTAGCCTCAAGTTGCACATTCCTATCATCACTCCAAATACCCGCAACCATAGATGGCAGATGTTCTAACTGCAGTTAGCAAATCAATCTATTACAAACATAATTAAGTACGTACTTCCATAACTTTCAGGAAAAGAGTCTCAAAACCATGCAAGCTCACTCAAGCAAAATTTATTTTGCTCAGAGAGATATATAACACAACAACTTGAGAGACCAAATATAAGAAGGCCCCTAATAAGCTGATATGCAGCAGACTACCATAATTCCCGCAAAATCATTATTATCTGAGCGTTTAAAATGCGCTAAGGAGTGGAACAATTGAGGGGGGGATTAGAAAATGGAATCTATCAAACTCTTTTGCCCAACAATCAGTAAATCATCTCAAAAAAGAATCCAAACAGGCCCTAAAAGAACAGTAATATAAAAGAGCCTTTAAGAACAGTAAAAGCAAAATTCAACCAAATAGAACCTAACATTGAAAATTTAGTATTAAACAGAAGAAAAACGACCTTCTTCTCGAGCGCATTAGAGTTGATTGCAGCAGGTAATTGTTGAGCTTCAAGTCCCTCTCGTCGCTTCTTCTGCAAGCTTTCCTCCCTGCGACTCTTTCGGATCTCAATCATGTTATCCTCCCTTCTTCTCCGACCTTCCTCAGCATCCACCGCCAGCTTGTAGCGGTTCCGGCGAACCTCTGTCCTAGCGCTCGGCCTCAACGACATGGTGTTTCGAATCTAAGATATCGCCGAAACCTCCAAACGGAACGTAGAAATGACGGAGAGAACGTTGCTCGAGTGTTCAGTGGGTTTGGTGAAGCTTGAGAGAGAGAGAGAGGGTTTGGGGTCTTAGCCGAGCGAGTTTCGGGGTAAAGAGGCGTCGAACAGGGAGGTTTATATAGCGTCGTTTTAAGAATATTTTGATAGAGGCATGGGAATGATTAAATGCGCAATGGGCCTGTCGTATGTCGAGTTTATCAGGCCCAAATCAGTGTATCGCAAATTTAAGATAGAACAGAACTTCTCTCGTGTAGTAATGACTAAGTTCATTCTAAAAGCCGGTAGATAGACGTGAAAGCCGTATTTTTGAATGGTAATCTCAAAGAAAGAGGTGTATATGATAGCATTTGGAAGGTCTTATGAACAAGAACACACTGAAATTGTGTAAACCGTAGAAATCAATCTAAGGATTGGAGCAAACCTCTTAGAGTTACAAGGGAGATCAACTTCAATATGAACATCACTATTGTAATGATAATAAATCGTATGATAAACATGGCATATCTCGGTTCAATGGAAGACCCCTAACACTCTCCTATAGAAACATGGTGTATGATAAAAATTGCAGATGCTATCAAAGGATGGGCTGTTATTTGTGTTTGTCAGTGTTCAGTAGTGATTTTGTGGGGAACAAATGGTCCTCGGATCATGATCATGCCAAACCATGCACGCTCACTGGAGTGGGCCCGTTGTATGTCGAGTTTATAAAGCGTCGTTTTAAGAATATTTTGATCGAGGCTTTTGAAATGATAAAAAAACTCAATGGGCCTGTTGTATGTCGAGTTTATCAGAGGCCCAGAGCAGTGTATAAGCAAATGGTAGATGGTTGATCATTTTGGGCTCGTTTGCAGCACGGCCCAATATCATTCACAATGTAAATGAAAAGTCCGTAAGTTTTTAATTTCCTTATCACCGATCAAATGGAAATTAAAAGTACCAGAAAATTCATAAGCTACACAGTACGTTAGAAATTAAATATAAAAATCATTTAATTATTTTATAATAAAATAAAAATAAATAAGATATTAAGTTTCATAAACTTTAGTTAGATGTCAAAAATATATTTAACTCTTAAATTAATAATTATTATAATTTTATTCCATCGTAACCGTAAATTTAAATCTGTCCGAATACATAAATCTGAATCGAGCCCAACCCCAAGTATTAACTCCTTGAATTTATGTAAAAACATTAGAATGACAGGTTGCGATGGAAAGTCAGTTGATGTCAATATAGTCTAAGTCAACATTTACAAATCTGAAAATCATAAATCACTCAAAAACATATACCATCCATACGTACATTGAATGAGATCTCAAATTAAGTGATACTGGAACTAGAAGCATCGAACGGCGGAGAGTAGCGTGTCAATCATTCGTATTAATCCAAGAACTCAAAATTGAAAAGAGACGTAGTTTCATATCATAATTGAGAATCAAAACAACGAGAAAATGTCTCAATTAGAGAGCCCCTTTCGAAAGTTCCTCATTATACCCATTTCAATACAATTTAATAACCTAGCTAAAGAGAGGGTGGGGGGGTTATGATCTGGTGTACCGCACCTACCCGCGAGCGTAACTGCGCTTTGCGGAGTTACCTTTCGATAAGTTGACACGTGGTCTCTTCCCTGCCGCCGGATCCTCGTTCATGTTTAAACCAGTCCCAGACCCATCTCCACCGACCATCTCCGCAAACATCCGCTGTAGGTCCTCGAAGCTACTACTCCCCTATAAGAAGAAGAAGTATGAAATTACTCATATGCCCTTTATTTGCTTAAGAACTACCAAAAAACTAAAATTTGGGATAATTTTTTTCCACCTCGCCTTTCACATTGTCCATCATTGATATCATCTCTTGCATGAAACCACAGAATTCCTGCACCGTGAAGTAAACCAATTTACAGTGGCAGACACGAAATTTCGTAAAAGGAAGAGAGAGATTAAAGAAAACGACGCGTTGTTAGGTACATAAGCCGATTGCCGACACGTCGTTTTCATGGGTAAGGGAAAAAAAGGGAAAGGGACACAAACTTCGTCATCTTCTTCCGTTGGATCGTATAGCCCAGCGTCGTACATAGATCTCTTGGACTGATCGGAAAGAACTATGAGAAAGAAGACGGATGGATATCAGCAGCGTAACAGCCGTTAAGTACACTTCACACATCCACGTAAAACAGTAACGGAGAATCAAACGGCGTTATGGTATTAACATAAAACCTGAATACGCTTCTTGTACTAGCTGAAACCGCCGTTTGGCTTCTCCGGCTACGCTCGGATTACGAGTCCACCTGTCCGGATGCCACTTCTACACACAAACAAAAAGATCAACAAAGTTTCGTCACGTTAACTACGCCGTCCAGGATTCCAAAATGCTATTGACTAGTGACATTCAAATTGAGGTAGAGGGATGAGAATGTCGAAAAAAAATCGAGAAATTCGCGGGAAAAAAAAAAAAGAGTAACGGCAGCGTTTAAGAGGTTACCAGAGCGAGCTTGCGATAGGCAGTACGAATATCGGAGAAGGAGGCGTCCTTGCGGATCCCTAGGACGGAGTAGTAGCAAGATCCGCCATTGGAACCTCCTTCCCAATCCATTTGGAAACGGAACCGGAAGCTGAATCACCTGAAAAAGCCCGTAAAAACAGACTCGGAGATTAGACGACGAATTTCAAATCACCATAACGCAAGCAAAGTTGCAGATGAAGAACGAGAGTAGAGATAGAAAGAGGTAGTGGGCCAGAGGGTGTTAAGAGATGGAAAATATCTCCTGTTGTGTGTGGGGGAGGGGTTGAATAGGTGAAAGGAGATATGCAGAGGGAAAGTTCGAGAACATCTATGTTCTCTATTGTCCATCCGCTGGACCCACGATGGGTAAAAAAGAATCTTGTACGTCCTAGATATTTTATCGTAGCAACGCTGAAAATGGCACTGGATTTTATTAAAATTACGATAAATGCCACCCCTGTAAACAGAAATTGGACAGCGGATTCGAATGGATTTGGATCTGGGTCCAGAGCCCAAACATGTTATCTGGACGCACTCTGGCCCAAACTCCAAAACATAAACAATTGGGCTTGGCCCTCTCATATCAGACCATATACTGCTCTTGCACAAAGAAGAGGCTAGTATTATTAAAGAGTCTATCATGTGATTAAACTGCCAATTTTTGCAGCATGGAGATATACTCGTCTGTTTCAAGACTTAAGTCTAGAATTGAACTTAGTTTTGAACCACAAAAGTCACTCAGGCTCTCATTCTCTCAGCATGATAATACAGTTCTACACTCCATCACTACCAACTACAAGAACAAGTTCATTTTTTTGGCCATAAACAATATATAACAAGTTGATATATATAAAGTCAGCACTTCACAGTTCATCATCTACTGCAACGCAAAATCAACACATGGTCCAAAATGCTGGGGCGACCGAGTAATACCTCCTATCCAAGTGTCCTAAATTAGAATCCGGCATGATACGTGCAGCAGTTGTATCTATATGCGCAAAATAAATAAATAAATAAAAGCTGCAGATGTGAACATATGGTACCATATAAGTATAGCAGTTTGCATTAGGTAAAACCATAAGAGTTTCAGTTTGAATCTTACCACAATTCAAAATGCCATCTATTGAGCAACTTTATTGTAGCCTCAGAATTGAAATGGAATATTATCTATGCAAAACAAAGATGATCTGAGATTTCTCTAGGGGATGATAGAAAGGGCAGAAATAATTATGTGTATATGAATTTCAAACTTGCTTCAAACCTTGATTTGGTGATGGAAGCTCATCAAGGGGAAGTAAATCAGTCTGATTCGCATATGCTTTTGGCTTCAAATCTTCAACCAAATTCTGTAAATGGAAATAAATTAATTAAGGATAGCCCGACTTTAGAACATAAATCAGAAACCATTCTAAAAATGAAATGGTAGATACTAGATATCAATATTTACTTTCTGATAAGGATTGAGCTCCTCGGTACGAATATAAGGGCCATTGAAACTTGCTCCTATGACTTTGAAAATGCAATTCATGAAAAGACTAGCTCCATTTTCTCTATTCTGGTACATGAACAAGCTACGATCGTGTATGACACAAGTGTTGGCATGATCTACAATTGTTGCCCATGTCTTTGCCGGAATGCTACCAAACATCTGCAAATAACACCAAAAAAAAAACCCCCTTGGAATCACCCTTTTTTCTTATTCCGGTTGATTTAGTTGATAATAAAATGAAAGAAGTATTAACATAAAGTGATTAGCGATTTGTTATTTGTCATTCTATTTCTTCAAGAGAGTGATTAATATCTTACTTTGCGTAAATAGGATGGATTTAGTTGATGCAATTGAAGGAAGTCCTTGACGGTATTAACTCCATGTGCAGCCAGCCGGGTATGGAACTTACGTTCTTTTGCTATCTTTTCCAAACGCCATATTTCATCTTCTAGTCTTGGAGGGTGGTTTTTCTTACACCCTGAAAAAAACAATTTGACTTCCATTTTGAAGCTAAAGCCAAAATTGTCTCAAAAGCTTAAGCAGGAAATAAATCAAACAATTCACATCAAGCGGATAGACAAAATTATTAAGAAGATCAAAATTTACCTTCTCCCCTTTGATCTTTGACCTTGAAGGGCTGACTCCTAGCTTCCTTAACTCTAACATCACTGTATAATGGCCGTCCAATTTTGGCTGCCAATCTGAACTTCCCACTTCTAGTCCATCTTGAATTATCAGTGAAACTCACATCGGTGATCTCCCCAATTCCATTTAGTAAGCAAACAGTCAAAATTCCAGTTATCAATGGCCTTTTGCCTTGTCTTTGAGACAGAACATTAGCACAGAATTCTCCCTCGGGCCAGTTTTCGTCACCATTAGAACCAAACTCTCCATTAAGAACAAGGATCTCAAGTTTGGCAGAAGATAGAGGGCCAGAATGGATAATTTGAGAACTTGCATCAAGTAGTAGAATTTGTAGTGGATTTCCATCACTTGCTTGTAATTTTGTGCCTGTGAAAATGGTAGAGGGCAAGCTGTTCGTAAAATGTAATCGCAGTGCTTCTCTTCCTCCTGATGTTTCAGCCTCATTAAAAAGGCCTCTACAGCCAAACCCGTCCAGAATTCTTTGAGAGGACTGGAAGCTTATGAGGGCATGTTCCATTTCCTCTCTCACCTAGTCGCAAAGATTCGGAAACAATAATAGCATATAGTAAAAGACATAAAAATAAACAGATAAATAATTGCTTAGATCTATGATTCTTAGTCAATTAAGATTGTTATTATTAGGTTCAGTGTACAATTAGATTATCTAACTAATAAGAGGAATTATCATGAATCATCTCACCACTCTTGCAACAAGAGATTCCCATATAGACAAGAACTCCGCCCACCGATGCTCTCTCATAGCATCTTTAACAACACTGCAAGAAAATTAATAAGTCAATAAATAAATAAATCAACATGAAAATTCTTCCTAAGGCAATTAACACAACAATTCAAATCCAGTTAAATTACACAATTACTTAGAGAGAAAAAAAACACCCACTTCTTAAAAGTGTATCGCCTTTTTTGTTCTTGACCTTGAATCCTAAAACCCACATCATCATCATCACCACCTTCCTCATGAAAATGCCTCTTATGGACCATCAAGCACCAAAAAGACCCAACCCCCAAAATGAAACCAAAGAGCGCGATAGAGAGAGACAGAGAGACACAAATCTAATCAACTATTACTTATAGCATGAAAGATAGTGAAACTGATTGACAGAGAATATAGAAAGGGACCACATAGTAAGATTAAGATGTCAAAAAAGGCCAGAGAGATTTTTTTTTTTCTTTTCTATGATCAAAGGCCGCCACATCTAAGTACGAATTCTTCGAGAATATTCCGGATGGATAATACTTAGCACTCTGCTAAGTAGTTACTTAACTATAATTAAAGAAAGAACGAGTGTTTGTGTGTGTGTGAGTGAATGATTTCTCATGAAGGAAAGAGATCAGAAGTTGCTGCAGGATACCATAATTTCCATTAAAACGCGTTTTTATCAGAGGTAATCAAAAATTGGGAATGGACTGTTTTACATAACCTAAATCTTTACTTCTGAATTCCATTTCAATTTCTGGGAAAATTCAGGATTCAACTTGCATAATATGCACACTCGCGCATATATAGATATATATATAGAGAGAGAGAGAGAGAGAGAGAGATTGAAATTATACTACTTTGATTGGTAGGTAAAAGGATATCCTTACCATTCATACATTAAAACGTTATGCAGTGAGGGAATCAAAATGAAATATAGAAGATAAAATTTGAAATGCTCGAAAATTCCTAACCAGAAATAATAAAAAATAAATATAGATATGGTTGAAAATGAACTTCGTTTAGTCAACATTGCTTTTGCTCCGGAGAGTTGCCCGCCACTCCGCTTCTGAGTAATTTCCAGGCGGAGCGTGATCAGTTCCCAGACAATCCCCATTTTTCCGGGAAAGTCCAATCGGAAGCTTTCTCAGAAAGTTTCCCCCCCCATCAGACCCTGCATGATGCTGACTCCAGCAATTAAAGTAGTTTTAACGATCACTTTTTTTTTTTTATATACTTCTTTTTTTGGTTAAAATTGTGAAATGTCAAAGTTGACATAATTTGATAAAAAGCACTCTTTTTTAATAGTCATTTTGTTAAGTCATTCTCTTTTCAAATTTTTTGATATATAATTCTAAAAATTTATAAATAAAATACATTCAAAAATCGAAAAAGAAGAAGGAAAAAAAAAACGTTAATACCCTAAAGCATTAAAACGGTAAAGGTTTAAAAAACCCTAAAAGGAAAAAAAAAAAAAAAAGACAGGTAATTTTCTTCAACTCACCAACGATCACAAAACGGCAAATCGAGCTTCATCCCCTTCTCATCCATATGAACCTGCTTCCCTCTTCTTCCTTCTCATTTACACAAACCAGAGGCGAAGAATTATAGGCGACAAACTCGGACGACCGTTGACAGATAACAAAGAGCGTGACATTGAAGGTGAAATTGGTTTAGGTTTGATTTATGAAATTTGAGTTTGAGTTTGAGTTTGATTTCATTTTGAATTTTGGGATTAAGGTTGATTTTGTAAATTCCGAAGAGACTGAGTTCGATTTTACTTAATAACAGACTGAGTTTATGGTAATCTCAGTATATTATCTTCTTAAATGAGACTGAAATCTATAATTTTAGACTAAGATAGTATTTTATCTTAGTCAGAAATTTTAGATAACATACTTTGTAATTGTTTGTTATGTAAATAAATTGAATATTTTTTTTGTTTGTTTTTAGGGAGATTGATCATCTATATTTATTTGAGTCTTGAAGTTTGAGGGTCAGTTTTCTTGTGCGATTACTGATCGTTTGAAGTTGCACGAGGTGATCTTGGATATCGAGAAGAAGCGTAATTGTAGACAATTGAGAAAGTTTAGGAAATCATGCTTTGGCCACTTCTTGAAAGTTGATGAAAAACTTTCATTCTCCGTCAGTTAGTCAGAGTCTTGGTCCTCCGTCAAGCTGAATCTGTAAAGAAGTATGAGGTAGGTGAATCATAAATGGTCATCCTCTCCGTTACTCAATGAAAGAGTTCGCTCTTATTATTAGACTGAGATGTGATAAGCCACCAACATTACCTTGCAGAGTAAAGAAAAGTGCAAAATTTGTGAAGTACTTATTCAAAGGGATTGATAACAGTATATGTTGTCAGCTTATTGAGATTTTAAAAAATACCAAGTATAGAACTAAAAGGTATGAGGAAGATTTTGATGATGTGGCAAAAGTTAAATATCTACAGTTGAAGTTAGTATTGCTCTACTTATTAGTAGTTGGCCTTTTAAATGATATAGATTATCTCCTTGTTCCGGATATAGGTTGGCAAACCCATAATGTGATGACGATAAGAATCTAACATAAACTAGAGTCCTTTTTGTATGGAAAAGAAAAAAAAAAAGACAGAGAATTCTTTTGTTATTGACGTAACAAGTTGATTAAATATGCTAAATAAATATCTCTTTGATAAAAAATATTAATTTGTATCTTCTTAAATTTTATTTTATTATATGATTAATTCACTTTTTAATTCAGTTTATGATTTTATTTATATATAATTTTTGACCAATTTTTTAGTTTATATATAATTCGAATTAGGCTTTTTAATCTCTTAAATTATTTTTCAGGTCACCAACATTGATTATCATATTATAAAAAATTTAGATATATATATATATATACATTATCATATCATTCTTACTAATATATTAAAAATTATCACATCAGCATTGTTAACTTAAAAAATGATTAAAGAGACTAAAAATATAATATAAATAATATATAAATTAAAAAGTATATTAAAAATTATATATAGATAAATTCATAAAAATTAAATTAAATAATAATTAAAAAGTGAATTAATTCTTTATTATAAATTTATTGTATCACTAATTTATTAATTATTTTTTGTAACCATATTAATTTAAGGGAAAAGAAAAATGTTCTAAATTTAACATTAAAGTTAGCATAAAATAAAATCTTAGCTGTTTTGACCACTATAAGAAACCCTCTCCAACTAAATATAACCACCCCAAAATTCATTGATATCCTTTCATTTCTCACTACTAATTTCCACCTCTATTTTCCATAATAAAACGTCAACCGTCTCCGAGAGAATAACTTTCTCTCTCTTAAGATCAGAGGATAGTCGAAACAATATTGATTGATTGATCCCGAGAGAGGGGGAAAGAGGGGAAAGAGATCGTGTCGACGAGGGACCGGTACTGCCTTGATGAGGGCGGTTGGAATTTAAATATGATCACTGTGAGAAATTTAAGTGAAAATAAAATGTACAATACAAACCAAAATTTTTTATAGTTACGGAGAATAATTGAAAGTTATAAAAATTTTCTTTTCGAGGAAAAAGATACAATGGAATAATCTCGAATCTGTATGAAAGAGGCGGATAGTTAAATACAAATTTTATGCAACTGAAGGTAAGACTAAAAACCGGATCAAAAGAGGGTTTTTATTAGTTTAAGATCAAGTTTGGTACTATCATGATTAAATAAGTGATAAGAAATTTAAACATGTGATTTAAGAAGAGAATATTTTTTTAATATTTATTTTTAATTGCTCTTTTTTTTTTGTGCAAGATTTAAGACGGTTTATAATCACTTTTTATCGGGTCAAGAATTTCATTAGTGTCATTATGTATTTTTTTGTGCATTGAAACAAAAGGTGAATATAATCTTATCTATGTTATATGAAGAACATGACTCCTCATCGAAAAAACACACAAGACTATTTGCTTTTGTTAATACAAATTTCATGTTGTTTTATGGAACGACATGTCGGAATGACAATCGAGTTCTTTTATGAAACGATGCGTTTATAGTTTCACCCTCTGAAAAAATGATAGGGGCACTAGTTAGATCGAAAATTCGGACTATAAATATAATTTGAAAATAGGTTTCAGTTTTGAGAGGAACTTTTAGCGCGGGAGATGAATCGCTTCTGCAACCGCGCCAATCGGAGTAAACAGCGAGATTCGCAGCGGCAATGGACGCTCGCGATCTGGAACTGGAGAAATCTCGGTTGCAGCTTGGCTTTCGATTTCGGTTTCGATCAAGAGTCGGCTCAGAAATGCTTGGACCGTCTTGTCGAACTCCACGGTATCTTCTCCCTCAAATTCACTCCTCTAATTATATCAATCTCACTGTGAATCGAATAATGAGCTTGAGTTTCAGTCTAATCGTTATGACTTTATTTATTTATTTGTTGGTTTTTCTTAGAAATTTTTGGGAAGGTGATCGTGGGGAAGAGTTTATTACTGTGGAGCACTATGGAGATGATTTTCTGATGTCGCTCTCTGAATTCACACCAGAAAATGTAGAATGGGATGATTTTGAGGCGATGGAGAAGGAAACTTATGGTCCAAATTTTGTTGACCTGGATTCTTATAGCGACGGTGAAGAAGATATAGAGACGTTAGAGAATCTAATAAAGGGGGTGCTGGATCTACGCCTTCCTTTTCTCAGGTAACTGGAAAAACTTCTTCAATATCTATGGTAAGATTTTACAAAAGATGACTGATATGATTCTGTGCACATATTAAAAGTCGCATTCTACTCAATTTGTTTGTTTATGCTGAAGGGATTGCAGAAGCAGTGTGACTAAAGTCTCGGTTTCATCAGATACTAATAGCCGGAACTTCTCTGGGAGGTTGAAAGATGAATACGAGACTCTCAGCTATGACGCATGACAAGGTTTGGATGATTTTGAATTGGCAAATGCTGTAATATTCAGAAATAAAACTTTCCATCCCTTGCAACACAAGGCTTGTAGAGCAGCAGTGGCTAAGCAAGATTGCTTTGTCATAATGCCCACTGGAGGTGGGAAAAGTCTCTGTTATCAGGTTCATTTTCTTTCGTTTTACGTTCACAATAGTAGTTTATGAATTCAGAGCCTCTTCCATAAATTTTCTGAAATGTGTATGGTGCTTATAATATCTCTAAGGTAATCGAGAAGACATTTTATCCACAATCAATATGATTTTGATTAGTAATTGATTAAATCCATTTCATTTGTTCGAGTTTCTAGAGTGGAAAATGAGCTTATTGTTGTTATAATTTAATTATGACATTGTCATTGTGTAACCTCCCTGCAATTTACAGCTTCCGGCAACAATTCTACCCGGTGTCACAATAGTTGTATCTCCCTTACTTTCACTGATTCAAGATCAGGTAAATACCCTGAACCACAAATATGGAGTACCAGCAACTTTTCTGAACTCTCAACAAACTTCTTTGCAAGCAGCTGCTGTCCTCCAAGAGCTAAGGTAAGATTCAATTCTTACTCTGGATTTGATCTGTTAAAGGAGCATGTTTTTCATTTTTTTAACTCATATAAGGAAGCTGATTTGATATCATTATAGGGTAATGATCTTGGTGGGCATGTTATCTACCAAGTACTATCTTTGGAGTTTGACCTTTAAACAATCATTGGTTTTAGAAAAGAGACCCATGATTTTAAGTGCTCCTATAGCTGATTTCCACTTTCCTGTTTTCTTTTATTAGAAAAGATAGACCATCATGCAAGCTCTTGTATGTGACTCCTGAGAGGATTGCAGGAAACCAATCATTTCTGGAGCTTCCGAAAAGCCTGCATTGGAAGGTGAACTTTACCTGACTGAATCGAATAGCTGTATTTACCAGAATAAAACATCCAAGAATTTTTATTACAAATGAAATTAATGCTCTAACGTGATTCACAGAGACAACTAGCTGGCTCTGTCATTGATGAAGCACACTGTGTAAGGTATGTCTCTTTGTTTGCACATGTTGTAGTTAATATCTTACATTGTTAGGTAATCTATGTTCTTTTCAAATTATATTTGCAGCATATGGGGACTTGATTTTCGCCCAGATTACCGAGGATTAGGATGTCTTATGCAGAACTTCCCTGATATTCTAGTTATGGCATTGACTGCAACAGCAACCCAGACGGTTCATCAGCTAAACAATGGACTTCGTTGTTTTCTGTTTTTCTTCTGAACATGAACATAAAAGATGATTATTCCCCACTGAATAAATCTCTGCAAGATATTCTAAAAGCTTTAAGAATCCCTCACGCTCTTGTCCTTGAAAAGACCTTTGACAGACCCAATTTGAAGTATGAAGTTGTGGACTAAGGAGCCATTGATGCAGCTGGGACAGCTACTAAAAGATCGTTTCACAAATCAGTGTGGAATTGTATATTGTCTTTCAAAAAGCAAGTGCGGTAAGGTCCCATATTTTTTTAATCAAAAGTTTAAAGTCAAGACAGCATATTATCATGCTAGTCCGGCAGCTCGTCAAAGAATTTTTTGTTCAGGAGAAGTGGCATGTGGGAGATATCCAAGTAGTGTGTGCTAAAATTGCTTTTGGAATGGGAATAGACAAATCAGATGTTGTAAGTCCTGCAAATTCTGAATATCTTTTTGTGCTAATGAATGTTAGAACCTTGCTACTGCTAGTTATATTATTGATTTTTATTCTTCAATTTTGCAATTCAGCGCTTTGTTATTCACAATACGATCTCAAAATCGATAGAAAGCTATTATCAAGAATCTGGTTGGTCTGGAAGAGATGATATCTCTGCTTCATGCATTACTCTATATCAGAAGAAGGATTTTAGTAGGGTTGTATGCATGTTAAGCGGGAAAGGATGTAGAAGTGAAAGCTTTAAGAGGGCGATGTCCCAGGCAAAGAAAATGCAAGAATATTGTGAACTTAAGGTTATAAACTTCGTTCTAAGAAAACTCTAGTCTTTCCATCATATTTCCTTTTTCATTTTCACAAGGTGAATCCTACCAATAAAAAGGACAAATTTTCTTTTACAACTTTTAGGCTGAATATCGTAGACAAACCATGCTTGGACACTTTGGAGAGTCTTATGATCCAGCAGCATGCAAATATGGCTCTAACCCTTGTGATAACTGTCTCAAGAGTCCTTCATGAATTATGAGTACTCCGTATTTACTAAGAAGGTGGTCTTCAAGCCCGGACCCACCTCTAGGTCAATCCGCCTTGAGCGCATCAGAGAATCCCTGATTCCTCCCATCTTCCATCTTTCATAAGGTACTTCTACCACGTCCATTATTTTGTCGGTGTTGACCTGTTCAATTTGCATCTTATATGTTTAGTGGGTGTGAAGTTATGAGGCAGTTGTATATCCCGTTGTATGCCAATCTGATTGATCACGATTGCTTTTTAATCTTGATCCTGATTATTATGTCATGGGATTAATGCGACTCTATTGTTTGTTGTTTCAACTACTTGATCCCGTTTCCTTTGGCATATTTTCTCCCCTATTTAATACTACAGGACATGTTACTGTTTCTGAAGCTACTGTCCAAGTGGTATTGATTAGACTGTTGCATCATTGTCTGTCTGTCTTTCTGAACATACTTTGAAGTAACTCTTTGCCCTCCATAATTAGGTCCCAAGTTCATTTTTCACTTCATCTTGTGATTATCGAGGCCTTTTTCTGCAGGAGATCACGGCACGGTAAAAAGGTATTCTTCCAAGTTTCAGTTTGTTTTCACGGGTTAAATTGTAATTTCACTCGCTCTCACTCTCACTCTCTCTCATATTGCATGTTCTAGTTGACTTTAAGCAAACGAAATCATCACTATGACAACTCAGACTCATTTACCTCATTACTGGTCTCCAAGTCAAACCCTATATTATATATGATTACAATTTTGATTAAATATTAGTACTAAGATCTGCAATAGAATGCTGCATCTTTTTTTTTTTTTTCACTCTCTTGCTAGCATTTTGACTAAGTAGCACATGCATATACATAACTTGCAATTGTTATCCTGCTTTTTATATAGGAAAAAGGGGAAAAAAAAGCAATTGGATGCAAATTAGATAGATAGACATCTTATCTACCCAATAGTTAATTGATGTACATACCCGTGGACTAAGCCCTTACAAGTTCCATTTTTTTAATGATGTTTTTGTATTTTTGGACATGTTCGCTTCAAACTTTGGTTTTTCTTACGATTACTAGATTAGGTCATATATGTAAAATCCAATATTATGAGGTAATATTTAATACAACCTATTAATTTACTACCTACCCTTTTTAATTAATTATTATTATTTATTTATTTTTCATAACTAGAGGCTGGGAAAGAAATATATAATAATAATAATAATAATAATAATAATAATAATAATAATAATAATAATAATAATGATGATGATGATGATGATGATGATGATGATATGATGATGATGATGATGATGATGATGATGATGATGATGATGATGATGATGATGATGATGATGATGATGAGTAGCAGCAGCAGCAGCAGCAGCGATGAAGAAGAAGAAGAAGAAGTTACAGCTAATCGATGGATGATTACGATCTTAGCAGTTATTATAGCGAAGAAGCTACAACTAATCGATGGATGATTACGATCTTAGCGGTTATTATAGCGACGAAGAGGAACTTTTATTTGATGATGTGGAAGAACTGCAATTTCTTCTAATGCTAGAAGCAATGACTGTCATGCAAAATACAAGGCGTGATTGGCTGCCGATGAGAACATCTGCTCTAAGTGGAGTGTAGTATGTGGCGGAGTTGCTATCTGGACACCCCTGGGTATGCTATGAGCTTTTTCATATGGACAGAGACTTTCATGCGTCTATGTAACAGACTGAAGAAAAAAGGCTACCTGAAATATTCCTATTACGTGTGTTCCAAAGAGAAGTTGACGTGCTCTGTTCATTGTGTCACATAATGCAAAACATCATCTGATTGCTGATCATTTCCAACATTCAACTAAGACAGTATCCTGACACTTTCGAGATATGTTGCATGGTATATGTCAATATGGTAGACACCGTACATCATCCTAAGTCAGATATAGTCCAACACGTGATTTTGTCGGTGAACCCCAAGTATTATCCATACTTCATGGTAAAAAGCAATAACATCTATAACATATATTGTTATATATTATTAATAATTTAGCGATCAAATAAATAACATACCTTGTTACAACCGCTTATAAAGATATGACAGAATTGCCGGTACTCACATTATCGCAACGAAATCCCACCTACTCTTCAAGTTAGGTTCAGAGGATGTAAATTTGTCTTGACCTAGAATGTCATGGTCGTTTATGGGTTTGACATAACGTTTACGTTTGTTTACACTGGCTGGGAGAGAACCGCGAACAACTCGAAGGTGTTCCACAATGCTATTGGCAGAACGACGAAACTTCCCAATGCCTAGAGTTGGTAAAAAACATATCCTTTATATATATAAAAAAATTCAAATAATTAGAAAATTATATCCTCTTCCACTTACGTTTTAATAATTTTTTTCTTTAAGGGAGTACTATGCTGGTGACTCAGATTATCCCATGGCAATGGGTTTCTTCATGCCGTACAACAATGAGCATTACCATATGTCGAAGTACTGTGGTCATGGAAGACGTCCTCGGAAAAAAAAAGGGAAATGTTTAATTATCGTCACTTATCTTTGAAGGGGATAATAGAGAGAGCATTTGGTGTACTTAAACAAAGGTTTAAAATTTTGGAAGCAATGCCCCACTACAGTTTCGTGACACAAGGGCTCATTGTCCGTTCATGTTGTGCCATCAACAACTTCATCAGGATGTCCGGTGCTCATGACCATTTGTTCGAGCAAAATGTGAACGAGGAAGAACTCGATTTTGAGAGTGAAGATGAAGGTGAGTTCCCAACCCATATGGGTGAGGTGGAGGAGATCAATTTCTCAGACATACCTTGGAGGAAAATGGTTGGATACCGTGATGTGATAGCTCATAAAATATGAGAGCATCGTCAGGATTAGTCATCTTAAGTGTTTTTGAGTTCTATCTATTTTCAATAAAGGCTTATTCAATCAATGCCATGTTATGGTGAGTGTCAATGTTCATGTTGTCAATGTTTGTGTCACATAAGCCTTTCACAGTTCTATGTAATTGCATGTGGGTCGTTTATGTATTAATATTTGAAGGTGTTTATCGTAGCTTATCTTTCTCTTTACTCGATGGTTAAAATATTGGGTACTGTTACTCATGGTAATATCAAGTAATATTGAAACTTTGAAACACGTGTCCTTCATTCCAATAATAATAATAATAAACAAATGCTGTGACGAAGATAAACACAGCCTATATAAGCTACAGACATAAATTTTATTTAGATCCTTGACAACTAATAATGTGATGCCTACTTGACGATGTCGGGACGACTATCTTTCACGTGGAAAGCGGAGATAACATATTTCTGAAGTGTCCATTAGTTTATTTGCCTTATTAGTTGACGACTCTTCAATAACAATCACAATTTTTTGGGGCCATCTACCAACCTTCTTAATAGTTTAAGTAGCAACATCTTCCCGTCATTCATACTATGTTTCTTGCATCTTCACCCGTGGATCTGTTTTAGAAGATCATTTCGACCGAGATACCATTTCCTAAGTAAAAAAACAGGGAAATTTTATTAGATTTGCTTCAATGAGAATGAGTGTGAAGTACTAAAGTCCTCAGATATATAGCCATGGTCATAAGAAGGGGATAGGAAAGTGTAAAAACTAAAGCCAAAATAAGTCATTCATATAGTTGTAGTTCTTCTAAGATTATTGGCATAAAATCTTCAAAAGCAGATATGACACCTAAATCTTCCTACATTGATAGTGACAATGACTAATGAGCAATATCAAGATAAATTAAATCGCCTCTTGGAAGGATGAAGGGGAGTATTGATTATATTGAAATTTATATTTAAATTGAAATTCAGTTTAATTATATCTGGAAAATCTCATACAATAATGAAATTAGTCAACATTAAATAGTACCATTCAAATACAGCAACATTTAAATACTACCATACAATAATGAAATTAACAACACTTCTAAATGAGTAGTACCATACACTATTCAAATACTAGAATAGATCTTAAACACATAAATACACAGTTTCATCTTACTTCACCAAAAAGGTAACAGACAATAGCACCGACCACTACAAAGAGTTAACATCCATGCAAAAGACACATTATCTCCATGAAATCCAACTTATAGTTAGTGAGTTTAAGCTCCATATTTTTTCGATTATGGTTCACCGCTCCAAATCAAATGTATTTGTACTTAGGTGTTCGACATCGTGTGAATGAATCATCACCACCATACAGGGTCAAATATGTAGCTTAACTAAAAGGTATCAAGTAATACCTAGAATTTTCTACAACCAAGATAGTTTCTCTCGGCATTTGTATTGGTTGTTGCAGTACTCATAATTGATGGTAAGTTGCAATAACATGTTGGTAGTCGTCTTTGAACATTAATTATGTGAAATGTAGAATGGTTCAAAGCTAGATGACATCCTACAAACGGTATATACCCATATACCCATATGGCTTTTCAAATGAACTCAAGCTATACATATAATAAGTTAATTGGAAGTTACATATATATATTATGGCTTCACAAATGAAATAGGACTATATGATAATGTGAAAGGTGTAACATTTTGAAATGCAACATTTGTACTATTGAGTAGAGTCTATTAAATTATTTTGAGAACCAATGGATTAGGGGACACATTTTGATTAAATTAATGTATCAAGTTATTTTATTGATTAAATTAATGTATTTAAGTAAGGGTGGAAACTGACCATAATACTTATCAAACCATAATATTATAGACCATAAAACAATGTGTTAGAATTCTGAGTATTCTGATTCTTCATATAAAATATAAGCAATCATCCATACGGAAAATTTTTTTTACCAATAGTGTCAATAAACCATGAGCATTAGCATCAAAATCGTTAGAAATTATTGTCAATAAACCACGAGCATGAGCATCAGCATCCAAATGAAGTTGTGTGTTAGACACTATTGTTCCGTTCATTAAAAGAATATCACAACAATTGGGGTCTGCATAGTATAATTATCAGCATCAAAATAATAATCAATTCAATCCTATATACACTTCAATGCAGTATAACAATCATCAACCATTTATAATACTTATCTAACCATAAGTAAATTTGATTCCAAATCCAATATACTCATCGACCCATACGTATAATAAATAATCATGGAAACGAAGAATTTTACCTTCATATTAGAAGCACGAAATCAAAATCAGAGACGAAATCAGAGGAAAATTGGAATAATAGGAATCCGAGACGAAATCAGAAGCACGAAATTTGAATTTTACCTTCAGCAGTTAGTGTATCATCCATCCAGAGTTTATGAAACAGAATTAAAGGAAAATCGAAATAAGGGAAATCAGAGGATTATGCGTTGAAATCTGCATAAATCAAGTGTTATCCGTGTTTAATGGACATCGAAATCAGAGGAAAAAGATGGGCGAAGTTTTCTAGATCTGAAAACATAGATGAGTGAAGAAATTGCAGAGAACGCCGGCGAACAGCGTAAGCACGGTCTCGGGGACAGAGAACGCCATCGTACATGGATGGCACGACATCAAACAAGGGCACGTCTGAGTCGGTTTCAATGAAGGAGATGAGAAATCGCAGTGAAGATTTCACCCGCCCAGAAGAGGAAGAAGATAAGAGGAAGAGTGTAAATAAAGGAAGAACATCATACGTAATCAATTGCAGCGTATGACCTAACTTCATACGTTGCGTTTTGATTTAATATGATAAGAAACATGTTTTTAAAATATACTTTTTACTAAATAAGAATAATATCTTAATTTCATAATAAGAATATTATTACAAACCTAAACTAACACCCTTAAGTTTCGTAAGTCATAAAAAAATATGCCACAAATATTTAATCACAAAAATATAAAAATAAAAGGCTTAACTTAGATTTATTTCGAATTATATATTTAAATATTTTAAAATTTATTATATAGATAAAATTAAATTTTAATTTAATTATTTATAAAATATTATGTTATTTAATGATAAATAATTATGTTATTATTATTATTTTTTATTAAATGACATAAAATTATTTTATTTAATAATATAATATTTTATAAATAATTAAATTAAGATTTAATTTAATATATAAAAATAATTTTAAATATATATATCTCGGATTAAATATTTAATTCATTGTAAATTTATTATTATACAAAATTTTAAATTTAAAATAATTTATATATAATTATTTTATAAAAAAATAGAAAATAAATTATGTGAGAAGATATAACCAATATTAAAAATTCACTATATGAGACAAATTTGGGGATCAAAGAAGGAAAATAAAATTAAATAATAAAAGAAAAAGAAAAATTGGGGAGGAAAATTTGAAACTTGTGAAGAAAGCAGATTAGATTCATACTTAAATTAATTTAAAAAATAAAAATTGGTCATATTCTCTCTTGGGTCCCATGCTTCTCATCTAAAAACTTGTTGTAGTAGTGTTAGCACTCATTCATTCAATTCAAGCAGGGAGAAAGAGCTGCAAGAATTTTTTTCACAGGTCAGAGCGGTGTTCTCTTCGTTCTTTCTTCCCTGATTTTCCATTTTCTTTTTTTGGGTTCTTTAATGCTCTTCACTCTTAGAACCGCACATTCCTTACTCTTTTCAAACCATCCTCTTGTCTACTTTACTCTTCTCCCATGTTTTTCCATTACTTTACTCTTACCCCATTTTGTTCTGTTTCTGTTTTCTTAGATCTCTACCTCCCCTTCATCAACGTGATTGCTTTCGCTGAAGAAAGCAGCAAGAAAATTCGAAGAGATTTGCCGATTTGGTGATCTGTAAGATTAGTGAGTTTTTTTGTTCAATTCTTATCTGCTTTGTTTTTCGGGTTAGGAAATCAACAAAGTTTCGAAGAATGGAAGATGGGTTTTTGGCGATGAAGAATTAACTTCTGGTGAGATTCTGATTGTAGATTTTAATCATTTCATGTTTTTGCTTATTTTAAAACCTACCCATCTGACTAGATTATCTAATTACGAATAGAGAGAGAGACCTTTCGCCTTCTGATAATTACTCTTTGTGCGTGCTGTTTCTGTTTTTGTATCATTTTCTGGGAAATATGTGGTGGTACCTTTACTAGATGCGGAAGCGTTCTCTTTCATTTAAAAATTAAAAAGAAAACAAAAAAAAAAGGAAAAAAAGAGAGATTGAGATCTATAATGCAAGATTCACATGTGGGTTCTGTTTGATTGTTTATAGTCTTTTAGTAGTGATTTGTGGTCTGAGTTTTTTTAGTTGAAGATGGAAAACATGGAGGTTGAGAAAAAGCGTTCGAAAGGAGGCCTTCTGAATCTGCTCGATTGGAATGGTAAATCTCGGAAGAAGCTATTTGCAAACAATTCCGAGTTACCTGGTACAGAATTTACACTCATAATAATCTATGCTTGGTTGTTGTTTCAATGTAAAACTTTATTTTTTATTTATTTATTGTTATTTTATCATTCTAAATCTTTCTCTGCCATTTTGACCAAAATAAAGGGTTGATGCAAGGAAAAGAAAATGTTGAGAATTCGTCAAAATCACGGCCCCATTTGGTAAGAATGACCTTTCATGTCTTCCTATTCTTTCTTTTCTCCTCCATTTATGGTAAAATGAGTATCAAATCCTTTCTCTTTGCATTGATTTTCCTTATTTCTTCAGAAGTTAGAGGCATGTGAATCTGGCGAAAGTTCAAGTAAAACTGAAAGTAGCTATTGGAATTGTTCTTCATCAGTGATAAGTGATGATAGATACGGAAATCGGGCCCCAGGATTGGTAGCTAGGCTTATGGGCTTGGACTCATTACCTTCATCCCATATTCCAAAGCCCAATTCCACCCAATTTTTTGAATCCATCCCTACTTCCAAATCATCTCATTATGAAATGCTTACTAACAATTTTCATAGTGAACATCATGATACAGTAGATTACCTAAACATGCCGTACAAGCCGGAAAGGTATTCCTGGAACAAGCTGCAAAACAAGCCAATAGAGAGATTTCAAACCGAATCATTGCCTCCAAAGTCGGCTAAATCGATTTCAATAACCCACCATAAGTTGTTGTCTCCAATCAAAAGTCCTGGTTTCATTCCGACAAGAGACTCAGCTTATATAGTTGAGGCAGCTGCAAAGATTATTGAATCAAGTCCTCAAAGGAAACCTATCAAGAGCAAAGTTTCTTCAATTGGGCCTCCTTCTGTGTCATTAAGAATTCGGGATCTAAAAGAAAGAGTAGAAGCTGCACAAAAAACATCAACAAGGCCCAATAGGCCCAGGGCAGGAATGGGGCCGGCTTCTATGAATACCGAAAAGAGAAGTTTTGACAGTTCAAGGAACAAGGGAAAATCGGTTCCTCTTGCAGAGAAAGCAAAGGTCAATGTTAGCGGCCGAGGTGGTTCAACTAAGGACCAGAATGAGGTCAAAGTGAAAACCCCGATTTTGAAGAGCCAGCCAACTATGCAAAAGACTAAGCGGAAGAGTAGAAGTTCTTTAAATGGGAATGACAAAAATGGAGTAGTAGTACTTAGGCAGAATAATCAGAAACAGAACTCCTTACCCAACAAAGAAAAATCGATTTCAAAAGTTTCAGCTTCTAATCATCCAGGTAGAAGAAAACAGCCTATTGGGTCTAGTAAGAGTTCAAATAAGGTAGTTGATAAGGAATTTTCACCATCTAAAGGCAAGAATAAGAAAGGATCAGTAAATGAGGCTGTTAATTTGGACCAAAGAACTGATGATAGTAATGCAGTGATCCATACTAAGAGCACTGAGATTGTTTCTTTCACCTTCACTTCCCCATTAAAAAGATCGTCTGTTCCGGAATTTGAGTCGTTTGGTGAAAGTAATGGTTCAAACTCGAAAAGGAATTTATTCTCATACTATCCTGGTATGAATGCTGTTCAAGGTGATGCTTTAAGTTTTCTTTTGGATCAAAAGCTTCAAGAACTGGCATGTAGAATTGAATCGTCATCTTCATCATCATCTCGGTCTGATGTAGTAAGAGAATGCATGTTCTCTACTTCTTCCTTGTCCAATTTGCATGATATTTCATTAATGAAATTTGAGAAATTAGAAGGTCAATGTGAATATGAACCCCCTTCATCTGATCGAGCTGTGCTCAATTCCAATCAGCAGTTGCAGGTCTGTCTATCTCCCTTGTTTTTTATTTTTATTTTTCCCGACATCTTCTATTTAACAACCTGTTTTAGTGTCAAAAGAAGATGATAAATTCCTTAAAAGGGTTTCTTTTCTGGTTCTAGATTCACCTAATTCATGTATTCTAAACATTAACATATCCAATCCTCTATCTGATGTTCCAGGTAGTTGAAGAAATGGAAGAACCTTGTACCAGCAATAGTGGAACCTTTTCCACTCTTGAACCCTCATATGAGAACGAAATTTTCTCAGATGATGACAGTGCAAACTGTAAATTTCTTCTTCTCTCTCTCTCTAAATTATTACTTATCATATTTGATTTATCTCCGATCACAATTTCGCTTCATGCACTACAGATTGCTTCTTATCATCATATTGTGAGCCAGAAATATCAGACACAGCTTCTTCTTCCTCATTAGCCATTGACAAATTCACAAAGCATCATCATCTTACCACAACAACACTGATCACTTCAACAAATTCTACTACTCGAAACATCTGGGAACTCAAGTACATAACAGACATACTTAGAAATGTCGACATAGCCTTAGAAAATGCCTCCCCATTTGGTGATTCACCAGGAATCATAAATACCAATCTCTTTGACCATTTAGAGATTGAAGAGAATAGTATGGAAAGTGATCAAAGCAAGCTCGGGAGAAAGGTTTTGTTCGATTATGTAAATGAGAGTTTGGAATCGAAGTGCCGGGAAGTTACAGTTGGACTTTTCAATGGTTCGGGCCAGAAATGGGAAGCGATTTTGGGAAGGAAAGACTGGTTAGGAGAGCAAGTTTATAAGGAGGTCATGGAGTGGCAATGCATAGGGGAGTTAATGGTAGATGAGCTAGTGGATAGAGATATGAGCACAAAACATGGAAGATGGGTTGATTTTAACATTCAAGTGTTTGAAGAGGGTGTTGAGATTGAAAAGAGTGTTCTTTCTTCTTTGGTTGATCAATTAGTTTCTGATTTACTAATTTGTAATTAAGGGCCTTTAATTATCTTTGCCCTTTTTTTTTTTTAGTGATTTCAAAAGTATTAATGGGTTCCCATGAATTGTTTCATTAGTACATCTATGTTTGATTCTTGATAAAAATCTGGTCAGAACTTTTGCAGTTCATTTTTTTTTATCCAAAGTTGGTAAAATGGGATATTCTCTTATTTGCATAATTGACTATATAAAAGGTTTATATACATCTAAAAATATTATTTATTTGCATAATTTGCAAATGAAACCAAAGATGCAATAAAAAGAATAATAATAATAAAACAATAAGCTTTAAATTGACTTATTACTGTGTCCGTACCGTTTCCAAGCCGTTGTACCGGCAAATAGCCACCTCTATCTATCTATTACTCGTTTATGTCTTGGACCTAATTCCTCTAAATTAATCTTCTCCTTTCCCGCGCAAAAGGGAAAAAAATCGTCCGCTGTTTGAAGTTTAGATCCCAATCTCACTTCAAAGAAATCACCATTCTTCATGTTCATGAAAATAATATTGTAAACAGCTTTAAGCACGATCAAATCCGAACCGGAAAATCCGATCGGAGAAAAATATTTGTCTTCTCTCTTAATACCTTCATGTACGAACACCTTGAATCTTCTACTCCAAACCCTCTTTGTATAACACTCCATGACCCATGTTTCTACACAATCCTCCCCATCTTGAATCAGAAATGCAGGCTTACCTTCGTACTCCGTAAGCCGAACTGATGAAAAACTAATCTCTTCACATGAAAAAATCGGCTCAGGCAATGGAAATAAGTTTGTGCTCTCTTGCTCGAAATCGAATGCAAGAATTTGCTTGTCGCTCCGGAGCGAGTGAACCGCTCCACATGTTGTGACTCCTTTTCGGTATTGGAAAAAGACACCATGAGGCATTCTTATGTCATTCGATAACGTCCATCTCCAAGTTTCCGATTCGAAAATCTCACACATGAATCTCCGATATTTTCTGCAATACGAGTTTTGAACATCTGATAAGCGAACGATCTTGAACCGTGGAGGCCTGTTCGGTTTGGACTTGACCGCAGCAATGGATATTCTCACCGTTCCGAATCTTGTTCTCGGATTCGGAAGCTTCTTAAACTCCTTAGTATCGGGTTTGCACACGAAATAGCTCGGATGGTGAGGGCGCTTGATATTCTCTGCAGTGTAGAGTACGATCCCTAAGGTTTTAGTTGCATCTTCGATTTGGATAACACGTTGAGGTGATACTTTTATGAATGATAGTTTCGAATTAACATCAGTGTTATTGTCCGACACAAAGAATGTGTCCTTCTTGCATGGTTCTCTATAATATTGCATGAAAAACCCCGATACTAAATTTGCTCTTTCAACATGGAGTTTCTTGAAGGTTGAGCAGTACGTCATGTTGTTTAGTTGCTTGGAGGTGAGCCTGAAACGACCTATCGACTGGCATGGAAGACGGGTCGAGATCTCGTACAAAATATCATCAGGAAGAGAAGGTACTAGTACATCCAGATGATCATCTTTTTTCTGTTCAGTACGGATCTTCATCATCCTCGTTTTTTATAGCTTTGAGAGAATGAAGTGTTTTGTGTCCCACAGAATTTTTGTGACTGTGGAACGTATTGAATGAAGAGTAGGGTTTATGTAGAGTTATAGAGACTTGGACGCAAAGCAAGAGAAGTTCCAAGGCCTGATTTCTATTAGAAAAAGAATAATTCTTTACGTAGACATAAAAAGTAAATAGTAAAAAGTAAACCAATAAAATTGAGACGTCATCGCTTTGTAATTTTATTAAAAAGTAGTGTTAACAAGCTTCTTCGCTTCAACAGAGTTTAATGGAAAGTATCGTTCGTATGAGAAACAGTCTGAAGAACTTACTATAAACTTTGGGAGGGAGACAATTCAACTTTGCGGGCCCTTGAAGCCCGTCCCATTTATAATATGTAGGCCTCAGGCCCATGGATCTATAAGTAATCCATGCTTTCCTTTTTCAGCTGTTTATTTTGATGACTGGATTACTTTGGGCTTTTGGGCCGTCATTTTATCTATTCGAGTAAAAGTTTTTAAATTATTTAACTACTTTTTTTTTTTTTAATTTAAAATTTTTTATATAATTTATTTTAATAATTTTTTTAATTTTTGTATAATTTAATTCAAACTTTATAATATACTGATAAGTTGATAAAGTATGTAATATTATTTAAATAACATTAATATCATTTCATTTATACATAATTTTCTCCCATAATATTAACTTTAAATGGAAGATCTTGTTTTGGGCTTTTGAAGAAGCCCAATGTATTTATCTTCCATTTCTTCCCCTGAAATTTCGTTTCAAAACTCGCGCGCTTCTTCTAATTGAAGGAGTTCAGAATTTCGAACGAATTCCTGGAGAGATTGAGAGCAAGATTCATATAAGAAGCCAGAACTAGATCCGATCGGAAAAGCTGAGTAAAGCAGTTCAGATCAGAGGAACTTTAGGTAAGCGAGATATGAAATTTAATGTTTTCTCTCGCTGTTCAAGAGCGATCTCATCGACTTAACTTGATTTTCTCGACGATTTCTTCATAATCTTAATTGATGTTTCAAACAATCGATCTCTTAATTTTTTCACCAAAATCATAGGTGATTTCTGGTGGCGATTGAGTTCCTCGTTTAATCAATAGAGCGATTTTTTTTTTCACTGCTTTTATATCGTTGTAGCTGATCTTTTTAAGTTCACTATGTTAGTTTTCGAAAGGTATTGAGGATCCTGTATCTATTGCTCTTTTTCAGCCTTCAAACTCATTGAAATGGAAAGCGAAGCGACTGGAATTGTTAGGAAACGCGTGAAACTCGCTGTATGTCTTTCTTCTGCTTCTTCCTCTTGTTCTTTTTGTGAAAGCGTTTCTCGTTTTATGCTGAACTGTAACCAGAAGATCTAACAGGCGGAAGAGATCAAGGAAGGAAATGGAGCTGCTTCCGAGATAATTGAGAAAGAACAGTGTGAGACTCACGTTGCAGGATCTGAGGAGATGGAATTCAGCATCAGTTGCTTACTTGGAAAGATTGAGCGCTTCTCCCAGCAGGTATCTATGGTCAATTAGTCAGATCAGAAATTAGGTATTACAGTGCTTTGCTTATCATTACATGATTGATTGTGTATTGTTTGTGGCTGTCAATTTGAATCCATATGTTTTCCACTACTCAGCAATTTTCTCATGTATTTTCATTTAGGTGGCTGAACTGTTAGAATCTGGAAAAACTGTCTTTAAGGATCTGAGTAATGAATTCGAAGAACGGCTGATTTTGTGAGTGTCGAAATTCATGTAAACCTTCTTTTATGACAAGAATTTCAAATTTTTGGGTTTTAATTGGATTTTCCCCCTTTTCTCAGGATATACAAGGAACGGATGGAGAAATGGGAGGAAGAGATCAAAGAACTAAGGATGCTTGATGCCTTGAATGAGGAGGCCAATGCTCGTCTGTATGATGCTCGGAATTTACTTCAGCACGTTCGTATAGATTCTTGAAGGTAAACTTTTAGATATGTGTTGTTTTTAAAAGGCTTGGGTGGGCCAACGAGCTCATGACATATATACATAAACTTGTTCTGTTGCTCATTCTACTCAGAAAAACTTGCCTATTTTTTGTCATGAAATCAACAAATACTTATCCTAGCTCAGAAAATGTACTTGTGTTTCAGGCTTGAATCACACGGTAACTGGAAAAAAAAAAAAAATCATTTCTTGCAGCATAAAAAGTAGGGACACATGAAATACTTATCCCTCTCTTGCAAAATACAACAAAAAGAAGAAAAAAAGAAAAAGAATAATAAATGAATATTCTTTCTCATGATCAATTAGTGAGTGTATCTCTGACCTACTGTCGAGTCACTACTGTCGGTATATCCAATGCAGGCTGGGCGATTGCAAGCTCAAATATAGCCCTGGCTCTCTCAGTTTCAGACACTAGTAACTCCATCTCTGCATATTTACTCCACGCATAGCAGGTCTTAGGGAACATTCCAAATACTTCTCATACAACTTTCGGCATCGATCCAAACTTTCAGCAGCAGCTCTATCTTATATACTTGTTGAATGTCTTTAGGAGCCATCTCAATAGCATTGCCCAAGTTTGTCGAGCACCTTTGAGATTCACCTGTCGTATCTCAATCCATGCAACTAAAAGCCATATCTTTGTGAATAAAAGAACTTCTTATGATGGATCAGTTTCAAACATTCCCTATACACTTTCCATGTTTGTTCCATGTCTCGTGCATCTAGCTCTTGGTACGGTGCATAATTAATCCAGAGATAGATATAGCGCTGTCAATATATCTTCTCCTCGGTAGCAGGAACATTAGCTATGGCTTGCTCATAGTCGTAGACCTCCCTAATCCTCTGATTATCCCCAACAGTCCTTTAACCGAATGTAATCAGCCCACGAATCATAGTTAAGGGGATTCTTCCTCGCTTCATCCTCATCCTGAAACCTCCTCTTCCGCACTATGGCATCCTCTATTCCTTCCTATTCCCCATATTGCTGCCTCTCAAATGCCACAAATTTGTTATACAAATCTTCAGCTCTCCGTTTTGGTATGTGATTTCAGCTCTCCGTTTTGGTATGTGATCGAGCACAAACTTATAAATGCGCCAGTCTTGCTCAGTTTCCTTGCGCTTTCCTCAAACTCAGCAAAATCAACAATCAATCTCAACATCTTCATCATCTGCCATTTCATACACTTTCCTTGCCCGATCAATCTCCTTGTTTTTCCTCAAATTTGGCAAAAACTTTACCCATGCTACAACCTTTGAGTGGCACGGAGTGAACCACTCAAAAATCGCCCTAGATCGCTTTACTTCAGAGTGCCTCAACTCAAACTTGATATAAGAGAGCCATCCCAGCCTCACACTAGCCATCACTCTGGGCAAGAGAGTGACGGCTCGGCCACACACAGTCCTCTCGCGGAGAGTTGCGTGGGTTTGGTGTATAGAGAAGCCTTATTAAGCTGTACGTGAGTAAGGAAAGAGAAAGTGTCAGAAGACTCGTAGTCCGTAGGAATAAAGAGAAATTCTTACATATTCACAAATTTTTTGTGGACCGGCCAATGAGACACAAACTTCAGGAAGATTTTTTGTGGGCCCGGTCTAGGATTGTCTCCTATACCAGGTCCACGGCAGATTTTTTAAGGAAATAGAAGAAGACGTGGGCCAAAAATAGAAGACGGGGTCCGTGATTAAATTAATTATTATTATTTGAAAATTTCCGCCAGTTTAACGGTCTGAGTTGTTTCTTCAGACAAGTCTCTCTCTCTCTCTCAGCCTTAATGAAAACAGTAGGGGGGGAAAGCCCAACCCAATGATCAAAACCATTAGGGAAATCGAGCGGAAGGTCCTTCTCCTCCTTCATGGTCAGAAGACCCGAACCCATCTCTCTGAAATCCATGCTCACTTCCTCCGCCACAACCTCCACCAGTCCAACCAAATAGCCGCCCACTTCATCTCCGTTTGTGGCAGTTTCCAGAAAATGGATTATGCTCATCGTGTCTTTTCCCATCTTCAAAACCCGAATATTTTTCTCTTCAATTCTATGATCAAAGGCTATTCACTTTCCGGGCCGTTTGAAAAATCCATCATTTTCTTCACTGCTATGAAAAACCGCAGAATTTCGCCTGATGAATATTCCTTTGCGCCGTTGCTTAAGGCGTGCTCGAATCTATGTGATCTCAAACTTGGTCAGTGTGTACATTTTGAGGTCTTAAGATCTGGGTTCATGGGTTTTTCTTCGATTTTGATTGGGATTCTTGAGTTTTATGCAAGTTGTGGGGTTATGAGTGATGCTTGCAAGGTGTTTGATCAAATGCCTCACAGAGAAGTGATTTCTTGGAACTTGATGATTCGTGGGTTTTGCAAGAGTGGAAATGTGGATGACGGATTGTGTCTATTTAAGAAGATGAGTGAAAGGAATATAGTTTCTTGGAATTCTATGATTTCCTTCTTAGTGCAAAGTGGTCGTGACTTAGAAGCCTTAGAGCTTTTTCATGATATGCGGTCTCAAGGTTTCGAACCTGATGAGGTGACAATAGTCATGATATTGCCTGTTTGTTCTAGATCAGGAGCTCTTGAAATCGGGCAATGGATTACCACTTATGTAGAGACAAAAGAAAATCTCTTGAAAGATGTTATTTCTGTGGGAAATTCGTTCATTGATTTTTACTCTAAATGCGGAAATATGGAAAGGGCTTTAAACATTTTTCATAAAATGACATGCAAAAGTGTTGTTTCCTGGAATGCTATAATTTCGGGTCTTGCTTTCAATGGGAAAGGAGAACTTGGAGTAAACTTGTTCGAGGAGATGACAAGGAAAGGTGATGTGGGCCCAAACGATGGAACATTTGTAGGAGTCTTATCTGCATGTGCTCATGCCGGGATGGTTGAAAAAGGGTGGGACATATTATCTTCAATGAGATTAAAGTATGGGATTGAACCGAAATTGGAGCATTATGGTTGTATGGTAGATTTGCTTGGCCGTGGTGGAAGGGTCAAAGAGGCTTATGATTTCATTAAGAGCCTGCCATTAGAGCCGAATGGAGCTTTATGGGGTACTTTGCTTGGAGCTTGCCGGATTCATGGCGAGGTGGAGATTTCTGTTTATGCTATGAAAGAGCTTATCAATCTTGAACCTTGGAATTCGGGTAATTATGTGTTGCTTTCAAATATATATGCGGAAAATGGGAGGTGGAATGAAGTTGAGAAGGTTAGGCTTTTAATGAAGGAAAAAAGCATCAAGAAATCACCCGGGAAAAGTGAAATAGGATAAAATTTGACATTTTTTGGTGAAAAATCAAGTTGTGATTACTCGGATAGTCGGATGTAGATGTATATATATTTGGGTCGATTGATTTTCTTAGTTTAATAGTAAGTTAACCTTAATATTATCTGTTTTCGAGATTGGTAAAGCAATTACTAGCCAAATATGCAAGCATAAATGATGATTTTTTTATTGTCAATATTTGTTTAAAAATGTTGTTTTCCTACAATGTCTTCACATGATGTAAAAACAACAGAAGAGAAATAACAAGACATAGAAAACGATCGAATGTTCCATCAAGCTTCGTGAGTTGCTTGTTTCCCCTTGCATAAACCATTCCGGATTGAAAACTCCTGCATTTATGATGAGTAAGAGAACTTATTAGTGCATTATATGCTTAACAATTATTTTTATGAGCAGAGATTTCAACAAAAGGATACTACCTCTTTGGCTCGTGTAGCTACAGCCAGCACGGATCGCCTCCCGAACATTCTCAGACGTAGCTTTATTATAGAACACGAAATTTCCAAACATATTATCAATGCAGTTAAGGACCAACTGTGTTTCTCCTATGCAAGGTCCATTGCAGAAAAGTTGCGTTGCTTCTTGAGGAATATTGAGAATCCCACTTGGGTTCAATCTAAATGGCTCAGCACACCCGTTATAGATCTGTATACAACACATTAATTCAGAGAATCATAACCCCCTTTTTTTAGAAGCCATAATCGTCTATTTTCTTTTTTCTTTTTTTGGTTATAGAACTCACATTCTTATTGTTGAAACATATCAATGCCTTCCCTAGCATCTGGCCTGGAATGTCGTCTGCTGCATAGCCTGCAATGTTCATGTGAATCAAGACAAGGAAGATAGATATAACAATGGTGATTGTAAGAATGACAGTTAGATGACCTGAGTAGCAGCATGTCAAGGCAGTGAAAAGAAGAGTGACAATGATTGAGAGTGCCATGGAAATAGAACTTCTGAAGAAATCTTTGAGATGGGATTAAAGAAAAGATGAGACCCATTAGAAGTATGTATATATAAGAGTCAAAACAGTATTTTGCCAAAATAAGTAGAAAGTAAAGACGAGAAATGACGATTGGTAGTTAGCTTGAAATAGTTATAGCAAACCATTAGTTTGGGGGGAAAATGGACCAAAAGGAAACATTGAGTTGGGTGTTTAGGTCGCCAACTATGTTGGAACTTGCTTATGTTGGATATATATATATATATATTTTTTTTTTAAAATTTTGGTTGCAAAAGAGACCAAAAAGGTAAACTCAAAGTTGGTGGTCTGCATCAACAAAGAGAGACAAGAGCCTTGAGCCTTGCACTAGACACCAAAAATGGAGGCCAACTCAACTCATGTCGATTTTATCTTGTACTTCTGAGTGTGCACTTGTCTTTTGAAACTTCAGTTTCACAATGTTGAAAACGTTCCACACGTTAGATTGCAATGTATAAGAATTGGTTTCTTGATGTCTTGTTATTTGAAGTGTTTTCCTTGTCAAATAGAACTTTTTAATATGATTGATTGGGGTGGTGATTTGCTATGCAAACTCCAGTGTGAACTAGTTAAACCGTTTTGACACCTTAATCCGAAACACTTTTAGCTCAACTCCAAATTTAAATATAGTAGATCATTCTTAAATGTATAGCAAGTAAGATCAGTAGTCTTGTAATAAAAACACAAGGGATTCAAAAACAACAGGTGAAGCAAAATTTTAGCTTCATTTCTCAAATACAGTACTAGTAGTCTTCTCTACTTAATATACTGAGACAGCCATTTGAAGCCATCTCCGTAACCCATTTTCCGGACAATGCTACACATGAATACCTCAAGGGGTCGAACATTAGAGTCAGCCAGGTTGACCTTGCCCTTGCCCGTGGTGAAGTTGGTGAGGCCCATTGAGTAACGCAACTCATCTTCTGAGGCAGCATATGGTATATCAATCTTATTGCCTAGAATAAGGAAAGGAACATTGGCCAAAGCCTCGTCTGAGAGAAGAGCATCTAACTCTTTCTTTGACTCTGCAAATCTCTCCTTGTCAAAGGCATCCACCAGATAAACAACCGCATCCACCTACACAAAATCAATGAAAAGAAAAAGGTGAGATCATGATTTTTAGTAATTACAAAAGAGAGAGAAAGAACAGAACTTAATTTTGGAAAACTGAGCTAAGGGAATATTTAGGGTGATGTGTAGTAAGATAAGGAAAGAGATATATGTCTGGTTAGGTACACTATTAGCAGACCTTCCAAAAGATCAAAGGTACTATCAGCAATCAACCACGTTCTATTTTTAGCCTCCAATGAATCAGAAAAGCACAAAATATCTATCTGGGATTATGGAAGCATGATTACAGTACAAACTATTAAATAGAATAAAATAGAAGGGCAAAGAAAAAATGTTTGGTTAGGTACTATTAGCCACCTTGCAAAACATCAAAGGTGCTATCAGCGATCAACCATGTACTTTCTGCCTCCCATGAATCAGAAAATCACAAAATTTCAATCTGGGATTATGGAAGCATTATAATGATTACAATTCCACAACATAGAGCTGACAAGAGAAGCTCCTTAATATTTATTTTGAAAACTAAAGGATAACTTTAAAAACCACTATCTACATATATTTCTTAAGAACCAAATCTAGAACTAAGAAACTGAATAAACATTTGTCGAGCATGAGAATTCAACCCATCTAGAGTAAAGTTGTAAGGAGATAAATCCCGAAAAGAGAGAGAGCATGTGAATTGTACCTTGGCATAATAATCTTTCCACACTCTGCGAGCTATCTGATGCCCTCCCAAATCAAAAGCCTTGAACTTTATTTTCCCAATACTCAACTCTTCCGATGTTGGATACTGGGTTGGCTGGTGCTGAACCAATCTCTGCCACATTTTTCCATAAAAGAAAACGCAAGATGTTTCATTTTCAATTTCGATGTTGATAGTTAAAGCTTAAAGGAAACCTAAAACTACTCTGGCCTCTGGGTTTATCAACCAAATTCACATTTTGAGATTTTATACTGATTCTGCTCTACAAAAGTTCACATACAACTAGACCTAAAACCCCTTTAATCCAAATCTATTCATCTACAAACCCAATAAACCTCCAAAAGTAAGAAACCACAAGGAAGCTAGAGCAATTGTCATAAGACTCCATGCAAGTCTGATATTAAAACCGAAGTCCTTTTTCTGTTCTATCTCTTTTGATTCTCAGATATCAAATTCACCACAAAACGCGAAAGGTCATTAATAATTCAACAATCCAATTTGGCTTACTAAACCCAAAAATTCACATAATTTTTCTCAGAAAACAAACAGGAGAGGAGGAAGGAGAAAACACACAAACGCCGGAGAAAAAGAAAAAGAAAAAACATTTCGAATGGAATCAGAAAGAAACACACCTCATCTTTCAGCATATGAAGCAAAGTCGTTTTTCCAGCATTATCAAGCCCTAAGAATAAGATCTTAGCTTCCTTCTGCCATAACCCAAGTGATGCAAGTACTCCATAGAACCAATCGACCAAAAACATTCTCTAAACTAATTTCGCACGGACTCTATGTATACCTCAATAATACCAACCAAAAAAAAAAAATGTAACCACGGGATCGATCCCTAAAAATGCCCCCAATTCAGAGAGATAAGAGTGTGTTAGATTCTTCTTTATACGGAAATGGAATTCATAGAGTAATTAATTAATTTTAGGGCAGGTGGAGGAAACTAGTGACCACTTTAGCCGGTAGTGGAATGGGAGCGCTAACGAGGATTCATGAAGGTTGGTAAACCTGATAAACCGGTTGAGTTAAGGAAGGCAAGAGATTCTGGGCCCATAAGTTGAGAATGTTAAACCACCATTGCAAGAGTGGCCCAACAGTATTCACTAAGTAGTAACTGAAAGGCGGCCCATTTAGACCAAACGCAGCCCATCTCATCCCAATTCATATATCATATTTAGATGGGCATTTTTCGGGTTCCTAAGTCCAGGCAACACGGATACCATTTTAGTCAGGAATAGGGCATGGGTCCCAAAATCGAGAATCGGATAACGATTCATTTCTATTTTGATCACGAATAATAATAAAGAAAAAATTAATTAATTTTTAAATAATAATATAATTATAAATGTTAAATCGAATTTATTTCTAATTTTTGTATATATTTTTATTATTAATTTATAATTTTTAGATAATTTTTTAAAATTATTATAAACTTAATATTAAATTATATAAATTTAATAATTAATTAATTAATTTTATAAAGTTTTGAGCGAGAATTAAATACCCATACTGATATTAAACTGAATCAAAATTTTAATTTTACATTATCGATACCGATACCAACACCAACATCGATACCGATACCGATACCGATACCAACACCAACATCGATACTGATACCGATACCGATACCGATATTGGTATTAAAATGACAGAACCATCTTATACCGGTCCCAGCCGAAAAACTGACCCTTCTAAATATAATAAAAATTCAATATGGAATTTTTTTTTTCCATCCTTATCAAGAAGTTTTATGTTAATTATTTTGTTAATATAAAATATTGAATGTACGACAAGCAATGGTCTCTTGCCACATAGCAGATACCAGAGAAACCCAAAGGCACACAGTATTGATAAAACAACTTACCGGGCTCACAAGCCCATACCCGCTAAACCGCCAATTGTTTCTTTCGTTTTCGTTGCTGCTTTCCCGCTTCACCTATAAAAACGAGTTTTAATCTTCTCTTAACTCGCATATCCAAAGCAAAAAAAAGGTCGAAAACTGATCTAAACCGTCGGATTGAACAGGCAAACAGTTTATCATGGCTGAGGTGGCAGCAAAGGAACGGAGGATCCTCGTGGCCGTTGATGAAGGTGAGGAGAGCATGAACGCTCTCTCATGGTGTCTGAAGAACGTAATTTCTCGAAATTCCGGAGATACCCTCATCCTCCTCCACGTTAAACCTATTGCACCAGTTTACACTGCCTTGGATGGCACAGGTGCATATCTGGTATTTCACATATTCAAGGACAAGGAAGGGATATATATATATATATATATATATATATATATATACTTAATACTGATTTCTTTTATTATTATATTTCTTTTTCAGGGTATTTGTTTTCGTCTGATATTTTGGCTACGCTGGAGAGGTATGGTGCTGAGGTGGCGAACTCTCTGATCGAAAAGGCCAAGAGGAAGTGCAGGGAGGAGGTTCCTGAAGTAAGCATTCCCTCCACGTGGCATGTACTTAGTTTATTTTGGTCCCAGCGTGGCATATTAAATTATATCTGTATGTTGTGTGGTTCAGGTTAAGGTGGAGACGAGAGTGGAGAACGGTGACGCAAGGGACGTGATATGCCAAATGGTGGAGAAATTGGGTGCTGACATGGTGGTCATGGGAAGCCACGGGTACGGTCTGATCAAAAGGTGAGCTGGTCCCACAAAAAAAGAGATATTCATGAGAAGATGATCATTACATATTATTAATCTAGTTGACCGTGTTTGACTTTACTAATTAGCAAATGGGTAGGTGAATTTGCAGGGCTTTCATTGGTAGTGTGAGCAATTACTGTGTACAAAATGTGAAGTGCCCTGTGTTGGTAGTAAAGAAGCCAAAAGCAGCAGCAGCAACAGCTTCCAACAAATAAGAGATCCTTTACTTCTACCACCTGCAAATAATGTACTTTTAATCCTTTTGTTTATTCCGACATGTAGTGACATAGATTCCGGTGAGGATGTGCATTGGCCGGGGTATGGATACGATCTGTATCCAAAATCCTTGCCCAAATCAACTTCATCCGACAGTATCCGAATCAATTGGAAGCAATAATAACATTAGACATAAAATTAATAACATTAGAATCAAGTAAATTTGGAGTTTTCATGTTATACTCAAAACTATTTGATTAATGTGATAAAAAAAAAAAAAACATTCATCACTTCAAAAAGTATTAATTTATGATGTTTTAAAGTGACAAGCCATGCCATTCTTCTTTTTCTTGCAGAGTCAGTATCCGACAGATATCTTTGTCTAACAGAGAACTCCTACAGCTAAAAATCTGGGAACAAATAAAGATGCAAAAAAAAAAAAAAAACTCTCCTCCGTACTTCTGAGAAGCTTTATCTCCTTTTTAAATTCACGGTTCTCTCGATCTACAGTTCATCCTGTAATGAAAATAATGAATGCGATCAGTAAACAGATGAGTAAAAGAAGTTAATTAAATACCAATTAGGAAATATGGATGTAGTCCTACATGTTTATCCTCCTCCTTGGCCTCTTCTTCCTTTGTTTCGGGTTTTGTTTCAACATCCAAGTCATCTGCATCATCAGCAGCATCAGCATCAGCATCATCGGCATCCTCATCCTCGATCTGAAAATGACATTATTAATATTATTAGCACAATGCAAATCAGAGTGGTCAAATCAAAATTATCAAGATTTCTCTAGCAGGGAATTTTGTGGGCTTACGTCAGAGTCTACTTTAGCGTCCTTCTCTTCCTGGCAAAAATCAAAATAAGACGTTCAGAAACAGTTCCCACAAACTCCACATACGACCATTGTGCGAAATAGTTTCTTACTAGATTCTACAGATACCTTAAATAAGACGTCCGAAGCATAGTTTCTTACTAGATTCTAAAGATATCGTAAAAATAGACAGGGATAACATAATAGGGTATCTCATGCGCATGCAACCATTGTGCGAAATACTTAAACAGGGGTAGTAGTTAGTACCTCCTCTTCTCTCTTCTTTTCAGCCTCATCAAATGCAGCCTTCTCTGCCTGAAAACCCATAAATCTCAATCAAAAAACGAGAAACAGAACATCAACTATAAATCCGAAAATCAGCACGTAGCTTGCTATGAAGGTAATGAGTTGAATGACAAAATACCTCTTTGTTCTTGCCCCATGTTTCCTCAGCAAACTTCTTTGCATACTCGGGATCATCAGTAATCAAAACATTGTCAAACAAGGTTCCGGATTTCACCTGACAGGTCACAAAGAATTTGGGCCATCAGAAGTTGAACTAAGTGGTGACGGTGACAGAAATAGTAAGAAAAAAAAAAAAAAAAAACAGGGAAAATAAATGAAAGCACTTTACCTGCCACAATTCAATGCCAACATACTTCAATTTGGGGTAAACATAGAGTTCAGGATCATCCTTAAATTCTGGAAATAATCAAATTTGCATTGTTAAAGAGGGTATTATAGAATTATAGATTCTAAATCCAGAACAAGAAGTTGTAAACCAGAAATGAAAGATAACCTGGGTTGTCAATCAGTGGTGCCTTCCACTTTCCCTGGTAATTGGGATTCTTAATTTTCTGCGGAAGAGAGAAGCAGATTTTATTAAAAGTGAAGAGTTATTTATAACATTTCTACACTGCTTGAGTAAAAAGAAATACGGACAAACCTTTGGCTTCCATGGGCCTTTGTACTCAGGATTAGCAATGGTTGGAGCTGTCCATTCACCATCTTCCTCATCATCCCAGTCTTCAGGCTGATAAAAAAACACTTATTTACTCAGTAACTGCATTGATACCTAAATGAAAGTTAAAAACAAAATTCCTTTTTATATTCATTATAAATACCTTTTTAGCATCTGCATCTGGTATCTCCTTTGGAATGTCATCATAACCCTAAATACATGCAAAAGTTAAGTTTTCCCATAATGAATTAACAAGACAGGTTCCAATCATTGACATGTTACCTCAGGCTTCTTATCTTCAGGATCAGGAATGAACTCTTTGTCATCCCAATCTTCAGGCTGCAGAAGGACATATATATAAGGTACACCATTAACATCCACAAACTTATCAATAAATTTAAACCTGAGTGCTCTGGTAGCACACTAACCTTCTTAGCCTCGGGATCCTTGATTTTCTTTGCAGGGAGGAGGTCCCAATCAGAGTACAAACTGCCGGTTTGTTTCTCCACATTATCAATGAGGATCGTGTATGTAGCATCAGGGCGGATGACTAAAGTGTATACATGGCTAAGTTGGTCAGTCTCACAAGGTACGTCCTTCTTGATCAAGTGGTTTGTTTCGTTATAGTTTAGAATGGCATGCACCTTCTTGGTGGTATATCCACAGATATCTGGGCCAAACATAATGCTGAAAAAAAGAAATAGTACTCTGAATCAGAAAACCCCCCGGTAGCAAGGGTAATTTCAAAATGACAGATGAAAATGACAAATCTAACGGAGTTCAATATTAACCTGTATGGTGTGTCACCGCCAAATTTCTTCTGATCAACATCACCACTGAGCAACTTCATGTAGCCACCACCACAGTCAAGCTTTTGCTCGTGCTTGACGGAAAATTGGAAAACAAGTGTGTTATCCTTGTTGCTAAATTCAGGGAATTCAGCTGAAATAGCATAGAATCTGTGGTCTTCACTTGTTTGGATACCTGATTCATCAAAGGTATTTCCGATCTAATTAGTAAGAGTATAATTTTTACGAATAATAGAACAAAACAGGCAGCGTTTTATGCCAAGAGATAATAGTACAGCATTTAAGAGTGACCTTTGTCATTAGCGTCCCCATGCCATTTGCCAGAAGTGTAGTTCCACTCCCCAGCTGTCTTCTCATCTTTCTTCCAGTCTGATACAACCCAGCGGTTCTCCCATCCTTCTGCAATATTTACCAAATGACGCATAAAACAAGGGGTTAAAAATGAGATTGCTGAAAAGGAGGAATTTTGAAAACAGTATAAATTAAAATGAAAATTATATCAGTTTCTAAGAATGTTTTCTTTAAAGAAAAATCTCAATACTTTAACATAACAGAAGACCGAATAATACTTTGATTTTATTTACCCCAAAGTGGAATGTCCACTTTACATACCAAAAAGTTTCTTCAGGTACTTCCTGCTCTAAGTATCACATTTACAGAACCAACTATAATCTAAGACCAAATATATCAATTCCACAGCTTTACTTATCAACCTAATAAGTCAATCTAGAGGAGTGTAAGATTCGTAACGCAAGTCTAATTGGTTATGGTGTAGACTCAATGCTATCAATATCAGCTCTTAAATTCACAATCTAAACGTACAAGGGTAATCGATATGAAAATGATGTATAAAACACAGAAGAAAAACGTACGTATTCAAGTTGGTACAAATTCAACACGAATCAGAACCCAAACAAATCAACCAACAAATAAAATAACCCCAACGATGATCACTAAGTCCAACACAAGAATTGAACACAGATCTATTCCGAGGTATCACAGTCAGACTCTAAGGCCATCTTTTAAAAAATTTACAATTCAAAAGCATGAGATCGCATCTCGGACTCTCATACACACCCGATCCGGCATAATTAAAGATACTCAGCTCGAATCGACTCAAATGCAAGCATATATGAAAGTCATAGAAGTGGAAATGAAAACAGAGAGTGAGTCAGAGACAGCATAATGATATACAGTGATACCATCAAATCGCTCTTCGAAAAAGACTCTAGCAGATGCGACCGCGAGGAGAGAGAGTAGGATCAGAGAGAGAAAACTAGGGTTTCCAACCCCAACCGCCATTGCTACGCAGACAGAGAGGATTCGAGAGAGTGTAAGAAAGGTTGTCGCGGAGCGAGTGAGAGCTCAGTGGACAATTATAGTAGCCCAGAGCTCAGCGTTAATTTCAGAGAGCTTCTTTCCGACGTGGACGGAATTGCAGACGTGTACCAATAACATAGTGACATGTATGTTTGAGTTGTCATTTTTGGTACGTGGCAGTCTAGGATTGGCATGTTACACGAATAGCAGAGGCTCCTATTGGATATGACGTGTATTAATACATCAAAGGTCAAATTACGTAGTTGCCCTCATATACAAAGGGTCCTACTGGATCATAACACGTGGACGGGCATAATGATTCTTAAGGTGGACCCTACTGTTCCTGTGGGGTCGTTTGTTAAATAATGTAACGTACGTAATTACTATTATTTATTTTTTTAAGAGAGAGGAAGCCAATAGAGAGTAAATGGGCTTTTGTTTGTTTTTTTGTTTTAAAGCCCATAAAATATAAAAATGCTCAAAGTAGGCCCGGCCCACTCCCCATTTCAGCTAAGTTTTCGATGCTTAGATTAGAAGCCACTCAATTTTAGGGGAAATGACTGATTTTAGCCATGTCTTTTTGTCATCATGTTTAGGCACTTGATTTCCATGACTGTATATAATCATTCAGCATTTTAAAATAATAATTATTCTACGATATTCAGTCAAAATTCATATTTACTTATATAGATTATTCGAGCATGTTTGATAAAAAGTATAGTTTAACTCCAAAAAATACGACTTCTAAGATAATATGAGATAAAAATATAACCGATCAATTTCAACTATATCGGGAAAAGGTTAGCATCCTAACCCAAGAGTTTCTTGTTAATGATGTTTTTGTTTTTGTAAAGAGGGAACACTGATATTTGTTTTGTTTCCTTATAATCAAGTTTGAAAATTGGGGTGTTAACAAAAAGTGCATTTAGGATATGAAATAACAAGTGCAACTTGTTTGTTCAAAGTAAAATTGGCAACGAAAAAGCAGTATAGTCACTGAGCTTTACATAATATTAACACCACAACTGCAAGTTGCAGAAAACAAGCTTCATACGAACACATGCATGCTTGACTGTCAGTCTCGAATTTGTAACAGCTTGGCTACAATTTTCTCTCATTACAGCCATTTGAAGATCAACCCTCCATGAGCTGCGAAAAACGGCGCAAAAACTAAGGACTCAACCGCCATAAGCTTGATGAGGATATTGAGTGAAGGACCCGAAGTGTCCTTCAGAGGATCCCCAATTGTGTCTCCTATCACGGCCGCCTTGTGAGCATCGGAACCCTTAGGGCCTAGTGCCTTAGCATGCTCGTTTCCACCAGCCTGTACAAACATATAAACCACAGAATTCATAGTGGGAATCTTGATAATCAAATATTTGATTCATAGTTAAAAATTGAAAGAAGGGCAATCTCCGGTTTTTACCTCTATGTATTTTTTCGCATTGTCCCATGCTCCGCCCGTATTTGAAGCAGAGATGGCTACCTATACAGAACAACACGATTAATTTAGTGTGCATTTAAATGGTTAAATGATTCTAACTAGTTGAATTCCTATTTAGACCAAGTCTACCATAGACGGATATATCGGAACCACACATGTTGCCATCATATGTCACATCACACACTGTAAATCTGATGTGTGGTTATGATGGATTGGTTTATGGTAGAGACAATCCATGCCAAATTTCTCTTACCTGCACACCGGAAACAAGGGAACCGGCTAAGACCCCAGAAAGGGTTTCAACTCCGAAGAAGGTTCCGGCAATAAGGGGTGTGAGCATAACCAAAGCACCGGGCGGGATCATCTCCCTGAGTGAAGCATCGGTAGAGATTTTCACACAAGTGGCATAATCCGGTTTTGCTGTTCCTTCCATCAAACCCGGGATAGTATTGAATTGTCTACGAACTTCTTCTACCATCTTGAGAGCTGCACTACCCACGCTCTTCATGGTCATGGCCGAAAACCAATATGGAAGCATAGCACCCACAATCAACCCGATAAAAACTTTCGGGGTCAAAACATCAACCGTTTTAATCCCTGCTCGACTCACAAATGCACCAAATAGAGCAAGTGAAACAAGAGCAGCCGATCCAATCGCAAAACCCTGATGAATAGGAAAAAAAAGAAGTAAACATTAACACCCCTTTTCAATATTTCCAAACTCTGAAATAAATACTTCACATCAATGTAAATCTAACATTATACTAAAAATTCATTTTTAGAAATCGAATTCTAGACCCACTAAGGCAAACTGACCCTTAACTTTGCAATTAAAGAGTTTTCAACCTTTCCAATGGCAGCAGTCGTGTTACCGGCAGCATCTAAAGCGTCGGTTCTCTCACGAATCTCGTGGCTCATTCCAGCCATTTCGGCAATTCCACCGGCATTATCGCTTATGGGTCCATAAGCATCGATTGCAAGACCGGTTGCAATAGTACTAAGCATTCCCAAAGCAGCCACAGAAATCCCGTACATAGCCGCCAAGCTGAAGCTCACATAAATAGCAATGGCGATTGCAAATATTGGAATGATGACCGACTTATAACCCAAAGCCAACCCGAAAATCACATTTGTAGCAGCACCGGTTCTACAAGAATCAGCTACATCTTGCACAGGACTATAAAACACCCAAAAAAAAAAAACATCAGTTTACCGGTTCTTACTTCCTTTAGCACAGTAAAATAAATCGGAGAAATTCTTGCCTGTAAGCATTGCTAGTGTAATACTCAGTTATATATCCAATAACAAGTCCTGCCCATAACCCAATTGAGACACAGAAGAATAGGTGCCTGCACTTTTGATATAATTTTAATTAGCAAGGAAACATACAACTTATATAAAAACAAGTATTATACTGAAGTAAGGAGATTTACCAATTCTTTACGACTTTTTCGGTTCCGAAATTGTAGAGAGTGAATTCTGATGGCAAGGCAAGGAAGGTAACCATGGCAATCCCGGCAGTCATCAAGACAGTTGAGATAAGAAGCTGCCTTTTTAAGGTTGGTTCGATCTCACTCACAGACTTGATCTCGAACAGATCGGTCGCAAAAAGTGTTGTTATCAAGCAAACAACAATACCCATGGAGCTTATAATTAGAGGATAAGACATGGCTGAATAGTCATGAGAAATTCCAAAGGAAGAGATTGATGCAACAAAGAGAGCAGCACATGATGATTCCGCATAAGATCCGAATAGATCAGAGCCCATCCCTGCTATGTCTCCCACATTGTCTCCAACATTATCTGCTATCACCTGAAAATTTCAGAAAAAATAAGAAACCCAATTAGGTTTATCTACTTATTTATATTTATTATATTTAATCTGAAGAACTTTGAGAGAGAGATTACAGCTGGGTTTCTTGGATCATCTTCCGGAATATTCCGTTCAACTTTTCCAACAAGATCAGCACCAACATCAGCTGCTTTTGTGTAAATACCTCCACCAACTCTACCAAAAAGAGCCATTGAAGAACCTCCAAGGCCATAACCCGTAATCGATTCATACAATCCCTCCCAATCCTCACCATAGTAAAGCTTGAACAAGTGAATGGATACGAACAAAACCAAAAGGCCATTTGCAGCTAAAAGAAATCCCATAACGGCACCAGACCGAAAAGCTGTGATGAATGCTTTTCCGACTCCTTTTCTTGCTTCTAGAGTAGTTCTAGCATTAGCATAGGTTGCGATTTTCATCCCGAGAAAACCGGAAAGGACCGAGGTTAGAGCACCTAACAAGAAGGCAAGGGTGGTGAAGAAGGCATTGGCTAAAGCAGGTTTGCAAATGTTTCCCGTGTTATAAGTGCATGGTTCGCTTTCTGTGCTAAAGCCCTTTACAGATCCGAGGAAGAGGAATATGATAACACTAAATGCTCCCACGAAGATTCCGAGGTATCGATACTGGGTAAATAGAAACGAAGTCGCCCCTGATGAACACGATAACAATCAAACAGATCAAATCATTTTTCAAGATGCTTTTGTATACTATTACCCGCGATCATCATTTCAAAATAACATAATTGTTACAATTTGGGATTTCAATTGCCCGACCGAAAAACAAAAAAATAAAAATAAACAAATAAGAAAAAATAAAAATCACAGATTTAGAAAACAAAACAAAGCACCATGCTCTTTTATGCCTAAACTTAAAAATTTTAAAAAAAAAAAATTAAAAAAAAATTGAGAAGAAGATAAAAAAGAACTTGAAGTTTAAAGAGAGATGGCTAAATAATTACCAACAGAGATGGCATTCTGGATTTCCGCACACTTGATAGAAACCTCAAAATTATCAACACCTTCTTCTTCTTCTCCTTCAATCAAGAAGTCTTTATAACCATCATCAGAAGAATTACCAGAGACCTTAACTCTTGATACAAAAAACCATTGAAGCAGAGAAAATCCAATCCCGACTAACGCAGCTAAAGGTATCAATACCTGTGTTGTTCCCTCACTCAACACACCCATAATTTCCTCCCAGAAAAACAAAATCGCAGGGCTCAAAATGAAATGACTTGTTGAATTTTTCTTTCTTCAGCTTATATATATAGTAAGAAAAAAGAAAAAAACAACTCTTATTTAAGACGTTAGAAATCCAATGGGCTGTCTTAATAGTAAAAAGAGTCAGGTCCTAACAAGCATCCAGTAAATAATATAAGAGGCATCCAGTGAATTATTGGCGTAGACTTATGGGCAATGTGGACCCGAACACGAAATTAGGTGTCCTTGAGGAGGGGGGATAAGAGATTAATCGGCTGTTTACGGACCCAAAGAATCCCGATTAAAAAAGAAAAGAAGGTTACCCCAAAAAAAAAAAAACCCAGAAGGATAAGATATCAGAAGGTACATTATCCAGAAGGCCAAGAAAGATACTTTAAAGGCTATAGAATATTAGAATCTACTGAGACTGGTAGTTTGGAATGACAGTTGGAAATCAGGAGAAGATTCTTTCTGGTTGTTTTGATTGACCAGTAAGAGTTCTGTCCTTATCTCTATTCATTAGGGCCATTTAATGCCACTAGATGGATATTTCATTGCTGAAAATGTTGTCAATTTGTCATTGTTAATCTATTGCTGAAATCTGCCATGATTTTTTTTCCCTCCCTTGAATTCTCTAATTTCGAAAAATATTTCGATCCGACAGTCCTTAAAATGAGTTCATCGATCTATCATGAGAATGCCACCATGGTATCAACACCATCAATTATTGGGATATCATCCCTATCCATATGGGTGAGGACAAACTAACAGTGGAAGTTAAATTGTAATTATAGAGGTTAGTTGTACATTAAACATTTTAATTGTATAAAAGTTTGAAAATTTTATGGCATGTGGGGTCTTCTGTTACACATTTTTCATGCTGTTAACGGCTGACATCCATTTTCCTTTACTTTTCTTGGCTATACTTGAATTTTATGGTACCTGTCACTTGATAGTTTTCTTATTAGATTATTGTAAGTGGTAAGAGATAGAGATCTACCTTCAAACAGGCAAAGAATACTTCATTTTTTCCTAAATGAAAAATCAATTGAAAATTGTTTTGACAGACACCACAATAGGTACTTATATTCTATGAGCAATCTCAACGGTCAATTCTTTTGTCTGATTAGACCAAATTTGATTCTTAAATAAAACATGGCCAAAGTAATAGGCTTGAGTAATGCATAGGCTTGCTTAATTGAACCAAAAGGTGGAAAATTTATAAAGTAATAAAGTATTGCATAGTAAGAATCTAAAGGCTTGTTCAGTTTCTTCATAAAATATTTCGAAATTTTTGTTAACGTGAAGGGACTTGATACATTGTATTATGAAATTTAAATGAAAACCATTTCAGAAAGTCAGTAGTAAAAATAGAAAACAATTAAAAACCAAGACTATTTCAATCTTCTGCTACATATAAGAGATGTAGATTTACTATCTAGATAATATCATTAAAGAAAGACTGTTATGAAACCTCACACCTCAAAAATCTTGCTGACTTTCTCTTCCAACTTTCAAAACCTTAGCCTTGAAGTTTCAACTTTGTAAAGGGAGTCAAAACTCAAAACTAATCCTGACAAATTAATAGAAGACGTGCAAAGAATAAAAGAACTATGAATATTTCTACTCCTGTACCACGATTGCAAGCCAAATATGCATATGCAAGAGCCTTAAACTATTTGACACATTGTTATCTTCATATTACTGTTATTAGAGAACTTCAGGCTTTGGTTTCGACAATAAATATGTGTTATGTGAAAGAGGACTTGGTGATTAAGGATAGACAGAGACTTGGTTTAAGTAGAAAAGTTAAAGAGTGTTAGATCACCTAGAACAAGAAGAATCCATATAAAAAGTGAGGGAGAAGATATAAAGAAGATTTCATGAATCAAGTTATTCAACTACTGAACCAATCAACTTGACATATCCTGCTACTTAATTAGACAATTGGAATTCCTTTTAAACAACATTTAGATATTAGGTGAAGTATGATTAGCACATGTATTTAACTTTGCATACTTCAGGAAGTAAGATGAGTGAATGAAGTACATATACATAGGTGTCGAGCACGACTCATATGGATTATTTAAACTTGCAGGTGATAGAATAATGGACAACTATATAGAAGCAACAAATAAGAAAGGGACGATTAAAAGCCTTGTTTGAATAGATTATCAATATGTCAACATAAATAGCTACGCCGAACCTAATTTAATGGGTCCCTTCTACAAAATTTTATGGCTTACAAGTTACAACCAATTGGGCCAAAATGATGTCAGTCCTATTCTTTTTGCTCTTCCTAGTTCATCCTAGTCTCACTCTCAAGCCTCAATCTATTTTTCAGCAGCTAAGCTAAATGCTGACATTTTCTTAGCGAAAACTCAGAACACGAATTCGGTTCTCAAGAAAAGGAGGAAATGGAACCTGGGAGTGTTTGTTTGGCTTCAAATCAATATTCTGACATAGTAGAAACAATCTTTAAGAATGGGGCCATGATAAAAATGGAAACCTCTTTGATGTCTCTAAGGTTGCAATGCTTGACTGGCCCACAGAGGCAACGGGGCCGACAACTTGATGGGAAGACCAGAAACAGGGTGCTCAAAGTGCAAGCTCTCAGCATGAAGTTCATGTCCATCATAAGATTTCCCTTTCCATTCACAAACACCCTCATATTTCACATCCCCTCTAATGGAAATCCCAAGATATTGACAATGCAACCGGATTTGATGAGTTCTTCCACTCCTAGGATACGCTCTCACCAAAAGCTCATCTCTCTCAGCATTTCCATCTATTACACCTTTTGATTTCGATTCAACAACAATAGCATCTCCTTCATCTTCATCTTCTTCTTCATTGAAGTTCTTTTGTCCGTTTACAGACAAGACTTTGAAAGATGTTTCCATGTTTTTGACAACGGACCCACCTGGTAAAGACTGGCCCACATCCGATGAAGCATAGACACGCCATGCCCCGAACTTTGACCGTCCATGACCTGATTTGACCGTTATCCTTTTCCATTCTGGAGCCATACCGATGCAGAAGGCAACGTAGGTTTTGGAAACCTTGTGATCTGTAAATGCCTTAACCATTTTAGAAGCTACTTTATGTAACTTTGTAATAACCATCACACCACTTGTATCACGATCAAGTCGGTTTGCAAGATGGAGCTCTAAAGGTCGGATTTCGGTCCCTGGAACAGACAATATAATCTCAGACCAGCCTGTAAAATCATTAATTTCTAAAATTAATGGAAAAAAACAGTAATCCTATATAATTGAGATTCGTAATTATGATCACATGTTTTGAAACTCGATTAACATTCGAAAAAAATGTAATCAGCTTTCGTAAATTCTATTCATCAACAATTTGTTTTTCAAGGTTCAATGATTTCAAACTCAACCATTATTACAAGCAGATAATTTTACTTCATTTTGGTAAAATCATAAGCTAAAAGGACCTACTAAGTACCAAGTTTAGGCAAAGGGAAAAATAAAAAGAATGCTTATGTTCTCTGCAAATAAATTTGCAAATGAAAAGAGAGAGTTCACCTGAATGGGCTGAGTGAGTAAGAACGTTAGGGACAGAAGCTAGAACGCTTTCGCAGTAAACACCTTGAGGCTTATTCACAGCAATGAGCCAATCATCTTCGTATATCACATGGGTTCGTGATAAGGAAAAGAGGCCGGATTTAGAGGAGGCAGACATGGCTCTGGCAAGCTCTAGGTCTTTGGATATGGCCGGAAGAGGAGGTGACAGTGGCACGGGGTAATTTTGTGTGGCTTCGAGGGTATTTTGGGAAGTGGTTTCCAGTGAGCCAGGTTCGTTTGCCATGGTGGTGGAGTTGAGCTGGAAGCAGAGGCAGATCAAAGGGCGTTTCGGGAATTTGATGGAGATTTTGTGGGAGAAGAAGGAAGCTTGAAGCTGAGGAATTGAGAGGTTCATCTGGAACAAAAGAGCTGAAGTGGTTTAACCCGAACCGAACCGAACCGGTTCGAGAGTTTTTGCTTAAAAGGTGGGAACTGTGAACCAAAGAAAACGTCGCCGTTGCTTTGCAGATACAAAATCACTGATAAATAAGGAAGAAGAAAGACTTTCGCTCGGAGTGAAGAGAGAGAGAAGGAAATCAATCACGAACAAACAGGTACGAGGATTTCTGATTTATGTCCAAAATTGAATCAATGAAAAATAAGGAAAAAAAAAAAAAGAACCCCCCTTAAGTTCTTCAATGTAAGCTTTCTATCTCGATTCGTTCTCTTCTATTTCCAGGTGGGGAAACTTTTTCCGCGAAACAGAACCTTTTTTTTGTTATTTTTATTATTTTATTTATTTTTATTTTAGGTAGAAAAAGAAACCCACAGAGGATTTTGCCCAGAATCAACTGGGTTTTGATAAATTTTTAATTTTCTATCTATTTGCAGGTTTGGGAGTGGGGATTTCTTTCTGGGTTTGATTGGAAAATAAATTAAAAACTAAATATATATAGAAGGGGTTATGGATTCTTCTTCAGTGATTACTCCAGAAGACGTGTTGGTGTCATTGATGAATGATGGTACAATTGATTCTCTCCGACTAAAGATCATCAACCAGCTCAAAGCCAATGTTAGTCTCTCTCTCTCTCTCTGGTTTTTCTTCAGTGTTTGGGATAAAAAAAACTGATGGTATGTTAATTAATCCAGCATCTTAATTGAGCTTTCATTTTGGAAAGAGTTTTGCAAACTTCTGTTTGAACAAACTAACATTGAATTACAACTGTGTTTTCTACATATATTTATATAGATATGCAGTTTGTAATAGCAATTGGGACATATTGGAAGGATTAGAGGGCGATCTAAACTGAAATTTCATAGGCTTTACCTAATGCAAGCTAGAAAAAGATGTCTTTTTTGTTCTAACTTGGTAATTTTATTGGTGTATAGGAAGAGCTAAAGACTACCACCATAAAAATGGCAGAACAGAGTAAAGTACTTAACACACCTGGAGCAGAGAAACAGACAAAGAGAGAGCTTTTCGATGCACTCCGGCAGGAACTTGAGTACGTCCTCAAAAACCACTTAAAACTGTGTTTTTTTTTTCCTGTTCTTTTGTTTTCTCTTTAAGTCTTTTCCTTAATTCGACATATCATATGGTATCTAAAAGTTCTATATATATTTCGATTTTCTTTCCTTTTTTCCAGAACTCCAGTGCTTGAGAAAGCATCAAAATCGGTATGGGAGTTGATTTTGGACAATAACGGACTAGGAAAGGAAATAAGCGAGACGGTGGAACGTGTATTTTGTAAATTGAGCGGGAAGGAACCTCCTTTATTTCTCTCTGAAAATGGTATTAGTAGTAGTACACAGCCTTGTAAAGATATGGAGATTAACATGGGAAAAGGAAAAGAACCAGAAAATGAAAGCCGGAAGGAGAAATCTAAGACTCTGTCAAAGAAAAGGAGTTATAGTGTGATTTCTAAAGAGGAAAATAACGAAAATGCTACGACCAGTGCTAATAATCCTCCTCCTCTTGCTGCTTCTCTACCTGAAGAGTCTAAGAAATCACCTAGACAAGTTTGAATGCACAATTTATGGTATGAAATGAGTGTTGAAAACATTTGATTTGTGCTAGAAATATGTTGACTGATGGAGGGCTACTAAATGTAGTAATGTTTAGTAAACAGCTGTATGAATTCATCTTAGTGATCATACTTTTTCAGACTAGTTTTGCGGTCAAGTGGAGCTGAAATTGTCTGGTAGAAAGAAATATAATTTGTTTGATCAATTTTTTCTTCTGCTGGAAAATTGAATATCAGGAAAAAGACCCTCAAAAGAGGGTAAACGATGGATGGGAGAAGTAAAAGAGCCCTTAAAGGGGGATTTGGACTTGTATTCACTCTTAAAATTAAATTCGATTCGATTTGAATATCTCGTAAAGAAATTAAATTATTTCGATTGTATGGAAATAAAATTTTAAAAAAAAAGATAAAGATGGGAAACTTTGATAGGTCTCGATCAAAGTTTAGACAATAGCAAATAATCTATTCGGGTGAGATTGTATGGCAATGATAGATAATCTCTTCCGGTGGTGAGATTGTGGCATAATAATAATGTTATAGAACTTTTCTTCACCTCCCAATAGATGTCTCTACAATCCTTTAAATACTAAACTACTAACACTTCAATGGAAACATGGTACAAAATAAAAATTGCAGATGTTACCAAAAGATTTAATCATAAGATAGATACAATATTTATCCTATAAATCAATATGAATGTAAGTTGTAGCTAAAAGTGGTATGTAAGTCAGCAATTTTATTCAATTTACCTTTTGACTTCAACATGTTTGAAAGATTGGGATGCCTCATATACGAACAAACTGCCATTGCATCCTTTTGCAATCTTGAGATATAACAATCATGTAAGTAAACAGCTTCATAAGTATATTGACTGAAAAACTACAAATTGTTAATAAGTGATAGATTGTTAGAAGAATAGATTTGGGAATGCCAAAAAAAAAAAGAACTATTTGTCTTGTTTGATCTGAAGTCCTTAGTTCACTTTTAGTCCTTGTCGTTTGGCATGGTGGGCTGTTTTGGTTTGACTGTGTGGTGTTTGTTTGTACTTTGGTGTGTTGTTTTCTCCTTGCTGGTCCGTTTGAGCTGAGATATATAGAAGAAACAATTACATCCAACACCATTACAGTCGAAACTATAAGTAAAGACTGATCAAAAGAACACATGCGACTCATACAGAGGTCGTAGGACACAAGTACTATCTCAACTTCAACCCACCGAAAGCAAAACCATGAATCTCCATTGAAGTGAGTCCGAGTTTCTCATTAACAGTAAGTCAAGAACGGCAACAAATAGCATTAACACAAAACTTAATCAAACAGAAAGAAGAACAACAGCAGAAGGCTCTTATTTAAGATAACATAGTTCATGAAGCAAAACCTCTTTCCAAACAGGTTTGTAAAGAAACAAATACATAACAAGTCAGGGTTAAAGTTCTGGTCACGTTTCACAAAATCTGGGCTGCAAAATAAGAAGTAAAGTGCAACTCATCATATTTAAACTCCAAGTTTACCATCTGACTTATGCGCGAAAGAAGATATAATGGTATGCGATACTCGGTCTCCTAAACAGATAACTAGTTAATTAACAAATCGAGTACCGATGCTACCACAGAAATTAAAAGCTATGCAAGCATGTATATATGGATTTTCAGCTCCTGAGTAACTACCCATAACCTCTTGTAAAGGCAAAGAAGCATAGTCCATAACTATAAGGCAGTTGTTTCGTGTTCAAATGCTGAAAACACAAAAGTGATCGCATAAGAACATCAGGTGCAATAAAGAAGTACCTGATGTGGGTGAAGTTGAATCTTTGATATTATCATAGACCAAATCCATTTGGTTAGGCTGTTGATATGTTTGATTTGTTTGACTAGAGAACAGGTTCATGGGCATGGTATAGATTGAATAGGAGGGAAGTTGCAGATCATGGCAAGATATCACTTGGTAGTGATCATCTACATTGAAGTTGATGGGAAAAGATTCTTCAATTTCATTGTAAAAAATATTTTCTTCTTTTTCGAAGGGGCCGCACGACCACTTTGGCCCGACCTTAGACGGGCACCCCTCCTTAGTGCAATGGAGGTCACCGATCTAGGCTATGGGCCTTCTTGATCACCCATTGACCCCGTCCAGGTAAGTAATTTCATCGTAGAAATTAGGCGGGGTGAAGTAAAGGTTAATGAGAGATGGGAACAGCTTTTGACTCAACTCGAACAATCTCATATCATATTGCAGCAAGTTGCGGTAATGCATGTCAAGTGATCATACTTTTTCAGACTAGTTTTGCAGTCAAATGGGGTTGGAAATTTTCTGGTGGAATGAAATATAATTTGTTTGATCTGCATCTTCTCTTCTGCAGGGACTCTGTACTTTTTTTTTGAAAGGCAGCATCATATAGATTGATAGGTGACAAGAGAGTTCATACTGTTAAAGCAGCTAAATAAACTAGAATTAGAGCAAAGAAATTCCGAAAGCTTGGAAAGTAGCTTGATGGAATATGAGGAATCGGGATATTTATAGGTAGGAACCTGATGGAATCTCCTTTGAACCTCTGAAAACTACTTAGATGAGATGATGACTCAAGAACAGTGCCCAAGCACTGGGAGATGCAGCTTGACCAGAGTGGGATCTAGTCCCATAAATACATAGAGAATACCAAAGCCACAAACAACAGGGTTGGTAGAGAAATAGTACCAAAGCACCTAGAAAATAGAAATATTGCTCGACTAAAACAGAGATGTATATTTTGCCTCATATTTTGCAGTCCTCAGTGATTCGGCTCTGGTAAGTTGTTATTGAATTCCACCTCTCGTTCTTCAGTTGTTAACTAAATTTATCCTTGTATGGCATTGTAGTATTAGGCATTTTTTGATTTGATGTCCCAACACAATCCTATTCGAATTTTAAAAAACCTTGAAGTGATAAGACTGAATAATCACCTATCCATATCTTCTGTAACTATACACATACTGCATAGATTCTTCACATACCAGTGACTCATTGCAACTGGAACTCAGTTCATGTAGATTTCAATACACTGTATTGGTATGTCCTCTCTAATGGGTAGTTGTTCAAAATTGAAAGTGATCATTCAACTTATCATACTGATTCTGTTGTGATTCGTTTTGAACTCTTTGCAACATCTTCTTGTCCAAATTACAGTGAAAAACCTTAGAGATGAAACTGTTTAAATTGATGCTCACACTCATTAGCAGTTCTGATTTTATTTTTATTTTTGTTTCCAAGTTCCGTCTTTTCTACATGGACTAATCTACAACATCTAAAGAAAAAAGACTCATAAAACTAGTTGATGATCTCTAAGAAGAATCTTGTAACTTAACATCTTGAATCCTATTTTTGATCCAACCAATGGTACTAACTAACGGTTGAAAATTCTTCTGCAGCGATCGATGAAGTGAATGACTTATCTCGGACAGATGTCCCAGCTAAATTGTCAGTTAAAACATTGACAAGCGGGCTAGTTGATTTGATAACTACTAATCCCGGCATTTTCCTTGGTAAGGATGCTCAATAAAAATTATGATTCTGATAATGATTGAATTCATCAAACTGGTCAGTATAATTCATAAAAAGTTGATTATCAGAATTGGGTATCTCGCCTAAAGGTTCCTGATCCGCAAACGTCACCATATTTTCCCAAGAAAGTGGATCATTCACTTCATTTGTTGGAGCAAAAGTAGTCATCGCTTGAACTTGGACTCTCCCCGCCTCTGCCTGATTAACTGCCATCCATGGATTTTCAGCTTCTGAGTAACTGCTCATAACCTCTTGTAAAGGTGAAGCATAGTCCATAACTATAAGGCAGTTTTTAAAAAAGTCGTGCTCAAATGCTGAAAACCGGAAAAGTGATCATATAAGAAACATGAGATGAAATTAAAAAGTACCTGATGTGGGTGAAGTTGAATCTTTGATATTATCATAGGCCATTTGGTTAGGTTGTTGATATGTTTGACTAGAGAACAGGCTCATGGGCATGGTAGAGATTGAATAGGGCAGTTGCAGATCATGGCAAGAGATCATTCGGGAGTGATCATCTACATTGAAGTTGATGGGAAACTGTAAAGAATCTTCATTGAAGTTGATGGGAAAAGATTCTTCGAAATCGTCGTAGAAATCAGGCGGGGTGAAGTAAAGATTATTGAGAGATGGGAACGGCATTTGACTCAACTTGAACAACCTCATGTCGTATTGCAGCAAGTTGTGGTAATGCCTGTCAAGTGATCCTAGAGGAAATTGAACACACTGCCTCCTGGAAAAAATAATTAGACAGAGAAACATGATTGGGATTGGACTAGTAATCGGGTACATGAAATATATACAAACCTACAGAGAGAAGCTTGGCCATCAGTAAAATCTGATGTTATACTCCACATAGTGTGCTTTTTCGGCTGGGGATCGGTCTCGCGATGGAAGCTAGGGGGCTGCTTTAACTGTGGAAGATTAAAATCGAATCATGGGTTTTCTTTTCAATAAAAATATAAAGCTTATACAATATTACACATTGTAAACCTCAATGAGGGATTTGAATGTAACCTCAATTTCTAGAAGTCCTGGCTGATTTGGGTCCATGAAGGCTCTGATGCCAATAATATCACTCCATTGTATTTCAATCTTGCTCTTCAAACCGAATTCCATGATTTCCCATACCAACTTTCTCTTTGCATAATAACACTTCGCAACTATGTCACCTTCATTTCTTCCTATTTTCTGAAAAAGTAAAAGAATTCAAACTATAGTATGTCATCATATGCGTTGTAGTAGATTCTCCTTAGGCATGTATGATGAAGTTAAGTAGGGTTCGTACCTGCCATGATCCAATTTGGAGAAAAGATGCATTGAAGTTGGAAGCTTTTAACTTGTTTGAATTGGTATTAGATCTGGCTTTGCCCTTGGCTTTGATGGCATGGGAAAGAGTAGTACTATCAGCCGATGCCATGATCATCATTTGATGATCATTCTGCTCATGATCATGATCATCCTCTACATGATTACTACTACTACTACTACTAGTCTTTATTTTTCTGAAAACATTTCTTTCTATTAAATCCATGAAATATGGAGACTTCTGAAGTTTCAACCCAATCGGGCCCTCTTTTGCCTACAACATATATATATATATCAATTTAAAATCAGAACCAAAAAGAATATTGCATGCAATAATAGCTTATTAAGGAAAAAAAAAAGAAGCTTGCAATATTGTAAAACAAATGAAGTACTCATATCATGATCAATCTTCTTCTCTGTAAGTAGATCAACAAAGCAACTAAGCTCTGTAAGAAGAACAAGATGATGATGATTAAGAAGAAGAAGAAGAAGAAGATTGATTAACAAATGAACCTCTTTCGCTTTCTGTTGGTGATCAACAGTGGTTAGTCTGTTTTCAAGCCTTTGATGATCATTCGTAGCTTGACAAAAACTAGCAGCATCTAAGAAATTAGTGTTGTAGTACTCCTCAGACATTGGATCTGCAACTAACTCGCTTCTTTTCTTTTGTCTTTCTTTCTTCTTGTTGAGAGAGATAAGAGAGATAGATAGAGAGAGAAGTTTTGAAAAGAAAACGTTAATTCGAAAATGACCCCATTTTGAGGCCAATTCCTGTTGTATATATATATGTAAGTTGACCCCGTAATGAGATTAGTAGGTTCATGAATTCTACTTCAACGTAATCAACGTAATCATAACTACCACTCGTGATTGATTGATCGTTTAATTAGTAGATCAAAAGGGTGTTTGATTTTGTGTGAAAATGCTACCCTTTTTGAGTCTATCTAGCTAGTTAGTCCAATTGAATTAATTTGGAAATTACAATAATAATAAAACATAAACCAAATCTAAGTGGGACCACACCAAGAATCACCATTACATGATTTAACAATTAGTTCATGTGATTATCTTCTTACAAACAAACTAGTCTTCTATTTGGATCTTGACGACAGTCATATATTTCACACGCATGCTTGTGGGACCCGCTTACACATCGGATTGGATTCATTCTGGGTCCCACCTGATCCACAACTTGTAGAATAATTAAAAATATAGTAAAAAGCTTTCAAGGAATCAATTAGTGACTAATCAAACATGCATGCATGCATGCGCTTAAGTCTTTCACCATGCTCCTACTCCTACATCATCATCCTAACTTTTCCTAAAGCAAAAGATCTCTCCTCCTTAAAAATCTATTAATTTAATCATCTAATCTTGAATTATGACAGTTTAGATATCAATCAACAAGGCAACTGTTATGTTCGGTTGGGATGATGACAAAAAAAAAAAAAATAATAATAATAATAATAATAACGGGATAAAAAAATATTACAATATGAAAATAAGAGTAAGTAAAGGAAATAAATTTTAAATAGAGTTTGAAATATTTATTTATAAAAAATTTAATTTTAATAAAGTTAAGAGCACGGATCGGCATATTATCATTATTTCTCTCTCTTTACCCGATGTTCGGCATCCAATATTTAGTTATGAGATATATAGAATTAGAGCCGGCTTTTAATCGATTGAAGTCCTAGATAAAATTAAAATTGAACCCTCTTTATAATATATATATATATATATATATGATGCCCAATATAGTAATATTTCTTACGATTCTTATAAAATACTTAAATTTAAAAATAAAAAAAATTGTATTATAAAGGGAAATATGAATTATTATTTAAAAGATTTAAAATTTTCCAAACTAAATAAATTGTCTAGTTCGTCTAGGGCTAGATAGATTATACTCACTTTAGTTGATTCGAAATTGAATTATATGAGTAATTCATAACACATCATAAGCTCAAGTATAGTAAGTGTTCATTAGATGAGTAATTAACAAGTTGTTTGGATTAATTTTTTTTTTTTTTTAATTTTTTTAATTAAATTGTTGAATGTTGATGATGATGTATTTTGGACCTCCTCGTTCTTATCCTAATGACCTAAATAATTAACAGATTAGAACACATGATTAATTAGTCAGATCAAATATAATATTTTAAAGTGATAGATTAAATATGGATCTTAGGATCTAGCTAGTTATGTGCATGTCATCATCAACTCTCGGAAAAACATTTATTGGTCCATCAAGAATAATATTATATGATAAGTTGTGATGGAGTACGCACCAAAAAGCTTGAGTTAAGTGGATTTCATCATCGCCATGTGAGGTGGTGACACATGATTTTTGGGTCATGCGAAGAAAATAGTCATCATCATGGGATTCATTGATTTTAGAAATGTACATTTTGCAATTACATTCACCCCTCAAGGATGAGATTTGGTACGCATAGGAAGGAATGTGAGTGTCTTGAACTTTTAAGATGTTATGAGTGTTTAAAATGTTAAGGGATTTTGAGTAAGATTCATATCGAGATTTTTAAGGTCGGGTAATGTCATTTTACCACCTCTACTAACTAGGGTTAGGGACTATATATGCTTATATATATTATATTTCAATCATTGTTTTAATTATTATGATAAGTGAAAATTATTATTATAAGGTAAGAAATCAGCTCACTTGTCATTCATCTAACTCTTAACACTTTTTATAATGTGAAAATCAAATCGCGTTAGATTTTTTTGTTTAGCATTAAAAAAGAAAGAAAGAAAGGAGTTAGAGTTTACTAGATACAACTCAAAAGAAAAATAGTTGATGAGATTAACAAATTGTGTGAGAAGATAAGTAATAAATCATTATCATTTAAAGGTAACTCTAATGATTGATTAAATGAGGAAAAATATTGTACTTTTGAACCCTAAGGTTATATGGAAACCGACTCTATGAGATATTAAATAAAGCCTCAAAGGAGTAATCTACTAATCTCTATCATATCATATCATTGCCCCTTTTATGCTCTTGTCATGTAATCAAAAAAGCAAAGAACTTTATAAATTGCATCATCCAAGTATCGAAAATCCTCTATCAAATGAATCCCTCAATTTAGAATCATGATCCGAGTTTACTTTTGATCCATAAAATTTAACTTAGATTCAAAAAATATAACCAAACATCACTCTACAAATCTTAGAAGCATGAACGCACATCACTTATATTGTGAACAGTTTTTCGACCATTCGATATATTCTTAAACAAGTAGTCGGTTACATTCTTCAAAATGTTTCTACTATCCGTTGGAAAGTTCTATAAGAATTCGAGCTTGAAGCAAGGATTGAGAGAGAGTAGTAAAAAATAGAATACTTATTTGATAATACTCGTAGGAAACTTAACTTTATTGAGAAAACAATAGATTGAATACAAGATCAAATACAATACAAGTACATCAATATCAAACTAATTAATGCACCATTATAATCCTCAAGATCAAATTTGAGTTTCTATCATCATACTTCACTTACTTCACATAAAATTAGGATAAGTAAATTTTTTCAGAAAATTTGAAAAAGTACAACTACTAAAACAAATAGAGATCCAACTTATAATCATGAGCTTCATACCTCCACTACTCATGGAATTAGCTTTTAGGAAAAATATACTTCATGTCATATTTGTTGGCATGATTAAATCCATTGTAGGATTTAAAATTGACTTCTGACTTGTTCTACAAATAAATCAGAAGAAACTAAAACTATAGGTATCAATCAGTCGACTCATAGAGCCATCGATCATGTTCCCTGTCGACCCTATCAAGCCATCGAGCTATCGACTTGTAGACCCATTAAGCCGTCGATCCCATCGACCCATTCTCAAACTAATTGAATTCTAATAGCAATGTTCACTCTTTCGTTACTCGAAGAAATGTACCATAAGTGAAAGAGCTTCACAAACTCTAACAAGCTCATAAAAAACCACGTAGATAATTATTAAATGCTAACATATATCAATCCGTTTGATATGCGATGCAAATCTGAACACTACTCATTACATCTCAAAACATTAACTTATCAGTTTCTTCACCTTGAACGTTTATTTTATAATTATTATTATGTTCGACTCAAAATTGTTTGAAAAAATGTCGATTTAATTTACCCAAATTTCCAAATACTAATGACTAACTAATCATAATCATAATCATAATCATAATCATAATCATAATCTAAATATAAATTTCAACTTAAGAAACATGAATATAAAAAAAGTTAGGGCTGATTCAAGTAGATACGTGAAGAAGAGGTCCAACGTGATAATGAGTAGGCTGCCAAAGAGGATGAAATTGGTTGTTAGGTGGCGGCAGTACACAATAAAAAATAGAGTAGGCTGAGGCTCTCTCTCTCTCTCTCTCTCTCGTCTCTACAATGTAGTTTCTTAGAATCACAATTCATAGAGCATCATGCTTGCAAGCAATTATCAATGTGAACAGTGATGATGGGAGAGAATGAATATGAACAAACTCTTAATAGCAATTATCAATTCTATTTTACTTTATGAAGCAAGCAATATACACATGTATATGATATGATATAATCTAATCATATAAATTTATTGAATTCTAAAGTTATGATTCACATTTTCATGACTTGGGATATACCAAACATTCCTTTATAGTATTATCTTAATGGAAATATGACAAATGTATCTCATCTTATGATCTTAATATAAACAATCTAAAAATTGAATGAGATGCTCGATGATATATTCTTATGTTCGGTTTTAAGGTAAAAGATCGATGAACTTGGTTTATGCATGATAACTTCACAAAATTTAATTACTTTGAAAACTCTGAAAATTTAAATTCAGTTTTAACAAACTCTTACAAAAATTTTTAGATCCCAAAATTGGCAAAACAAATTATGATCGAGAGATAAATTCCCTTCCCATGAGGACTAATATTTTCTCTATTCACTTCATACTAATAATATTTTCTCTCTTAAATAAAATGTAATCCAAAAGGATACAAATACTTGATTAGGGGTGGGTAAAATCATGTCGGGTTATTATTAGATGATATTGATCATAGTCTCGATATAATTTCTTGATACCGACTTATACTTGAAATCGATAATTATATTGAATCCATAATTAAGATTACCGTTGGAATCAAGATTTTTGTATACCCTGATACTTACTAGATTAATCAAGAAAAGAAATTAGGAACGACAATAAAAAAGAGAAGATCGAACGGATCATGGAGCTTATGACCGACGGAGGATATTCTGAGTTTTGGAACCTATTCAATCAAGACAAAAGTGTACCTTTAGATATCATTATCATCCATCCATGATCCACTCCCTCCAATCTCAATGAGGTATGGAAAGAAAGTGATTGGGATTTCACACCAAAAGGTGAACTTGGCCTTGACTTTACTCACGTGGGCTTCGTCACTTCAATTCCTTACCACGTTTTCTTCCTTTTTTTTTTCTGCAAGTCTCTGTCAAAGAATCAGAAGAAATCTCTCTCTTCTACACTGGTCCAATTGTCACCAACCCACTCTTCTCAAAATTTCTTAGTAAAAACACAACCCATTTCTAAATGAGCTCAGTACAGGTTGACATGAACATCTTACAAAATTTACACTTATGATGTAAGTAATATCATAAGATCTCAAACCAAGGAAGAAGAAGTAAAGTCTAAAATGGATCAAAATTCAACTTCAAAAATACAAACTTCTCCCCTTAATTCTTCTCATTATGTCTCAACTTCCCCTCAGAAAAAATGATTTGTATAATTTATGATCAAATGTTGCCTATAAATTTTACATGAATAGATAAAAAAGAAAAAAACTGAGAGAGAGAGATAGAAAACGCATCTACCCAAGCGTCATGGCGAAGACGTGAAATAATAGAGAACTGGGATCGTACACAGCATCGATCAAGACATTCAAAAGACTCGGAAATTTCAATGGCGGAACTCTCAATAACTTATAGGTTAAACCTAAGCAGCTTGGTTTTCTTCGTTCTGATCATCGTCGAAGGCTAAACTGAATATCTGACTGTAATCATCCACAAAATGAACATCAAGACCTTCTTTCACATTAGTGGCAAGTTCATCAAAGTCCCTCCTGTTTGCTGATGGGAATATAATAGTTTTGACCTCACTTCTCCTAGCAGCTATTGTCTTCTCCTTCACCTGAAATCAGATTATGTTAACCAAACCAAACAAAAATGTATAAATCAGAAACATATTTATATGCTTGTGATATAAATTAATATGGGTCTTTTCCATAACATACCCCGCCGATTGGGAGGATTTTTCCAGTTAGAGTTACTTCCCCGGTCATTGCTAGATCCCTTTTGACTGGTTTTTTCATGGCAAGAGATAACATAGATGTTATCATTGTGCAGCCAGCACTAGGTCCGTCTTTAGGTGTGGCCCCAGCAGGAACATGGAGATGGATCTTAGAAGTGGCAAAGAAAGCGTTGTCAGGTTCTTTTTTGGTCAGTATTGATCGGGAAACTGTATGAGCAATTTGGGCACTTTCTTTCATAACATCTCCTAGTTGGCCCGTGACATGTAGTGCCCCCTTGCCCTCTCCTTGTTCGACTTGAGTAGTCTCTATGTAGAGAGTGGACCCGCCCATGGCAGTCCAAGCAAGACCCATTACGACTCCAACTGGTGTCTGGGGGTAGATACGCTCCGCATGAAAAACAGGTTTTCCAACGTATTCGGCTAGGTTTGACGAGTTAACCACCACTTTTTCAACTTGTTTTGTTGTTTCAATTTCCTGAATTAAATCAGTTTCCAATTTTTCCTGCTATGACCAAAATATTTTTTTTTAACGCTTAAATTAAATGTGTTCATGTAAATAAAAGTCTGACCTAACAAAATATTGTTCGGAGGTTAAAAAAAAAAAAAAAAAAAAAAGCGATCGAGGCTGTTTAAAAGCTAGACTTCAAAAAATACATTTACTCTGTTACTGCTGAAAACAAGGATTTGTAATATATTACTCTGTCATGGGATAGAAGATAAAATCTAAACTTGTCCTAGTCTTAAGGAAGAAGAAAATGTTTTGATACCTTGGAGTCTGTAGGTAGATTATCAGATCTTTGAGATTCGTCTGTAGGAAGATTGGTTTGCACCGAGCCAGATTCCACAAACAATTCAGGTTTTTCTTCATGGACTATGCCCTCTTCAACTACAGTGTCATGTGAACTCTCACTTTCAGTGGTGTCTTTGCTCGATTCATCAGCGCGTTCTGAGATTGTTTTGCTAGTTTCGGTGACCTCTTCAACTACAGATTCAGTTGAAGATATTTGTCTCACAATATGAAGAGCGATCTGATGGGTTATAACAGAAATAGTAAGATTCAAAACTAAAAGATTTTGCATAGGGACAAATGCTTTAACTTTTAAGTATATACGGCTGTTAGAATTCACTTAATTAGACTTCATGAGTACTGAGTAGTATCTAGAACTGAAAAGTTGAACAAACCTTGCGATAGATCTTTTCAATGTGCTTTTGGAGATTCCGCACTCCGGATTCTCTACAGTAATTTTCTATGAGAGCGAGAAGAGCTCCTTCTGTCACTTCAACCTGAAACTTATTCAATGTTAGAGATTTCCTTATCATGTGATAGTCAGGAGAAATGATCTATGTGTAATGAGTTTGCCATGTGAGTCAAAAATGGTGTAGCAAGCTAATCGGAGTTTAGTAGTAGTTCAGCTTTTCTAAGTTCAGTTGGCCCACTTAGGTTGAGCTACCAGATGGCAGGTGGCTCATGTTTGTTTGGGAAGCGAGAGGGGGGGGGGGACCTGTTCAGGTTGGATGCCACATGCTTCACGTGTAGACTTCTCCAAATAGTCCCGAGCAATGTGCATCTTCTCGTCAGTGATATACCCAGCAATAGCAATGACTTCCATTCTATCCAAGAGAGGATTGGGTATCGATTCCACAATGTTTGCTGTGCAGACAAAGAGAACCTGCAATGAGATTTCAAGAAAATGAAGAAATAAGATCAAACGATATCCACAACTCTTTAATACTTTCTTTATGATGGCCATCATGGCTAACCTTAGAAAGGTCGATTGGAACATCAAGATAGTGATCTAAGAAATTAGCATTCTGCTCAGGATCGAGAAGCTCCAACAAAGCACTTGCAGGATCGCCTGCATGACCCCTTCCCAGCTGCATAACGAAAGAAACTAATCATTCCCCCAACTAATAACATTTCTCTATTTGATGAAGTTAATCACATTAATTAACCAGCAGTTGTACCTTGTCAATCTCATCAATCAGAACAAGAGGGTTAGCAGTTCCAACGTTTTTGAGACACTGCACCATCTTTCCCGGCATTGCACCGATATACGTTCGGCGATGTCCCTGGAGGTAATCTAGGAGTTAATTATGTTCCACAAGACATCACTTTGTCGTGTAATGATATTTGCCTCGGAAAATAAGATGGAGTGACTACCTTGATTTCAGCTACATCAGCTAATCCTCCAACAGAGAATCGAAAAAATTGTCGGTTAAGGGCACGTGCAATTGATCGACCAATGCTTGTTTTTCCGACACCAGGTGGACCAGAGAGACAGATAATTTTTCCTGTTATGCAATAAAAGGGAAGAAAAGAGTTTAAGAAAAGAAAAAAGAAATGAAGAATTAGAATATATGAGAAGTTTATAAACCTTGAGAGGTTCCTCTGAGTTTTCCGACTGCTATGAATTCCAGAATTCTTTCTTTCACATCAGTTAATCCATAATGATCCTCATCGAGAATCTTTTGCGCATGAAGTACATCAAAATTCTCGTCACTGTATTTAGATTCAATTAAAGCAATAAGTACCAAGATTCTAGCTATTAAACACATACAAGAAACTCTATATGGATCCAAACCTGTAATTTCCCCAAGGAAGTACAGTCAACCAATCCAGATAGTTACGAGTGACATTAAATTCACTAGAACTGGCCTCTAGTAGCTGCAGTTTAGTAAGCTCTTCTTCAATCACTTGCAAAACATGTGGAGGGCATTTCTCTCTCTTTGGTTCAAGTCTTTCTCTAAACTTTGCTGCAGCAAGAAAAAAGAAGAAGGAAGAAACAATCGTGAATAATTTAAAATACAACATAGGCATGAAGGTATTATCAACATAAGCATGAATCAAAGATGTTATCCAATATTAGCATCTCCATAGAGTCGGCTTAGAAAACCCTTTATCAAGACAAATAGTGCAGCTAACTATCAAACAAATTACCAGCACTTTTAAGACAATATAGCTCTACCTTTCAAATGGACCACTAATGTAATTTGAAGGAATTTTATGGAAAGAGTGAACACGTCACCACAATTGAGGCATATTGTTTTCCTTTTGAAAGAAACTAACCAGAAAGGGCAGTTTTGTCATCCGTCTCCACGCCTAGTTCCTGCATGAACGCGAGCCAATAGATTCCCAGGAAGTTGAGAATCACAGAAATGACCAAAAATAAAAGTACACAGCCACGATGGAGGCAGATACCTTCTTAATGGCCTTAAGCTGCTCATTCAATAAGTAACGTCGCTGCTCACCACTTATTTTTTCCTCAATTGCCTTTGCTATTGATTCCTGAATACAAGCCCAAACCAGAGAGAAAGGACTAAGAAACACATATACGTGTAGAACATATTTAAGATTCCAGCAAACAAATCAGTTTGATTTGGTTGCTGATTAGGTATTAATTAGTTGCTGATTTTTAGGATTCTAATTGTTTCTGTTTAGGTAAATATTATGTTGTTCGACTAGGGTTTCTCTCCTATATAAAGGACCCTAAGATGTAAATCTAAAGCAGTGAATATAGTTCTTTTACCTCTAAAGTTTACATGGTATCAGAGCCACATATTCTCTAAACCCTAGCAAATCAGTCCCTCATGACAAAATACAAGATGGCTATAGAAAAAATGGGTTCTTTGTTTGTTTCAAACCCAGAAAACACCTCAAATCATGAAATCATGGTCGGTGGCAACCAAGGAAACTCAGAAAGCAATCAGGTTATCATTAAAGGGCACAAACTGAATGAGAACAATTATGTTCAATGGTCTCATTCAGTAATGATATACATCTGCGGCAAAGGCAAGGATGAATATCTATACGGTGAGGTAACTAAACCAAAAAAAGATGATCCGAAGTTTAGAGTATGGAAGGCGGAAAACAGCATGGTCATGTCATGGCTCATCAACTCCATGACTAATGACACTGGAGAAAATTTTCTACTATATGAAACGGCAAAGGAGATCTGGGAGGCAATTAAGAAGACCTACTCCAACAATGAGAACACCTCGGAACAAGTCGATATAGAAAGCAACCTTCATGACTTACGACAAAGAGACTTGACTGTAACTCAATACTATAATGCCCTTACCCATTACTGGCAACAACTTGACTTGTGTGAGATCCATTTATGGAAGTGCACTGAAGACATCCAGGTGTATAAGCAAATTGTTGAGAGGAAGAGATTGTACAAGTTCCTAATTGGACTGAACCATAATTTAGATAAAGTGAGAGGGAGAATCCTAGGCTATAAACCTCCACCGAATGTAAAGGAGGCCTTTCTGAAATAAGCAAAGCAAAAAAAGGATAATGATGAAATCTCACTCAGTCATTCAGAACCTGGAAGTTTCGGCTTTAGCTGTTAGAGGAGCTCAGTATCAACCAAGTGAGAGTCGACAAAGGAAGGAACAACCATGGTGTGAGCATTGCCAAAAGCCTGGACACGTCAAAGACACATGTTGGAAAATTCATGGAAAACCAGCTAACTGGAAGCCATCACGATCTCCTTACAACAAAGAAGGTCATGGAAACCATACTTGCGTGGAAGAACCTACTACAACAAGTGAATCTAACTTGTTCAACAGGGAACAAATTGATCTTCTTAAGAAGCTGTTTAGTCAGCCAATTTCATCCTCACAACCTGGCTCCATTATTGAAACCGGGTCCATAGCCCAAAAAGGTAAATTTGCTACTACTCTAAATACTATGAAAGAGAATGACAGTCCATGGATTGTGGACTCCAAAGCATCAGACCACATGACTGGTGATAAAACTCTATTTAGTAATTTTACTCCTTCCCATGAAAATCTTACTGTCAGAATTGCAGATGGCTCACTTTCAAAGGTGGCGGATCAATCACAATATCAAAAGATCTTACTCTAAACTCGGACCTTTTAGTTCCAAATCTAGACTGCAACTTATTATCCATCAGTAAACTCACTCGAGATCATAATTGTGTTACTAAAATTCTCCCATACTCATGTGAATTTCAAGACTTGGATTCGCAAAAGACGATTGGCAATGCTAAGATGTACACGGGGCTCTATCTATTTAAGGTGTTTGACCCTCAAGAGGACGACTGCAAGTTGGATTGTTTAGTGTCTAGAAGAGAGGATAATCCTCATAGTCAATGTCCTAAAGATAGTCTAGTAATGTTATGGCATTACCAATTAGGCCACATCTTCAGAAATTATTTCCATCATTATTCTCTAATCAAAGTCAATTTGTTTTTCAGCGTGAAATCTACCAACTCTCAAAACACACCCGAAATACCTTTCCTTACCAACCCTACAACACATCCCAACCTTTCTCCATGATTCACAGTGATGTATGAGAACTCTCTAGAGTAAAAACCAATACGAGTGCCCGCTGGTTCATCACCCTAATAGATGATCACGTGTTTCTCATGAAAGAAAAGATAGAAGTGGGCCAAATTTTCAAAATTTCAATTTTATGGTTCAAACGCAGTTTCAAGCTAAGATACAAGTTTTCAAGTTTAATAATGCTAACTTACATCATCTCTTAGCACATACCTACTAGAACAAAGAATTGTCCACCAAAGCTCATGTGTGGATACGCCTCGACAGAGTGGGATCGCAAAAAGGAAAAACAGACACTTGTTAGATGTTGCAAGGTCACTCATGTTATCATCACATATCCCAGAGCACCATTGCGGTGATGTCATTCTCACCGCAACCTACCTCATCAACAAAATGCCCTCTTGGATTTTTAAATTCCATACACCATGTCAGACCCTCCTTACGTCCTATCTACATATACGCCTCATATCCTCTATTCCTTTCAAGGTATTTGGTTGCTCGGCCTTTGTCTATGATCACAATCCGACTAGAAGCAAACTTGATCCTAGAGCAATCAAATGTATTTTCTTGGGATACTCATCCAATCAAAGGGTACAAGTGCTACTCTCCCAGCACACAAAAATACAACTCAATGGATGTAACCTTTGAACAGCAACCCTTTTATCCCAAACCTGACATTCAGGGGGAGAACCACTTTATACAAGAATATCAGCTTTGGGACAAAGAATAGGGAGACCAAACTACCTCACCATATCCTCCTAGTGAAGAAGAAGCCATTCACATAGGCAACCTAGACAGTTTCGTACAAAATCCTATTCCCAATCCCCATCCTACTCAAAACTCTCCTCCACCCCTAGACATTATTCAACACAACATTGATCTCATTACTTACTCAAGAAGGAAAAGAAGCCAAGTGGAAACAGAACCCCTAGTACATCATGAACAGATCCATGCATCATACTTTGATCCAAGGCCAAATAAAGACCTTCAAGGTAATACTAATTCTGACTCTTCTCCTATCGAGTTAGAAAATGATGATATTAATTGGCCTATTGCATTAAGGAAAGGTGTTAGATCATGTACAAAGCACTCTATGCAATTTTGTGTCCTATCAAGAACTATCACCCAATTTCAGGGCGTTGGTGTCTAACATAAACGGAATCCAAATTCCAAACAACATACAATAAGCACTCAAATCTCCAAAATGGAGAGCTGCTGTGTGTGACGAAATTCAGGTACTAGAAAGGAATGAAACATGGGAAGTCACTAAATTACCATCAGGAAAGCATCCAGTGGGGTGTAAGTGGATATTCACAGTGAAGTACAAAGATGATGGGAATGTAGACAAATTCAAAGCTCGGTTGGTTGCCAAAGGCTTTACTCAATCTTATAGAATTGATTATGAAGAAACATTTGCTCTAGTAGCAAAACTAAACATTGTCCGGGTCCTACTTTCACTAGCTACAAATCTAGATTGGCCTCTTTACCAACTAGATGTCAAGAATGCATTTCTAAATGAAAATCTAATGGAGGAAGTATATATGGACATTCCTCCCGTGTTTGAGAAATGGGACACAACCAACAAGGTATGCAAACTAAAAAGGCCACTTTACGGACTCAAGCAATTACCAAGGGCTTGGTTGACAGATTCACAAAGGTGATCAAAAGATATGGATATACTCAGCGTCAATCGGATCACACACTATTCGTCAAATTTTCTCTCATAGGAAAGGTTGCTATTCTTATTGTATATGTGGATGATATTATTGTAACAGGAAATAATGAGAAGGATCTAAATAGTGTTAAAGAATTCCTAGCTAAAGAATTTGAGATCAAAGATTTGGGAAATCTCAAATACTTCCTAGGAAGGGAATTTCGGTCTCTCAAAGAAAGTATGTGTTGGACCTATAAACAGGAATGCTGGGATGCAAACCAACAGATACTCTAATGGACTCAACCATATAATTGGGACTCAAACAGGACAACACAATAGTTGATAAGAGCATATACCAACGTCTTGTAGGGAAGCTAATCTATTTATCTTATACTAGACCTGATATTGGTTATGTAGCGAGTAAGGTGAGTCAATTTATGAATTGTCCAAATGAAGAACATATGGAGGCTGTTCACAGAATCTTGAAGTACCTAAAGATGACACCAGGAAAGGGTTTGTTCTTTGGAAAAACATCAAGCAGAGATATTTAAGTTTACAATAATGCAGATTGGGCCGGATCAATCAAAGACTGGAGATCTACCTCAGGTTATTACACCTATGTATGGGGGAACTTGGTTACATGGCAAAGCAAGAAGCAATATGTAGTTTCACGAAGTAGTGCAGAGGCAGAGTTTGAGCTATGGCTCATGGAATATGTGAGGGGATTTGGTTAAGAAGACTCTTAAAAGAATTAAAATTCTCAGTTGATGAACCAATGAAAATGTTCTATGATAATCAATCTGTCATCAGTATTGCAAAGAATCTAGTACATCACGATCGAACTAAGCATGTGGAGATCGATCGTCACTTTATAAAAGAAAAGGTAGGTGAAGGGATAGTCAAGCTACTGTATATGCCTACATGTCTTCAGACAGCAAATATCCTAACTAAGGCATTACCAAGAATCAAGTTTGAAGATCTAAAGTCCAAGCTAGGCATGATTAATATCTATAACCAAGCTTGAGGGGGAGTGTAGAATATATTTAAGATTACAGCAAACAAATCAGTTTGATTTGGTTGCTGATTAGATATTAATTAGTTGTTGATTTTTAAGGATTCTAATTGTTTCTGTTTAGGTAAATATTATGTAGTTAGACTAGGGTTTCTCTCATATATAAAGGACCCTAAGATGTAAATCTAGAGAAGTGAATATAATTCTTTTACCTCTAAAGTTTACAATATGTTGATAAAGTATTTAATAAAATGAAAGATATCAGATAATTGCATGTAATACCTGGATCCTAGTGATCTCCATCTCTTTCTTCAGTAATTCGAGTGTAAGTTTTAAACGCTCACTAACCTGAATCACCCATTATTTGAGAATCACAAAAGCACTCTGATATACAAACTAGGATTACAGAATACATGCAAGGAAATGAAAGGTTTTACACATTCAAATATTTTGCGATATCAAACATGTTCTTGGAGAACATATAAATCATGGCACCCCGAGTCATATTAAAGACTCATAGCATAAAGAAACATCAGGTTTTACTTACATCTAATTCTTCAAGTACTCGCTGACATAGAAATTTGTTTGCACCAGATATTGCAGCTCCAAAATCGGCTAACCTTGGTTTATTGAACTCCCCTACGTGCTGCAGATATCAACAAATAAAAGAAGGAAGAGAAAAATAAACCGAGTAGGAAGTCTATTAATTTGAACTTCAAAGTCTTGAAGAGAATGACAAGGACATAAGGAAATGTATGCGGAAAAGAAATGCTCATACTTGAGTGTATGTTTGAACTTGGTCCTTCCAAAGGGGACTATTGCTGAGAACATGTCTTAAGGTAGATACAACCTCAAATGATGTTGCCTTTATAACATCATCGTCCTCGTCATATGGTTTATCCTGAAGAAAAGAACAATGTAAGAAAAATTGACACACAATACGTCCCCCACAGGAGGAAAAAAAAAGGTGGAAATGAATAACCCCGTGCCTTGAGATGATCAACTTTCACAGTAAGGGGATCTTCGCTAACCTGTAATTAGAATTCACAAGTTTCATAAGCTGTCTATCTCTAATGTGAAATAATGAAATAACAACAAAAGGCAACATAGAAAATGTAGCCTTACCATCTCAGTAATTCGAAGTCTTCTATGACCAACAAGAATCACATTTTCTCCCTGGATGCTTGAAATCTGGAATAAGAATATAGACACAGGTGAACTTGTCCAAATACTTCAGTAATCTACCATTGAAAAAAAAAAGACTACTAAAAATGAATTATTAGAAAACAAATTACCTGGGCAAATGTACCAACTTCATGCAGCCGATTAAATAGATCTTTTCCCTTCAACTCATAAATGCTTTTCTCCAATTCAGGACCGGAAACCGAACTAGAATCGGTCTTCGGCTCATCCTTCAGAAGGAAAGCCCCAGCATAAGGGGCATGTCGCTTTTTTCTTTCCTGTAGAGCTGCTAGTAATTTAGGATCCTGCAAAAAAACAGCTAGACTCGTTAATAACCCATGTCTCAAGTCCTCCCTTTTACCATAAAAGAAAGGTGAAAATGATAAGGTCCATATGCCAGAAAATGGTCATACCTTCACATATATAGGCATATAGAATCCAGGAAATAGTGGTCTATGTGGCAATGGCAATGCCAAAACCTGCCCAAAAGACAAAGAATACAAAATTCTCAACTTATTTAATACGTACGCAATTGATAAAAACCTGAGACCGAAAAAACTTAAGGCAAATTACAAAATAAGAATCCGGCTGCAGCTAAACATCCTACTACATCTGGCGTTGATTTAGCTAAAGCCTAAGCCCTAAAATTTTCCATCACTTCAAAAATTATTTTCTGACTAACCAATCTAAAAACTAATCAAACCCAAAATGACAAACTTTAAGCTAAAGTCAATTTCCTTCAACCTGGCAAACCACAAACCAAACTCAATACTTGATCCTAGCAACAAAAGTTCTATTTTTTAACAGAACAAAAGAATGAATAAAATGACAGTAAATAAAAGTTTCATCTTTTATAAACGAAAACGAACCGTCAGGTAATCTTCGGGCCTGGGATTTGTGGACACAATAGCCGAAGAAGACTTGGATTCAGCAACATCATCAGCCACCGTCTCGGCTTCCTTAACCTCGACGACAACTACCTTTTCCGATCCATCACTACTGTCGGAGCAGAAAAACGCTCGACGATTCAAACTAGTGTCGTTCCGGCACAATCCTCTGAGCGAGCTAAGAACCCTAGTCAATGGCGAATTCGACTCAGTTGCAGTGCGGAGGTGACTCGAAGTCAGATTGTGGCTTTGGCTCCGTAAGGATGAGGAGGATAGAAGCTTCAACATTGAAAGGAGAGAAAATTCAATCAAAATTCAAGGGGGCCGGAACGGGATTGTTCTCTCGGAATGGGACCGGGAATTCCTCGTGCCCTAATGGAAGTGCCGATTCTGATGAGCAGGAACCGCCATTGATGGGCGAAAAAGAATAAGAAAGAAGATGAAAAAAGAGGAAAGAACTTGGCAGCAGTGTTGTGTGCAATATTAAAGCCCTTCATAAACCTTCGTCTTAATTATGATTTGACCAAATTACCCCTGATTCACAAACATAGGTTTGTCAAGGGGTAATTACGTTAAATCACAGAAAGAAAAACGTTCCTCTTCTCCTCTGCAAACTGCAAAGTTCGTTTCATTTCTGCATCGATGGCGATTCTATCTTGCTCATACTGAAATCCCACTTTTTCCCTTCATTGTCTTCGAATTGCACTTTCGAAACCAAGGATATGAACTCCATATCAAAAGCTTTTCCGGGAAAATACTCGCAGAGAGGGGTACTCTCGAGAAATTTTCCCTCATGCTGCACTTCAAATTTATCATCTTCGGCTTCGTCTTCTTCTTCTTCTTCTTCCAGCTCTCATCCTTTTGACATACCCGCCATTTCAGACCTCATAGATAAACAGCACTGGTCCAACCTCAAATCCCATCTAAAATGCACAAATCCAACTCAACTTCTTCATCAGATGATCAGTTCAGAAGAAGCCATGGATCCGATTCTCGTTCTCAGGTACTACAATTGGTCCCAAAAAGAGCTTAATGTTAAAAGCAACCTCGAACTCTCTTTCCGACTCTTAACTTCTCTAGCAAACGCCAAAAGGTACTCCAAAATCAGATATTTTTTAGATAAATTCGTCAAAACCGAGATGAATTCATACACAATTTCCGTGATTTTTCATGCTCTTAAAATGTGTAGCAACCAATTCTGTGCCAATTCCATCATTGTCGATATGCTAATTCTAGCATTTGTTGAAAATTCCCAAACCTGTTCAGGATTCGAAGCCTTTAAGCGATCCGGAGATTATGGGTTTAAGCTTTCAGTCTTGTCATGTAATCCATTGTTGAATTGCTTAGTGAAAGAGAATAAGTCTAAAGATGTTGAATTTGTTTATAAGGAGATGATTAGAAGGAGCATTGAGCTAAATCTAATAACGTTCAACATTTTTGTTTATGGGTTATGCAAAGCAGGGAAGTTAAACAAAGCTAGTGATGTCATTGATGCCATGAAATCTTGAGGAATTTTGCCTTGTGTGGTTACATACAGCACTTTTATTGATGGGTATTGCAAGAAAGGCAAGACGGGAAATATGTATAAAGCCGATTCGGTCTGGAAGCAAATGGTGGGGAGTAAGATTAGCCCGCATGTTATAACATTCAATATATTGATTGATTGGTTTTGTAAAGATGAGAATGTTTCTTCTACACTGAAGGCGTTTAATGAAATGCAGAGCCGAGGATTGAACCCTAGTGTGGTTACTTACAATTCGTTGATTTCAGGTTTATCTCGTGATGGGAAGTTGAACGAAGCAAAAACTTTGTTCGATCAAATGTGTGGATCAAAACTGAAGCCGGATATCATTACTTATAATGCTCTTATAAATGCGTTTTGTAAGGAAAACATATAGTAGAAGCTAAGGCATTATTTGATGATATAGGGAAAGAAGCGTTAGTTCCAAATGTTGTAACATTTAATACATTGATTGATGCGTATTGTAAGTATGGGAAGATTGAAGAAGCGGTCTGGATTCGCAGGTTGATGTTGGAAAGTAGAGTCATGCCAGACAATTCGACATATAATAGCTTTATAGGATTGGTTTTGTAGAAGAGGGGATATAGAAGGGGCCAAGGAGGTTATAAGGGAAATGGAGAGAAGAGGATTGAAGGCAAATCTTGTGACTTATAACATTTTGCTTGATGCTTTTTGTGTTAAAGGGGAGACGAAAAAGGCAGCAAGGATCATGGACAAGATGGTTAAGGGGAGGTTTGAGGCCTAGTCATTTGAGTTATAATATTATAATGGAGGGTTATTGTAGGGAATGGACTTTAAGGGGAGCTTTCAATTTGAGGGGTATAATGGAGAAAGAGGGGATGAGGGCTAATGTTGTGACTTACAATGTTTTGATCAAGGGTTTTTGTGAAAAGGGTAAGATGGAAGATGCAAATGGGCTTCTTAATGAGATGCATGAGAGTGGGTTGATACCTAACAAAACTACTTATGAGGTTGTAAAAGAGGGAATGATGGAGAAGGGTCCCGGACATAGACGGTCATGTGTATCATGTTTCTTGATGAATGAATGAAAAAAAGTTAAAAGCGTTCACAGGTTATTTTTCTATTATAAACGTTTCATACAAAGATGCTAATAATAAAGGCTGAGGTGATTGTTAAAATGTAAACTCAAAAACATTTCGAATCAAAAAGGTCCTTGGACACGATCAATTTCCGTTCACATCTTCAGTTTCCTGGTTCTGCTCTCTTTCCTCCGTCTCTGCAAAAGTCGAAAGAATCATTACATCTTAATCATAATGATGCATCAGTATATTCCAGTGATCCTTTTCATTGCTATTATATCTACATTCTGTAACTACATATCTATTAGTCTGTTAAATATATATTTATCTATATCATGGAGTTTTTAAACAAAGACAATTGGAACTCTACCTCAATATCAATTTAAAAGTTCGATGAAGCTACAAGTTAAGACGAAAAAGAAACCAAAGGGAAACAAAGGAAAAGAGTAGGAACTTACCCATAATTCTATAGATCGCCTTTTGGGTACGTCTCTCAAGCTTATCGAGTTTCTTCTGCACATCCCTCCTCAAGTCCCAGTTCGGTTTCTTCGGAGCAATATTTACAAATGGGTCCTATAATGTTACTCCAAAATCAATAGTAGATGAATATCAGAATAAATGAGATGATTTTTATCAACATACAACATTTAACTAAAAAATTGGCCAAACGTCTTCATTTATTTTTACCTCCTTATCTGATGGTGGAGGCACAGCAGCAACAGGGTCCTCAAACTTTGGAAGCACAGGTGGGTCCAACCTAGCCTCGCTGAGCTGCTTATCCTGAGGGACGTAGTTTCGAAATTTCAACCCAAGATTACTGCAACAATAATTAAAATTCCTAGTAAGGGAATGGTATCGTTTTTATAGAGTATCAAACATGTATACGGACTGGAAAATAAATCAACCAACTTATTGGGGTGAGCATCAGTATCAGAGTCGTCTGGAGTGTTTAACAGGTCATGAGCTGCTTTAAGTGCTTTCAGTCTCTCTTTACGAGCTGCAAGGGCATCTTCAATGGCCTCCTCCTCATTAGCCATCGCTTAAACTTATCTCTGCAGAAAACTCATACTAGTTATGAAATCACACATGTAACCGATAAAGAAATCTTTGATTCTAGTTGCAAAACCTCGAGATAAAACCTGGAATACCGAATCTGTTTTCAAGTTACAATCTTTCAGTGTTAGAATGTACAATCAAGTATTATTATTCTTTTTTCCTTTTAATTTCTACACACTCTCACTCTTCCTAAGTAGAAGTCTCCAGAAGATTCACTCTTAATCTTCATCCTCAAATTGACTTCTTAAGCAATAACATGGTCTATGTTCAAATTTCCCTCTGATTGAAGCTAACCCAAGAGCTGAACATTGGACAATCAAGGATTATGTGTGTGTGTGTATATATATCTCTCTCTAAACTAAAGAGCCAAAAGATGTTTCTTTTTGTTCTGAAAAAAAAAAATAGGACATCAAATTTCAGCAAAAGTATTTCTCCATAGTAATTATCTAGTTCAACCAAAAAAAAGTTTTGCGGAAAATCAGATGCGTTTTGGATTGGTAGAATGAGAGCAAAGCAATACAAATAGGGGTTAGGGATTCGCAATTTAAAAAAAAAAACCCAGAAACGAATCGGTAGAAAAGCTAAAGAAATAAAACCTAATCACAGAGTGCTAATTGCAGATGAAACACAATTTCACACCTTCCTTCTTAACGGAGTAGACGACTAGCTCTGCTCGCCGGAGTGCCGGAATATTTTTCGCCAGGTCCGGCTTCGAACTTGTTCCTGCTTCTCACCTTTCAGGATTCTCCAGTAAGCGTCGAGATTTTGGGTTTAAGTTGTAATTTTTCTTTCTCTTTATTTTTTGGTTAAAAACATTGTCTTAGTCAGACTTTTTTCTATTTTCGTCCATAAATATTTGTAATTAAATCATATCGGTCCTTCTATTTATTTTATTTTCCTATTTCCACCCTAAGATCAAAAATTTATAAATAAAATATAAAATTTTAGAAAAAGTTCCCTTCAACTTTTTTATTTTTCATGTTTTCCTCTATTCTTCTTTTCTAAATAATTATCCACTATTTTACTTTTTAAGTTTAGATTTCGAAACCCTAAATTTGAATTTGGATCTTGAAACCCAAAACTTAGATTTGAAGAGAGATAGAGAGTGAGGAATGGGTTGCTGAGCCGGCAACAAAAGCATGAGACAGCACGGTGGTTGTGTTTTAGGATAAGAATGGTGGATAGATATTTAGAGAAGAACAAATGATAAAATAGAGAAACATGGGGAATTTTTTTTTTTTTTTTTTTAAAATTCACCTTAATGACTAAAATAGGAAAAAAAAATTAATATTATGTGAACAAATTGAAAATATAAGACCGAAAATAAGAAAAATATAAAAATATGAGAATTAAAATAATTATTTAATCTTATTTTTGTCTCGCATTTCTCAAAAAAGCGATTCGATTGATGGGATTTGGTATGATACTTATGAGATCGATAATATTGATGAGATTGATATTCCAATCTTTCTTCTTAGAACGTATTGATTTGACCTCATAAACAGGACCACCACCCCATAGCATGTTGCCACCGGAAACATAACCCCATATTTCTTTTTCTTCTAGAGAATCTCCTAATTGTTCCAGAACAACTAGAAAGAAATTCTTTAACCAGAAAGAATTTAGTTCAGATGTGGGATACCTATCCAGAAGTTTTTGCAACTCAATCATGTATGATGGATCCGTTTATTAAAAGATAGTCGAAATCAGATAATAATATTGAAGAATCATTTTTTTTTTCTTATAAAAATATAAAAATTTAATATTAAATTATAAAATTTAAAAAATTATTCTTCCATTAACTATTCTTATTTTATTTTTCATTCTAATCATTTTATTTATTATCATTCCGTTCATAAATCGAAACCAACTGGTCATAAAAATAATAATAAATTAAAGCAAAATTAGGCAGCATACTGGAACTTTCTTTGCAACTAAGGTGGAAAGATCTTCTCTTTTCTTTCTTCCTCCCCGGGCTTTTTTCCTCATAACAGCTGATCTTTCTCTGTGTGCAAAATTTAAGGGTTAGGGCTGAAATTAGAGGCTTTCTTTTTCTGGGGCGCCATGGACTTCGATTTGGAGAAGAAGAGGGTTCATTTGTTGATTTTCATTGCCGGCATCATTGCTCTCAGCATTACAGGTACGACCGTACGAAGATTTGTAAATCATTTGACTCACTTTACCCAATTGATTAAACAATTTGTTCTTTAAATTGCACACTTAAATGCTTAGTTTGTAGTTAATTGGTGACTGTTTTGATTTATTGAGATTGAATTGTGTTCTCTACTGGGTTTGTTTCAGATTCTGAAAGGGTGATGGTTTCTAATTTTGGCCAGAGCTAGAGCTGTGATTTGCTTTAGTTTCAAATGGGGGTATTCTTTTCGTTTTGATCCTGCAATGAGGCTAACTCTTTAGGTTTTTTGTTTGGAGGATTTGAGATTTAGTAAGATTTTTCCCCCCATGTTATTCCTGCATTTTTCCCATTAGCCAAATGGAGTATTGGACCGTTGGGAAGCCATGGAAATGGGGATGGTCAATGTTAAGGGCTTCTTCACAAATTTGGGGCTTGGAAACAAAAATAGATCATCTAATTGACTGATATGAAAGTGTTTTGTTTTTCCCTCTTTCCTTGCTAATTTTTCGGACTTTGACCCAATGGATATCCAGATTTAGAAGTTTAATTATTATGAGAAATTCTGTACTGTATTTTGTTGTAGATTGATATTTGATACTTTGAGTTTTGCTCCAATCTCAGAGGAAGATGAAAGTGCTTGCTTATTTTGTAAATCTTTAAGCAAATAAAGCACCAATATTAGCTACTTCATTCTTTGTGTTGACATAAAAATTTGAACCTATCCTAAAGTTGTTTCATGAAGTGAAATAACCCAAAAATTTTGCCAATGATTCTATTCCCAAAAGGAGGACATATTTGAATTATTTATCCAATCTGTTTAATGAAAAAGAAATAAAACTTTTTTGCTCCGTTCTTAGTATCTCATATTATGCTTCTTTCAGTAAAAGGTAAAACACTCTCTAACTGTCTAATATCTTCATCTTACAGCTGAAAAATGTCGTGAGCTAGTCGGGGAAGAAGGTTCATCACAAAGTGGCATGTTTACATTCTTGAATTGCTTCGACATGGGGTCTGGCTCTCTAGCATGTGGAGTAAAAGAAGGAGTAAAGCTCTATGTCAACAACATAAGAGCGGCTCATGTAGAAGCCGCAAGGCAACAAGCAATTGAGTCTGCTCTAATCGATTCAAAATCACAAGGATTATCAGAAAAAGAGGCAGCAAAGCAAGCACAAAAAGAAGGAGCCAAGGCGGCCAAGATGGCTAAGCGGCAATCAAAGCGAATCGTGGGGCCCATTATCTCATCCGGTTGGGATTTTTTCGAAGCTATATATTACGGTGGGACCATTGTTGAAGGGTCACTTAGGGGTACGGGGACCTTGTTCGGGACCTATTCAGGAGGGTTTCTTGGAGAGCAAAAGCTAGGGAGGTTTGGATACCTTGTGGGGAGTCATTTAGGGAGTTGGGTTGGAGGTAGGATAGGGCTTATGATTTATGATGTGATTAATGGAGTGAATTACTTACTTTCGTTTGGTCAAAGTATTAGTGAAGTAGTTAGTGAAAACCCGGTTTATGAAAGCAGTGAAGGTGCAGAAGACTCTTCCCCTGTCTATGAACCACCTCCTTATGAGAATTCGGAAGCGTACGAATACTCCGAATTGAGGTGAATATATTGATATAATTCAGGTTTATGATGTCAAATTATTACTGTGTAAATGGTTTTCATAGTTTCATCATTCATGGATGACAATATCTTAGCACTACACGTTCTTGTTTAAGAATAAATCCTCTCCCTATATACATACATACGGTCTGTAATTTTATCCTGTTTTGAAAGTTGGATATGTTAATGGGAAGGGAAGTATTAGATTGAATAGAATTCAAAACTTCATAGTCAATCATATACACTTGCTCCGTCATACCGATCAATTACAACCATAAAACATGAGATTTACGTACTCTATATATGTGTTGGTAATCGATCCATTTACGGTGGATTGAATTTACCAAATTCCTCATTTACTTTATACAAACTATCAAACAGTAACACGATGGTCCAAAGAGCAGTACTACTGCAATCTTCCATTAGAAGTAGAAGTCAAGTGAGAAGCCAAAATTGACAAATAAAGAATATTAATATGTATCTAGAAGCTTATCTGATGCCTTATACACTAGTAATTGGGAAAATGACAAGTGGAACCAGATCTACAGCAAAATATATACGTATGGAGGAGAGCATAGAAATTATTAGGAAGAACAAATAAGAGCCCCTGCTTTCACTGTCAAGTTAAAAGGGAGATGCGGCGCACATGCTGCGGTGTGGCTTCCACACGACCCATTGCACAAATGGCCAAACGCATCATTTATTGTAATCTGACTTCCTGCACGGCCAATGAACATGCCTTCCCTGTTCTAGTTATTATCTTTCTTTCTCAACCCCACATTACTCCTTTATAAATGGCCAATAATCATACTCATTTTAGAACCATGCATAGATAATGTTTTATTTCATATAATTCATTCCCAAAGACACTTAATCATACCCTTGAATGAGTAGAGGACTTGATAAAGGTATAATTTCGAAAAAGATCGTTGTAGTGGTGCGATATTTATTGGGATAAGATCCCTTCTTTTAGGTTGGATTAAACGAGGTATAGAGAAAACATTTAATTCCGGTCTAATTAATATAAGCTGATTAGTTATAGAAATCGGGTACCAATCCATTTAGATATCGGAAACACAAGTTTCGGGAAAATCCGACCTCAACCCGTCGAATACGATTTTGGGCAAATAATTCGAGTTCAACCTAATTTAAAACACATTATATATTCAATAGTTTAGTCATATGCTTCCGTCTATCAACTAATTGTATTACGCATGCGATAGTATCTTTAAAATCGGCTAAGTAACTAAGTACGTATATTGATATGTATAATAATGTCAAACTAGAAAAGGATAATATATATAATAAAACCAGTGTGAATAATGTAAGAGAAACCTATAGATTCTTATCATATACTTGTCCAATATGTTGTCTTTCTAAGTTTACGTGGGTTTCTTAATCAAATTAAAAGTCATTACAAATCTCTCTTCACTCCATCTCCTCCTTTTCCCCATTTCCACTCCGTCTTCAAAGAAGGAGATTTGTCATTGCACAGAGCGAGAAGAAGATGAAATCAGAAATGGGATCTGATTTAGAGGGCCATAAGGTGAAATAGAGGGCTCATGCAAACTCAAAACACATCACTATATGTTACTCAACAACCCTAATTTTGATCTCAATATAAATTTCATGACACACTCTTCATTGTCCTCAATGCCTTGGGATCGATCATCCATCCTAATTCCCAAGAAAATAATGCACAAAAAAAAATTAGTAATGTCTTTGTTAAGAACTTATTATGTGTACTTTATTTCATTAGTAATAGAGATATAGTAATGAAAGTGATTTTACTTTTTTTTTTTTTTTTCCTAATCTATACTTATATTATTACTCTATTATTTTCATATATATAATTTGAGAATTTCTAATCCAATAATATTTCAAACAGTTGTATTCCATTGACATAAAATTTAATAAAATAAATTTTAAAAAAAAGGTAGTGCAATTATAATATATCCAAGCATTGACCTTATTTTTCTAGAATTAAGTAAGGTTCAATGACTTTAAGTTTAGATGGAGATATTGAGTCATTGACAAAGAAAGTTGTTCATAATTGCTTTTTAATTTAAGCTTTAAGACTTATTAGAGTATTTATATCTATTTTTTTTTTTTAAATTCTTCAATTTTAATTTAATTTAATTTAATTTTTATTTTAATTTAATTGAATTTTAATTTATATAATATTTTAGCTAATAATTTCTTAACAACTTCATATTAGGTTATCTATTCTATTTTGTAAATCAATTAAATACCTTTATTTTTTTATTTTTTTATTTTTAATAAAAGAGTTAATGGGATAACTTTTTTTTTTTTTTCTTTTTTAATTGTTAATGGAAGAGAGAAAATAATAATTAAATAAATTTAACTTTATTAATTTTATTCTTTAAATTTAAAAAATCATATTAATAAAGTTAAAAGTAAATATATATTTTTTTTTCATAAAATTTATTCATATTTTTTAAAATTTTAACTAATATTAATATATAGTTAATTTGACGTAAATACTCTTTATTGATAACTTAATTAATTGATAGCTAATTTGATTACATAATATATGATGTGGCTTCACTGTTAAATAAATTTTAAGTGATATTCTTTAGTAATCTATAATTCCTTACAATATAGAGCTTTTTATTTATGTATTCCTATGAAACTACAACTTATTCATGACTCATAGGCAATATATTCATCGAAAAACTATATATGTACTTTTTTATTACATATTGAGATCATTTCATTACATAATTGTTAACTCTTTTAAAGCCAATTTAAAAAAAGGCTTAAGTGTATGGTGACCTGAGATCATTAAATTGTCTTAGGGATGTTCGGTTCTCCCGACTCCAGAAATGAAGTAGATTAAAAAATGTAAATCGGGCGACAATAAAATTATAGATTTTATTCGGGTCTATTTAGTTATATAAAAAATAAGTGATATAAATTTTTTTAGACAAATTATGTGAAAATAAAATTTGAAAAATTATTTATGAGTTCATAAAATTTAATATTATATGAAATATTTTACAGAATAATATAATTTTATTTAAAAGATGTGTTTTAAAAAGGATGAGTCATTTATGTTAAAAGAAAGAATGAATAGTTCTTTGATTTCCATAAATTCGAATCAAATGAAAAAATGCTATTGATTTTGATTTTTTTTTTTTTTTTCAATGCAACACCTTCGTATTAAATCAACCTTATTATACTCAAGTAAAGTCTTTTAAACTTTTTCAAATTATCTTAAACTTCACATTTAAATTTTCTACCATTTAAAATGGTTAGTATGTAGTAATGACAAACCCTTCTAGGTTGCATATGGACCCCACAAATGCCCCATAAATAATGACTCCTCCTCCTCTAAATTATTCCATTACCACATAGTGTCGACATGGGAAACTTTCAACAAGAAGAAACTAGCACTCTGGTACAAGTCATCTGTGAGTTATACGAGCAAATCTCAAGCCTAGACAGCCTCAAACCCTCCGAAAATGTCAACACCCTCTTCACCAAACTTGTTCACACATGCATCCCACCCGCCCCTCATCTCAACATCACAAATTTACCCAAAAATGTTCAAGAAATAAGGTCTAAACTCATTAGACTATGTGGAGAGGCAGAAGGGTTTCTAGAATCTCATTTCTCAACAATTTTAGCTTCCTATAAAAACCCAATTGAAAACCTAAACCTTTTCCCTTACTACAACAATTACCTCAAACTTAGCCTCCTTGAGTTCAATATTCTCACCAAATATTGCACTCAAACCCCTAACAAGATTGCCTTTGTGGGTTCTGGCCCTCTCCCTCTTACCTCAATTGTCCTAGCCCTAAACTATCTTCCCACAACATCTTTTCACAATTATGATATCGACCCACTTGCCAATTCTAAGGCTATTAGCCTAATACCACCTCATCATGATTTGGCGAACCGTATGTTTTTTCATACTAGTGATGTTTTGGATGTGATTGAGGGTTTGAAGGAGTACGATGTTGTCTTTTTGGCTGCTCTGGTAGGGTTGAATAAGGAAGAGAAAGTTAGAGTTATAGAGCATTTGGCCAAGTATATGGTTCCTGGGGCTTATTTGATGCTGAGGAGCGCTCAAGGTGCTAGGGCTTTTCTTTATCCGGTGGTTGATGCTTGTGATCTTAACCCAGGGTTTGAGGTTCTTACTCTCTTTCATCCTACTGATGAAGTTATAAACTCTGTTGTTCTTGCACGTAAAGCTCCGGTAATGGCACCGCCTATCGAGTTGAATGTCGCTGATCATCATGAGAAGGGGAATAACATGAACTCAATCTGCATATTCCCTTACAACTGTTCCCATGATCATGGGATTCAAGCTTTCAATCACTTGAATATGATTGAGGAATTTGCCACGGAGGAGCAACTTTCCTAAGAAGATCAATATTTCTCGTGTGTGCTAGCTCTAAGATTATCCTTATAATATATGTTTTATATATCATTTTCCAATACTTAATTCACAGTATTGATCATGCATTAGTTAATTGGTGTATGATCGACAGCAAAATGTTGCATTATGATTGACTAGTCCGAGAAAACATTCATGGTTATGACTGTTTTCATGCTGATCATAATATATGGGTTATGATTTTTATCTACAAAAACTACGTAAACTTGGTCGTTTGTAATATCCGAAGCATGTTTTGACCTGGTTTAAAAACGAGGGCCAATTAATGTCACATATATGACGTTTTTTTTCTTCTTTTTTCGTTTCCTTTCTGAAAAATTGTTGTACACTGTGAGTATGTGTTAGACTACATATCATGACGCGGTTGTTTGGGAGGATTAATCTTCAAAGCGTTTCACAGCCTATATATAGGTTTTGGTGTGGGATCGAATCCCCGCTGCAAAAATATATGATTTATAATCACCTGTAGTGTTTATGTAATTTGAATCTCTAGAAAACGTAAAAAAGAGGAAGGGGTTTTAGATTGAAGTTTGAAATCAAATATAAAATCAACGTGATGCATGCCTTAAAATATGGTAATTTGAACCAAAACACTATCTCAATAGATTCTAACCTAACTTGCACTACAAGGATGATAAAGAGATGCGTATTTTCGTAATCTCTTAAACATAAAAAACTCTTTACGACAAGATGATTAAGGAATCAAATTAAAACATATTCTTCCTAAATTGTTAGAATAATTTAGAATATCTCTTAAACTCTAATTAATTAATATTAGAATAATACTCTAACATGTTCTTTTCTAGCTTAATTAATCTCTTGATTTCTTTGCTTTTATACAAACATCACTCCATCTATTATAATATTATATCAACACACTAATAAATTATATAAAGCATAATATTACTACCCAACTAAAGATTGGAATTTTACGAACAAACTATAATCAAATTAACCTCAAGCCTCCGAGATTACAATCCGATTCTATCCGAACAGCTTCCATCAAATCGATAAGCAAAATAGAAAACCCCAATTTTCTTACCAGTTTTCATTGATATTATAGAATAAATACCATCATCATCAAGAGTACCCCTACTTGATGATCTGGAAACATACTTATCATACAGATCTTTCATAGGAATATAGACTTCTCCAATATTTTCATAATCTCCACCTACTCCGAGGCACATTGAGATTTTTTTGGAACGAAGTTTGATGTTGAGCATAAGAGTGTTTTCTTGCAGCTTCCGTTCTTCTAACGAAAATCGTGTTTTATAACACAACCATCTTTGCTTCTCTTGATTCCGAAAATATTTTGTCGGAGTTTGCAGTTGATTAATGGAAGTCAATGAATTGTAATCAAATAGTGAAAAGTTGATGCAATCACTTGTTTTGAAGAGCCAGCTTGTTAGTTTCAGCCCTTCTACACCAACAGCATAGATGTGAAATCCTTTATGATGAGCCATTGTTTTCCTTTTGTTTTTCCTTCTTTCTTATTTATCCCTTACAATGAGAGAAAAGTAGTACTGTTTTGTTTTTGAGATAAGAAAAACTTAGTATCAACAATAGTATGCGTTATATATATATCTTGTTGGAAATAAAAAAGATAATATTAGGATTTTGTTAGAGAAATCTTAGGAAAAATCTTAGGAAGAGATATCTTAAAATATTTACCTAAAGATATGAGATTATAAATTAGTTGTTAAGATCTTATCATAACTAGTCTAGGGTTTTTAGTGTATAAATACCCTATGTATGTAATCTGAAAATTACTAGAGAAAATTATTAAAAGCTTTTATAGTATTAGAGATTGGTTCTTCTAAAGTCATTAACGGTTGACTTAATCAACCGGTGACCTCCATTCGTTTATTGCTCAGAAAACAGATCTCTTGTGAAGACGTATTCTTCAAATTCACAACAACATGGGTGACGATTCCTTGACAGTCACTGAAAGGAAGTCGTTGTCCCTAAGCCTCAATGAGAAATCCACCATCCAGATCATAACACATCTGTTGAATGGACAGAATTTCCTAAGATGGTCTCAATTAGTGAGACTATTTCTTAGAGGAAAAGGAAAAATGTGGCATATAACAGGAACTACAATAGCACATAATATGAAAGATCTGAATTATTCTATCTAGGAAGAAGTGAACTATACCATCATCTCTTGGCTTGTGAACTCGATGGTTGAAGATATTGGTCAAAACTATATGTATCTCCCCACTGCAAAGGAGGTTTGGGATGCAGTATCCTCTACTTTCTCTAACTTGGGAAACTCAGCACAGGTATATGAGATTAAGACCAAGATCCGAGAGATGAAACAAAGAGACATGACTATCACCAATTATTATAATAAGATGTTAAGATTATAGCAAGAACTAGATCTTTTTTATAATCTTGACTAGGCATGTGGAGTAGATGCTACACAGTTCAAGAAAACAGTAGAGAAAAATAGGGTATTTGAGTTCTTGGCTGGTCTTAACCCTGACCTAGATGAAGCAAGAGGTCGAATTTTAGGAAAAGAACCATTGCCTTCTATAAGGGAGGTTTTTTCAGAAATTAGAAGGGAAGAGAATTGTAAAATTATGATGATGGGAAAGAAGGGTTCTATGGAAATCCTTGAAAATTCTGCACTTAACACCACGGTATCAACAGAAGAAGTGGTAACTGCAGCAGCAACTTATAAACTAAGAGGATCTAATTCCTCCTATGGTCAACATTCGAGGTTTGAGGAGAAGGTTAAGGTGTGGTGTGATTACTGTAACAAACCTAGATATACTAAGGTTACCTGCTAGAAAATTCATGGAAAGCCACAGAATTGGAAAAGCAACCGAAGTGGAGATAAAAACAGTCATGGAATGCATGCATCTATTGAAACTGGGACATCATCTCCTTCTCTTAGCAAAGAACAGTTTGATCAAATAAACAAAATAATTAGCCAAATTCCTACCTATAGTTCAAGTTCAGGTTTTCTTGCAAAAAAAGGTAGTTTTTCCATAGCCTCAACTCTTTTTTCTAATTTAGAACTATGGATCATTGATTCTGGTGCTTCTGATCATATGACTAATTCATCTCATTTTTTCACCTCATATACAACTTGTCCCAGTAATCTAAAAATTCATATAGCATATGAGAGTTTATCTCCAATTGCAGAAAAATGTTCAATCACTATCTCAAATAATCTTACTCTAAAATCTGTCTTACATGTCCCTAAGTTATCATGTAATCTCTTATCAGTTAGCAAACTTACCAAAGATTCTAATTATTTAGTAAAATTCTATGATTCTTACTGTGAATTACAAGATCATCATTTGAAGAAGATGATTGGCAGTGCTAGGATGGTTAATAGACTCTATTATTTTGATGAATCAACTACCAAGGGTGAAAAAGCTCAAACTGCAAGTAGTAGTATTTCTATTCCTGTTAAAGACAAAATAATGTTATGGCACTATAGGTTAGGTCATCCTAGTTTTCTTTACCTTAAGCATTTGCTTCCATCTTTCTTTAAAGACAATCATGTTAATCCAATGTCTCTTCAATGTGAACTATGTCAATTATCAAAACATCATAGAGCTTCTTATAAATCTCATTCCTATCAAGCTTCTAGACCATTTTATTTAATTCACAGTAATATTTGGGGACCTTCTAGAGTAACAACTATTTCGGGTACTAGGTGGTTTATCTCCTTTATTGATGATCATACTAGGATATATTGGGTATTTTAATTAAAAGAAAAGCCGAAGCTGCTAAAAAATTCAAAGAATTATACTATATGATTGAAAATCAGTTCCAAACACAAATCCAATTTCTTAGAATCGATAATGGCAAAGAATACTTTAATTCAATCCTAAATGAGTTCTTGACAGAAAAATGCATATTTCATCAATCTACATGTTATGATACCCCTCAACAAAATGGGATAGCTGAAAGGAAAAATAGACACTTACTTGAAGTTACTAGATCAATCATGTTTACTATGGGGGTCCCTAAGTATCTATGGGGGGAAGCAGTCCTTACAGCTATTTATCTTATAAATAGAGTTCTCACTAAGGTACTAGAATATCAAACTCCTATAAATAAACTACTAGAAACATTTTCTCATATTCAGATATTTAACTCCTTATCTCCTAGAATTTTTGGCTGCATAGTTTTTATTCATATTCACAAACACAATCGGTCAAAACTTGATCTTAGAGCTGAAAAGTATGTCTTTGTAGGCTATTCTCCAAATCAAAAAGGGTATAAATGTTATCATCCTACGTTAAAAAAAATCTTTGTGAGCATGGACGTAACTTTCTTTAAAGACACACCTTACTTTACCGAAAATTCTCTTCAGGGGGAGAGTGATTCTAGGATGGAAGATAATTTTTGGGAAACTTCAAATTCTTTACATCTATCAATTCTAGATATGCCTACTCAAAATGTCCCTCAATCTAGTAACCTATATGATCATTCTTTTCCTATAGAATCAAATATTATAGACTCTTTGTCAGGGGGAGAAAAACTACAAACAGTGCAGCAACCTAAGCTGCTAGTCTACTCTCGGAGGAAGCAGATTCAGAATAAAGAACCTTAACCTCCTACCTACCGAAATGTCTTTGTGGATGATGATGATCTTGTAAATGAAATAGGTATTACAATTCCAAATGTTTCAAGTATTTCGAATCATCATGATAAAGTTGTTTCTACAAATTCTGATCTTGATATCCCTATTGCCCTTAGGAAATAGATTCGTACTTGTACCATGCATCCTATTGCTAAATATGTCTCCTATCATAGGTTATCGTCTAGCTATAGAACCTTTACTGCTAATCTATCCAATGTTTTAATTCCAAAAGATATTCAGGAAGTAATGAGTCAACCAGAATGGAAAATGGTTGTGTTAGAAGAGATGAGAGCACTTTAAAAAAATGACACATGGGAGATTATGAGCTTACCTAATGGAGGAAAAATTGTAGGCTGCAAGTGGGTATTTACTGTGAAGTACAATGCAGAAGGGAAGATTGAAAGGTACAAGGCAAGACTTGTGGCCAAAGGCTTCACACAAACCTATGGAATAGATTACCAAGAGACATTTGCCCCGGTTGCTATTGTAAATTCTATTAGAGTATTGATTTCACTTGTTGCTAATCTCGAATGGCCTTTATAACATCTAGATGTGAAAAATGTGTTCCTTAATGGGGAATTAGAAGATGGAGTGTTTATGGATTTACCACCTTGTTTTGAAGGACATTATGGAACAAGAAAGATTTGCAAGTTAAGAAAGTCATTATACGGCCTAAAGCAATCACCTAAGGCATGGTTGATCGCCTAACTAAGTCTCTAAAGAGTCGTGGATATCACAAAACTCAAGCAGATCATACGTTATTTGTTAAACATTCTATGGATGGTAATATTGCCATTCTCATTGTTTATGTGGATGATATGATCCTAACTGGAAGTGATGTGGATGAACTAGAAAGGTTGAAGAAATTTCTAGCCATAGAATTTGAAATAAAAGACCTTGGATTTGTGAAGTATTTTTTGGGAATGGAATTTGCGAGATCTAAGAAGGGAATTTTTGTTTCTCAAAGGAAGTATGCACTTGACATGCTTAAGGAAACAGGTTATCTCAAGTGCAAACCGGTTGAAACTCCTATAGAAGCAAACTTGAAGTTAGAGGCAACAAGTTCAGATAGGATGGTGAATAGGGAATAGTTTCAAAGACTAGTGGGAAGACTCATCTACCTATCTCATACTAGGCTAGATATAGCGTTTGTAGTAAGGTGTTGTGAGCCAATTCATGCACTCACCTGGAGAAGAACACTTTGATACTATTTACATAATACTCAAGTATCTAAAAGGAAAATCGGGAAGAGGATTGCTATTTCAGAATCATGGACATGTTAAGATTGAAGCATTCACAGATGCTGACTCAATAGATAGTGTAATTGATAGAATGTCTACCTTAGGCTATTGTACTTATGTTGGTGGAAATCTAGTAACTTAGAGAAATAAAAAACATAATGTAGTAGATAGAAGTAGTGCAGAAACCGAGTTTCGTGCGGTAGCTCAAGGGATTTGTGAAATACTATGGCTAAAAGGGCTGCTTGAAGATTTAAAGTTCTCGAGTACTATTCCTATGACACTCTACTGTGACAATAAAGTAGCTATCAATATTGCTTATAATCCGGTTCAGCATGATAGGACTAAACATGTGGAGATTGATAGATATTTCATTAAAGAGAAGTTGGAAGAAGATATAGTGTGTATGCCGTATATTCCTACAGATCAACAAGTTGTAGATATATTTACTAAATGACTACAAAAAGATTCATTTCGACAAGTTAGTATACAAGCTGGGTTTACTAGATATCTTTGAACCAATTTGAGGGGGAGTGTTGGAAATAAAAAATATAATATTAAGATTTGATTAGAGAAATCTTATGAGAAATATTAAAAAGATATATTTTAAAATATTTTCTTAAAGATATGATATTGTAAATTAGTTGTTAAGATCTTACTATAACTAGTATATGATTTCTAGTATATAAATACCCTATGTATGTAATCTGAAAATTACTAGGATAGATTATTAAAAGCTTTCATATATATATATATATATATATACACACATGTAACATTAGAGTAGGACTAGGTTTGTAACTATGAGAAATTACATGATGGTTTCCATTAATTTGAATAATTAAGATATAGAGAACAATAAACCTTATCTTTCTAGGAACAAAAAACCTTATATTTTCTCGGTTCCATAAGTACTTATAGCAACTAATTAAAGATATCGATCATGACTAAATCACTGACTAATCTCTATCGATCTAATTACCAGATGAGAAACTAAACACAAAATACATAATAATTTGAAATAAAGAAACATTGTTCAAAGAACGATCCAGTTGATGGCCGATTGATAAACATATTACTAGACGAAACAATCTTTCCACACAGCTCACCATTCTCAGTATTCTTCTCTACTTGTACGTACCTCAACAAAGCAAGCTTGCAATTGCAATTCGTTCGCTACGCTCCTTATAGCTTCCCAAACGAGAATTAACCGCCATTTTCTTCCCGTATCCACTTAACATCTACTGATCTACCACGACTAATCTGATCAGTCATGAACCCTGTCCCCACCCACTTCACCTCCTTCCAAACCTTTTCTTCAACATCAAACCCGATAATGATCCTCCGTGTATGATTGTAGCCATAAATAACTCCGTCAACCGCATAATCTATTCTTGTTGGCCAGTGCACTTCATTCGGTAACCCTTCCATGATTTCCCCCTTGTGGTTTCTTGGATCATGCCACTTGTTTTCGACCAGACAGATTTATCGGCTACAACTGCACATAAGTTTAACATATCCAGCCATCGAACTTCAGGCGGGATGGGGAGAGTTTTCCACTGTCCGATCACTGAGATAAAAAACCTCAGTCCATTCCTCCAACTCTAAAAAATTACACCCGCCAAAGACATATATCTTTCCGTGGAAGATACAATTGACAAAATATCGTCGCGCAACTTGCATTCGTGGGGGCTGTTCCCATTTGTTTGTTGGATTGGATCGCTCTGATACTGAATGTTGGATCTCTCTGATACTAATCGTTGGGTAGGAAATAGTAATGGAAATCACTCTTTTGGATAAACACTCAACTTTATAAAATCTCACGGAGAGAAAATTACAAATAGGGAGAATTTCTATCTTAATATGCTTTTAATGGCTGCCTATCCTTATTTTTTCTCTCTTTTTTTCTTCCTTCTATCGATATATATCTAAAACACAACATACACACACCTATTTATACTAATACATGAAGTAGCAAATTCTAACATAAACTCTCTTATGGTCATCAATCTACATGCATCTAGCATGTTCCATTTACATGATACATAATTGAAGTCACGGATGGGTGTTACATATGCCTTAACACTAATCCAATATAATTTTTATATTCAAATATATAAATTTATTAATTAATTAAAAAAAAAGTCAGTTATCAGATCAGATACAATCGATCCATCGAATATTCGAGCAACAAAAATTTAATATTAATATTAAAAATAATTATATGACTTCAAAATTTACTTCAAAATAATTATATTAAGGAAGACCTATGGAACTCTCATTATTAAACCCAAAAATTAATTAATTAATTAATTAAATGCAAATTTCATTTTCATCTAGCCTCTTGACTTTCCCTATGCAGTGCATGCTAATCATTCAATTGGAACAACTTTTATACTGTGTAAGCATGCGTATTGAATATCCAAATTGCCGATTCTAATGATCAATGAATGAAGTTCACTTTTCTATATTGAAATCTCATCCCCACTATACTATATATATATAGATAGATAGATAGATAGATAGATATATGTATGTATAGATTTTCTTTGTCTTCTTCAATCGCTCCTCATATATGTTTTTCCTTCTTTGATCACTCCATTCAGTCAAGATGCGTCCACCAAAATCACACATTCAAATAGATGGACAAGAGCAAGACGGAAAAGCTGAGCATGAAGGAAATGTGACAGTACCCTTCCCTATTTATTACTTTCAAGATCAAAGATCAAGCCGTCGATGGAGAGTTTGATGCAATAAGGTGCAATCTGATCCGCTACGGCGTCCCACAGTCTCACTTCGACTGGGCCGTTTACAGTCCCGAGGGGTTCACTACCAAGCGATATCTCAAACATCTTCGTATCTTCAAGGGAAAACACGATGCTAATGATCTTGATCCTATCATGGCAATCGGGTCTGGTTCCCGTAAAACTTCTGGACAGACATTGGCTCCAGTTCTTTCGATGGCTGGGCTAAGTTCCTCAAGTTTGTTCGAACCAAAGAAGGACAGAATGCTCTCACTCAGATCTTTCATGAAAACAAGCTAGTTAGAAAATATGGAGGTGACAATATGATGATTAAGAAAATCGAGCAAATTGATTTGCTCGATATTGGGCAGGTGATGCGTAGACACTGGCTTCAAAGGAAGCACAAGGATTGGGAATCAAAGGAAGTGGAGGAAGAGTTTGCTCCGGTTAGCAAGTACGTGCTGATTAATCAGGAAGAGATGAAGACTGCTTGCCGGAATGAGTATAGAAAAGATGTCAACAATGGTGACTTTGGGGATGAAGAAAATTATGTTAGTAACCTCCATTTTGTTAGTTTTCTCCAGATACCAGAAAATGGGGCCCGGATAGTGGCTTATACCCGGAAGAAGGTTAATGAACTATGCTTTACCAAAGCGGCAGCTCGTCTGAGCCGGGACTTGGCAGCAATGGCCGTCGAAGTTTGACATGCTTTTGCCATTCGAAGTAATGAAAGACATAGATTATCATCCCTAGCAAGCTCTATTCCTTTTCCTTGATAGCATGCATACTAGTAATGCTTGGTAAGGTTCCTATATATATATATAAATATTAATGGTTGAGATTTCTTTTACGTACACTTGAAAAGATTGATTATGTTAGTGATTATGGATAGTGATTATGTTAGTCCATTCCAAGATATTAATATGTTAGTCTAATAGATAGAAGAATATTAAAGATATTAAGAACTCATATCAAACTTTTGCATAATTAATATGTGAGATACATATTTCAAATGATTAGGGTAAAGATAAATACACGTAAAATTATTGATGTATTTTATACATCACCCAAGACTCTATTCAGATTAGCTGGTTTTTAGGGTTGTTAGTTTATAACCAAACTTATAAACCTTTGATTTGTTCACTAGTTAGGATTAGCAACTAGCTCGACTCTATTTGAATTTGACTTGTTGATTTAATGCTGCATTCTGACATACTTGTGGAAGATTGGTGTTTTACCTAATGTGCACTTGAACCCTCTCTGTTTCTCTCTCCCTCTCTCTCTTGAAGACAAATTGAAATAATTTAGTTGATGTGAAAATAGTACCAAGTTATGAGCAAATGAACATAAAGCACATCTGGAAAATAGTAGAAGCTCTAAGTGAATCAATAGTTGAGATTTATCTCTCAAATGCATTTAAGAGGAATTCTATTAGTAGAAGATTTCCAAATTTTCCGAAATTATCAAATTCTATTTGATAGAGGCTTTGTTGTGTAAATATAGTTTTTATCGAATTTACTATGTATACATACTTTTTTATTTTATCTTAAAATTTTGCATCCGATAAACTCAACGAAATATTAATCTCAAGATTTTATATACATTTAAAGTATAGTGTTTATGATACTAATATCTCTTTATCTTATATTATATTTTGTATATCGTCAATCTTTAATCTATGCAATAATATCTTGTAAATTATAGTATCTTAGATTTCAATTCTACTAACAATTACTTTAATAAATTTACCCAAATATATTAGTTAAAAAAATTAATTCACTTTTTTGTTATTTATAATTCGGTTTTTATAAATTCGTTAATATATAGTTTCTGATATATTTTTTAGTTTTTGTATAGTTCGAATGACAATATTTTTAATCACTATGATGGATTTTCGGATAATAGTACTAACATGACATATAGCATATCACGTCATTAAAAAAATTTATTTACTATTTTTAATTTATTTTCTTTCATTATTTTCACCTTTCTCCTATTAATTTAATATTATTTTTATACTCCGAAATTTTAGTTAAAAAAAATTAGAGGGAGAATAAAAAGGAAACCAAATCCAGTTTCTGATTTCTCGTGAAAAATCAGATCAAAATAATCCAGTTTATCTGTTGTAAAAATCATCAAAACGATTCAATTTATTCGCAAGTTATCTTAGTCAACTTAGTTCGATTCTTCATTGAAAAAAAAACCGATTGGATTGATCAAGTCATTCAAGAGGAACGAGATCAAATCATTCAAGAGGAATGAGATCAAATCGATCTAGTTATTCCTTGCAAAACCGATTTGTTTCATCTTCTACAAGATGAACTTTTTATAAAAAAAACTCTCTAATCAACCCTCCATTAGAGGTAGGATTTCAATTCTCCACAAAAAACTTTATAAGAAAAGTTGAATTAATTAAATCTCATTTATCGTAAAGATTGAATCGATTGAATTCTTTACAAAAAAATTTAACTAATTCGATTTATATATATTGTGAAAAATAATTATTTCGATGATTTTTTTAAAAAAAAAATCATATTATTTCAATTAAAATTTTTTTTTTTTGAGAAACCAAAAATGGATATAACTTTTTTCTTCACCTCCTAATTTGTTCAGGGTTCTTTTTTTTTAAAACAAAAGATTGGAGTATAAAAAAAATTAATAAGAAAAAAAAAATAAAAATAATAAAATAATAAAAAAAAAAATATATATATATATATATATTTTTTTTTTTTTTTATAACACGACCGTGTTATATCAATATATGACGTTAGCAGTATTATTTAAAAGCCATATTTAAATTATATATAAATAAAAAAATTATTAATACTACACAAATAAATTTAACTGAAATAGATGGATAAAAAATGAATTAACGCTTACAACAACTAGAGAGACAGAGCGAGTCGTCTTTTCGTCTGGGTATTCATAAAATGCCACGAATTTGAATTCGGTCTGACCCACAAATACCTCAATCGAAATCCCTTTTCCTTACCTAAAACACTCTCACAACTAAAAACCCTAAAATCGAAGAACCTTGAGATTAAAAATCCCCAACCCACGACACTCTTCTTGACGTTAGAGCTCTCAAATTTCGGACCTTTTTGCAATCTCCAGCTGAAGTAATCTTTCTTTACTGAATTTTATGTTCGTTTGCCCTTCAATTCTGCAAAATTATTGTGTGCATGGTGGAATCATGATGCTTTTGTTACATTGTTCGTTTTTTGTACACAATTCTGAAGCTTTAGATGATAACAAGAACTCTAATTAATTTATAATAATTGAAAATCTTTATTTTTCAGTGGGTAGGATTATTTTGGATTTCAAGCCACGTTCTTACTATTATTATTTAATTATATTTATTGTTTGTGGATTCGAAGAGGGTGGTGATATGATGTTTGATTCATCATTTCTTTTGCAGGGGAAGTGAAGTTATTTTTATTTTCTTTGAAGGAATTTGAAAGAAGAAAGAAGGAAGTGAATGGCTATAGGATCCCCTGGGCAGCTCAACCTAACTGAGACCCCCTCATGGGGATCTAGAAGCGTCGATTGCTTCGAAAAATTGGAACAGATTGGCGAGGGAACTTATGGGTTACTTCTCTTTCCTCTCTTTGCTTCCCCCCTTTTTTTCCTCATGGTGGAACTTTTGTTACATACATAGTTATGCATGGGGGTAAATACAATACCTAAAGCCTTCTTAATACTTGACTTGTGTTTTAGTTCAATATTATTATTATTATTATTGTGTTTAGATATCTGGTTGATTAGGTTGGTATAATTTCGAGAGGTTCAAAAGAAATAATCTGTAGTCGTATGCTTTTGAACTTGCAGTCAAGTTTACATGGCCAGAGAAATAAAGACTGGAGAAATTGTTGCTTTGAAGAAGATACGGATGGACAATGAGAGAGAGGGGGTAAGCTGTTCAGAAACTTAATATATGTATCTCTGTATATGTTCTTACCATCCCACCAAAAGGATTTTTGATTTTATTTAAAGATCACGACCTCTTCTTTAATTTTTATTTGGATCCCATTGGTCGGTGCAGTTTCCTATTACTGCCATACGAGAAATCAAAATCCTAAAAAAGCTGCATCATGAAAATGTAATAAAGCTGAAAGAGATTGTGATGTCACCAGGTACTTTTGCAACTTTTTGTGTCTTCTCGTCTATTCTACTCCTGTGATTTTATGTTGTTTCACTTTCTCATGGATGCTTAGACATTGATTTGCCTTGAATTTTTTATAATTTTGCTTGCCAGGTCCTGAGAAAGATGAGCAGGGAAAACCAGGCAAGTACTTAGCTTTTTCGTGTGCTAATTACTAGGCTATTACTTCATCTACAGCTTTCTCAGTATCATTTAATTATTGGTCCCAATTATATAAGGATACTTAAATAAACCTACAACAAACATAGTTATTGAATTCTTTTGATTCTTATACCTTACCTCATTTGCAGATGGGAACAAGTATAAAGGTGGCATCTACATGGTTTTTGAGTACATGGACCATGATTTGACAGGTCTTTCTGATCGTCCTGGTATGAGATTTTCAGTTCCTCAGATTAAGGTACCGCTATATATATTTTAATATTTCCATATGTGAAGACTTCCTCCTCATTTATATGTCTTAATCTTCATCTTCTTCTTTGTGTAGTGTTACATGAAACAGCTTTTGACTGGGCTTTATTACTGCCATGTAAATCAAGTACTACATCGGGATATCAAAGGTTGGCATGAAAGCCGAAATTTTATCCTATCTTTGTATATTGTTTCTCATCTTTTGCAACACATTTTAATGTTTTTTTTTCGACTTGCAGGCTCTAATCTTCTTATAGACAATGAAGGAAATTTGAAGCTTGCAGATTTTGGGCTTGCTCGATCGTTCTCTAATGATCACAATGCTAATCTCACAAACCGTGTAATTACTTTGTGGTATAGGTATGTATTTCTCCTTTACTTTCTTTTATGCTGGAGTAGAGATGGTAGCTCCCTTATCCAATCAAGGAGCAGAGAAAGTAGAGAAGACAGAATGGGATCACTTACTGATTGACCTTTTTGATTATCATTCATTTCAGACCTCCAGAGTTGTTGCTTGGGACAACAAGGTATGGCCCCGCTGTTGATATGTGGTCCGTTGGTTGTATCTTTGCTGAGCTTCTTCATGGGAAACCAATTTTCCCAGGTAAAGATGAGGTAAGTGCTTTACTTGCAAGTGTTGAATATATGTTCTAGTTATAAGTTGTTTTATTAAATTATTTTGCATAAAAATTTCTTTTACTACCTCACATTACTATCTTCATATGCATTTTCATTGTACTTATTGTAGCCCGAGCAGTTAAATAAGATCTTTGAGCTGTGTGGAGCTCCTGATGAGGTTAATTGGCCTGGGGTCTCCAAGATTCCTTGGTATAACAATTTCAAACCTACAAGGCCGATGAAGAGACGACTTAGAGAGGTCTTCAGAAAGTAAGCCCCCGTCTGTGCTGTATTTTACATACAACTCGCATCCATTTCCAATTGTAATCAGAAGTTTCAATTAAATATGTAAAATATATCCGAGTGTGATGATCTTTGTTTGCACAGTTTTGAACGGCATGCTTTAGAGTTGTTGGAGAGGATGCTGATTCTTGATCCCTCTCAGGTACCCTTTTTGACAGATTAATGTATCCTTGATTTGACATTGATCATCAAGCGATTTGACTTATGATTTTTCTTATTCTTGTTCATTTTCCATTTGGCTAGATAATGGCATATGTACATTTATATCAAGTTATGAGTTAACTTGAATTTTGTTTATTTTGTCTACTATCACAGTAGAGGGCTTTGTTATGGGAGAAAACTGTAGCTTTAGCACGTGTTCTGAGAGTGATTTCTATATAAAATTTTCCTGCATGATTGTGGTCAAGTTTGAGGTAATCGGACCTTTGCTATGATGATAGGCACTTTCATTCTGGGAGAATTCTTTCCCTTACTATAACATAAATATACTTTAACATCCAAAGTCCCAACTTACTATAATTAAAATAAACCGAAGTCATTCTAGTTAAACTGACCTTATTCCACATCTAACGGTTATTAATATTGCTTTTTGTTGCAATAAATGAAGAGGATATCTGCAAAAGACGCCCTTGATGCTGAGTACTTTTGGACTGACCCATTACCATGTGATCCCAAGAGGTTTGGTTCACATAAATTTTTGCTTACATATTGTTTTTCCTTCGATAGTTATCTGATTATCCATGTTACCTCGCTGAATATTCCAGTTTACCCAAATACGAATCATCCCACGAGTTCCAAACCAAGAAGAAGCGGCAGCAGCAAAGACAACAGGAAGAAAATGCAAAACGCCAGAAATTGCAACACCCACAGCAACACACCCGCCTTCCGCCAATCCAGCAGTCGGGTCAAGCCCATGCCCAGTTACGGCCTGGTGCAAACCAGCCATTTCATAGCTCTCAACCCCAGGTTGCTGCTGGAGGCCCTGGTGGTCACCATTTTGGGAAGCCTCGCGGTGGACCCTCGGGTGGGCCGGGCCGATATCCAGCGAGCGGAAATCCTGCTGGAGGATACAACCACCCTAGTCGTGGTGGTCAAGGTGGTGGTAGTGGTTATGGCGGAAGTGGCCAGTATCCTCAGGGTGGTGGTCGAGGTGCACCCTATGGCTCTAGTGGTATGAGTGGTGCGGGGCCCAGGGTTGGGGGAGGGAGCGGGTATGGAGTTGGTGCTCCGCCAAACTACCCTCAAGGTGGTCCTTATGGTGGTTCTAGTGGTGGTGGTGGCCGTGGGTCAAACATGATGAGCAGAAACCGGAACCCACAATATGGATGGCAGCAGTAAAATGGGCACAGGTGAGTGGATCTTCTGATTCACAGTACTCTTGTTGTGTTTAAGTATAGTGCATTAAATCAAATTTTAGTGGTAGAAATGATTCCTTATGTTCAAGTGATTGCCTGCATCATAGTTTGCTTGAATACATTGTGTGGTATCGAAAAATCTACGCCTGGAAGAATCCCATAGCTTATTTCATTTTTTCAGGTCAACTCTAAAATTATGTTAATTGAGCCAGAAGCAGAGAAATATCCAAATTGAATCGTTTGAATCCATACATGATTGAGTTTGAATCCATACATGATTGAGTTGGGGAAAGTGTGGAATGAGTAACAAGAGATTGTCAAAAATGCAACTTTGAACAAGTACAAAAGAGATGCTAAAAATGATGATAATTGTGGCGAGGAAGAATGTAATGCCCTAACTGGAGCTGCAGTTGGTAAGTTTTCTGAGCATGTTAGAACCTCCATTCTGTCACTTTTCATCAGATACCGGAAAATCATGACCAGTTAGTGAGTTATATCCGAGATAAGATTTATGAACTATGATTCACCAAAACGGCAGTTCATTTGAACTGGGACTTGGCAGCAATGGGTGTTTATTTAATTGAAGATACGAAGTGTTTGATATTTGCTTTGTGTCACTGTTCTTTAAACTCTAAAACCCTAAACTCAAGTTAAGTCATTCTCCTAAAGTGGTTAAGATTATGTTCGAGTACTTGTAACTTCTTAACCACGTTCACTTGATCTAAATCCATTTCAGTTGATTGTTGTTTACTTCCCTTGTAATGCAACTAAACTAATTAATAATCTTTGAGAGAGAGAAAGAGAGAGAGAGGACTTAACCAGTACGGTCGGTGAACACCATCGTCGACCACAAATATATCATATCACAGCGTAGCATGAATTTTAACTTGTCAAATTCAAACAGATAATAGTTCAGGTAGCTGCTACTCCTAACTAGTAAAATAGATCAAAGGTTAGTAAGTTCATATTAAGCACATAACCCTAATAACCAGCACATCACTATACAAGAACAAAATTATAAGACAAACAGAGAGTTTCATATCATGTTTGTGTTACATCTTTCTAGCATCTAGCCGCCTTGAGAAAATTGTCGAACGGGCTAGCCGGTGGTAACCTCATCGCTAACCATGGTTCTCCTGTCAATGCAGCTCCGCGAATCGACCCACCTTCTCCCATTATCTGCAATAAGAATAAAAATAATAATTCATTCATTCATTCAAAATATACTGAACAAGGTTCGGATATATATCATCTATTGCAACCATGAGAGTTTAAAGCTAGATGGGGTGACCTTTTGCAGAGCAGATTGCCTATTTTCCAGAATAACAGGGGATTTGTTGTGATATTGGTTTTCATGTGCCAACCAATTGGAGAGCTTTTTCCTTGTGCCGGTTCCAAGAGCCTCACATTGGCTAGCCATGGTGTTGTATGGGAGCGGTGAATTCGAAACAGATGTGCCCGACACTTGACCAGCTACCTCCAGTGCCTGAACAAAACAAAGCACATTACTACTTCACAAGTAATAATTTCAAAAATATTTCCAACTCAATCGAGCAATTAAAACTATGACATAGAGGATCCCATTTTCCTGACAGGATCTATAAGATGGAGAAGAACAAGTTACCGATTCCAGAAGCTGTCCAATGCCCATTATGTGGGAAACCGAGGGAGAAGGAGGCACTTTGGGAATGAACCGAGAGATGTCTGAAACCGACGCTTCACTTGTTGCATCATCCTCCGCTGACCAATTTGGAAGATCCTGCAGAGGGTAATTTTCAGAGTCTTAGTAATCCGCAAAAAAAATTGAACTAGAAGAAAGGGAAATTTGTAATAAGAGAAACAATACCCCATCAAAGGAGAGTGATTCCTTAGAATGGGAAACCTTCTGATTGTGGTTGAAATTCAACATGGATTGCGGACCGAACATGAAGGCATCATCAGATGTGAATTGTTCGGACAGTTGCTTGGTCAGTTCATCCCGGTCCAGCTTAAAAAACAAAAGCAGAGATTTTCGAAGGGTGAGCTTTTAAGATAACAGGATATGGATCAGTTAAAAAAAATAAATAAACATACCTCAGTAATGCTGGACAGATGTTGAACTAAGATGTCCATTACAACATTGTCAGATTCGCGTATCTTGCTCTGTAATTCGAGGAGAAATGTTGTGGCAAGCTGATTATCTGAAACAGATTCATATTCCTTCAGATTTGCCTGAGCCTTTACATAGAGTTGAAGGTCATCACTTATGCCCAAATAAGGATCAACCTAAACTCGTAAAGTAAAATTAAAAAAACTCTGTGAGAATCTTAACATCCACCCGAAAATTATTCGAAATTGCTAATGTTTGTTTCTTGATTAAGACATATATACTCACATCACATGGAAACAAAGATTTGAGCAAATGATTCAAATGAGGAACATGATAAAGCTTAGCAGCAAACATCAACATCCCAGTTGATAATAGAAAGATAGATCTCTGGCACGAAGGGGACAGTGTGCCTGTCAACAATTCAAGAGGTGTTATCAATTACAGATTTCATCATTTCGATACTTTTTCCCACGATCGGAAAATTGCGAAGTTGAACTTGTTTGTTCATACATACCACAGCTAGGGTCCAGTGATATATTCCTCAAAGAAATGGGAAGCTGAAAAAACTGAACCACAAGGTTTTCGCATGGATTCTGCATCAAAAAAAAAAAAAACTCAGATCATATAAAGTATATGCCAGAATATATAATTATACCAGTAAAAAGAAGCATTAATATTTTTTTCTTTTTCTTTTTTTTTTTCTCTTTTGCATATGGATACTATGGGGTTTCATTACCTTTAGGCGAGCTGAAATTAGAGTTAAAATGAAAGTGTTAGCTATAGCTTCGATATTGGAAGGAAGATTATAAGGGAGATTGGCTTGTATCCAGAATGCAGATAGCAACTGCACTATTTGATCCTCGCTTAACTTCATAAGACATGCTTCCTGAAAAAATTGGAAAACCACATTCAATACTCAAAAAGAGAGAATGAAAATAAAAACTAAAAACACTAACAAGCCATTTACAATCTTAATTTCTTACCGCCTCAGAAAAACTTGCCATTACAGTCTTCTGGTCGATAATGGAACTAATTTTGTAAAAAGTAGGGGAAGTCTTGTGGAAACGTCCCTGTTTTCGCTCTTCTTCTCCAAGATCCCGTTCTTTTAAGGTATCCTGGATACTGTTATTACCATCCTTCTCTCTTCTAAGCTTTTCAAGCAGAGCTGTGATTGAAGCAGAAGCAGATGCAGATGCAGTATTTGATTTCCACCCACTTGGTTGGTTTAGAAAACCTGCTTGTGTGGAACCAACTTCATACCAGGACCCGTAACTGAAACTAGGAAAGAGAAGAGCTGAAAATATCTGGTGGGCCCCAATGCGTGCCTCAGCATCAGGATGCAACATCACTTTCACAATTTGGACAAGAAGAGCTTCGGGAAAAACCTAAGGCAATAGTAACATAAGACCTTAAATATAGAACTGAACGAAAGCTAAAAAGAACTAAGACTTCATTTGGAAGCACTTCTTTTTGTCTAGTTTGTACCCATAGTTTCCAGTTTAAGCCCACAAAATATAACTAAAAGTTACTATCCTAAAACATTAGTTTAATAAATCTAACCAATTTAACAAAATACAGTTTCAAATGCTAAACCAAATGAACCCCTTTTTTCCTTCTTTCCATGGAGAGAATATGGAATGATTATCCAAGAATTAAGTGAAACAAAATAAAAATGACATCTCCTCAAAACCCCTTGTAAATCAAAAGAAGGAAAAAGATGACACAAATTCTATCTCACCTGTTGAGAATGCGAAGCAACCAAAGCTACTGAAATCACATGAGCCAGAATCATTAAGGATCCTATGGTCGCCTTTGCAACAACCCCAGATGATAGTTTCTCCATGGTTATAGCCATCATGTCATATAGCGGCCTTGCATCATTAATCTAATAAGATGTACGAGCCCAAGTTTACAAAGCTAAAAGAATAATAAATAAATAAAAGACAATAAGAACAAACAAAACAGAGGATTTTAAATTACCCCTTTGGAGATTTCTAGCAAGCAATCTTCAATGGACTTTTGGAGCGAAATATTCAGATTCATTTCCTGCTCCCCGGCTGATCCAAGTGTGGCTTGAAGACTCTTCCTAAGATGTCTGCATAGATCACAAACAAATCCAATTTCTCCAAGCACTGCTCCTGATCGAATTTGTCTGGCTAAATTTGTAGCAACTTGAATGACATGAGATTTAAGGAGAGGATCATGTGAGATGTTTTTGTGGTCCAAGTGATGAATTATGGATGCTAGAATAAACTGCTGATTCCCTGCGCATAAAAGTAAACATTAGCTTATACCATCAAAATTAGTTCACTTCCCAAAGATATTCAGAGTGTATCAAGATACCTAAACTCTCCATGAAGTATGATAAATCAGACAAGACCATCAAAGCAAGCCCTTGTCGTAGTGGGACCCAGTGTTGTCCAGAATCGAAGTAAACAAACATTGGATCTAGTACCCGGCGCATTGTTGTACTCTCCTTTGCTAATTCAACCATTTTGTGTAAGCAGATTTGAGCCCATACTTTTGGTGTCTCAATCTCTTCCCTACAACACAAAGAAAAACAATTAAATGGGAATTAGGGAAAAATTCTAGTCATATTGATAATGCCTACATTTAGATATTCCAATATTGGGTAGGATTGACAAGATACCTAGTCAACAGAGAAGGATCTTTCTTTGCCGGTCTAGGCCTGATGATTGAGTTAGTCTTGGTGTCACTACCAACCATCACACCTCTGCCTTCAGACCTAACTACTTCATTGACCCAGTTATGATGTGACTCCCCTCTATCGTCAACGTTTTCGTTTTCGTTATTTGCATTTGGTTCGTAATTTTCTAGAGTCACGTGCACAATCTGAAGTTTGGATAAATATAGAAACTCGTTAGGAATATAAGATAAATATATGGTTCAAAGAACATATATCCATTTTCAGTATCAACATTATTTTTTCTTAACATCTAGTATTAATTATAAAGAATTACCTCATCAAAATCAGCAAAAATGTGTGAAAACTCGGCCATGAACCACATCTGCCAACAGAGAGTTATTATTCATCAAACCATCTTCTGACTGAGTGTAAATGTTCCAATCAACAGCTTTAAAATTACAAATTTCAAAGCAAACAGTGAAGTATTTAATTCCAAGGCGGAATGAACTATATAAAGAATACTAAGAAGCAAAAATTACCATGGCTGTAATGCACTGCAAGCTTGCTGCCCTTAAGCAGCGCTTTTGGTGATCCTCCCCACTCTCTCGTGCAAGCATGCACACTTCAGAAATCAAATTTTCAATACTATGAGTGTAGGTGCCATCAGCCTATCCATGTAAAACGATAAGAGGATCATCATACGAGGAGGTATATAAAGGTCATACTATTTGACAAGAGTATATGTTCCTCTGTTCCACTTCGTATATAAATTACTTGCATCTTTCAAATAAAGGGAAACTATTAGGGCAAATTACCTGACTGTATATGAACCTCGTAAAGGTTTGACATCCATAGATCCGCAAAGCATCTTGCTTGGAGTTGTCCAAAAGTTCAGTAACCACTTTTAGTAGACTAACAGCAAAATATGCCCTTCAAAACGCAAAAAGAGACAAATAATTGAAACTGTCATTTTCTAAGTTAATTCAATTTCTACATCCAAGTTGAATTCTATGTAGTAGACTCCTCTAGGCACAATGTGACAACTAATAAGTTCATAAGTATTAATTTTATCAAAGAAAAGATCACTTACATCTGCTCCTTACAAATGGAAAGCAATTTATTATAAGCATCTGTAATGATCCCAATGAATTTGATATCCTCACATCTCAGTTCTTTATAACACCTTTCTTCGAGATATTTCACAATCTATTCAGCGTAAAAAGGCACAATCAGTACCTCAGTAATGAAGATCTAAGCTTACTGTTTCTCTCGACTGATAGATGACTATAGATAGCATAAAAAATAACCTTTGGGATGCGGAAAGGGTTCTTCACAGCATACTCGCATAACTTGACAATTTTCCTCTCATTTGGTGGGCCATCCTGCAATGTTTGCAACACTCGAACTCAAATCAATCCAAAATGCAAAACTATGATGGAAGCTTGACATATAAGAAAAATGCTCACAAGAGATTTAGGAAATATCTCAGCAAGAAGCTTCTTGTAGCGCTTGACAGGTTGTCGGGAACTCGATCTTAAAGCGGGGCAGCATACACACATTCTCCCACATGCTGGGAAGATTTTTCTGGAAATCACACCCATTTTCCTGCAACTAAATGGAAAACGTTCTTAACAATAAATTTTAATGACCGTACAATGTAGCAAAAAAATTCAAATCTAGAGCCAAGAGAAGTAAACTTTCAACGCAATAGGGGAAAAGAAGAAGGAAAGGGAAAAAGGGAATGATCTTGCCTGGGCACAGAAGAAGATAGATCATACAAATGCAGTAAAGTTTGTATTTTTTTTTTTTCTTTTAGTGCAAGGAGAGAAAACACATCAAACAAAAGCATAAACAAACAAGGCGCAACAGAACAAATTAGAGGTTGCCTCCTCATATTACACCCAAAAAAAATTTTAAAAAAAAAGGTTCCACATTTTTCAGAGGAAGGACAATAACCCAAAGTGAAAAAACACCCAGAATACTAAAAAAAACACATTTTAAGGTATAACATCTAATACAGAAAAACATTTCTACTTTGCACCCAAATATTAGTTTAAACGAAACCAGAATTAAAACTTCCTTGAAGTTACCTTCTTTGTTCCCAGAAAGTGGCAGATCTATGAAGTGTGAAAAACCTCCTGACAAGGCAGGAGGTAGTTTAACCTTTAACCAGCAGGGAAGAAGGAGAGAGTATGAGAGGAAACTACAAAAGTCACAAAACAGAGAACATGAAGATTATGGTGATCCTACAAAAATTACAGGTTGCAGGAGAGAGTGAGAAAGAGAGAGAGAGAGAGGTTTGAGAAAGCACGTGATGGGTGTCAGTGTAATACTTCTGAATTAAAGTGAAGTTGTTTTAGGTCAGAGAAATTTGAAAGACCAACCTTCGACTTTTTCTGTTCAATTTTGTTCAATTACTTAATAAAGGAAAAAATAAATTTATAAAAAAATAAAAAATAAAAAAAAAAGCCTACATTGATTTTTTATATAGACTTTTTGTACAAGTTTCCTTTTTTTTTTTCTAAAGTTTACACATGTTTGATATCTTTATTATTTTAAAACCCCTGGATCTTCATTTGCTTTAATTGAAGGAGGAAGATTTAGGCCCGTGAACTTTGTAAAAATTGAGATTTACATCTGAATTTTTTTAAAATTATAACATATGCAGTACATCCTCTAAAAACTTACTATTATGATCCATTTTTGTACACCTTGACTAAAAATAGTTCATTTAAATGATCGAGTGGTAGCTATAGTGGATGATGGTAGTGAAAGAAGTGATGACAGTCCACAATTGAGTGATGTATATGTTGATGGGAGTGGTGGTAGTAACAGAGAGGCCGAGGACGGGTGGTTGGAGTAGTAGGGGGGGCAGTGCCAATGGTTGCAAATATAAAAATGGGTTAGCAGTGGAGTAAAAAGATAACGGTGGCGGTAGCAGCGGCGGAAGATTGCGGTAATGATGAAGTATCAACGAAGATTATAATTCTTAGTTTATAAAAGTTTTAGTATAAATCTTAATTATTACAAAGTTATGGGTGTAATTTTAAGTTTTTAAGAAAAAGAAAATGTAATAAATTCTTCTTGATGCTAAAGAGCCGTAGACAGCATTAATTTGTGAGTTTCTTTGTTCTTCTTGTTGTAATGAAAAGTAAAGAATGTTTTGCTGAGGAACAATGTTGTGTACAAACTTTTTTTTTTTTTTTTTTAAGTGAAATGTGTAACTATACTTGATACTCTTTAAATAAAATTTACGATAATTCAAGAAGTAATAACAGATAACTCTCTAAATAAAAATCGATTACTTCATTCTTAAAATAATATTCTAGGCATGATCATGATCTGAGGACCGTTTGCTCTCTTTACAAGTCAGTAGTGACAAACACTAACGTCCGAAAATAACAACCCATCATTTGTTTCCATGACTTGAACAATATGCAGACCAGCAAAGCAAGTTACGAATTCATATAATTTTGAAAATGTGCATTTCAAGCAAGTACAAAAGCAGATTAGGCTTTTAATATAACCAGGGTATAATCATATCATTATTACCTTGTTAAGGATATAACATGGACCATGTAAATCTATCCTTCAAGGCTAGCTTGTGTTTGGTCTTTCTTACAATACTATGATTCTAGTTTATGATCAAACATTAGTTTGATGAATATTTATGAAGCATTGTTGTCACTTGTCAGTCTTCAATTCTACAAAAGCAAATTCAAATTCCAGTTGGGAGGATGGGATGAAGATGGGTGATGGGTCCACTACAAAGAGTGGTTTGTAGACGTCTGGTAAAGACATAATCACAAAGTCCCTACAGAGACTAACATGTTCGTAATAGAGATAATATGATTATAGGATTCTCAGAACAAATTACTTATCATCTCTATATTAATTATAGAGATGATAAGTATTACACCGTATGATCATAATCATATATAATAATAAAAAATATCATCTCAAACGTGTAGCTTAAGTCTCTTACACCATCAACTTGCATGCTACGCTATTCACTTATGGATAAATGGTTTTTTAAGGTTTTCTAATTTCTATGGCAGGGGGAAAAAAATTACAAAGACATTAATTAATAATTATCAATCAAGCACTAAAGTGACAGACACATACATAACAGTAATGAAGTGGAGTGAATCAAGTAATTTTGCTGGAAGCTACCGTAATGAAGATGACAAGGGATCCATTTCTTCTTACATTTAAGCAGCCTGCAGATTTTCTTCAAACCCGGTTTACATGATCTATGATGCAAAGGAAGAAGTTCATGATAATAAGAAAGCAGAAGCATAGAATCGCCATTTCCCAAACCTCAGACTTAAATGATTTACAGATGTTTACAAAGGTAATTTTGACCCAAAAGAGGGGGCGTTATAGCAGAGTTTTACAAAAATGATATACAACCAAGATTTTCAGCTGAGGCAGACAACTTAGCTTAAGAGGTACTACTTGTCATGGCACATTTTTCATCGTCTCGAATCATACTGAGAATGCAAGATATCAAGCTTCTCTGTGTACTCGACAGGAGTAGACTCGTTACAAAATACTTCATCCCAGATCTTGTTAATATCTGTTCCATAAGTCTTTTCTGAATTAGAAATAAGAATACGTATCTATAGACTGCAACACTACACGTGTTACAATTTTTATTTTCATCAAAATAAATGAGACTCACTTTTGCCTAAAAAATTAAAATTACGAAAATAAGTTGATTTCTGAAACATACCGTACTTGTCGGTTGATGAAAGACACATTATGAGCATGCCAAATCTCGGAACTTTGGTTAAATTTTCCAAGAAACTGAAAGCCAGTTCCATCTCTTCTCTGCAAAGTAAGATGGTAAAGATATCAGTATGGCCTTTAAGAACTTATTACAAAAGCCCATCTACCGAAGAGATGAACAATAAACTACGACTTTTCTACTTACGTGAAAAAGGTTGCTATGCATTTGACAATGTCGACTAGTATGGGAGCAGTCAACGCATTTTTGAATATCTGTGGTAAAGTAGTTGGAGATATGGCCTAATAGCAAAAACAAAACATCAATTGCAGAGTCAATTGAGTAAGGAAAATAACAAATAAGAAACACAAGTATGGAGAGAAGGTCTAAAATGAATATGTAACAGACCTTTAGAAGGCGAGCTTGCAATGCATGATCACCAGAAAATCCCCTCCAAGAAGTCTCAAATTCATATGCTGTATTCGGTGGTGTGATGTTTTTAGAAGCTTCCAACATGGCTCGAGATGCTGCTCGAGAAGCAAGCTCTTGCACTGACAGCTTCAGTTCTTGTTTCCTGGCACTACGATATCTCTGCTATAAGTTGGCAAGAGGGCAGTGTAAAATTTTGTTAGGAAAGGACAAGAAAGATTAGAGGACGAAGATAACGGTACTTATAATGCCAGTGAGTGGCTAAAAATTGACAAAATTGGCTAGCAAAGAACAAGAAAGTTTAGTTGCAATGTATATGCAGTGTAAGTGAACAACTGTGAGCTTGATATGATCTCATGACAAACCTGCACATGCCCCAAATCAGAACTTCCAACTGCATCTTCAGTTCTGCTTTCAGCTCCTATACTGTTGTTAGCTATTTCTTCTAAGACCACGGATGACTTAACAGGTCCCTTTCCTCCATGTTCCTGCAAATAGAGTTGAAGGGTTAAGAGGGAAGTCCGCAAGATAACATGCATATTTCAAAATAATCCATTATCCTTGTTTATCTTCCACCACAACGGGTAGAGAGCAGAGAATTTTCAAAGGACAACAAATGCTATTACTTTGAGATGTTCTTGAACAGCAGTTACTCCTGAACTAGAGGTGTCTGAGACAGAACAAATGACCTGAACTTTTGCCCCCATGTCAGATTTTCCTACTTTTGGTGTTCCTTGTGCAGAGCCTTGTAATGATTCCGATGCCTTTTGAAAAATTGCCTGGAAAAATCAATTCAGATTATTTAAGAAAAGAAAAAAGGAAAACCTGTTTAACTACATATTCGTAACTGCTCTATGTTTTGTCGAGTTAGAACAGCCTGCAATGCAGGATCACCAGATAAAAATATATAATACGATAAGTTCATGTTGCAAGGCCCACTTTTTCAAGCAGAGATTTGGTCTCAGCAAACTGTTTCTTGATTTCTTCGTTGTGAGGCTCCAATCTCCCAGCAAACTCAGCATCTGATGTTAGCTATAGTCAATATATCAGACACGTAAACTTCATAAAGATATACTGAAAAAACAATACATTGTCTAGTACTGTATTTCTTCAACATACCCGCCATGGCTTCTTTAAGCTTTCCAAGCTCTTTCCTAGCTGTTACTCGGCGTGAATATGCTTTGATGTAGCGGTCATCTAGATTTAAGGCTTCTGTACAGTCATCCTCAGCCTCCTGGAATCTGATGGACAAGAAAAAATAATGGATTAAAAGACCAGTTTTAATGCGTCTAAATGCAGATCAACTATTCTACCAAGAGCGTCATTTGAGTAAATAACAAACAACAGAAAGATGAAGATAAAATGAGACAAGAGTATAGAATGATATTTGCCTTTTGATTTTGAGGTAGGCCATTGCCCTATTTGCAAAAGCTACAGCAGTAGGTGACAATGCAAGACTTTGTGAATAGCAGTCAATGGCTTCTTTAAATTTCTTCTGCTTGAAATACTCATTACCCTATAAAATGAGAGAGATTTTATATATGAGATGATGAGACTATGGGGTGCCACTTATAAATCCATCAATAGAAGTGAAATCACGTTCAAAATCCTACCTGCTCTTTCTCTCTAGAAGCATCAACAAAATTTTGCTCATTATCTGATAGGCGACCGACTTCATTATGCTTAATCAAGTAATCATATTTTCCAATATTGTTTTCTGAATAATCAACTGTAGGAGTTTTTCTCGTCTCCCTCCTACTCTCATCAACAACTCCGGCACTCTGACAAGGCCATACATTATGAATACCCCATGAGTCCACAAATATCACTTGAAGAATATATGTATCTAGGGGCACTTTGACAAAATGAAAACTTTCTTCATTCAAGGATGTCAAAAATACATATATATCATTAAAATTGTTGAAAAGTCATAAGTTCCAGTAACATTTAAGTCACGAGGAATTTATAAATTAAGATACAACAAAATGAATCCATTTGCTCTGACACTACATGACCATTTTCACACACACAAAACCAACTTCTGTGTTATTATCCAAATATAGAATGACACTCAAAATTTATACTGAATTTAAAGTTCATCACTTTTCAGGCACCAAATACACCAAAAAAAAAAAAAAAACATACATAGAAAGTAAATATCCCAGCTACCCATTTCTTGTTTATAATTCAACACTTCACTAACACATTGAATGGTCAAGAAAGTAAGAATGTAGAAAATGGCACCTTCCCCTTTTCAATAGATTGTTTCATCTTCTTATCTTTGTCCTTAACAGAAAGCTCCCAGTCCTGCAAATTATTCAAAAATCCCTCGAAATCCTGGACGAAAGCAGATCAACCAAACCAATATAGAAAGACTTCTATAAGAATACTCAAACCAAAACCACTTGCAAAGTAAAACAAAAAACAAAAAAACACACAAGAAGCCCTTTAACTTATTAAAAACATAAAAAATTAAAATTTAACTAATGCAGATGGACAGTTCCAAGACATTGCAGCTGAGAATATGATAACAGCAATTAGAAGCTTCAATGCGTATAAATATTGCAAAAAAATGATTTAGAAAACGTCATATTCTCCCAATTTCCATTGTCGTCGGTTTCTCGACAAGTAAAGCAAGGATCAAAGCCATAAACTACAAGTCCCTAAGAAAATTAAGAGGTACCAGAGCCTGATCACGACCGTGCTTGCTTGGAACCCTTGCCATGGAGTAAGAGAAAACAACAGAGACTTCGCCAAACCTAGTAGTCAAAAGCTCTAGAAGTCCAGAGGTAGATGAAGGCAACTCTCTCTCTCTGTATTTGAAAGGATAATATAGGTATTATGGCAAAATAATAAGGGCAAAAGTGGCGATATGAAAACTTCATCAAAAGCAGTATGGTTTGGGCTCCAGAACCGTTTTGAAGCCCGAAAACATCCACCACTACAAGAGCCCAATTTCCGTTAAAGACAATGGGCCCATCATCATTTTCTTCTATAAGCAGAAGAAGAGACTTCCTAACCACTTGATTGAAATAAAGGTCAAGATTATGAAATCATTTCTTTGAACGAGGCCTCGCATATGGGTAGCATCTTGCGCACTTATACCCCACGGTGGGGCCTTATGGGAAAGGGCCCAGCCCAATAGGGTCTGCCCGTCCTACTCTCCACTTTTACCTCTCAACTTACATTATTCATCATTCAACCACAAATCCAGGGAAGAGATTCGTAGAATAGTTCAAGACAAAGTTCGATCTCGCTAAGACTTCACATCAAACTTCCCAGCCTTAGGCAACGGCTTCAATCTTAGAAGTCACGCTACTCGTTCGGCTGATGGTCGCAAATCTTGTCTCTTCCTTCTCTTCCCTCTTCTTCTCCTCAAACAAGAGCGATAAATCGAACCCTTCCAATAAAGAAGCACATACAAGATTACACCACAAGACCAAAGATTAGCAAAACTGCATCATCATAACCTTTTTTTCCAATCACCTCAGGTCCAACATAAGAAGGTGGTCCTGCTTCAATGGCGACAAGGGAGACAAAACAAAGAAAAACAAAACAAAGCGACTCAAAGAATCCATAACAAGCATAATAAAGATTCGAATAAAAAAGAACATCATTACCTCTTCAATGGTGGCTTGAAAAAGCTTTGGTATTTTTCTAGATCGCACAAAATCAGCCACGGCAGGGAGCTTCAAAATATTGGAAGGAGAGAAAGGAAATGAATTCCATTTCCGTAATTTCAAATGAATGCAACCAAACAAGCCATTAAAGATTTGAATGGTCTTAACAAAATTTGTCAATTATAAATTTTAAACTATGATTTTGAGGTAAACTTAATGACTAGGAAAACCTATGTAAAGGACTTGGAGATTTTAATAAGCAAACCTACTCGATTCATCTTACGTCATTTTGTCGAGTATATTATGTGCATTTCAATACATGCAGTAACAAAAGATTCTCCGAGTTAAACTGACCATTGTGTTCATTAGCAAGCTCTTGTATCAGGCGTGCATATAGTTGTGTAGGTACGATGAGTATCAAATGTTGTGCCGATTACTATATCTCTTACTATAGCTATCATTCTCATCATCATCATCATCATCATCTTTCTTCTTGTTGTGTAGTGTAGGTACGATGAATATCAAATGTCGCGCCTACCGAAGGTTTTTTGCTTGTAACTGTGGATGCAAGTTGTCTTGCTTCCTCAAGCGGTTTCAGGCCGGTATCGCTAGCACCATTTCTCTCCTCCAAGGTAAACCTTCACCCATCAATTTCAGTGCTTATCGTGAACAATATCATGATCGTTGACTTTATCGTCGTCATGGTTAACACTAAGTAGTAGCCATTCTAATTGCAAGAGACCTATTGTTCTATGATCGAATGTGATCAAATTTCCGATACATAGTCTCAGTAAAATCAGAATTTTAGAAAATAGACTCAATTATATATATATATATATATATTGTATGCATCAAAACATAGATTAAATGAGTAACGATTTGATTGAGAAACATCATGGATCATACTTCATAGACATAACAAGTAAAATTCTTGTTAAAAACATGGAAAAATGATCGATCAATTACAAATCAAATAATAGTTTATCAATTACAAAACAAATAAAATCGTATTATATATATTTAAATTTATTAAATAATATGATTTTATTTATCAAATTATAAAAATAATACTTCATAGATATAAGAAATTTCTATTCTAACCCTGAACTAGCATATATGGGGAAATCAGGCAACTTGCCCCCAACATACCTGCCAAATGAGTGATATATATGAAGCAACTTTGGGAATTATGTGAAATGAATTTTTAATTATAGTTTAAATAATTTGTTCAAAATAAGTTTATCACGATTACTCCAACGCCAAAATAAGTTTAAACACTAATCCGATCTTAATTACATTACAAATATGCCTAATTAGTACTTAAAACCATTTCCCTCTACAATTGGATATTACCACATCCACATGTCCTACATTTATCTTAATTAAAAACACCATAACTATATCAAAAATCTTTATTAGTTACTTTACTTGGCCTATAGCAACCATGACGTGCTTACAATCTTACATACAGCTACAATACCTTCTTCTTCTTCTTCTTCTTCTTTGTTTTTCCTTCATTTTTGGCCAAACATATAGCTACAGTCTTATGCATATCGCAAGTACAGTCACAAAAGATCTTCTGAGTTGAAGCGATCATCACCCGATTCATCAGCAAGGCTGTTTATTAGGCGCGCACTGAGTAGCGAAGATATGATGACTATCAGATGTTGTTCCCTGAGGATTACTATAGTTCTTATAGCTATCATTCTTATCATCATCATCATCTTTCTTGTTGTTGGTATTGCTTGCACCATTTGACTCCTCCAAAATAAACCTTCTCCCATCAATTTCGGTGCTTAACATGAATACTATCATTCCAATACCCAATATCATAATAGATGTCTTCATCATCATCATTATTAACCTGTAATTAGTAGATATAGACATTTCTTTAATAGTTTAGCGATTTTTTTTTTGGTCGTTTACAGATAGGATTAAGGTGTAAGTTGTTACAAAATTGACTCAACAAATATAACCAAAGAAGATCGATCCTTTACAAGGTCTTAGTTCCAATTCAAATTACAAGAGACGTGTTAATTTTTATTATATGATGGAATGTGATTAAGTTCTATATATATATAGTTTTTATAAAATTAGAATATTATTCTAAAATAAACTCATAATATATATATATATATATATGTGCATCAAAACATAGATAAATGAGTAACAAATATATTGAAGGTGACAAGTAAAATCTATCATGGAAACATGGAAAAATGATTGATCAATCATTACAAAACAATTAAACTTCATCTGCAACATATATATTGCAGGAGATCGAATATGTAAGAAAACAAAAGTACCAAGTTTTCATGGCTTACCTTGTTCTCTAAACTCTCTGCAGGTTTTCATGTTGGTTTAGAACGACGATATTAAAACTCAAGGAAGCGAATATATAGTGAAATTTGTTATCTTTTTCTTAATCATGATTACTGAGAAAGTAAGATTTAGAAGGTGGTACACTAAGAAAGGCAAAAATTATCACAAAGTGGATCGATCGGATTTGGTTTTGCTCTTCATACAATCAACTGCTTCAAATTAGTGGCCGATTAAAAAAAAAAAAACCCTAACATTCGTAAAACCATTAAGTATTATCTGTCGGAGGCATGACCTCACTTCTGATGTGTACATATCAAGTATTATCCTTTTTTTTTTCTTTTTGTAAGGAAAAGCCAAATCAAAGGAAAAAAAATCACATTACTAAGCTAGCAGGCCATATGAATACTAACCATTGATCAAGGAGAGTTCCTCTCAATTTATATAAAATTTAGGGTAGGAAAAAAATATGTTTTTTAATAAAATTTTAAAGATTTATTTATAGAAATTTATTATTTTTAAGATTAAATCCTAGTTTAGAAAAATTGAGGACGGACAATGCACCCTTTTACCGCTCTCCTTCCTCCGCCTCTTCGATAATGTCGCTTTTTACGGCTCTCCTTCCTCCGCCTCTTGGATAATGTCGGGTAAAGCTAGTTAAGATATAAAAACACCCAACTCAATGAAAAAGGAAGTTATAGTCAATTTCATAGGCCGGCATAATCATGGTTAATGAGAACATACGATTTAGAAGGTGGGAAATGAGAAAAGCAATTAAGCAAAAATCATTGAAATTAAGTGGAGAAAATCACATTAAATTACTTATTTAATGGAGCCTTCTATACATTTTAACTGTTTCAAATTAGTGGGCAACTACCTAGATGGCTTGTACACAGATGCATCGTGGTTGAAGATGAAGGTGATGATCGTGTTATAAGATGGATCATAAACAGCATATTTTGAAATAATGAAAAAAAGAAAAGAAAAAAGTGTAGGTCATTATTCCTAAAGTTTAATCCATATTATAGCATATTATGGGGATAATTTTTTGGGTTTGTGTAACAGTCGGACCATCTACGTTATTCATGATAAAATGCTACTTCTAACGACCTAGGAAAATATAAGATCCATCTCTTCAATATATGCTATAATGAATCTTATCCTAATTTGTAGTTAGGGATTTAACGTTTGTTTGAGATTCGAAATCTTACATAATTTTTAAGGATGAAATTTCTGTCGAATTCATTTATAAGTAAGGAATTATAAGTTAATGTATAGATTCATAATATATGTGGATCATCTTTATAGAAACTACATGTTCTAAATATATATTAAAAAAAATTAAAATCCTTAAGTACCATTGATATTTTTTAATAGTATTATTTTTATTATTTTTGTATATATATATAATGTATTGCAAATTTTGATTTCGCTTAGGATCTCAATTAATCGAGATCGCCTCTGCTAATTAGTAGATCTGACCAATCTTAAGAACACCATAACTAGATCATCAATCTTTGTTAAGTACTTTACTTGACCCATACAAAAGTCTTGCATGCAACCGTGACGTACGTACTATCTTACATACAACTACAATACCATATTTTTCTTTCTTCATTTTTTGGCCAAGCATAGAGCTACAATCTTACGCATATGACAAAGTACAGTGGCAAAAGATCATCCGATTTGAAGTTATCATGATCATCCGATTCATCAACAATACTTTTTATATGGCGCGCACTCAGTAGAGAAGATGTGATGATTCTCAGTTGTTGTGCCTTGAGGATTATTGTAGCGCTTATAACCATCATTCTTTTCATCACCACCTTTCTCGTCGTTGGTATTATTGATCGTGTCATCAGAAGTGTTTTTGCTTGCAGCTGTGGATGTAGATTTTCTTCCTTCCTCGTTCGGTTTCATGCCGGTATCGCTTGCACCATTTATCTCCTCCAAGACAAACCTTCTCCCATCAATTTCAGTGCTTAACATGAACAATATCGTTCCAATACCCCATATCACAATCGTCGTCTTCATTATCATCATGGTTAACCTGTAATTAGTAGATCAGGTCATTTCTTTAATAGTTTAGCGACCTTTTTCTATCGTTTACTGATAAGATTTAAGTTCGATATCACTATGTTAGTAGAACCGTTCAAACAAAAAGAGACCTATTATTTAATGATCGAATGTTATCAAGTTGTCGATGTATATCTTAATGAAATTATAACGTTAGAAGATAAAACTATATGTATACACTATCAAAACATAGATAAATGATCAGTTACTGACATGAGTTTGATTCAAAAATACCATGGATCATAGACATGGCAAGTAAAATCCTTCATGGAAACAAGGAAAAATGATAGACATATAACAAAACATAGTTCATCTGCAACATATATATTGAAGAAAATAATGTAAGAGAACACAAGTAAGTTTCATGGCCTACCTTGCTCTTTCTTAATGTTGGTTTAGGATGAAGATATTAAAACTCAAGGAAGCATATATATAGTAAAATTTGTTACCCTTTTCTTCATCATGATTGCTGAGAAAATAAGATTTAGAAGGTGGTACACTAAGAAAGGCAAGAACCATCTCAAAGTGGGGAGCTCGGATTTCGTTTTGGTCTTAATACGATTAATTGTTAACATTAGTGGGCGACTAGAGTACTAGTAATTATGAGAATATAGTGAAAGTTCATCTTATGCTAAATTTCAGTAATTGCACGAGGGCTCTTTTCAAGCAAAATCTGCTCAACAAAATTAGCACCAATTATCGTTAGTGTTACTAGTATTGTCATGCCTAACATAATATTAGGGGAGCTTGTTTCGATTATTTGAAAATGAATCAAATTAAAATGAATATAAGTATTTATTTGCTATAAAAAATTAGAGAATATTTTCATTTTTTTGGGTATCAAATCGTTCATTCATTTATATAAAAGAGGAATGTTCATTACTACACCGTTTTATCCATTACAATCATGTAATGTAATGGCCATCTTAATTAGTACTATCACTTCACAAACACAAATGCTAGCTATTTAGTGTATATGAATAATTCTCTTAAATTACTTGTCATATCATGTATATTATATATGCACGCATCATGCCAGGCCTACTAGTTATCTATACTACTTGACATACTATTACGACTTGATATTTCAAATCAAGTATGATGTAATTTAAGATACTTAAGAACTTATATTTCAAAATCTTTATAAGTCTAATTTTTTCTTTTTTTTTTTTTTTTAAATTTCAGAATCAAAGAAACATATTTGAATCTTAAATTTTTCATATTATGTTTTACAGGCTATATATCCCACATTTATAAATCAACAAAACTATATACAAAACAAAATAGAGCTTATATATCTATTCTATTTTGCATTTCATAAACAAAATATACGGTGTATCTTATATATTCATATCAAAACAGAAAGTTTACTAAGACAAGATGTTACCCAAGGATCGAATGGATAATCATTGTGCAATCCTCCTGAAAAACTCTATCCACTCTAATATGGAAGTTTAAATAAAGAAAAAAATGAGTTTTAAACTCAGTAAAAGATAATTATAGCACATATAAGGAATCAAAACCATATAAAAAAATAATTTCCTTAAAACCCTCTCAAGTAACATGTTTTCATAGAATAAGGTTTGCATCAATAATGTATAAATCACTAAATTAGATCATTCATAATGCCAATCTTAAGCATATATCTCGCAAATAGCTTATACTTGTTCACATAATCAAAACTATCAAATTATAAGTGAATCTATATAAATCATATAACCAAGTATGTATATAATTCAAGAGGTAATCCATGTGGCACTTTCTCATGCTTGGGATTCAAGAGGTGACCCATGTGACACTTTATTCTTACCAAAATATTTTCATAAGAAATTTATGTGAGACGATTATAGTAACATCTCACCGCTACTCCTTTACCCGCGGGACGATACATACATTAATCATTTCATATAGCACTAACTTGGCACACAATTAATCAAATCCAATAATAAAGAATAATATGTGTACATAGTCCAACAAACTCAATATTGGAGTGAGGCCCATCATAAAAACCTCAAGTACATTTCAAATCTACGTAATACGTAATATACAAAACAAAAAGCATATATAGTCTACTTTACTTATATAAAGCTCATGATGATCAAATACTAATTTTTAGTCAACTTCCAATATTTCAGTGCCATAGAAGTTTCATACGATGACTTAAACAACTATACTTATACCATGCTTTCGGTTATAAGCTTAAATAATGAAATCAATTCCATTCAAATACCTTTAAGAAATAAAGCAAATATAGTAAAGGCCATAAAATAAAATAAAAATTAACTCTTTTTCATTCTAAAATAATTAGAAACTAATATGCTACAATTCTTAACTCACCTTCAACCTCTGATGGCTCTAATCAGTTCAAATACCATATGGTATGATGATCATTTTATGGTTCTAAATACCAAAACATGTAAAGATAGATAATGTAATCATTATGATGTTCAATGTAATTCAAATAACTAAAATCTACTCAACTAAACTTCATATCTTTCTTTCAAGTTCTAATCTCATTACTAATGTCTATAATGCAATGTGCAATACACTAGCCTTCCTCATTTTGGTTAGATGGAATGTTTAGTATTTAAAATACTATAATCAATGTTATCTCACTATCATATGATCATAAGAGTATTATGGAACTACCTATATGTTCACACGCTCAGATTATACAATTGCAACCTCATAATGCTTAGTTTATTGATTTTATGAAATTTGAGTATTATTCTACTAAAAAAATGCAACTGGCACAAAAGTACTAATATTATAGTTCTAAATACATAATCATCATCATTATAGTTAATCTTAAAAAAAATATACAGATTAAGATATCAAACAAGATCTAAGCTTTACTAAATTGTAAGAGCTTTAGAATTTCAAATAAAAAGGCAAAAATTACTCTTACCACAGCTAAGCTCAAATTGAGTAATTTCAATACTCTAAAGCTAGATTATGACTTAAAATTGTGAGTTTTTAATATGCTAAGAGTTCTAGGGCAGTAGGATGACCGTTTAGACTAGTTTGTTAGAAACTTGAAAATTAAAACAAAGGAGTGAAGCTTTGCCTATGGTTTCTATATTTAACTTCTAAGTAGTTGAAATAGATGAAAATGAAAAAAAAAAAAAGGATGTAGAAGATGGAGTCGTTCATTTTAAGTAGGAGAGCAAAAATGGTCAAGCAAAAATGGTCAAATTATGTGACTTGACTTATTTTACAACTTGGCACTTTCATAAGCTTCAAATGGTGACTAAATACATTAAGTATCTGATCTCTCCTCTATCTTATAGCTTTGTTGGGCTAAAAACACATTTTAATTAAATTTGAGCTTTTTATTGACTTATTTGGCCTACAATTCTAAAATGAGAGTTCGATGGACTTTTAATGATTCAAGCTTGACCCATCCGAGTATGATATGAGCTTTAGGGTTTAATATTGAGAGTTGCTAATTTAACATTAACTAGCTAAATAGTGGGCTTATAAAATCATTTCTAAGTTAATCCAACTTAAGCTCGTAAACAAATACTTTGGGAAAGAAATTTCTCGTAACCATTTAGTATTATAAAATTACTCTAAAAATATAATATTTTAAAGTTTCTTATGCTAAAAAAATGAACTTAAGCGGGCAATTAACGTGAATTTAATTAATTAATTAATTAATTAATTAATTAAAAATATTGTTATACATATTAGCATTATAATATTAAAAAATTGACAGCTAAAGTGCAATTTCATCATATGTATCTTCTAGTCTTCTAGATATTATCATCTCTCACCTATGAAAGAACAAAAAGACAGGTTGAGTTGTCCGATTAATATACATTATACTCTAATATTGTAATTACGTCAAAAATTTGATTCATTTTAGGAATTTAAATTTTAGATATAATGTATAAATTAACATATAGTTTGAGATTCATATTAATTCAAAAGTAAGATTATGAGAGTTTATTTTAATCAAATCTTATTATATCAATAATATATGTATTTTTATTCTTAATTACAATTCCAAAACTGCAAGAACCAAATGAAAACCAAAGATTAACTGTCTACTTCACATCAATCAAATGATCAAAAAGCCTATAAATTGTGTAGAACTCGTATGATATAAATTTCTGTCTCTAAGCAACCAATCATGCAGCAAGAAGATGATGGTTTTGCTTGTCAAATCTGAGTTCTCGTTATATTAAAATGAAAACCCCATGTTGGGTGCAATGGAACACAAAGCACACTATCCAATTCCAACTTTGCTTTCTCTCTTAATCATATTTCATTGAAACTCCCCCTGTTACATAATTCACCTACTGACAACCTAATTGGCTGTTTTAGCTAATTAATTAAGACATTAAGGATAAGTATGAATCACGAGTCAAATGCATGCTTGACAGCTAGCACTAATAATAGGCTATTAGCTATATATTAGGTAGCTACCAAAAGCATTATTATATCTAATACTTGCTTAAGCAAAATTAGATATAATTATTTAATTATTACAAAAAAAATCTTTAATATATCCTACTTTACTTATTATTATAATAAGAATCGAATTTAATTATATTTGATCAGTAAGATATTTATCTTCTACATCAGTTAATTATTGAGCTAAACAAGTATACTAACTACTGGTTAGTAGATTAGTGTTGTTAATTGATCCATATTAGTTTCATAAGCTTTATATTAAAACTATACATTATTACTTCGGTCTCTTATCTCTGTGTTACGTTATTACAGTATTGTATTCATTGGAACAAAGCAATCACTTTGCCAGAAAAATAGCATAAACAAATTATTAGTGTAATATTAATAATTAATTAATCATAAGGTTTGGAAATGAATCGTAATTAATTAATATGTAGACATTAATCGAATGAATTGAAGTATGGAAGGCTGTCGCACAGAAGGAAGCAACCTCTCAATCATATCCAAATTGTCAATGTTGAAGATGATATAAGTCTTATAGGAGTACCCTTTTTTCTTCCAACCCAGCAAGCAAGCATGTGCCATTCATGCTTCTTTTTTTTTTTTTTTTTTTTCTTAATTTTTTTTTTAATGGGAGGAAATTATGATATGGTATGCATGTTTATTGAAAAATGGTACGGTAAAATATTATATTTAGGTTTAATTTTATTTGGGATTTATTTTTATTTAAATAAAAAAGTTAAGATGGATTTGAATTTTTTATCGTAAGTAATTCGAAATAGTATTTTATGTACTTAAAAATGATGCTTAAAGTGCACGAATTGACATAGAATTGGGAAAGAGAGCAACAACTAATAGTGTTGATATGTGCTTGCCCAATTATTGATGGTTAAGAATATAAACAAGATGACTCTCTCTTGATCATGATGCGCAAATGGTGCAAATCCCGACTCGAATTGGTTTGGATCAGGTGCATCGGCACCTGATCTTGTTAGTATGAATATCGGCCTATGCTTTATAATAAATAAATTTTGTATTTTGAAAATTTTATGATATATTTTAATTTGATAAAATTGATTAATAAAAATAATATAATTTATTTTTTATAAATATATAAATCTTTCTTGTTATATATATATATATATATTATTTTTTTTAATTTTTTTTCCATAATCTTTAAGAGTGGGAAGATCTTATATCTAACTGCGAGTTCGATCATAATTAGTATTGCAAGCATTAATCTTACGAGTTATAAATTTATTTTGGTTCGATAATCTTGTCAAAAATATATTTAATTATATTATATCGATCTTAATTATATATAATAAAAATAAATACATTAAAATAAATAATTAGATTCAATATATACATAGACTAAATATTATAATTCATTCGTAAAAAATCCAATTATTCACATCCTCTTATATCATTTAACGAATAATCACAACTTAAATTTAATCAGATTTTTAAATAAACTGTTTAATTTTAGAGTAAAAGTATAGATATTTCAATCTCGAGTCTAAATTACAAATTCAATAAAGAAGTTATGTGGATGAAATTAGACCAGATCACACTCCATAGAGAAGGAAGAGTCCAAATTCCAAAAAAAAAAAAAAAAAAAAAAAATTCACTCCCATAATTAAAAAGGAACAAATTGCCATGAAAGCAACAACATGACCTTCTTATTCTTACCTCATTCCCAATTGGACCATCACTCACTAATCATTGCCACTTGCATCAAAACAAAATTCCCTTTGCCCCACATAATTACCCACCTTCCCAATGACATCTCTAACCACTAAGACCCTTCCACGTCATCAAACGTTTGAAACAGCTGTCTTTTTGGGTCTATTTATGAAAATAAATTCCATATATTTTTCATAAATTATTCTTTAGAAAGTACTTCCTTTCAATTTTAAGCGATTCTCAGGAAATAGAATTAAATTAAATAATCTTTTTTATTTTATTTTATTTTATTTTATTTTGTTAAAATTAGAGAATTATTTTTATTTTTTAATAACTTAAATAAAAAATTAGTTATTTAAAAAAAAGAAAAAGAAAAACATAAGTCTTTCAAGTCTTTCAAGTAGAATACATGTAATATAACTCATTTTTTTTTATATGGGAAATTATTAAATATTTTAAATTTTAATTAAATACAATAGATAATTTGACAAAAAAATTATTTAAAAATATAATTTTTGTGACTCAAAATTAATTTTTATTTATTACTAATTTCTTATATAAAAAAAATAAATAATATTAAAATTATAATTCAATTTTCTTTTAATTTTATTTTTATTTTCATTTTCATTCACACGTCATTAATCTTAAATTCTAATATATAATATTTAAATTTATGATATTATCTTAGAGCGACAAGCAGTGCAGGAGTTTTTTGAGTTGAATAATCTTTATAAAATGGTTAATTAATAATGTCGACTTGTCGTTCATTGCAGAGGGAATGATGAAACGACACCTAGGAGAGAGAGAGAGAGAGAGAGAGAGGGAGGGAGAAATAAATGTGATCGAGGACAGGACGCGTAGCAGCCCGTGACTGTTAATTAAACATCCCCCCTCGCTTCCTCCTCCTTTTCCTAAATCATTTCTCTCTGTTTTCCTCCTCCTTCTTCTCCCTCAAATTCCGCCCCTCTCTCTCTCTGGATTTCTAATCCGTACGTTCGTTATTTGGTTGCTGTAATCATCCATACAACGCCAAGGTACAATCATCATATCTGAGCCTGCTCAATCTTTTCGAAGATTCTGTTATACTCTGAGATCACAGTTCTTGATTTATCTGTGATTTTCCATCGCGTGAGAGTGATTCCTATATTATCGATTGATTTTGAAATAAACTGTATTGATTTATATATGCAGGTCTTGCTAAACTGAAAAATTCGTTGCTGGCTGGATTCTGTTTCCAATCATTCATGGCGGCTCCTATATTCAATCCTGATGAATCGAGTAATACAGGTTCGTCGCAGCAGAGAAAAAGAAGGAAAATCGGCTGCGACGAGGAAACGCCGGCGAAGGAGGACAACGGACTTCTCTGTAACAAACAAGTTCAAACGAGAAGGTGGAGAACAGAGACCGAGCAACAGATCTACTCCTCGAAGCTGATCGAGGCTCTCCGGCGAGTCCGCCAGAACTCATTTCCACCGTTGAGATCTCCATCTGCCTTCAGACAAATCCGAGAGACGGCCGATCGAGTCCTTGCTGTTTCTGCCAAGGGAAGGACTCGATGGAGCCGAGCGATCTTGGCGAGTCGACAACTTAGTCTCAAGCTTAAGAATCGCAAGAGGTTGAAGAGGGTCGCCACTGACTATAGCCGGTCACGGAGGCCGGCAATTAAGTATGAGAAGAGGAAGTTGTCGACTATGCAGAGGAAAGTTGGTTTCCTCGGCCGGTTGGTTCCCGGTTGCCGAAAGCTCCCCTTCCCGAACCTTCTAGTAGAAGCGACAGATTACATAGCGGCTTTAGAGATGCAGGTCCGAGCTATGACAGCGCTGACTCAGCTCCTTACCGACTCGACTCGAGTTCCAACTCCTCCAGTTGAGTAGAAAGCTTCGCCGAATCGCCGACATGTCGGGTTTTTTTTTTTCCCCTGTATTTTCTTCGAAATATTAATTAATCTGTAATTTCTTATTTTTGATAAATATCTATGTATGTTACAACTTATTAGTATTATTAGTATACGATCCTTATCTAAAGCTCCATTTTTTTTTTTCATTTAACTAATTTGTTAATCTAGTGAATGAGGTTTGGGTATGATCTTCGATATTTTAGAACGGATTGACAAATATACCAATTTAGGATTAAGAATCATCCTTTAAGTTAATCCTAACCGTTGTAAGTTAAATCACATTTGTATTAAGGGTTTGATCAAAGCTGTCTAGAGTATATAGGCCAAAAATGCAGGCTTATACTTGATCTATACACTTGTTTGATACATGGGCAAAAAACCAAACTTGGAGTTTACTACCATCATGTGATCAAATTTTAGGTTTTTGGCCATTGATTAGGTAATCAATTGTTGGGGAAAAAAAATTCACATGTTGACAGTGAGGATCACCAGAGAAGCACAAATTAAGGGGAGGATCGTGGTGGGGTTGTGTATGGTTTAACCCGTTACCCAAGTGCCCTAAAAGAAGGAATGAAGCACAAATTAAGGGCAGTTGATATTTTCTAAAAGGACCATGAGGTTCATACCTCATGATATTACACCATGTGCCTAATGGCCCCTACATTTTCAAACAACAAGCAATAATGATAACATGTGATTCTGAGAGACCTCCACATGCCATTTTAAGACCAACTTTCTTGTTCAAATTTTGCTATGTCATCTTGATAAAACTCTAAGCATATCAGTGATCTGAAAATTAGACGGAAAATTAATTTTAAAAAAATTAATCACACTATTTGGACATGAAATACAGCACACAAAAAAAAAATCAAAATTTATTGGAAAATTAAAATCAACTAATCAAATTATGCTTGATAACCTAGTGATTGACACTTGACCCGATGACTAAATCGGGTAAGCAAGTTAGAAGATGAAGAAGAAGAAGATGAAGAAGAAGAAGATGAAGAAGAAGAAGATGAAGAAGAAGAAGATGAAGAAGAAGAAGATGAAGAAGAAGAAGATGAAGAAGAAGAAGAAAGCTCTCTGTCTGACGAGGCAGGTTTTTTGGGGAATTAATTTCATTCCACAAGGGTATGCATAAAGGACAAAACCCAACATTGTGGCTTAAGACAAGGCTTTTGAAGGTAAAGCCCCACCATTGTTGGAGCCCCCCACCCTCGATCCTCTCTGTCTACTTTTTATTTTTCTCATTTAAGACCTTGCACGTGCACATCTAAGCCTAAGAGCAGATGTCAATTATTTGATTGAGATCGGGTGGATTCTTTGTTGCTTTCTTCCTATTGAACGAGTTTTCTCGAAGCAGAATTTTGTTAAACCAATTAAGGACCACATTTATTTTATCTAATTCCTCTTAAACTTATTTTCTAGTCTTTTCCCATTTGCCCTTCTCTAATTACTAATTACTAATTACTATTTATTCACTAAACTTTGAGGATTAAAATCAATCAAAGGATTTGGGATGTGAATCGTGTGAGAAAATGATTTTTCATTAATTAAAGATCAGCCCATAGGGTATAGTTTATATACAAAAAAGCTATCTAACAGAATGGCTAAATTACACGAAGGCCACTAACTGTTTATAATTGAAACAAGCCGTTGTTCACTAAATTTACACCACTAGTAGTTCTTTCACTTGTTTGGAAGAGAGATAGATAGATAACATAGACATAGAAAGGGATGAAATAAACTACAAAAAATAATGTAGACATCACTACTTTTGAGTTGTCAAAGTTGACATCTTGATCACCATGTCCCCATCAACTACTTACATAATTTAGGCTGGACCAAAAAAAGCTTAGGTTTGAAGACGAACTTGTGTGCATCGAAATAATTAAGCAAAGTTTCATGCATGAAGCCAACTATCTAAGCTATTTGGCACACATGGTCTCATTTATGATCAGTCTCTATACCCATTGATAAACAGTAGTGGATGGATTCAAGATTTTAGTTTAAGGGTAGGTGAAGTGGTCATTTTTGTCTTTGCGATTGAGCGGAGGTATATTATAAATGTTAGGAATGAGAAGAGAAATCCAACCTGCACGCACGACATCCGACCTGGCTGGCCAAATACAAGTCAAATTTTTATGGAACATTTTCGATCTGAAACTCAATTTTCAGACATTCATTCGGATACGTGTAGGAAGGATATCAGATTCAGTGGGTATCCGATTCTTATAAACGCTCACCTTATACTAACTAGTAATTAAAATTAAAGATTTGGGGAGGAAAAAAATCTTGACTCATTGGTAGAGTACATGACTTTTAGCTATGTGATTTTGAGTTTGCTCCCCCCCACATAGGGCATATTGAACTTTTTCTTAGCTATTCTAGTAATGGCTTCTAGATACCAAGAAAAACAAGTTGGATGTCGGATACGTTGGTTACATGGTATGGGTAGGGCGAATACCACATTAGATATCATGATGCATCTAACTAGTTGCAAGAATATAATAAAATAAATATAAGTATCAAGTTAATTAGATTACGATTTTATAAATATTACTAATTAAATATATTTTATTTATTATTTTATTATTTTATTAAAAAAGATATAATATTTTTTTATCGACTTATTACTTATTACATATTTTAAGTTATATACTTAAATTCATTTTAGTTTTAACTAAAAAGTTCAATATGATCTAACTATCGAATATTGAATATGAACATGAACGATAAGGACTCCGATCAATGAAGAGAATTAAAGCCGAAAATTAAAATCTAAAGATAACAAATTTCAACTGTCTTCCTCCTACAAGACATGAGTAAGTTGAATACAATTTATAAGACAACAAATACAGATATGTAGTATATGAAATATTTAGCAGCCGAAAAGTCAATATATAGACCATACAAACAAAAAAGAAGGAAGGAATATTACAGAACAAATATGCACTAAAGAAAATATAACATGATCTCAACCCCAACATTTTTTCTAGTATAAATGAAATGGAAGTATATCCTGGGTTATGTACTAATAGATTATGTGGTATAAACCTTAAAAGACAAAAAATAAAAAACCTACCAGCTACTATAAGGATACGTTACGAACTTGGAAGTATATCCTCTTTCATTTTTGCTTATGGCATGTCTCTTTGAGATCCATTTGGAAGAAGGCGAGGTTTTGAGGTTTTGTGTCAGAAAACTCGGAAGCAGAATCCGAAGAAATTTTGGTGTCGATCATGCCGATTTGGAGAGATTCCGGTGTCGATAATGCCGCTTTCAAGGGAGGCTTCATTTTGTGTTTTAACAAAGTACTAAAAAGTCTCATAACCTTATTGCTTGAAGATTTAGTCTTCTTTTTGGAAACTACAAAAAAGAGTATGACTGTCATTTTATGTTGGATTATTTTAAGGGTCAATCAATATATTTCTAAAATATATTCTTAAGTAATATTAAGACAAATCAATATGATAAAACCCAAACTATCAAGTAAGAAAATAATTATAATTATAATAATAACAATATATTACGTTGAAGAATAACTCATTGCTTCTTTCTCGCTTTTCACTAGTGAGTAGTGCCGAAAAGCCATTGAAAAAAGATCACTTCTCACCAAGGAATTTTCAGCTATACCACTTATTGTATAGAAAAAAGATCTCTAGTTGGTTTATAAGTTAAACCATAAGTGGATGTATCTACACTCTATTGACAAGTATCTCTCCCTATTATATCACTTGTTGAGCTTATAGAATGATCAACCCATAAGTGAGGGAAAATGTTAAAATTTGTACTACATCGTATAAAAAGAAGATCTCTAGTTGATTTCTAAGTTAAGAGTTTTATCTTACTATATAAGATATTTTAGGTAAAAAAAACTATTAAACTCGTTAATTTATCGCTTAATAAATTAATACCCACCGGCTACTAAGGATATCTCACAAACTTCCCTTCATGCTCTGGATTGTGTTTTTCCTATACCCATGGTAAGTTGTATGAAAGTTACAACCATGTAACAAACATGAATGAATACCGTAAAAGATGTTATTAACGGATAAAATACCATACAAACAGTAAGAACAAAGAAATATATGACGAATACGAAATTAAGAAAAATGCATGAGGAATTCAATGCTTTTACAAGATGGGTAATAATCAAGTGTTTCTTCTGTTCGAACACACTTTTAATAAGTAGTATGAAAACTAACAGCACACATACAGATAAGATAATGTTCCACCAAGGAATCATGCAAAACCACTATACAAGAAGAAATAAAAAGTTTTTGAACCTTTTCCATTGTGTATTAATCAGTCAAGAGGAGTCAAAGAAGATATCAATAAGGCAGAATGAATTCTTGATTTGAAAGTTGTACCCGATGGGATGATGATGATTCGCCCGTGGGTTTGACCCTGATCATCGTGATTTCATACAAATCCACCTCATCTATACGAATCCCATACTACGGCTTGGAAAGTAGTAGGAACTGAATCCGCAGGTCTCTGAGCCTTGTAGGTGTTATAATACAGACAACCAGTGACTGCTCTCATGGTCGTCCTCTCAATACAGACATGTGTTGCGGAATTAAGGTTCGGTGAAGACTCCGCCGCTGCCTCCTTTAACGGATCAGGGGTGGGGCTGCCGGAAGGGACATGTGTTGCGGAATCCATATAAACCGATGCGAAAACCCTAGAATTCTTGGGGTAGGGACACAAACGTAGTTCTAGGTTAAAACGAGAACCTTATATATATTTCACAAGGAAAGAGTTTGCATGGTATTACTCTAAACTATATGAAAATTAAAATCTACCCCGTATTTAAAAAGAAACTGTATGAACTACCCTCCTTTTCTAATTTTTCTTAATTGCAAACAATTTCTGATACACTAAGTAGAGCAAGAGCCACAACCTTCTCCATCTGCATGCACAAATTAAGACTTTAGTTTAAATTGGCTATACATACATATATATATATATATATATATATATTATAAAACAAATTAAGAGCTTATTATGTGAATTTGTTAGTCAATCCATGATTTTAAAAGTACAAAAAACAACTCAACTATTCTTAGACTCCGATTCAACAATAACATATGCTCTCTGTAACTTCCATCTCGTATAATGTTACTAACATTTTTCTTTGCTCTTTAGAATACAAACCTTGAGGCCTCCACCCTATCACAACTACGGTAAATGTATCATTTTATTGCCTTAAATTTCCATTCAAAATAGCCATTAAAGCTATATCTATAATTATTTGCAATCCAATTAGAACTTATCTTTATATTATTCACTTCTTGAGTGTAATTAAATTCCTTACGCCAAAATAGATTATATAGAGATATCAGAACAGATCGCACAACAAAGCTCATAAGGGCCTATGGGCTATTCGTGTCGTACCAACCTGTGCTTATGTTGGCCCATTTTTTCAAGAAGTTGCTCAAGCCCATGCTTGTGTTGGCCTATTTCTTTGTCCCGTGTCGTGCCGTGCTTGTTTGGCGGGCTAAAAATGGGCTCAAAATAGGCTCAGTTTACGAGCCTTTTTTTTAAAATACTAAATTTGTGAATTTAAATTAGAAATAGTAAAACTCTAAAATAATTATCGAGCAAAATAGATTACATCGTATATTAAAGTGTAATAAGATGGTTTTGAAAAGAAGAAATAAAAAACCTCCCGGAGAAAAAAATAAAATCTACAACGAAACCCGTAAAATTAAGAATATATATTATAAATTAAATTATAAGTCTATAATCTAATAATCTATAGACTATTAGAAATAATAAACCTTCGTACCTTGGCAGGCTGGCGGACCATGGTTAGACGGGCTGACACTCCGGGCACAAATGGTTGGTTGTATTGTATTGACCTGTTGTATCCCATCATTTGTCCGGGAATAGCCCACGACTTACTGGCCATGCCGTGCTCATAGAGCGGCCGTGGGCTGGCCTGTCAAACCCGTTTTATTTTAACGCCTCTATATGAATATGTTATCATTTTTCCTCTTATTTTAATTTTTTTTTTTTGTTTGTTTGTTTGTTTTTCTTTTCACTCAGGCAATCCTCTTGGAGAAACTACCCAATATAATTAAAATAAATTATCTTCCTCTCTCTTGCAAAATTGTACTAAAGTTTCTTGATATTTATTGTGTCTCGTGAATGCAATGTTAACTTAATCTTGATTAAGTCATACCAATGTTTCCCACTATAATCGGTTGAACTGATCTATATTCTCGCATTTGAAATATTAATGTCAATATCATACGAGTCATTGATATCTTTCTCATCAGCATTCTCATCAGATAAGTGAGAATCATATGTTTCGTTAGAAAGATTTGAATGTCAAGAATTATGTTTTGATTAGGTAAATATAGGTCAGTTCAACCTTTAGTCAGAATGGTATGTCTAATATCTAATCTAGAATTCAAGCAGGAGGAAGCGCAAGAGCTCAAAGAAGGCAAATATTATATTGAAAGAAAGGACGACATGTCGTTACTTATTACACGGCATCTCGGATCGTACTAACAGACGTCCTTTTTTTTTATTTTTTTTTGGGCAAAGCAATCTACTTTGGGTAATCGGCAAGACAATCACTCGTGTTCTCTAAATTGCATCTCTCTTTCGCTTGATTGTCAGGTTTTCTCTCTGCAGAAAAAAGGTATGCAAATTAGGCACAATGTTATTGTTACGATTTCCGCCATTTTGGTTCTGTTTGGTTGCCGAGAAAATGAAGGAAACAGACAATATGAAAAATTAATGGCTTTTTTAGGGTCCCTGATTCATCATTGTTTGATTCCAACAGCTAAATTAGAACCCCATTTGAACTAAAGTTACTTTACCAGGTTTCTCTTACAATTGGTCGCTTTATTCCTGCCAATTTCAAGCTTTATTTGTTCAATTTGAACATTTCCTCTTTTCTCCTGACCCCTCTACAATCAAACGAAGTAATGAGGATCATTTATAGTTTTTTAAAAAAAAATAATAATTAAAATGACCTTTTCTTGTATATATATGATTGGTGGGTTGGTCATAATTTTAGAAATTTATTCCTCTATTGATTTTTTGGTTTACCTCATGTGTAATTAGAGTGAACGGAAAAAAAGAACTTTGAGGTGATGTTTGTCGAAAAATAATAACCATGTCACAAAAAAAAAAGTATTGGTATTGATGGTTATTCGGTTATATAGGTAGCTGATCTTGATGGCAACTTGTGACAGGGGTTGCTTTAAAAATTATTGCTAGGTTTCATTTGGAACATTGACAGCTGAAGATGTATAACCAGAAGAAATATTAGAGGATTGATTTAGAATGGCTAATCTAGAATCAGGGGAAAGTGATTCCCTGATTGATTTAGAAAGCGGTGAAGCAGAGAGCATGACTGCCGAAAATACAGGTGAAGATGATGAAACTAAAGACTTGAACTCAAGCAATAAGTTCTCAAAGAAAATGTTGGGTAGATTGAGGAGTGGAAACTTGGGTTTAGTTCGACCGTCAAGGATTGATGATTTTGAGGGGTTACATTTGGGCAAGAGTTTGTTAAACCTGGGTGAGACTTTGGACATATTTGCTAGCCAGGAGGGAGAGAAGGCGAGTGGAAGTTTCGAGAAAAGAATGAGTAAAGAGAAGAGGAAGAAGACGAGTTCTAAGAAGCCACCTAAACCTCCCAGGCCACCTAGAGGTCCGTCATTGGATGAGGCGGATATGAAGTTAGTTAGAGAAAATCTCGAGCTATCACGATTGAGACGAGCACGAAGAGAACATATTAAGGCGGTAAAGAAAATGAGAACCGATAAAGCTTCGTCATCAAATAATGCTAACTTATTTGCCATAGTCATCACCATTCTGTTCTTTGTGATAATATTCCAAGGTAAGTTTATCTCTGCTTATTGAGATTTCTAGTTTGGAATTTGAATCACTAAGTCTAATGAATTCCTTTGAAATATATCTCATCTATGATCTTGTTGCTCGCTCGGTAGTCAACTGATCTCTGTGTTAAATGCCCCATTTCTTTGATAATCCCTGTCTGTAATGAGCCAATTTGACAAGTTCGATCCACAGTTGTCACGGATAAGAGTCCATGTGAACACCACTTTTGTGAATTTCAGTTCATTTTGAATGTGTTCAATTTTTTACTATCATTATCATAGTGAATGATGAAGTGTATAAGGTACTCGAATCATAAGATATGCTTTGGCCAAATGATTTCCATTCGACCCTTCTTTATTTATTTATTTATTTTTTGCTTTCCTTATATCTATATATCTATCATTTCCTTTCAATTGTGTAGAGGGATAATTTGTTCATATTTTCAGGTATCTTGGGTTCTCATGTATGACTTCCATCAGCGATCTTAACAGTGCACCAATGTTTTCATTTTTCGGAATTAATCGAACAAGAAAGAATAAAAAGATCAGACACCAAGCCAACGCCAGTTCACGAGTCTATCGCTCAATCAGCATTCAAACGAGGGAGAAAATCCCTACTAGGTAATTGAATGCAGAGTTTTTTCTTGTTATCGTGAAGCAGTTCGATCAATATATGTGATTTGAGAGTCATATATGCAACAACTCACCTTCAAGCGAAACCAATTTGGACCCTCCCAAGTGTTTTCTCATTCACCTTCGGTTTTCAAACTTTACTGTTGTGTAGAACAGGAATGTTATGTCTGATTTTTGAACTGGAAAAGATCTTGACTCTGACCTAGGATTTAACATAGAGCTAGGTGCATTTACACGGTTTAAATGTAACCAAACCTTGACGCAGCTTCAAGTAGGTCCTGTTGGAAGCCATCTTTTTTCTATGTTATCATTTTGAGTTCGATTCTATGTTATCATTAAAAGTCAAAACAGATATTAGGATGTACATATTACTTTTGTTTCTGATTATGAATTCCCTTGTAATTAGAGACTGTATTTAGAAACCAATAAAAGATAACAGTATGAATTCATTGCCAATCAATTCTTAGAAAAGAGCAAAATCAACAAAAAAAATTATTGCAGGGAAAAACATGAATGCAAATTTTCATCAAGGTATGGATTTAAGGGCACAAGTAAAAACACAATGCTAATCTAAACAAGTGTGTTGGGTTTATTAGAACAAAATCACTAAATCTGATTTAAATGAGGATTAGAACACTAATCAGGATTTCCAACAGTCATAGCTTTGGATCAAACATCTTGTGCTACTCTCTCAAACTGAAGAAACAATCCAAAAAACACTAATCAGGACTTCACAGGTTCAGCTTTAGGCCTCCATAGTCCGAGCCTATACTTGTGAGTATATTTCAGAATCAGCTTCCTCTAACAAGAAAAACAAATCATTTATTTGTTAGAACCCATAACAAAATGAAAAACTAAAAGAGTAAAACTTTAGGTGAACTTATTAAAGCTTACACCTCTTATCAAATCAAGAGAACACATGAAACGGATTAAAGAACACCATCGGCAATCGGCATAATAAAGGGATCAACGGAAACAAATTACTTGGGTTCACGATTCACCTATCTAAATTACAGAGCTCGTTGCAAAACAATTAACTCCATTTATGTTTACGTAACTGTCGAGATCAGTATGTAAGTGGTTGTATGTGTAAATGAGGGTCTAAAGTTGGAAATAATTACATGTTTGCAAGGAACTCCAAGTTTCTTCAGTTTAAGTGTTCGAGTAACAAGCAGCTTCTGGAAGTCGCCTATCTCCGATTCGAGCTTAGCCACATGCGTCTCCACCCCTTTTCCTATTCCGCTCAAGAATTCCGGAATACCAACCTTCACTGAAAAAATTACACCCAACTACACATCTTAGATCCAAACTTCATGTAAATTAATTAATATCTGAAAGATGTATTTTTTTGTTCCTAAAGGGAATCATTATACAAAGTAAGAAAGACATCTTTTATTTGGGACCAAATGGCCTATAACAATGTAGCTTCTTATTACTGGAAAATGAATAACAGAGAAGTTATTCAGCTTAATTGAGGTAAGTTTTCATGGAACCGAAACTTTTCTTTCCCCCTTTTCTATCTCATTTTCTTCAATTCAAGTAGGTTTTTCTACAGCTAAGGACACAAGATGAGAGAACTTTTCCCATTCCAGAAAAACCCAGATGCTACGTTAAATCACAAAATCATAATTTTCAGTTGTCCACTATTCTTACCGTTAAGTTTCTCAGCAAGTACCGACGGCACAAGCTCACACCACAAACTATCAAAAACCCAGAAACTCAATCCATACTTGTCCTCTCTGGAACCAAAAAAGGAACAAAAAATCATTTTACAACAGAAGGAAAATGAAACTTTTACCTAAGTATTGGGATGATTGGGAGAAGAATCTAGGGAACGCGAGTGATGAAGATGGTTGGGAAATTGTTCTCGCGTTGATGACTAATTGCCTCCACGCCATTCTTCAACCTCTGAATCGAGTACGAGGACACTTGAATCACTCGTTCGCTGCTTCTCTAGAGAACATAATTATTTGCGAACTTATGGTCCATGGCCCAAGTATCCATAAGACCCTATGGATCCCCGTGGGCCTGAGGCCCAATATTGTAATCCGTATGGTTTTAAAGGCCCTGATTGTTGGACTAGGTCAACTGGATTGGCTCCCTTTCCTAGCAAGTAAAGATTTGCTTCAATAAAAGTACGAACCTCTCATGTCACTTTCATCAATCTTCTCCTAAGCTGGTCTCACTTGCGATACGTTCCATAAACTGAGCCTCGCTTTAATTGCACCCCTTTTTGCTCGTCACACTACTTTAACAAACAGAATTGAATAACAGACTAATGAATAACAGACGCGCTCCGCCATGATACGGTCACCGGAGACCGTGATCCCATGGAGAACCTCTCTCGTTCTCGGACTGTCTCTGCTCTGGAGGTTTCAGAAACTCTCTCCACCCCACTGGTCTTTAACTAAGAACTTGACGGGCTTAAATAATGGCGCTGGAGGTGCTATTCTAGAGGATCTTTCCGGCGAATCTGGTCAGGGTTCGACGGTTGCTGGCAACCAGTTCTCATCCACTTCTTCTGAGACACTGCGTGATCCCATGGAGATGGTTACAAATGGCAGCATGTCACAGTCTTTTCCCATGAACGAAAAATCTGGAGCAAGTGAAGGGAAGCAACTGAAGAGGAAGAGACTCTTGAAGGGAAAGGCTGAACTTAATACTACGAAGAGGAGAAGATTGACGATCGATAAGAAAGCAAGTGAGCTCGGTACGTTGTGCGTGAGTGTTTTTATGGTGATTTTGGAACCTAATGGAGAGATCCAGTGTTGGCCTAAAGATGATACCTTAAAAGTCAGAGAAACTTGTATGGCGCTTCGCCATAAACGTCGAAATAAGAAAGAGATCGTCAGTGATGATTCCGCCCCCAGCATAGTGGAGCAGCCACTGTCCACTTTGCCGGATTTGTTAAGAACCGTTGATGATCGGAAACAGCAGCCAAACGAGAAGAGTGGACAGTTTGTTAGACAAGAAGAAGAACAGTTACTCCAGATCACTAATGATGGTAGCACTAGTGATGATTCTGATGAAACTACTGATAATCTATTTGATGGTCTGAACGACAAGAGTGGACAACAGTTCGTTAGACAAGAAGAGCAATTACTCCAAATCACTAATGATGCTAGTACCAGTAATGATCACGATGAGTTTGATCATCTATGTGATGATCTTGAGCCTCTGACCATTGTTGCGGATAATGTTACTTCCACTTCCGGAACGGGTGATTATGAGCACTTGGTTTGGATTAATACTGCTGCTGATCACCTCAAAGATGATGATAGTTTACTTCAATTTATTGATTTTTCCACTTGAAGACATAATCTTGCACTTGCATATTTTGAAATAGTTCCCAAGGGGTTTGGTCCACCAAGAGATCTCGAGTTCTAAAACCAGAAAGATCATTACTTGGGTCTTGCCCTGCAAAAAAAAAAAAAAATCATCAGTCCTAGTCAGATTTGCCTTTTACTTTACTAGTGTTAAAATAATCTATAATAGAAATAAAATAGGAAGTTGACTTATATTATAGATTATTCTGGCCGTTATTTTCCCAATTTAGTATTTCTTATATTAATGTTGTCGATTTATGATGTTTTTATAACTGCTACTTTTCTGTTTTTTCTTGCATGACTAGGAATTTGTTGTGAACACTTACTACTTACCAGCTGCAAAGTAGTCGATATTGAAATATGTACCCAAATGTGTCCTTACAATTCAATTACCCTGTGATTCAAGCCTAAAAAACTAGTGCATTTTCTGAGATAGGATAAGGATTTGTTGAATTCATGACAAAAGATAGGCAAGTTTTTCGGAGTAGAATATGCAACATAACAAGTTTATGTATATGTATATCATGAGCTCGTTGGCCCCCCAAAGCCTTTTAAAAACAACATATATCTGAAAATTTACCTTCAAGAATCTATAAGAACGTGCTGAAGCAAATTCCGAGCATCGTACAGCCACGCATTGGCCTCCTCATTTAAGGCATCAAGGATCCTTACTTCTTTGATCTCTTCCTGCCATTTCTACACCCGTTCCTTGTATATCCTGTGGAAAGTAGGGAAAAATCCAATTAAAACTGAAAATTTTGAAGATTCTTGTCATAAAAGAAGTTTTACATGAATTTCTGACACTCACATAATCAGCCGTTCTTCGAATTCATTACTCAGATCCTTAAAGGCAGTTTTTCCAGATTCTAGCAGTTCAGACACCTAAATGAGAATACATGAGGAAGTTTCAGAGCAGAGGAAAACATATAAATTCAAATTGACAGCCACAAACAATACTCAATCAATCATGTAATGATAAGCAAACCACTGAAATACCTAATTTCTGACCTGATTAATTGAACATAGATACCTGCTGGGAGAAGCGCTCAATCTTTTCAAGTAAGCAACTGATGCTGAATTCCATCTCCTCCGATATTGCAACGTTTGTCTCACACTGTTCTTTCTCAATTATCTCAGACGCAGATCCATCTCCTTCCCTGATCTCTTCGGCCTGTTAGATCTTCTGGTTAGAGTTCATCTTTAAACGATAAACTCTTTCACAAAAAGATCAAGAAGAGGAAGAAGCAGAGGCAGGAGAAAGACATACAGCGAGTTTCATGCGTTTCCTAACAACTTCAGTCGCTTCCCTTTCCATTTCAATGAGTTTGAAGGTTGCAACAGAGCAATAGATACAGGATCCTCAATACCTTTCAAAAACTAACATAGTGACCTTCAAAAGATCATGCAATCAGCCACAACAACGTGAAAGCAGTGAAAAAGAAACGATCTATTGATTCAACGAGGAATATAATCGCCACCAAAAATTAAAAGACCGACTGTTTGAAACGTCAATTGAGATTATGAAGCAATCGTCGAGAGCAAATCAAGTAAAGTCGATGAGATCGCTCTTGAACAGCGAGTGAAAAACATTCAATTTCATATTTTGCTTACCTAAAGTTCCTCCGATCTGAACTGCCTTACTCTTCTTCTCCGATCTGTTCTTCTAGCTTCTTATGCAAATCTTGCTCTCAGTCTCTAGCGGAATTCATTTGAATTTCTCAACCCCTTATAACAGAAAGAAGCGCGCGAATTTGAAACCGAATTTCAGAATAAGAAGAAAGGCCTCTAAATACAGCAGGCTTCTTCAAAAGCCCAAAACTCTTCCATTCAGCCTCGTAACGGCCCATTTAAAATACTATAAAATATATACTATTTAGACCATTAGGCCCAAGCACTAAAAACAAATAATTTTTTTAAGACTTCTTTTGATCCAGAGCAATTAATCAATTATTACCCAACAAAAAGCAGAAAGCAAAAAGCAAAAAGAACAAAAAAAATAAAAAAAATCAACTTTATAGCGAACAGAATTATGGCCCAAAGGCCCAAAAGTATGAAATAAAGAAAAAGACAGACCAAAAAGGCTATGCATCAAGAAAACTCCTGTGTGCACTAAAAAGCTACTATAGTGTGAATAATACATAACAGTACAGTAAGTAGCCGATTGATTACCTTAAGACAAAACAAATCCATCGCACCCCTACATTAAATAAGTACAAATAAAATGAAAAATGGGAAAAATATCGATCGCACGGTGTCACGTGCTAGCCAGCTACTTTCTACGTCACGTGCCTGCAGATTTTTCAACAAGTAAACAGCATCGGCATCTCCGTCGTTCACGAGTCACCGGTAAAGTTTTACTCCGGGGGAATCCAAGCGTCGGAGATGATTCATCCAGCGTAAGGTGACGATGTGGAGAAGTTTGGGATCAGAGAGTACAACCACAGAAGACAAAGAAGAAGCAGAGCATGGAGACCAGAGCAACTGACTCACACGCAGTGATGAGAGACCAGACGACGTCGTCTACGATCGAGAGGTTTAGGTAGTCACCAGGCCACCGGAGAAAACTCTGAGGGATCCATCTCGACGGGAAAAGCGACGTCACAAGGTCCGTCCACCGGAAAATCAACGATCGGAGTGAAAATTCGAAGCCCGGCCACCTGAATGCTGACGCGGACCATCTCCCCGCCATTCTCTCTCTCTCTCGTGGAGAATCTATTGTAACTTTCTTCCGAACTCTAGTGCATGAAAAGGCGGGGATTTATACCGCGCCTTGCGGTTGGGATAGGGACCAACTAGGCAATTTAATTACTCAGAGTCATCGGCTGCATCCGAGTACATCGTAGGACGGTTGCTCCTTGCTTTTGATAGTCAAAGTTTGACTCACGATTGAAAATGGATGAAGGGTGATGCCTGGTGGGGACATGAATCATGATGCTTGTGGCAATCATTTATTTCACATTTGTAAGGGATCCGTTCATCAGATGCTGAAATGAGCAGTGAATTCGGTATGGCCGAGGAAAATCCTGACCGCTCAGACAATAAGAAGTCAAGATCTGGAGAATGTAGGGTTGCTATCGAGATTTAATGCTTTGGCACGTGCAGCATGTGTATGTAATGGGGAAAGTTGAGGACTAAGGAGGACCATTTACTTTTCCTCCATGGTTCTTAACTTTTTGTAATGAATGGGCAATTGCATTCTAATTTATGCATTTTCGTCCGTCTATTTCTTTACTTTGATTGTGACTCTTATTAAATATAAATATATATATTTAAGTAATAATAAAATAATAATATAAGAAATTAATCTCATTTTATTATTATTTTAAATTAAATAAAAATTTTATTTTATTCTCACTAAAAAATTGAATATATAAATTATATAAATTTTATTTAATACGAGATTTGTGACGTATATGGTCGTACTAAATTCCCTTTCAAAAAACATGTAGATTATATTATATTTACGGTATTGATGAATTTTAATTATATATATTAATTTCTCACATATATATATATATATAATTAAAACGACCAGTCGTTTCACAAGCCAGCGTAAGGGCCCCCCTCTTCTAACTTCGACCCGTCGTCCACACCCATTTCTTATTCCCTGTGGGGGCCCCCCTCTTTTCCCATTTCATCGAACAGTTTAAACAAAGCTCCATACCAAGAGAGCTTCTTGACAAGCGATAATGTCTCTAAGACCTGGTACACGGACGGAGGTTCGCAAGAAGTCGTACAAGACTGGAGTCGACGCCGATGAGGCCAGGAGGCGGAGAGAGGACAATCTGGTCGAGATCAGGAAGAACAAGCGAGAGGAGAACTTGCTCAAGAAGAGGAGAGAGGGTCTTCCTCTACAGTCTCTTCAATTACTAGATGCTGCTCAGGATGCCGCGGCTCGGGAGAAAAAGGTACTTGATGAGATTGTTTTCTGGGTAGGATTGGGAGTTGGGATTTCTGTTTCCCTGTTTGGTTGCTGAGAAAATGGAGGAAGATGCTCGGGGTTGGGAATACGACTCTTGGGGTCATTTTTCTTTTGTTTCTTCTGGGTTTGGAATGCTGGGATTTCATGAATTTAGATTTAACTTAATTATATGCAGTTTTTTTTGTATCTATATATTTATTTTTGTTAGAGATTTAGTCAGTGAATGGATTCGTACCTGATAACTCTTGTTATTGCTTTCACTTGGGTTTTCTGATTGTCATTTCTTTTGATTTCTGGTTTGTGCTGTTGCACACACAGTTGGAGAGTATCCCTACAATGGTACAAGGAATATGGTCTACTGATCCCACTTCCCAGCTGGAAGCGACGACTCAGTTTAGAAAGCTTTTATCTATCGGTATGAGAATAGTCCCTTTGTCACTTGTGTTTGATTCCCACACTTGTACAATATATGTTTGCTTATAAGCTTTCATTTTTATTCATAGAACGCAGCCCTCCAATTGATGAGGTAATTAAAGCTGGTGTAGTTTCTCGGTTTGTAGAGTTTCTCACAAGGGTTGAACTTCCCCATTTGCAAGTAGGGACAGCTTGACCTTATGTTTACTTTTTCAAGTGAAATATCTTCATGAGTATATCAATCTAATATTGGAGAATCTGGCTTTTATTATGCACACAGTTTGAAGCTGCCTGGGCTTTGACTAATGTTGCATCAGGAACATCAGAACATACACGAGTTGTCATAGAACAAGGTGCTGTTCCTATGTTTGTGCAACTTCTCAACTCAAGCTGCGATGATGTCAGGGAGCAGGTTGATTCTTAACCCTTCTCTTATGTATGGTCTTTATCAGCTAAATAATGAAGATCTTTAATATTACAAAGAGTAGTTCCTGCCTTATTGAAATTTGCAGAGTTTTTCCGCTTAGTGGTCAGGCATTTGAATCATTTAGCTCTAGCTATCAGTGTGAAAATCTTTTTGCTTCATTGCTCCTATGGATCGTTGCCATATTTTTGGTTAAAACTATTAGTTACAGAATCCTAAAACAAAACAGAGAAATGATTGTTTCATTGACATATCTACTCAGATTGTAAATGAGGCTTTTAATGAATTTTTCATATTGCTTCTGTGGGTAATTTACCATTTTGATTATTTTTAGTTCTAAGAGTTTCAGAATTCTTCTCTCACTAACTCTGTGATTTTGCAGGCGCTATCCAAATTTATAATATCTGAATGGAAAATTTCATCTAGTTTAGGTACCAAATAAACATTCATGATCTGAAACAATAGGGTTCATTTATCTCTCTCTTTATCGTGAACAGGCAGTTTGGGCGTTGGGTAATGTTGCTGGCGACTCCCCTAGTTGTAGGGATCTTGTTCTGGGTCATGGTGCTCTCATTCCTCTGCTTGCTCAATTAAACGAACGCTCAAAACTCTCCATGTTGAGAAATGCAACATGGACCCTATCTAATTTCTGTCGAGGGAAGCCAGCTACGCCATTTGACCTTGTACGGACATATATAGAGTTATAATTTTTAGACATAAGAAGAGCCTTTTATTTCAATTGTTGTATTTTCCCATCTTCATTTAGTTATAATTTATTTTCTTAATCTTTCAGGTGAAACCTGCTTTACCTGTTCTCCAACAACTGATTCACTTGGATGAGGAAGAAGTGCTAACAGATGCTTGTTGGGCCCTCTCTTATCTTTCAGATGGCCCGAATGATAAAATTCAAGCAGTTATTGAAACTGGAGTTTGTCCACGACTTGTTGCTCTTTTGCTGTAAGTTCGACCTTCTACAATTCTTGGATAGTAGCATATAACTGAGTTTCTGTAATTTTTCAAGCAAATTTACCAAGTGCATCTGACCATGTGCAATTTAAAAAGGAAGATTTGCATGCAACTTAAAAACAAAGATTTGCATCATGCATAATGTTTGTGCTTAAGCTCTTTTTTCATACTCTTATAATTTCTTACTGACTTCAATTAGTTTTTGCAAGTCATCCATCACCCACAGTTCTGATACCAGCTCTTCGGACAGTGGGTAACATTGTTACTGGTGATGATAGTCAGACTCAGGTACTGACTTTATGGTAGTTTCTTTTCTAATTTTTACTGGCTGTGAGATCATTATTTCATAAATGCAGAACTCGTACTTTCGTCTTCTCTTGCTGACACTTTCCTATTTAATTTGTTATGGGCATGACCATTAGATTCATTTGTTATATTGTGTATGCATTTGATGTAAACTTTGTATGATTTTGTTGTAAATGCCATTTTATATAACTTTATATTCATATTTCTCTCATAACCGGAAATTAAATTTTGTATTTTAATCACTTTTCATTGGAAAGTGCATAACACCATGAATTTTCCAGTTTATGATCGACCAGCAAGTACTGCCTTGTCTCTTTCAACTTCTTACTCAAAATCACAAAAAGAGTATTAAGAAAGAAGCTTGTTGGACAATTTCCAATATCACAGCTGGAAATAGAGCTCAAATACAGGTATGAAGCGTCCACCCTAGTCTTGAATTGACATTCTTCTAGGTGCTTGATGATATGAATTTATGCATCATATAAAGTAGACAATGTATTTTATTTTTAACTGCATAAATGATGCATTTGATCAAACTTCTGGGAATTAAATGATTATATAAAATTGCTCTATTATCTTATGTTAGATCATTGTAAACTGTTTTCAATAATATTCCCGTCTTAATTCCGAAGATGCATGAAATGGAACAGTTATAAAAGCATAAAAAAAAATATAGAATGGAAGACCTCAAAATGAAAAGATCGTTGGAGAGTGTTACTAGACTCCTTTCTCATATTAAGCATGTTAGAAATCCTTATTTACAGGCTGTTATTGAGGCCAACATCATCCCTCCTCTTGTGAACATTCTCCAAACTGCAGAGTTTGATGTCAAGAAGGAGGCTGCATGGGCTATTTCAAATGCCACTTCTGGAGGATCTCACGAGCAAATACAGTATGCTATATACCCGTCTCCTTTCTATTTCAAGACATTCAGGAAAGCTGTCTATTTACTTGTGTTCTTAACCGTTTCTTCATGCAGATTTCTGGTCAGCCAAGGTTGCATCAAGCCGTTATGTGATCTTTTAGTCACTCCTGATGCAAGAATCGTGACAGTTTGCCTTGAAGGGATTGAGAATATCCTTAAGGTTGGAGAGGCTGACAAGGAAATGGGACTAAATGATGGAATTAATAGCTATGCTCAAATGATAGATGATTGTGAGGGACTAGATAAGATTGAAACTTTGCAGACCCATGACAACCATGAGATTTACGAGAAGGCTGTGAAGATCTTGGAGAGATATTGGGGTGAAGAAGAAGCAGAAGAGGAGGAGGGACAGAATGTCCTTAACAATGGTGATGTGAATCAACAAGGTTTTGCCTTTGGAACAAACGAACCAAGTGTTCCTGCAGGTGGGTTCAAGTTTGGGTGAAGATGGAGACCGGTTTGGGATTCTGGGTTGTTATTAGATTTGTAGGTTTTTTAACAGTTGGATTTATAGTATCATTTGCAATTTCTCCTCCATTGTCGAGGTCTGGATTCTAATTTGCGGCATGCAGGCTATTTTTACTTGCCGGTTCTGTTTTGTTATCATTGTCATGACTTGAAATTTTTACAGGAGTTCATAGTGACTAGTATTTTTCTATAGGAAAGAAAATCGATGAAGGCCTGGTTTCATTTCTACAATGTTGCTTATACAGAATAGCTCTTGATCATCTTGTTATTTTATGTATTTGTTGATCTCTGTTTCTTTCTTCAAATCTATTCATGTAATCCGTCTACAATAGTAGTCGGATTCTGACATGATATAATGTAAGATTGAGTTCAAATTCTGTCTGTTTCTACGAAGAAAACAAAAAAGATTTCAACTTCTGTGAGTTCAAATTGATGTCTAGTAAAAAGTGGTCAAAACTAGGATTGAGCAGAAATACCGCCCCGATCCAAACCACTTCAAGACGGTCTCTTCCAGTCGGGGTTCCGATTAAAATCTATAACAGGATGTAATTTTTGATCGGGATTGGGGCCTCGACTGAAACCCTAACCTCTATTTAAGATTAACTTAAATGAGAAAAATAAAAAATAAAAAATATATCGGTTCCAACTGAAACAAAAAGAAAACGGTTTAATCAAATAAAAATTTGTCCAGGATACAATGAATTTCCTAATTGGAAGGCTATGATCGCCATTCTATCAGGCGATTGTTCTTCTACCTCTATATTCTTCCCGTTGCTTTTTTTTTTTTTCAACATTCCGTGAGGGAGGGTTTACTTGTTTCTGATCAAATTAGTAGTGGGTATGTATCGAATCTAGTCTAACAACTATTTTCTTACTTAGTTTTGTTATTGGTGGATTGAAACGTCTCAAAGAGAAGATTTTTTACTAAAAATTTATTCACACGATAGGGAAGTAGCTGCTGTAATTTATAGGGTTCTTATATTTGTCTCTCTTCATTTTATAAGTGTTCTAAAATGCAGTGTCTTTGGGCTTCGATTAGCATTTGTTGGTGAATTTTATTTGCTATGCGATTGAAAATTGAAAAATGTAAATGGAGAATGAAGAAGCAGAACAACCTTTTTTTATTGGACTTTCCAGTTTTCTGTACAGAGTTTTGACTGAGTTTTAGTCTGATTTGTGATCTCAGTGATATATCATGCATCTAACCTTTTGAACTCAAACTGTGTCATTGTCTCCTCAGCTATGTTGATGTTCTTCTAACTGATTTTTGTCCCTTGTTATGATATTATGTAGGAATTTTCTCTTTTTTTAATTATCGCTCCGACTATTATTATTGAATTTCCAGGCCATTTTCTCTCTTTATCTTTTGGGTTTGATGCACTCGTATAGTCAAGCGGGTCCCATTTTGTCTTCTTTATAGTTACTGAAAGAAGGGGAGGTCACTCCTGGCATAACTGCCGAGGAATACATTGTGAGAAAAAAGTTGCTGGAGCTTCTTCCAGAGAAGAGTTTGGCCATTATTGCAGCTGCTCCTGTGAAGATGATGACTGATGTGGTTCCCTACACTTTTCGACAAGATGCTGATTATTCCTACATCACAGGTTGCCACCAACCTGGTGGTGTGGCCGTTTTAGGTCATGAATTTGGGTTATGCATGTTTTTGCCAGTACCAACATCTCATGTATGTCTGCTCATTAAAAATTATAGTATCCTAAGTTTTCCTTCCTTACACATTATCACTTCTGGACTCAATTCTAACAGTTAGTTTCAAATTGTTGCAATTAAAGTTGTGTTAATGACAAGAAGATTGTATCGTATCTTCTCCGTGTCTCTAGACATTTTTAGCAAAGTCTGTACAGAATCTGCAAATTTTGGTTAGATAGAACAGCTACATTGTTTTATGCGGACAAGTAATATACATCTTCTTTTTCTCCTATAAAGCTGTAAAATGATGTGGCACGGAAGGTAATTTTCACTTTTTTCCTTTGTTCAGGATGTTATTTGGCAAGGACTGGTTGCAGGAGTTGATGTAGCATTAGAAGCATTCAAGGCTGAGAAAGCTTATCCCATGAGCAAATTACGTCAGGTCAGTAAAATGCTAGGTGGTTCAAAAAATTTAAAAAATTGCGTCAATGTAGATATAGACGAGTAATTTTAAGGAAATCTCCTACTGTGTATTGGCGCATTGTTCTTAGAAAACCTTTGATAATTTTTTTTATAAATTTTTTATTTACCTTTTATTATTGACTTCAGATCCTTTCAAATATGATTTAAGGGATCCTCCAAGTTGTTCCACAACCTGCAGACAGCCATACCAGCTTATGCCAGTTTGGAAGCCTTTGAAAAAGCTGCTTACGAAAAGAATGTGAAAGATCTCTAACAATTCAAGTACGAGTTACGGCTAACAAAATCGCCAGCAGAGCTCAAGTTGATGAGAGATTCTGCATCAATTGCTTGCCTGGTATTTCTTGTGTAAGATTATAACTCCCTATTCAGATCCCTTTCTAGTACTAACAAAAAAGATGAGTTATTTCAATGTTATTGGATAATTATTCCTTCTAAAAAGGTTGGCATTTAGTTTGTCTCTTGCCTTTGTTTAGGCTCTTTTGCCGACAATGTTGCATTCAAGGACTTATCCTCATGAGAGTATGCTATCAGCAAAGGTGGAATATGAAAGCAAAATGAGAGGTGCTCAGTGAATGGCGTAAGCTTTTCCCTTGATATTTGGAAATTGAAGCTGAAACAGTCCATATTTAAAAGATAAATAAGGCTGCAATATAAATTTTCAACTAAACCTTCAATTGTGAAACTGCATGTCTTAACTTATGAAAGCTTTTTCCCAATGGTTTTCTTCTTTTATCCTCAAAACCAGATTCAACCCAGTGGTCAGCGGTGGGAAAAATAGTAGCGTGATACATTATTCTCGAAATGACCAGAGAGTAAGTGCAGTTTTTAATTGGAATATGCTAACATCATCATACAGAGGCAGGACGACAAAGTAATCAATTTGTGGTGTCATTATGTCCTTTGCAGATTAAAGAAGGGGATCTTGTTTTGATGGATGTTGGGTGTGAGTTGCATGGTTATGTCAGCGATCTTACTTGTACCTGGCCACCCTGTGGAAGCTTCTCTTCTGCTCAAGTATACATCATTTACACTGTTCTACATACCTTATTTTTCCCTATTTCAAGTGGCAGTTGCCTAACTAGTACTTCTTATAGCTTAACTGCATATATATCTCAGGAGGAGCTTTATGATCTTATACTACAAACGAATAAGGAATGTATAGACCTTTGCAAGCCTGGTGTGAGCAGTCAGTATATTCACAACTATTCGGTATGCTTGTTCTGTCTAATTTTCTCTGCCGCATCGGTTTTTTTTTTTTGGCCAATTATTCATTACCACCTTCGCGAAACCTCATCAATATTTCACCTCCTAAGAAATATTATAATGCTCGTCCGGTTGTGTGCTTTCGTAGGTTTTAATGCTGATGAAAGGTTTCAAGGAGATTGGAATCTTGAAAGGCAATGCATATCACCGGCTAAATCCTACTTCTCTATAGGTCTGTCTGTGCATCCTTAAACATAACTTTGATTTGGGACTTCTCCGTATGAGGCGTGAAATCGACCGGCGGCTTATAAATTTCATTTCATTTATCACCTCCCGGTCACTATCTTGGAATGGATGTCCATGATTGTTCCAGTATCTGTTATGACCGCATGTTGACGCCGGGTGTTGTATGTTTTCTCCCTGATTGAGTTAATTTTGCCGTCATTTTTGTCAGGATGAATAGATGATGATATTCAATCATAGCTATTTTATTTAGCAAGTTCTAGTGGGTTCATTGGCAGGTAATAACAATTGAACCCGGAGTTTACATCCCAGCTTCTTTTGATGGCCCGCAAAGGTAGTTGTCAAATTTTACTTCACCACGTATATATACTATTTCAGAATGTGTTGTTCCTCTAGGAATTTGTTCGATTCAAACTTATGGTGGCCCTGTTGTAAAATTTCAGTTTGACAAACTCTTAATGCAAATATATGCAAATTGCAATGCATGTATATCAGCATTGGAATAAGGATCGAGGGTGAGGTTCTTATCACCGAAACAGGTCACGAGGTACCAAAGACTGATATCTCAACTTCCTGTTATAGTTATTCAAATTGAAATTTTGAATTCAGTCTGGTTCATGTGATTAGCAGTTCATGAGAAAAGTTTACATATAGAATCATTGCCAAAAGAGATTAAACATATAGAATCATTGCTAAACCAACCTGTCTCATAACAATACAAGAGCTGCTTCATTCAGCTGACATTGGTGCCGATTCATTGACAAGTGAAAACATCACTGCTAGAGTTCTAGGTCGCTTTAAACAAACAACCCATCAGCTTATCTGAAAGAAAGAAGAAGACGGAGGCGGCCAAGCTGGAACTTGGTGAATGTCACTAGGCCATTTTTGAGCCACAGGGTGGTGGGCTTAGCATTTTTATCACATCATACGGAACTTCACCTTTGATTAGTCCCATTAATGTAATACATTCATGTTTAATTTAATTACATTTACATAGTATTTAAAACAATGAAAAATTTGGGGCCATGGTATTTGAATATTGTTTTTAGCCCAATGGGTTTTGTATATATAAATATAATTCTCTCTCTCCCATACATGTTCATAATGATTGCAAAAAAAAAATGATTATACATTTTTTGGGAAACAAGATTCAAAAATTGCCCCAACTCATACAACAATCACATGGCATTGTTTTAAGGGTAATTATGGCACACATGGTACAGTAGTTAAAGTGTCATGCTCCAATTGGGTGCTTTACTTCTTCATTTAACTCTTCAAATTGTACACCCATTAATAAGCACAACCCTCAATTTGCCATACCAATAAATCTCCAAAAGACTATCTTAATGGCACTTTGGAAAATTGGTAGATGAAAAGGGGCAATACTGAATGCACACAATTATATTAACCATACAGAAAAACTACATACAGAAAAACTTACCATCAGTCGAAATGCCTTTAGTTACAGAAGCCATAAGAGCCAAAGCTGATGAGCTTTACTATGGAGATGAAGTATGTCAAGAGAAAACAAAGTTTTTGCTTAAAGAAGCAGGCCTGCCCAATGGCCTGCTTCCATTGCAAGACATTGAGGAATGTGGTTATGTGAAAGAAACCGGGTTTGTATGGCTCAAGCAAAAGAAGAGTAGGATCCACAAGTTTGAAGGGACTGGAAAGTCGGTTTTTTATGCACCGGAAGTTACATCCTATGTTGAAAAAAACAAGATCACGAAGCTTACTGGGGTCAAGGCTAAGGAGCTCTTTGTTTGGGTCACAGTCAGCAAAATTTATGTTGATGACCTTCTGACCGGAAATATCACTTTCCACTCGACTACAGGGCTATCTAGGTCTTTTCCCGTTTCAGCTTTTGAATTCGAAGAGCTGGGAAAGAAAGTGCAGGAGAATAAAGATGTCAAGGAAGTTAAGGAAGTCTAACTATTAGGCCTGAATGGTTGTTCTTGCTTTAAATATTATGGAATTCAATAAATGGCAACTTTTTTTCGTCCCTGTTTCTATTGAATATACAAATGTCACAGCAACAGTTTCTATAAATAATGAGATATAAATCAGAAAAAATGTGAATCGTGTAAAAGGGGGGTGATTTTACATACAGATTTTACCAGGAGAAGTCATAGTTCAAGCTTTGGAAGCTCCCTTCAACTATAAACTCCCAACTGTTTCAAATGATCCAGTGCCCGACCCACGGTATGATTAGTCAGCTGACAAAACCCAACACATTTTTTTCATTATTTTTCAAGAGCTTGAATATTGCTCCCTTTTTAAGGAAAAAGGAAACTATAAATTTTATCACTTTATCCTATAACCTGGCTGTACAGAAATTGAAGTAATCATATAGATGGTGGGATCAGACGAGAATCTGAGACCTGGCAGCACCCCGGGAGCACTTCTTCCGGCCAGTCTTGCTAAGTGCACAGACACAGATCTCGAGAAGCTCATAGTCCTCTTCCCAGAATAACGAAGATGCCATCTCCAAATTCTCTAACAGCATTTTAGACGTCAAGTACCCAGCAATTGTCCATGTCTGGTAAAGTCTTGCTTGCTTTCCAATAAACTTTCCGGTTCGAGTGTCGTAATATTCAGGCCATCGATCATTTGACAGCCGCTTCTCAGCCACAGCAACTGCTTTCCGTGCCAATTCGATTCGGCCCATTTTGATGCATGCCAGAGTGAACTGCATAAAAGACATCATTAAATTCACTTACTAACAGAAGAAATTAGAATCCTTGTAACATTCAATCTACTACAGATTGACAGTATATCTCAATTTCTTAAGTTCAGTCTGCCTAAGCAGTTTCAGATTGGATTTAAATTGATATGAAGTGTTTATTTAAGAGTTCAGAAATTTAATAAAACAAATCCAAACAGAGATTTTAAAATGCTTAGGCAAACTGGGTCTTAATGGTGCTAGCAAATCAAAGCTTACCTGCCACAAGAGAGTAGGCCACGATCCACCGTTATGATATGACCAAGGGCTGAAAGAGTTGAACAGGTTGAACAAATACAAATAAATACCATAACAAACTGAACCATATGGTATATTTGAGCTTATCAAAATGTGTAGAAGAACTCACGTATTCTTCGGGTCACTGCCAGTGATTATACGCCACTCCTCATACTCCAAAGCAGGGTAACAAATCTTAATAGGCATATGCCCCACAATATCATCCCATTTGGATTCAACCAGATTTAATATCAATTCATTTTGTCTTGGCGTACCTAATGACGTGACGATTGACCAAAGATTTCCAAGTGTGAAAAACCTAAAATCCATATGAGCTGGTTGCAAATTTCCTATCAAATAACCGCTTTCTTCTGGGATCCAATCCATTAGCCAAGGAGGAATTTGCTCAGGATATATATTGAATTTGTTCGTAGCATCCATGGAGTACTCTTCTGTCTTATATCGATAGATTTCGTTGATCTTCCTCATGTCCACCCAATAATATTCTCTAATATGGAAGGACAATGCACTTAGTCTATTGTTAATGGCCCTCACCAAATTCTTGGATCCATCATTTACAGTGAGCATTTCACGGGAGCACCGTAAAGCTGAATAAAACAAGGCCTATAACATAAATATAATTAACCTTGTTAGTTCCAGGAGCTAAATAATTACTCATGTCACCTTAAGAGATATTTTTCTTCAGCAAATGAAATACATTGAACAGACCTGGATCTCAAGGGGATGACCATGAATACCCATTCGACGATCAATCATGCAGGAGCCATCAGTGACCAAGAGCGATGGAAACATATCGAATCCATCGGCCAAACACAGGTTAAGTATCATTTTTAATCCAGTTTGAACATCCACCCTTTCTTGTAGGGCATAGTCACCCGTGATTTTTCCGTAAGCCCTCAAGAGGATGATCCACCATAGGCCTGCCAGAGAAGTAAAGACAAAATCATAAATCAAATCCAATTGGTGCTATAGCCAAGGGCTTCTTAAAGAAGAAAAATCCCCTGCTCGACCATAAAAAAATATTGTAGCTTATTAGTACCAGAATATTATAAAGTGGAGATGCACAAACCAGAATCTACAGGTGCGACACGGCCAATCGCTGATTCACCGAAATCTGGATCTAGTACTTCTTCAAACTTATTTTCCTCAAGAGGAACAGTTCTCACTTTGAAACTTGCTGGCATCAAGCCCTGCCCTGGGCTGTAGCAATCCACCGTCTTCTCCCAACTCTAAGTTAAAAGAAGGGGGGGAAAAGACAGTTAGGAGAAGACTTTATAAGTATTTAGCATTAATTTTTTTTTTGGCCAAATTTAGCATTCATTGACACAGCCAAAATATATTAGTAGATAAGTTACGACCTCTTGAAACATAAATTGACTCTAAACCATATTCATGTACAAATTAATTGAATGTCATGTAGTAAACTTTTATGTTAAATTAGCATCTAAAGAGAAAAACAGGATATATCACAATTGATTTACCTGCAATTGCAAGGTATGGAGGAGAAAGTTCCGGACAATCTCACCCTCGCCCTTAAGCAAGAATGCAAGGGCTGAAGGGATGAAATCTCGTATAAAGACCTGATCATAATTCAACAGCTGCTTATCACCCGGATCATTTGCAGCCATAGTACCAACTGGACTCCCACAATACGACACAACCGCTTCACGCAATAACCTCCATGCCTCTTTCTCAACATCTGACTCCTCCCTTCTTGGCCAAATAGCCTCGAGTTTATGTAAACCCTCCTGGTTCTCTAAATTTACATTTTCAGCACCAACTTCTTGTCTAGACTCTTCGTCCTCTACAACATTCTCATCCTTGTCAATTCTTTCAACCACAAGGGGCTTTGCATTTATACCGCCCTGAACATATATCATCTCGAAATTATTGTCGTTCACACGGGTCTCTACGGTCGTTGAAAATTCACACACCTTTGATGAAATGCTTGGAGAAGTAACATAAACACTATAACACCTTGATACAGGTCGAGATGGGCCAAAACTCGAACCCAGATACCGGAAAGCCCTCTGGGTATCATTAAAAATCCGTCTAAACCCAAGGTTTTGAAGATGACGGGTATCATGAAGGTAAGGGCAATCGTTAACATTTAAAGAATTGTAATTGGACAAGGTATGGTGACATTTCGAACGCGGAAACTGAAAAATCCATAAGCTTCGACAGGAACTAAGGATTTTACGACAAGGTTTCATGCTGTGATTGCCCAGGAAAGCGATAGCACTCATCGCGGGTGAACAAATTAACAGAAACCCAACAGAAAATTAAATCCCTAGAAGATATATACATATACGACGACGAGTTTCTATCGATAATCACCGGATTGAAAAGATCAAATTGTGAGAAGTGGGTTTGCCTTTATACTTACAGATCTTTAGAAGTAGTCAAATCGGAGACAAACCGAATTGCCGTGCAAGAAAATTGTATCTGAGATTGGTACAAGAATGGTGGGAAAAAGTGCGAGGACACCGTTTTCTATTTATATACTGCAATTTCTGGCCCCACCGCCTATCAAAAAACAAGAAGGGCTTTTGACAATTTGATGGGGAAAAGATTACATACAAATTTGTAGAACTCAAAAATAAAAAATTGAATTCTACGATGATCAATCCAAGCAGAGAGGTTTAATTCCACAGATGAAAAACCTATTTATGGAGTTCTGGTATATCGAGTCAATCAAGGCCGTTTATTTCGCGGAAGAAAAATGGAAAATCTATAATGGGCACGTGCGTGGCAGTAGCAAGCAAAAGGGTAGAAAGGAAAAAAAGAGAGAGATATCAGATATGGGTTGATGAGGTGGCAAGGTGATTGTGATCCACTACTTTTCATTTTGTATCTTTGCTTGTGTTCTCTTGGAAACCTCATGTTGTTTGGATCACTCATATGTTGCCACGTGTCAATTGTCCTAGAAATCTTGGGTCCTCTCTTTTGAAGTCAATTTTTTCACTTTTTGCAGTAGATATTGATCATCCAAAAAATATTGCAAAAAAAAATCCAACGACAATTAGGTGGAGGTATAATATGACCGCTATGTGAATGTTATACAGGGCTAAAAGCAAGTTGTTGGTTGTTCTATCTTTGCAACATGATGCCATTAACATACATAGATATAGCATCAGAAAATGAAACTCAAGAAAGGGGGGAAAAAAAAAAAGGCATTAGAAACTTGCTTGCTAGTGTTAGGTGCCAGAACTCACTTCCTGTAATACAGACCATATAGCAAATGTGCACATGCCGCCTTTGACGACCTTTTCGATAAATCTTCACTCTCCATTTTAGGTGGATGGATGCCCTCAAACAACACTGAAAGCCGACTGTATTGTAGAAGAGACATGAGATGCAAGGGTTTGGGATGCAAATTGTTGAAACTGCTTCTTGGCATCTGAAAAGAGAAACTAATCATTGTTATGGTTTCCATTTGAGATATATGGCTCCTATGAGTATAAGCACAATATCATATAATGGTTTCTCATCCTAATCCAATTAGTTGAAAAATCATTTGTTGGTTTGTATAGTTCTTCCAATCCGCGCACGAGAAAATCATTCATCTCTTCCTCTTAATGTCATTTTTCAGCATGAAGTTGAATTTTATAATGAAAAATTTTTTAAATGTAAAATTTCTTAAACTTGGCATGCTATAAGAAGGTATAAGATTCCAATGGGTCCCTAAAATAGTCCACACCTTTTTGGCATTTGGTAAAGCCAACAATATTAGCGACGCTGAGAGTCAAACAAACTCCTACAACTAGGAGATAATCTGCTTGAAACCTTATGAGAGAAAATATTCCCAGCACGATCCAGGCAGCAGCCTACAGTTTTAGATAAGTAAAATTTAATAAAGAGAACATATTTTATCACACTTTCTCATCACTAGCTTCAAATGGTAAATTCCAGATCATAGAGTAGGGATTTTGCCGAATAGGTATGGAAGGATTGATGATACTTGCTTACCGTAAGGTACAAGGTCCACCAAAATAGCCACGAGTCTTTTTTGTTCATCCGAGCTAATGACTAAAGCAGAAACAAGAACCAACATGTACAACACATCTCATGATGATTACTCTAGTAAACTATTAATGATTAAACCAAGGTATAAAGTATTTGTACTGAAGAGTTCATTAACCTCTTGGTCCAGGCTTTCAAATTTCCAGACACTCTCACCCAGATCATTTATTTCATTCCACCACCTCAAACCGACCAAAATACGTCCACTCACATTCTTGACAACCCAAAAGTCAAGAGCAGCGAAAAGAACAGTCACCACAAAAATGATAACAAAGCTATCGAAAAATAGAGTGGAAAGAATGTAGAATGCCAATGCTGCAGCCTGCAGAAAGAAAGAAGCAAAATATTATGTAGTGGATGGAACAAACAAAATAACAATCTCCTCAAGACAATATCAACTATCAAATAAAGTTTACCTTGAAAAGAACATGAAAAAAACATGTCTTTGGATTGGCATAGTTCTCTACTGCTTGAGGCTGTAAATGAAAAGGGTGCTCATATCAATAGAAAGGAAACAAATAACTTCATTAATACACAATTAGGCACTTTTTTTTTGCAGCTCAGGAATAAACTAAATAATTAATTTAAAGCTGATTAACAAGTATCAGTTCAAAATCTTTCAGCTCACCTATATCATTTGTGATTTCAGTTTATCATTAGTTTGCTCTCATCGCATCAACTCGATTGAATTATGCCTTATTTTTTGTGATCCAATCAATTTGTTTGAATTAAGCTTCTAAGAGAAGGAGGCAAAAAAACACTATTCCTTAAACAGATATTGAAAGAGAATCTATCTCTCTTCCATTTCCCCAAAAATTCTTTATGTTCAAACGAAAGGACAGGGTCATAATCTTTGAAAAGGAACCAAGAGTTGATCACAGAACCAGATCTGAGACCCTAACGCAAACATATTCAACCTCCAATCAGAACAACACCTAAATGCTAACCCAAAAAAAAGAAAGAAAAGAAACCATTGTGAGCGCGCAAATCACATAGGGACAAATGAGTGATGAGGCTCTAATAATTTCTACTGGCATCACAATAAATTTCACAGGAACGAACAGCATCGGTAAGAGGTGATAGGAATCAAGCGGGACCGAGTCAACTCACCTGGTTCGGATCCATGCTGGAGAAAAGTGCTCGATGATTACCTCTAAAAAATCAAGTACCAGAGATTCGATGAGTTTCACTAAATCTTTCTCAGGCCGTACTGTTTTTTCATTAAGAACTTTTCCCTCCCTCTCCCTGTCTCTCTTTCGATCAAATTTTCTGAGTGGGAGAAAACGCTTCCACGAAAAAATTTTAGTTTCAATGTCTTCTTCGTCGATCCAGCGCTCATTGCTCAAGCTATGCAACTTCTTTATAAAAGTGCCCCTCACGTTTCTTAAAATTGCAATCAAGGACTCAGAAATTCAGAATACAAGACCGAGACCTGCATATATATACGACATGTCGTTTCAGACACAAGGCATCCCAAATGCAAAATCTCATTCCACAAGAAGTTGGAAAATTTCTACATTAGCCATGGTTCCAACCAAGGAATGCAAGAAAACCTTACATAATAAAAATAAAATAAAACATCTTAATCTGATACCGCATATGAAAATCTACTTGTGAAACTATCTCCCCATTCAAAATTTCAGAACTTTGTGGCCGTCATCACCTGCAGAAAATGCCGCTTCCCTCGATCGGCTTCTTACTATATCAAAAATCTAAGACACGGCAAACACGTTCAGTTTATTTTTGGGTTTTTGCGATACTTTCCAAATTTTCCTGCTATCCCCGCATCTGATATAGTATTCCAAACTTGCAATACACCCTTAGAGCCACCTATAGCCAGCAAGAAAGGGCAGTCGTCTGAGAAGGAAACCGAAAATATTGCTCCTGCTTTAGGATTCCTAGACGAAACACAGGAAGGCTGGTTATTCGACAAATCCCAGAGCTTGACCATCTTGTCCGTAGATCCAGTTGCAAGAATATTAGGCATAGAAGGATTATAACAAACACTACAAACAGCTTTCTCATGTGCATGGATAGTAAAACACGCCTTCAACGCAGACCCACTATGCCCGGACGTAGCAGCCCGAACATCAAACCCTTGTACTGTACCATCCTCAAGACTTGCCACGAACATGTGCTCTGCATGTGGGTCCCAAGCTAAGCCTTCCACATCAGCACTCACCAACCACTTGTACCCAGAGTGCAATGATTGATCAGCTCTCCCGTCCTTCATGACCAAAGACCTATCGAAGGAACCACTTAGAAGAACACGTGGGGAATGCTGATTCCATGCAACAGCTTGAACCTTGTCTGAATGATGGTCCATTGTGATCTCACATTTTCCGGTAGCCAAATCCCATATCTTCACCTTTTTGTCGGCACTTGCACTAGCTAGTATGTTTCTATACTCCTTGTTCCAAGCAAGACCCAAAACTGCATCAGTGTGGCTGCTTTCTTTGTATTTAACTGATGTCTTTCCTTTCTTCTTCTTCTCCTTCTTTTCAGCAATGCCTCCCAGAACCATACATGGTTCGACTTCTTCTATAACATCAAGGTCCCATATTTCAATGGATGGTTCCATTGATCCAACAGCTATAAAATTCCCTCTTTCTCCGCCTTTAAGAGGACAATCAAGCCATGCAGTGCTTAGAGGAAATGCTGGAATGATAAGATCATGATGAACATACATGTTGGGATCTTCACCATCATTTGATTCCTCATAAACCCAAACTTCTAGATGGCTGACATCATCCTCGTTTCGTGCACAAACTATGACTGAATCCGTTGGATTGATTGCCATGTCTTCAAGCTCCTCAGAATCATCAGCCTCATCCTCATCATCATTATCATTGCTATTTTTATTCTTCTTCAAGTACGGGTCCAAGTCATTACTTGGGTAGTAAAGGTCTCCTCCAACCTTTGAGCTGAATAATTCTACACCTTCATCCTCCTCATTGTCATAATGTTCCATGTCAAGTTCCCTTAAACCAAGGGAAATATCATCAAAACCAATGCTCTTGGAATGAGAAGTACCAGTTCCAAGTGCCTTTGCTACTGCTAGTGCATTGGCAACTTCATCAGAAGGCTTGTCATGATTGGATACTTCTTCAACATCCATATCTACATCTCTTTCCTCATCATCTTCCTCACTGCCTGATACAGTTTCTTCCACTCTGGCTTTCTTGATGATTTCTTCGACTTCCTCCTTCGAAGGAAGTTCAGCCACAGGATTTGAAAGCCCTTTGGGCACCCAAGAAATAGATGATATCATTGGCAGTGTCTGGTGGAAATCTGTAAGGCATAGGTAAATCTAATTAATATATAATCCGTAAAAGAAACTCAAAACATCCAATCCACTCATTATACGATCAGTATCCCTAATTGAAATCGAAAACAAGATACTACTATTATCATCAAGAATTTCATGGAAGTAGACACCGATACACATATAACAGATAACAGACCAAACAGATAACAGATTTGCACTGTTATATAACAGCAAGCAACCAATTTCATTAAAGAGAAGAAGAAAAAAAAAACTCAGTAAAGCTTGTCACTAACTTTTCTACAGGAAAAAGAAGCTTGTCCAGTGATTCAGATCTCGTCTCCTATCGTACAAAACGGACGATTTGGCTACAGTGGAGGATAAAGAAGATGGTGACGGCCTGAGGAAGAAGAAGCTTTGGTTTAAACCTATTTAAAAATTAGGGCTAGATTATCATCATTTATGAAAATTTAGGTAATTTCAGAGCATCACATAAATGGCAACTTCAACCCTAGATTGTAGAAGACTAAAACACTTCAATAATTGTAACTATAAGAGAGAAAACAAATGGCCTATTAGCTCAGTTGGTTAGAGCGTCGTGCTAATAACGCGAAGGTCGCAGGTTCGAGACCTGCATGGGCCACTAAAATATATAATTTTTCTTTCTTTCCAGTTTTTTAATATTCCCACTTGTTCCTTAACTTCTTTTCTTATTATTATTATTTTTAATTGTTTTTCTTACAGTTTTATTTTATTTTTATTTTTTACTTTTTCCTTACATTATTAGCTAACAATTGCATATAAGCACCTCATGATCTCCATCAATTTACTAACGATTTGTATGGAACACGGTGATGATAAGTACAAAAAACACAACATTGCAAAACTAAAGTTTATTGGATTTTAAAAACAGTATTAGCAGAAAGAAATCAATGTCGACATATCCATAATCCATTGATAAGAAAACAAGAAACCCTATCTTCTTCTGATCTCCAAAAGGCTAAATGCCCTATTCTCTCTATTCAGTAACAAATATATCTATAAAAGCATCGTCACATTCAGCTTAATTTAATAACAAGTGTATCTTCAATGTAGTACCCACATTGCTCATTTGCTCCATTTTGGCACACGAAGGATGAGAAGATCACAAGCAGAATTGTAAATTCACTTCAAGCCTGCCATGGCAGTAAAAGAGATCAGATTTAATAAGCAACCGTAATGACATGGGTATGTATATGTAAGTATTGATCAACAGCTTACCTTGTTTGCAATATTGTTGGAGAGCCAATCCAATCCTTCATATAGACCTTCACCGGAAGTGGCACAGGTGCTCTGTATATACCTGAGAGAATATACATAAATAATAATCAGCTCAATTAGAGCCTCTATTTCCTATTCGCTTGATAGGTAGAGAAGAATGAGCCTTAATTCAGTACCAATGTCGTTGTCGGAGGGAGTGAAGACCAAGCTTGTCGGTGATTTCAGCAGCATTCATGGCATTTGGAAGATCTTGTTTGTTTGCAAACACAAGCAACACAGCATCTCTCAACTCATCCTATTTCACACAAAGATAATTCAGTATCCCAAATGTGCCACTAACTTATTTTTCAATAAATATAAAAAGATGGACTAAATGTAAGCTTTCATCCACCGCATCAATTTCTATGGAATAGCTTTCATTTTTTAATCTACAAAATAGTTTAGTTCCTTCAGTCTCATCAAAATTTTGTATTCATTTCAAACTTATAAAATGAAGAATAGAGGGATACAACATATATTTGATTACCTCATTCAGCATGCGGTGTAGCTCATCTCTAGCCTCAACCACACGGTCGCGATCATTGCTATCAACCACGAAAATCAGTCCTTGGGTATTTTGGAAGTAATGTCTCCACAAAGGACGAATCTGTTTGTGCACAAAGACAAAGTGAGAATGAAAGCACAGCCAGTCGTCACCAATCTATTTATCAAATATCATCATCCAATTCCCTCACCTCTTTCTCCCACTCCCATCCAAAATAAAAAAAAAAATAGAAGCCTCGAAAAGAAACATGGGTTATTAAGATCCTTCATGATTGTCTCTAGATGCTTAGTAGGACTAACTAGCAGAAGTTGATCGAGTACATGCACAATATGAATAAACACCTAACACAACTACCTATGCAAATATGCAAACTAACATCACACAGATAAATGCATTACTATATCCATGTGAATATATTACATGTCATGGACAAACTTGCATCACAAGGCCAAAGAAAAACCTGTCAGTGTATCTCTATAATCAGATAGTTTCTAAATTGTGTGGTAAGAAAATCGAATATATGAGCAAATGTACTACGCTATAAATCCAACCATAAACAGATAATATGTACATGTGATATGTGCCACCACTGATAGCTTTTCATCTAGTAGCCAAAGGAAAAACTTGAAAGATAAGGTGGCAATAGTGTAGCTCAGGTTTATGTTATGTGCTGATGGTGCAACTAGTCAGCACAAGACCATCCATAAGCACATTGAACCTAAATATATACATCTAAATATGCAGATATGTGTATTCGCTTATGTTTATACTTTATGATATAATTTAAGAAGAATATGATGAGACTGTCCAAATACAGAATAATTAGGTAGGCAGATAAGAATCTTGATATCCAGCACCATGTTGCTAGCTTTTCATCATTCATTCTGACTAAGAGCTTGATATGCAAGGTGACACATCTCTAGCTCAGGTTTATGTTGTGTGCTTGATGGGTAATAACTAATCAGCACAAGACCGTCCATAAGCACATTAATTTGGATAACTGTGATGATAAATAGGCATGTAGATGCATACTTTCTATATCTACCGACATGATAGAATTCCTAACATAGCTGGAGGAAAAATTGACGGTAGAATTTGGTCAGAGTCTATCTTAGGTTAATTTTGTGAGCTGATGATGATACAAACTAATCAGAACAAGACATCCATAACCACATTACTATCAACGGTAAAATAAAAATGACTGTCCCACATATCTGCCACTGATGGATAGTATTTCCTCACTCAGAAAGTGGAAAAACTTGAAAGACAAGGTGGCAATAATTTAGCTTAGGTTTTTGTTATGTGCTGACGGAGCAACAACTAATCAGCACAAGACCGTCCATAAGCACACTCATCAATAACAACATCACCCTCGACACTATGGAAAACATGCATAAACACAAATCACACATACTTGTGGAGGACAACTTTTCCAGATAATCATAATGATCAGGGATCAATCACATTGTCATAACATTTCTGTTTCCGCCAAAATAAATCATTTTTAAAAAGAAGGGATTCCTAAATTAGACCTAGCAATCAGCATGCAATGAGGAAAACATAGAAAAATGAACTAGCAGCACCCTAAAATGGTTACAAACCTTGTCCTGACCACCAACATCCCACACAGTAAAGCTGATGTTTTTATATTCCACAGTTTCAACATTGAATCCTGCCATGGCAAAACATAGATTAATCAAATTAATGAACAAACTCGAGCAAGAGACCCAAGTAAGTTAATAATTAAATATTTAGTGGGGTGACTATGAACCATGAAGATCGTACCAATTGTGGGAATGGTGGTCACAATCTCTCCCAACTTGAGCTTGTACAAAATGGTGGTCTTACCAGCAGCATCGAGACCGACCATCAGAATTCGCATCTCCTTTTTGGCAAAAAGCCGACTAAAGAGCTTGGTGAAAGACAGTCCCATTTCCTATACTCTCTGAGACCACGATTCACAGCGAGTTACATTCCAGCTCAAACATTAACTCAAACACAATTATCATCTTCACATCCATACCATATGCAAATAAAGGTTTTAAATAATCCTCACATCCACAAAAATTATCCTTTAATAAGAAAAAAGACATGCAAAGACATAAAATCATTAAAAAATCATTTTCAAGCCTGCAATTTTCCATTTTAGTATGCTAATACATTTCCTACAAGCAGTATACCACAGATCGTTCAACTTGAATCTATGGAACTACACTAAACAATGAATAAACACCATAGGGATGGCGAGAACTAGCATAGAATCCATATATATATCCAGATCTGAACCAGATAAGTAGAAGAAGATCCAGATCTACAAACTACAAAACCATATAAGCACAAGAGCACGAAAATGGTATATACATACACGAGAGGATACAACAATGCAATAAAATAGAGAGATCTCACGTTGTAAAGAACAATAAGAAGATGATATACGCTGTTTTCAAATAGCTCAGAGAAATGAGGTGAGAGCGGATCTATGAGAACCACCCCTTTTCTCAGAGAAAAAAGCGGAGGCGGAGGCGGAACTGCGGAAGAGAGAGACGATACAGAATTTCACCAGCCTCTTCCCTCCTTTTTATACAAGACAGAGTTAGACATAACGGTCTTAACGGCGTTTACCAGTACTGCTGGACTTTGACGACGTTTAGACCTTTGACCGTTTAGTCGAAGTTTTTGGTTTTTTTTTTAATCACTGTGGAAGCAATTTATTCTGAAATCTAGTGGACAGGGCTCGTATTCGACGACCAATTTAATTTGATATATTCTGTTTTGATGAGGAATAGAGTATAGATTCTGACATACTTCTGGAGTAGAATATTCCAAGCACATAATATTAAGACATTTTAGTACGATATTGATCCAACAATCTCGGATAGATGCAATGTTGCTAGTCCTCAACCCAGCGGGCCCTGTGCTTGGCCCAAAGATAGTAAGCCCCGATCGGACCCCTGCCGCCAAACTCATACAGCTCCGGCTTAAGGTTCTTCTTATCCATCTCCTGCAAGACCGGAGTCAGAATATTCCATGCGGCAGCAAGCTCATCACTTCTCATGAAGACAGTGTTATCCCCGTTTATGACGTCGAGAATAAGATGCTCATACGAATCCGGCACATCTACATCATACCTACCATTTCGGGATATAAAAAAGCAGATAGATCAGTGCAAGAGAGCTGGGATTATGTCATGTCAACAATAGATATCAAAAGGCGATGGATGACATGACATGATCTATAATTACTTGTCAGTCTAAAAGAGCTTACTTGTCTTTGTAAAGCAGGTTGAGCTCAGGAGAATCGAGTTGCAACCCTAATCCTGGAATCTTGTTATTGACTCTGACAAGAATGGCTTCATCAGGAGTGTCTCGAAGAATGATCTCATTATTCGCAGACTCAGCCATATGACCCATGCGTTCGCCGTATAGGTTTCCAGGAACATGATCAAACTGTATCCGTATCTCCACGCTGCATTGATATATCTAATCCCATCAAGGGAAATGATGATATTATTAAAGAACCAAATCGATAGAACTCACCTGTGCTTGATAAGTCCAAAGCCGGATTTGATCAAAAAAGGCACACCATCCCATCGTGCATTGTCAATGTATAGTGCAGCAGCACAATATGTGGGGGTAAAATCATCCAAGGATAAACCTAGTTTGTCTTCCTTAGTACTCAATTTATACTGTCCGAGAATGACATCAGTAGGGTCCAATATGCGGATTGATCTCAGAAGCTTGACCTGAAAAGAAGCTCTCACCAACTCCAGATAAATAAGCGGTTTGAAAATTATGCACTAAGCAACAGTCTATATACCTTCTCATTTCGAATATCTTCGCCACCTAGACTTATGGGTGGTTCCATGGCAAGTAATGCTATTGTTTGTAGTATATGACTGTGTACTATATCCCGAATGATCCCATAACCACCAAAATACCTGAATAAGAGAGCGTAAGTGATGATCTACTGTGAATGATTGTCCTAAAAAATAATGAAATGCTACTGTCATTACCTTCCTGCCTGAACACCAAGTTCTTCAGATAAAATGATCTGCGATATTTGTTTTCTGTTAGGTTGTTCCATGAATGTTTGAATTTGATACTGAAGGTACGGGTGAATTTTTGTTTTATTTATGAAAGAAGTACCTGCACATTCCGGATGTATGTACGACTCCACAATGGCTGGAAAACTAAATTGGCAAACCTTAAGACTATAAGATTTTCAAGTAGGTTCTTCCCCAAAAGATGATCAATCCTGAAATATGATTGATAGAAGTAAAGAGAGAGATCAGCCCATCTTCAAAAGTTACCACCAAAAGAAAATTAGATACCTGTATATTTGTTTCTCTTCAAAGTCAGAAAGAAGAGATTGTGTAAAGCGATGAGAAGACAATGCATCGAAGCCAAATGGTTTCTCAATGATTATACGGTTCCATCCCTTCTGGGTTTGAGCATTATTGGCAAGAGAGGATGCAACATCTAGAAGGGCTTCTTGTGGTATGGAAAGGTAAAATATCCTGTTAGCTTTCCCTCCCTGAGATATGAAAAGAGCAATTCTTTGTTCCAGGAAAAAAAAAAAACTATGGTATCTCAGAAAGTGACATTAAGCTAACCTCGATCTTCTCCATTAGATCATTAAGCTTTGACATGCCATTTTTGTTATCATAACCTCCATTAAGATGATATGTTCTGTTGAGAAAAGCATCCAGTTTGTCCCCACAGTTTTCTCTGCAGAATATCATATTCTTTAAGATCAGTGTAACTTTTCAAAAAGTCAATATGAGAGTGAAAATGTGAAACATACTGATGGTCAATGCGGCAAGTTAAAGTGGAAGCAATAATGGAACGCAATTCTTCATCTGTCAAATCCGTCCTTGAATAACCAAAAATGGCTACATTCTGTAGCCAGGGGAAAGCATAACTCATATTACTAAAAAATGCCTACATTGTGTAGCCAGGGGAAAGCATAATTCATATATTCTTATAAATAAGTTGATAAATCATCTTACATCAGGAAGAAAGCCACTGTAATACAGAGCAAATAATGCCGGAAAGATTTTACTCCTTGCCAGCTCGCCAGTAGCTCCTATTATAGCAACAGAAAGTGAGGGAGCTTTACCATTGTCAACAAAGAAATCAGTCGAACTTGTTCGGGAAGACGATGATGGAGAATCCGTGTTAGTGAATGGTTTTCCAGAAATGTCAGGATGAAGATGAGCATGACTTGCTTTGGGTTGTGAAGCTGCTTTGGCTTCTTCTTCTCTGGAATCTGGAAACTTAATCATCATCCTTCAATTTTTACTAAAAAAATTAAAAATAAAAAATAAATAAAAAAAGAAAACTTCAGTCTAACCACTGGATAAATTTAGGGCCAAAGCATGCACATAAAGTTGTTCTTCACATGAAGAAGTAATTTTCTTCAAATGTTCCGGAACCTGATCCTTATCTCGACTCTGTATGCTCTTGAGATCCTGAATCGGCCAAGGTTTTGTATCATCTCTCCAGAAAACATTGAGATTCTGAGATATCCATAGTCTTAAGCCATGGAATCTTTGGCAAAAATTGGCTGATCCTCCTCCATATGGCGTAAGTTGACTGCCTCGTACCAATCGAAAGTTGTTTGGTGCAACCTGTTAAACATCAACTCTCAGACAGGACAATTCAATTATTAAAAGAAGTTCAAAAAGACAACTTCAACTCTTACTTAGATCTTCCTCGACCATTTTACAGTTTCTAGTACCCTCGAACTGAAGTAAGATGGGTAATGGCCGCCGGAGAGAATGAATAGGAAAATTATAATTTGAAAAATAGATGTTAGTAACATCTATTTCTTTTCAAACAGAGGGTATTCTTTTAATGGCGAAAACATCCCCCATTTTCAACCAGAAAACATACAATTTTTCTTTAGTTCTCAACCAGATTATTACAGAAATCAAACCACCACAGCTACTTCAGTAAGAAGTAAGAAAACAGTCAAACACATCAGATCAAAAAATAAACTAAAATTTCCATGGCTACAACTTTTTTCTCTATTTTCCCTAAAACTGAGAAAAAAAAAAAATATATATGTATATATCTTCTTCCCAATTTTTACATGATCTGGGAAAATTAAGCTCGCCCTATTGAGCAGAATTTTAAACTAGAATTCTATGTAAACTGATCTAACCGGGTAGGTACGCGTAGAGACTGCACGGGCATTACTGCAGCAAAGAGAGATGGGTCCTGAAGCTGTAAATTCCGACGAGGACACTGAGAAGGTTGAAGATGACATTGACCTTCCGTTGACTTTTGGAGTTTACTCACTCGTCAGCCTTCTTTTCTCCCAGGGTTTTAGAGGGCGTTATTTGCTTCTGCATGATGATCAGGAAAATCGAAGACCGGATGCAGATACCGTTTCATGGTTTCGAGAGCAGGAGATAGAGAGCTAGATAGATATGGTCAGGTAGACTTGGGAGAGTGAGAATACGACATGTCGACGTGGACAGTGATAGAGCAAGCAATCAATTACATTATTTACATGCATGTTTAATGACTAGACTATCCAAAGGCAATAAAAGGATAGATTTACCGAGACTACAGGTCGAGGCGTCAAGGTTTTGTATGCTGCAGATATTTTTGAATCCGAGTGTAAGAATAGTTAAATTGGTTGATGAAAATTCAATAGGATTTATGGTTCGATTATTTAATGGGAATGAAATAAATATTTTATTTTATTATATTATTTAATTTAAAATAATAAAAAATGGACATATTTTTTATTCCTACTTAAATAAAAATATTATTCTTTCTTTCAATAAATATTTTTTATTCGATTTTTTTTTATGAAAATGGAATAAAAATATGTTTGCCTAACAAACTTGATATAATATGCTCTCAATCTATTTTACTAAAGGGTTAATTTGTGTGCGAAGGATGGAGAAGGTTGTGTCTATTGATTCATCATAGCTTGATGTAAGTATGTGTATTCCGATCCGAATCAGATATATCCGATTCATATTCCGAAACGATATAAGTTTGTAGCTTGATGCCCAGCTAGTAGTGCTTTACAGAAACAGGAACTGTGGTAGGTTTCATTTCTAATTGTTAGAACTATTTAAGTCTATGTTGCTCTATTTAGTATATCATAAAATGTTTACCTAAAGCCAATTAAACAAAAATTAGAAAAAGAGGGTCGTTCATACAGTTTATTTTTAAATACGGGTTATATTTTAATTTCCGTATAGTTTAGGGTAAAACCATGCAAACTCTTTTCCTTACCAAATATATAGTTCTCGTTTTAACTAGCTACGTTTGTCCCTGCCCCAAAAATTCTAGGGTTTTCTAATCTGTTGATATGGATTCCGCTATCCGCATCCCCACCCCCGATCCGTTGAAGGAGGCGGCGTCGGAGTCTTCACCGAACCGGTCGGATTCCAATGAGTGGGACACTGATGATCCCGATGGAGTGTGGTCCAAAGAAGAACGACGCATGTATTATCGTCAAGTTAAGGAGAACGACGGCTTTGACGTTGATATCATTCCTCGTAGTGGTGAATTTGGTAATATTTATCCCTGTAATATCAATGGACGGTGGGGGGGGGGGGGGATGTATTCGAGCCTCTACAATGGCTGCTATCTAGTATTGGAACAGCAGCGTCGATGTATGTAATGTAAATATGCGAGTTGTGTTCTTTTCAAAGCTTGTTTTCCCAATTAATTACTCGATTGGTCTCTGTTATGCAGAATTCAGGCTTACAACTTGTGGAGATTGAGAGGGCGACCATGAGGACAGTCATTGGTTGTCTGCATTATATCACCTACAAGGCCCAGAGACCTGCAGATTCAGCTCCTACTACTTTCCAAGCCGTAGTATGGAATTGTATAGATGAGGCGGATTTGTATGAAATCACGATGATCATGGTCAAACCCACGGGTGAATCATCATCATCCGATCAGGTACAACTTTCAAACCAAGAGTTCATATATTTGTTCTTGCTGTTTGTATGGTATTTCATCTGTTAATAATTTCTTTTACGGTATTCATTCATCTTTGTTAAATGGTTATAACTTGTATACAACTTACCATAGATGCAGGAAGAACACAGTCCAGAACAAGAAGGGAAGTTTGTGAGATATCCTTAGTAGCTGGGGGGGTTTTATTTACTGTCTTTAAGGTTTAATCCAGATATCATATGTTGATGCTTTACCACATAGTTTATTAGTTCATAACCCATATATTGTACTTTCATTTCATTTTCTACAAAATGATGAGAATTTGTGAGTCCTAATTGTTCGACCATTCAGCCCTTTCGTTGATTTTTTTTCTTTTGATTTTTTGCAGGAAACCATGTTTGTGAGTAGTCCAATTCGGGTTTCGATGATGGTCCCGGCAGCCACCACCGCTTATCAGTCACATAAGCTTGATAGCTGAGGAACAAATATAGGTAGTAAAGAGATTGTTTCGGCTGCTTCCGTGATAGATACTCCTAACAGCAAGACTAGCCTAAAATACATAGTATAGATAAATAGAAATTAAATGTGGGGTTAATGGATTTAACGCCCCTCGTCTTACACTGTTTTACTATTTAGGTCCTTATACTTTGTTTTGATCCGATTCAAGTCCTTTAGAATTATTTTATTTTCGTCCTATTTTAATCGTTGGGATATAAATCGTTGAGAATAAGTAATACACTAATTTTAGAATCAACCATTATGGTTCGTACAATTCCTTTACATGCAAGCGAGCAATCAATTACATGCATGTTTATTCACGTCATAAAATTGTCGCCCATTCGGATTTTCTTTTTCTCTGTTTCTAATTGGTTTTCTGCCCATTCGGATTCAGATTTGGGTTCAGGTGGCTGGTTTCAAGTTTTGTTTCATCTTGGTTTGTTGTTCTTACAAAGAGTGTTTGATTGATTGGTTCTTGTCTATGCATACCGTTTTAGATGAATGCTCTCGTTAATCTGAGGCCATGTATTTGATTAATTGATGCAGGGTAATAATGGGTTCTGAAGGGCCTTCTGAAACAGGCAGTAGAGACAACAATTAATGTGACGGGTTTTAAGAAATTCCACAGCGTTTCGGAAAATCCAATCGAGACCATTGTTAATAATCTTGAGAACTATATAAAGGAGGAGAAAGGTATGCCGGAATGTATCAGTCTCGGAAGTTGCAGTGTTTTTGAGACAGCCGGAGAAGGAGCACTTGCTACTCTATATCAGACCTTGCAATCTTCAATAAATGGAAAGGGTTCGGATTGTTCAAATAATGGCCGGATTATCTGGGTCAGTTTTTCTTTTTAGGTTTGATTCTTTGTAATCATATGAGAATGATTAAATTTGTAACATGTCAACGTAATTATTTAACTGTAATTGTGCAGATACATTTTGGAGTTAATAGTGAATCTACAAGGTTCGCTCTCGAGCCTCAAGGTTTTAACGAAGCTACTTTCTGGTGTCCCGATGAGATGGGATGGAAGCCTCATGTAGTTAACAGCCAGACATATATTTAGTTTCCAAATGGCATGGAGTTGGTTAAGTTAGTTATAAAAATTTTTGTCGAAATTCTAACAAACTTCTGGAGTTTTGTTTTCCTTTTTTGCAGAAAGTTCCGATCATTTCTTCCTAAGGCGGCGGAATTTCACGAACACGAGAGGTAGAAACGATTGTTCATTAGAACTAATCTTTTAGTTTGCAATTCTGTCCTAACTATTGATGTGATATGTACTTCCGATATGCAAGCAGACTAGAATCCCCGTCAAGGAGGTTACTGAGGCCATGGCTGAAAAGGGTTATGAGGTGATGACTTCAGATGATGCTGGTCGGTTTGTATTAACTATGTTTACTATCATTCTCTCCAGTTTGCCCAGCAGAACGGAATGGAATCGTTGTTTGTTCATGTGCCGCACTTCTTAACCATTGATGAAGATACTCAAATGCAATTCGCTTTTTCATTGTTAGAGCATTTAGCCTCTTTGAGTTACTGACTTCGTAACGTGTACCTTGGGGGATTCTAAACAGTTCAGTTATGACTGTTTATCAGAAGGGTCAAATAAGCGATTTGCTTATAGATGTCTTAGAAAAGAAGAACAACATCAAAACATATAATAACATTAGCATCATCCCATCCAGGTAGTTGAATAGAATCAGGACGTAGTATAGTATTGATCGGCAAGTTCATATACATGAGCAGTACTCTTTTAACTACATAACTTGAGATGTTACAAAGTGTTTGTTGCAATCCGCTACAATAAAGCCCGAGCTAAACATGAGAAAAGCTAATTGCCGCTATCAGCAGATTAGAGATTCAAGTTTTCACAGATTAAGCCCCCTTTTGTGCCGAAAAGTTAGGTGCTCGGCCAAGTGGTATAAAGAGGTCTTTCATAACTTCATATTCGTCCACCCTCAATTGCACACCATCAAGCACCTATTTAGACAACAAAAAACCAAAATCAAAGAGGTTGTCATAATTTACACCAAAATAACTGGAGATGTTCCTTGCATGCAAAACTCAATCTCAGACTAGCTCCAGAGTTGCCTCTTAATTCTGATAGCTTGCTTCTAGTCTCTAGCTAGCAGATTAAGAACCTCACTGTATACATTCACTAGTAGATCTAAACTTACGGCAAGAGTAGTTCATCACCTTGTAAAGCAAAGTGCTTCTATTAGTCATGCTTGAAGTAAGTGAGGGGATCCTACAAACAGAGAGAGCTTCAATGAACAAGAGACTGATTACTTGCCACTGCTTCACCCGGAATGGTGGAAGTGGATCTAGAAAAGTCATGGTGTCCAGCAAGTGCCCCTATCCATTGATAATTTACCAATCAATCATAACCAATTCTTTCATCCAAAACTGTGGTTGATTGACTAAAATTAAAAATCAATACCATTCCTTGCTCTAATGTAGATACTGGGGTGGGCAGCCTGAGTTCAGCAACAATTCCAGGCAGAGCCCGCTCTAGACATCCGGCGAGAGTTTGCTTGATTTCAGAAGAGAGACCATCAGAAGAAACTATCTTCCTGGGATACTCCCTCCCGTTAACAGATTGATATTCTTCATGAAAGCTATCATCTCTTCCATATATATACGCCAAAGTAGAAGATGTAATCCATGCAAAGAGTGCCATCCACATTGTTGCAAAAGGTGATAACTAAAAAACCATAAGACAATTCTGTGAACTGCAACTCATTATAAGGAAAGAGGAAGATGATAAAAATTAGTGTAAGAACCAGACACTTACAGCCAAACTGAAACCTTCAGGAGGAGCATCATACCATGAGTCCTCAGGGTCAAATACTTCAGACTTTGGAATGCCTGGCTTATTTGGCCACTTTACAGCAAGCATCTCAGACTCACTACTTTCAACATCCTCTGTGCGTGCCTCTTCATTGACATCACTTGGAGGTGGCAATATAACAATTCCAGCTTCAGACACTGGATATTGCATGCAAAAGAACTCATGAAAACAAAATCTCCATAAACCATACTAGTTTAGGTACCTAATCCAAAAGCTAAAGACACTACTGCCCACAGCAAAAATTTAAAGTACTTGAAGCAAATAGTGACTTACAAACATCAGAGATATCAGCTTCTCCAGATGCAACAGCCTCCGCTGCTTGACTCAGTGCATCTGCACAGGCTTCAGCTGATGCAAATCTTATTATATCCTCATCAATTCCTAAATCCATACTGGTTGATGGCAATTCAGAACATCGCTTTGACTTGTTCCTTTCACTAAGCACTGAAAGATTTCCACCCGCACTACTTCCATCAGGGTTTTCTTCTGCCCATGTCACAGAGCGACTGGTTTTCTTTGTTCCTGGACGTTTAAGAGAGGGTTTAAGGAGAGTTTCCTGGGAGCCAACTGCTTTTCCATCATGGCATTTTTCTTCTGGATCTACAGTACTTATCATGCAATCAGTTTTGCACTGATGTAATATTGAAGGCACCTCTGGTGTGCTTATGTTATCTTTTTTGCTGACTGTACTCTTTTCCCGTTTCGATCTACTTGCTCTTTTTCCAGAACCATCCTTTCTAGGAGCGGATAATGCCTCCAATGTGGCTGATTTCCCCTCTGACTCTTCACAAACGACTTTTTCTGATTTCAACTGATTGCTGGAAACCATCTCGTTTACATTCGGAGACGTCTTTGAGACGCTATACTCATCACTTGTAATTATTGTACTCATAAAGTCCATCTCATTCATCAATTTTGTAACATCAGATTGAGATCCTGCAGCAGACATTTCAAGCTACATTTTAGCATCCTCAGCACAAGTTAGATTCACAAGGAACAATCCAGGGGTTATATATATATATATCAACTTGAGAAACACCAATACTCGCACCCAACTGGACAACTGGAAGAGTTTACAGTTCAGTATTCATACCTTTTTTGTGATTCTTTGGGGTGGGAGGCTTGAAGTTGGAGTATCTCTGTGGTACATAGCCTTCGACTGCATTTGATGGACCCATCCACTGTTCCGCAGAAACATCCCCAATTATGGTTCCACTCTTCTCCTGAATCCTTAAGCCAGACATTCCTAAATCACCATTCTTCCCCAGAACCTCCTCAGACCCCAAACTCAAGCTACCGAATAATTTTACAACCTCATCGAGTTTCTCCTTATTCATAACCAAGCATCTCTCGGGTTGCAAACTCCCAGAAAAAACATAGCTTTTAGCAACACAAGTGGGAGAGCAATACTTATACTCCTCTTCTAGGTCATATAATTTATGTTCCTTCAATGAAATCCGGTACTTGCCCTTTCGGGTGCGGTTTGTGGGCAAAGGATTTTGGCATAGTGGGTAACCACAGAGATTTGCAATGGACCGCTCAATCACCAAGTCTTCATAGTCACTGCGAGACATGATAGACCCAGCTGCAAATAGCTGGTTCTCATTCTGGATTCCTTCCAGGAGCGAAAGTTGCAATTTGTACACAGCATCTTTCACGAGGCGCTTTTGATCACTTGCCATCGAAGGAAATACTCAGAAGCACTGCCAAAGATAGAAACACATAAATTCACATTATGAGATTTACTAAGCGCTCGGAATTCCCTAAAACATGTACAAACTGCTCTGGTCAAGGTGAGTTTCGGCTAAATACAAAACGCCATTCATGGCTGCTGAAAAAATTATCGAGAGTGGAAAAACTAACATTCCTCCTAACCTCAAGTATTATAATCAAACTTCGAACTGCGCCTGGTAGTCCAGAATCAAGACACACGACTCCTAATCCAGTACGAAGGCGAGCTTGCAGAAATCTGATATGGAGACCTAGTCAGCTGAAATCGCGTAGGCAGTGATGAAATTGGAAGAAAAACTGTTAAGGCTTTCGCATAATCAGCTTGAAGAAATTACAAAATATTTCCCTAGAGAAGGCGAGGAAGAAGCGAAGCGAAGCTCTGTTGCAGAGTAGAAATGGAGGGAGAATGGGAAAAACAGAAAGGGGCCGAAGTATTTATAGAACTCTGTAATTAGTGTTTGGGCTGCGCTGGGCTTGGCTTGGGTTTGGGCTTGGGCTACATTCATAGGTGGGCTTTATTTAAAAAGAATTAAAATTATGAAATATTAATTATTTCAGTTTACTTCCTAAATGAAAATTAAATATCATATTTGGACCCCAATAATTCACATAATTTCCAAACTAGTTTCTCGTTCCCTGTTTTTATTTTGTCGTCTTCTCTCTCAAAAGCCTTGAAAATCTATTTATTTATTTTCATCTTCAGATCTTCGTCGATCCATTGCTTATCTGAAGATTCTGAACCATGATGTAATCTTTCCTGTTCAACTTGCCCCGATCCTCCACGAATTCAGCACCGATACGTCGTAAGAAGCAATTCTCAATTTGTTTTTCTTTCTTTTTACCGATATGGGTTGGATTTATCTATTGGTTTTCAGTATGAATAACTAAATTGATGATCGCAGCTTGATTGTGATCGAAAGTTAGATTGTGTTTCTCTTTTTATTGACTTTCCGAGTGCTGAATCTGATATTGAATTTTTATTATCAATACCTAGAAAATTCATATATGAACTATAATTGAGCAATTTGCTTTCTACTTGATTTGTGAGATCGTATTAATTTTTGTGTTCTGTCCTTGAGAATTGTTAGAGACGCGATAGAGATTGGTCTGTTTGGCCTATTCGGTTGCTCACTTAACTCAACTCTCTTTGCTTTTCAACAGCAGTTCAACTGACCTGCTGCTTTTGTCTGAATCTCTGAAGAAACCGGATCCGGTGCCTGCAACTATTTATAGGCAATGGTTGAAGTTAGAAATGGCAATGCTCGACCTGTAAATGGCAAAGCTTCTGCGTCTGGTAATCCCAATCTGTACGCTATTGGCCTTGATAATTTCAGCAAGCGATTAAAATTGCTGTACTCAAATTGGAATAGATACAATAGTGATCTATGGGGTGGTTCTAATGTACTTGCTATAGCAACACCCCCTGGTTCTGATGATCTACGCTATCTTAAATCTTCCGCCCTTAACATCTGGTTAATGGGTTATGAGTTTCCCGAGACAATAATGGTGTTCACGAAAACGCAGATTAATTTCTTGTGTAGCCAGAAGAAGGCCTCTTTGCTCGATGTAGTGAAAAAGCCAGCCAAAGAAGCAGTCGGGGTCGAAGTTGTAATTCATGTGAAGCCGAAAAATGATGACGGAACTGCCCTCATGGATGCTATATTTCTTGCCATCAATGTTAGCTCGAATCCCGTTATTGGGCACATAGCAAGAGAGGCTCCAGAAGGGAAGCTTCTGGAAACATGGGTTAATAAACTGAAATCTGCAAATTTCGAGCTGAGTGATGTCACAAATGGGTTTTCAAACTTGTTTTCCATTAAAGATGAGACTGAGATCAAGAATGTGAAGAAAGCTGCGTTTTTGACTTCTTCTGTTATGAGGAGCTTTGTGGTGCCTAAACTTGAAAAAATCATTGATGAGGAAAAGAAGGTTTCACATTCTTCACTCATGGATGACACGGAAAAGACGATATTAGAGCCTTCTAAGATTAAAGTGAAGTTGAAGGCGGAGAATGTTGATATTTGTTACCCCCCGATTTTTCAAAGTGGAGGAGAGTTTGATTTGAAGCCTAGTGCCTCGAGCAATGATGATAATCTCTACTATGACTCAACTAGTGTGATTATTTGTGCTATAGGATCTAGATACAACAGCTACTGCTCGAATGTTGCTCGGACCTTTCTGATCGATGCTAATGCCATGCAGAGCAAGGCTTATGAGGTTCTTCTTAAGGCCCAAGAAGCGGCGATTAGTACTTTAATTTCTGGAAATAAGATCAATTCAGCATATCTTGCTGCGCTCTCTATTGTTGAGAAGGAGGCTCCTGAATTGACTCCAAACTTGACTAAAACTGCAGGAACTGGAATCGGGCTCGAGTTTCGTGAATCGGGTTTCAGTCTTAACTCGAAAAACGACCGTGAATTCAAAGCCGGAATGGTTTTCAATGTCTCGCTCGGGTTCCAAAATTTGCAAGCAGAAACCAAGAAACCAAAGACACAGAAGTTTTCAGTTCTGTTAGCTGATACTGTTATTGTTGGTCAGAAGCTTCCAGAAGTAGTGACTGGTGCAAGCTCTAAAGCCGTGAAAGATGTAGCATACTCATTCAACGAGGATGATGATGATGAAGAAGAAGAGAGGCCGAGATTCAAATCCGAGGCTAAAGGTGGAGTAGGAGGAGGTAACAAGTCAAAGGCGACGCTTAGATCAGGCAATCAGGAGATGTCAAAGGAAGAATTGAGAAGACAGCATCAGGCAGAGCTGGCCCGCCAGAAAAACGAGGAGACTGCTAGGAGGCTGGCCGGAGGGGGTCCTTCTGCTTCAGATAATCGTGGGGCCGGGAAGACAATTGGAGATTTGATCGCATATAAAAACGTCAATGACTTGCCCCCTCCTAGGGATTTAATGATTCAGATCGATCAGAAGAATGAAGCCATCCTGTTGCCTATTTATGGAACCATGGTCCCCTTTCATGTAGCAACGGTTAAGAGTGTCTCTAGCCAGCAGGACAGTAACAGGACTTGCTACATACGCATAATCTTCAATGTACCTGGGACCCCTTTTAGTCCTCATGATGCAAACACACTTAAATTTCAAGGGTCAATTTATTTGAAGGAAGTGTCTTTCCGTTCTAAGGATCCGAGGCATATAAGTGAAGCAGTGCAGCTGATTAAAACCCTACGGAGACAAGTGGCCTCCAGGGAGTCAGAAAGAGCAGAGAGGGCAACTTTGGTTTCTCAAGAGAAGCTGCAAGTGTCAGGGGCCAAGTTCAAGCCCATTAGGGTCTCTGATCTATGGATTCGGCCCGTTTTTGGTGGTCGTGGAAGAAAGCTGACTGGAACGCTTGAAGCCCATACAAATGGGTTTCGATATTCTACATCGAGGCCTGATGAACGTGCAGATGTTATGTATCGGAACATAAAGCATGCTTTTTTCCAGCCAGCTGAGAAGGAAATGATCACTCTGGTGCATTTTCATCTGCATAATCATATTATGGTTGGAAACAAGAAGACAAAAGATGTTCAATTCTACATTGAAGTAATGGATGTAGTGCAGACACTAGGAGGCGGGAAGAGATCGGCTTATGACCCAGACGAGGTTGAAGAAGAGCAACGTGAAAGGGACCGGAAGAATAAAATCAACATGGACTTTCAGAACTTTGTGAACCGAGTCAATGACTTGTGGAGCCAACCCAATTTCAAAGGACTAGACCTCGAATTTGACCAGCCTTTAAGAGAGCTCGGTTTCCATGGTGTACCCCACAAAGCCTCTGCCTTCATAGTCCCTACCTCAAGCTGTTTGGTCGAGTTGATAGAGACGCCATTTGTTGTCATAACCCTAAGTGAGATTGAGATAGTTAACTTGGAGAGAGTGGGCTTGGGCCAGAAGAATTTTGATATGACAATTGTGTTCAAGGACTTTAAGCGGGATGTGTTTAGGATTGATTCTATTCCAACGACATCATTAGATGGAATCAAGGAGTGGCTAGACACAACAGATCTTAAATATTACGAGAGCAGATTGAATCTAAACTGGCGTCCAATTTTGAAAACTATAACTGATGATCCGGAGAAGTTCATAGAGGATGGAGGTTGGGAGTTCTTGAACTTGGAGGTGAGTGATTCGGACTCCGGCGGATCTCAGGAGTCAGACCATGGGTATGAGCCGTCTGATGTGCAGTCAGACTCGGGATCGGAGGAAGAAGATGATGATAGCGAGTCACTAGTGGAGTCGGAGGATGACGAGGAGGGAGATTCGGAGGAGGAGGAGGAGGAGGATGAAGGGAAGACATGGGAAGAGTTGGAGAGAGAAGCAAGCTATGCTGATAGAGAGAAAGAGGATGATTCGGATAGTGAGGAGGAGAGGGCGAGGAGGAAGATGAAAGCTTTTGTGAAATCCAGGGTGCCGGATAAGAGGAATGTTCCGGGTGGTAGCCTTCCGAAGAGGCCAAAGTTAAGGTGATTCAAATGACTTCCTTGATCAGCCAAGCTCGTCATCCTCTCCCTATATGTATTGGCCCCTATATTTGACAGAAACAGGTTGAATTTGAGCAGTTTCTTTCTACTTGTGTGTTGTTTGTATTACAACGTGTGAAAATGATCGCCTCAGACTAGAGATGAAAGAGTGTTGCTCCTGCTGCACTAATTAGAATTTGCAAAAGGAAGAGTTTTCAATAAAGCTAGGTGCTCAATGCAGACCAAAGATGGGAATAAGGAAAGAAGAAGATAATTTGGATGCCTTGTACAAAAAGAAATTGCTGGCCAAACTTAAATTACAGAGGATGATGACACAATTCACAAGATAACTAGTACGTTCTGTTTTTAGCTAGCTTTTGGAAAAAAGGGATGTCTGTTTGGCAAAAAGCTGGAACTCATGTCCATTAATGATTATTCTACATCCTTAGTGCTAGCTCTGTTATTGAAACAAAAGTCATGCATACATTAGTTTGTACGAACGACAAAGAAGAAATAAAATAACCGGCAGACATGTTCGGTGGTCCCGGCGGGGCTCGAACCCGCGACCTTCGGCTCATAAGACCAACGCTCTAACCAACTGAGCTACGGGACCATATACTAACTGAAATGTCAAATTTATCATTGTTACAATAACTCTTTCATTTATTACTTCCATACCAACCAACCAGGATGCAGATATTTGCAGTCGCCAGTCAGCATGAAATAAGTATATACGTATATTTATAAATATACATATGTATGTATAAGTAATGCACAAGGACAAGGGGCATGTTCAAACATTTATAATGGTAGCTCCTTTTGCCACCTGCCTAGCTAGCTACACTTAGATTCATTAATATCAATTTTCGATCTTACTACCCCTTTCCCTAAGTTCTGGGCTACTGCACTAGCCACTAGCCACTAGCCTTGTTTACCTATTCATGTCTAACCATTTTTTATTTATTTAAAATAATATACGAATTATATTTATATAAAATAATACATAAATCACATTCATATAAAAATTTATTCGTAGATTAATAAGGACTTCTAACCCCGTACTACCTGAAAGCCAAAAAAATAAAAAAGTCTGATGATACCTAGAAAAAGATAAGATCCATCTTTGAATGTAATATTAGCCATGAATGGCTCACTTCAAAACCTCTGTCCTTGTTAGGTGAAAGTCTCATAAATTCACGATCCATCATCTCCTCCCTCAGGAACCAAAGAAATTGAATACACAGAGAAACTAATGCTGGGCCCCGACTTACATAGCTGTTGGTTAAATAAGATATGATTAGTGTTTCCATTATCAGTAAATTGAGTGTGATTAACATGTCAACTAATTTATATGTAGTTAAGACTCGTATACTACTATATAATGTGAGCAGATTCCCATCCTTTTTCTCTGCATACTGCGAGGAAAAACTTACACAAGTACCCAGTTCCTATCCACTTGAGTACTTGAAAAAAGAAAGAGAGATCATGAAGATAGGTAATGGTGTTAAGTTGACTGATATGGTCAAATGCATCTTCATTGTGGCCATGATGGTGATGGTGATGGTGATGAAGACGGATAGTGTTGAAGGAGCCAGAACTGGAAGAATGATGAAGCAGAGCAGTCATGACAATGATAATAAGGTTGCACATCCTGAGAATTATGCGGTTGGAGGGGGAGTGGGGTACTTTCCGGGCACTCCTACGCCTTATGTTGGTGCTCTAGTCTTCAATGGACCGGCTGGCACTAGCTTCTACTGCCAGTTCCCTCAAGGATGTGTCCCTTCTGGTGCCTCTGCCGGTGCTGGCGGTCTTGGCGGCGGTGGAGTCGGAACTCAACCGTGATTTGCACATGAGCAGCATCATCCCGCATCTGCATTATGTAGTAGTAGTACTACTTACTACAACTAGAGTGCGCACTAGAACACTTTAGCTTTCTTATATTATTGTTCTAGGATTGAAGTAATCTTGCTGCTTAATATATATAGTTTAAGATATAGCCTGCTGCCTACTACGATGATTAGCTCTTGATGTATCAGATGGTTATATCCTTGTGTTTTCTAATTCCCAAAAAAAAAAAAAAAAATTATCATATATATAATATTTGTCACTTACTATATAGACTGGATTTTGTGTTAAGATGATCCATACGAATTTGTGTTGTTTATCTCAGCTGGAAATTTGACCTTCTCATAAGAAAGGCAAAGAGAAGCAAAGAGGAGAGGGAAGAGAATGAGAGTGTGTAAGAATTGATCTTGATACATCAATTTTCATATACAAAACCCACCACCACAACTAATCTTGTGGGTTCTTCTACATAAACACAACATAGGACAAACCCAATGAATCATAATGCATTTTTTTTTGCTGTTGTGTGCATGTGTAAGAACAACCCCCTAAATACTGTCCTTCAATTCTTTAAGATGAATGAGAGCAACTACATGGCTATTATATTTTTTGGTCGTGTCTACTTTTGTTTCTCCATCTTGAAGCTGGATTTTTGTTCAGATCAGCATCAGGATATTCCCTCTAGGACTCAATCTCCGTGTTGTCTACCTGACTTCTTCGGTGCCTTCAATCTTGAAAGATCCATCACCGAGATTATGATAAATTCAAATTATGATCGACAGCCTAACCTCTCGAGGTATGGGATATTCTTCGGACTCGAGCATTCGGACAACTTGTCACATTGGTGGTCTCTCTTCATGATCCACATCTGGATCGACACACCTTAAAGCAGTCAAGAGAGCTCGTTTTAAGGTTCCTGTTGATTGATGGCCTTGCCTCTATGTTTGGGTCTACCACTTGTTCTGATTGCCTGCTTCCAACCATCGTTTTCAGCCAATCTATGAGATTAACCTGTTCCCCATCAATCAAGCCCAGATTCCCAATTGTTTAACCAAAAGAAAACTAACTGAGCAAATAATTCATCAGTTACACGCCCTTTTAACAAACATTATACTTAAGACATGGCACAGTTCATTGCCTACCTCCCGAGCTGGACGTCCATAGTCCACTTCCGGTAATTGCCTCTAAAAGATGGACGCCAAACCCATAGACTTCGCTCTTTTCATTCAAAAGACCAATACTTGCATATTCAGGAGCCACATATCTGTAATATCCCCCCCCCCCCCCCCCCCCCCCAAAAAAAAAGGGAAAAAGAAGCAAGTTTTAGGTAGACTAAAAGGAACAAACATTGCACTATGAGAGCCATCCTGAAGTAGATCATGCCACATCTGCAATTGATGTCAAAAAGTGCTAACATGGCTTCATCCCAATGGCTGGGATCTACTTCAGGAGTAGATTAGGATTCCTCAAAGATACTAACCCAAAGGTCCCCATAACCCAGGTCGTTATATGACTCTCGCCGGCACCCAGAATATTTGGGCTGGGCCTCATTTCCATTTTGGGCTAAAGAGAGAGGGTCTTTAGAGACGGTCTAATCAGATCCTTTTAGTATTATTATGTATTATGAAAATTTAATTAAATATTATTTAAAGAAAATTATAATTAATTCTTAAACTAAAAAAGATAATTAAAATTTTTAAATTTAATCAAATTTTAAATTTTAAATAATTTATTTAGTAGTCACATATATCTTTAACGAAATTATAAATTTATTATAATTTAAATTTAAAATTATATATTTATTATAATTATTAAAAAAATTGAGTATTATAAATTTTAAAAATTTATCCTAACTTTATTATATTTTATTATTCAAATTCATACTTAACTAACTTAAATTATTATTTTTAAACCAATCACTTCATATGCATATTTCAACTGATTAGTAAAACGAGCTTAGTAAGACATTTAAAAAACCTTATCAACATCTAAAATATGAGTTTAAACAATTATGATTACACGAGTATATGACTTAAACGTATAATATAACACGAGTATATGATTTAATTGCTATACAACCACCCAAATAATTTCTTCTTTTTTTTCCGGTTAATTTGAATACAAAACTTTGTTCTAAGTTCAATTTTAAGATCTCAAGATCTTTAGGAATTAAGATTAACATTCCACTAAATGGATTTCCACCATTAAAAAGAAAAAAATTGTTAGATCGAACTAGTGTAGAGATGTAAACAACTATCGACGTCCGTAGTAGCCTAACAATGGGGGCGATGGTTCGTTTTTCTTTCTTTCTTTCTTTCTTATAAGATAGTAAGACAGAGGAGCGAGGTTCCTTGCCACTCAAGCCAACCTCAGGACTTTTATTTCTTTTTCAAATGCTTTTCTAGAAATTTTCAGATAGTTTAAGCCAGTGTTCTTCCTCATGCAGTAATGTATTCTAAGTTTTATATTGATACCTACTTCGTAGCATCTTTTCCCTTTGGCTACTTGCTTTTCTTGCCTTTACCTTTCTTATCAATCTTGTTACACTTTTATTCCATTTCCATTCTCTCTGCTTTTCTGCAGCTTTTTCCCTTTTCGTTCAATATGCAATATTTCTAATTTTAACGCTCTTGAATCAAGGCTTCCATCACCAGCCATCACCGGAAGCGAACCGAACCACAGCCTCTAGATTCAATAATATAAGATGGCAAAGGTCAAGGCTGAGAGGCAATGTACATTGTTACCCTTTTCTTCATTTATCATCACTTTCCTCTTCATAATCATTACCATCTTCTCTAGTGCTGGTAGGTAAAGATAAAATCCACCATCATCATCTATAAGATTCGTTTTCAATTAGAAGCTTAAGACAAGTATCTGAATTTGCTAGCTCTTTTAACATCTTAACTTCTTTGTTTGTTGAATTACGTACAGGCCAGGCAGGTGGAAGAATTAGAACAAGTTTACATGACATGGTCACGATTAATCCACCAACAATCATCACCATTCCGGCAATGTCCACTACAACACCTCCTTCTCCTCCAACTTTACCTCTACCACCACCAATCAACAACATTCCAGTTCCGACCCCAATTACGGTCCCAGCTGGACCACAACCACCTAACCAGCCGGTAACTACAAACCCAGTAGCCCCTCCAACTTCAATGCCGGGACAGAGCTGGTGTGTGGCCAAGATGGGAGCCATAGACACAGTCCTTCAGGCAGCACTGGACTATGCATGTGGTATGGGAGCTGTAGACTGCTCTAAAATCCAGCAGGGTGGGCCCTGTTACAACCCTAACACACTCCAGGGCCACGCTTCCTATGCATTCAATATTTACTACCAGAAAAAACCGGTTCCAACCAGTTGCGACTTCGGAGGGACCGCCGCCATTGTTAGCACTACTAATCCAAGTAAGAACAAGATACTCCTAATTACATAATTTAGAGTCTTGGACCCATTATGATATGAGACCATCCATGTTTTCTATAGGTGTTGGGTCCTGCATTTTCCCTTCCTCATCTTCGCCCTCAACATCAGTTACTTCATCAGCACCTCCCACTCCAACAAACACAACTCCAACAACAACATCATCCTCGGAAGGATCAGGTGTATCAGGGTAAGATATATGTTCCAAACTTTCAATGGTAAGCTGCCTGTCTATACTCGAGATTTTTTTAGATAATCCTTGTTGTATGTGATGTTTTCTTTGTATGTAGTTCTGGCACTCCTCCAACAGTATCAACAAGTACAAGCAATAATCCTGCTTCAACCTCAACAGATTTTGGGTCTCAATTTCCGCCAGGTTCAACCACTACCACCTCTGCCTCTACCTCCATTTCACCTTCTCTTAGACCATTTGTAGGATGCATAAGTCTAGTCATCTACTTTGTCACTCAGAAAATCTTCATCATTGATGTATCAAACTAATGGTTATTCATGTCAAGGCCTGACGGGTGGGATAACCGGGGATTTCTACAAGGATCATAATTTCATAGAGTATATTTAATGTTGTGGCTGCTATATATTAAAGAAGTGATAGGATTACGCTTAGGCAGTGAGATTTTTCAGGCAAACGTTGAAAAAAAACAGTTTCCTAGGAGACATGGCTGATAATAGTAATTGAATGCTGAAAAATGCATTGACCTGTAAGGTAGTCTCTACTTGCTTAAACTAGCAGTTTATCCATGCAATGCACAAGATAAATATGTACTTCTAAAAATATACTTTAACACTAGCAGTTTACCTGTAGGCTCTAGTAAACAGGAATCATCCCTGTACTCATCTCTACTTGCTTAAATTACATGGTCCGACTGCTCCTAGGTAATACTGCTCCAATATGAGCCACATCTAGAAACAAAATGGCCCCTGCCTTGCAGATCTTGCTGATACACAGACAGACCCCTCTAGTACAACCATATACACAAGAATAACTGCATAGGCTGATCATTCATCTCTTGGAAAACACCACCAAGAGCAACATTGACACAGAAGCTACGATCTTGAAACCAGATGTTTCCCAAAAGTTTGGTTTGTTGGTACCTGAAGTAGTTTCCCCATGTTTTGCTGCTAACTCCTCCCTGAGTTCCTTCACAGCTTTATCTTGTCTTTCAGCCATCTAGCACCCCAAAAATGTGAACAGTCAATGACGGAAAAAGAGCAGTTAGTTACAAGACTAATGGTATTAGATGAACATGCAAGATGGCACATGATCCTTTCAATGACTAACACGAGGTAGAACTTTACCCTTTTAAGCTTTCGTGTCTGAGCACGAGCTTCCTGGAGACAAAATTCTAGCTTCAGCACCTTCTTTTTAAGTTCCTGATCAGCACGCCGCTGCTTCTCCAACTGTCAGCCAAAGAAAAATTGCTATTAAGAAATGGGCCAGTATGTAGAAGCTATAGAGTATTGCCAAAACAGTCAAACTACAAGTCCCTACTTGTGATTCCAAGTCCTTAGTTTTGAGCTTCCAGTGAGCAGACAATATCTTGATTTCATCTTTCAGCCTGGTTATTTCTTCATCTTTTACAGTCAGCAGCTTGTTAATCTTGTCAAAATTCCTTGGAGAAACCTCATCCAAGATTTTCTTCAACTCATGATCCTTGCTTGATCCAGCCTTGGAGAGGGCTTCCATGATATCATGCTCGAATCGAGCCACTTCATCTTTGAGTTGTTTTTGGGAAGATTCCCTTGCCTGGAGATCCTTCTGTAGACATTCTAGTTGCTCTCCAAGCCGGGTGACATGATTCTCATGCTCTTTTAAAGCACCATTTTTTGTGTCTAATTCCTTTAAGAGCACCAAGCACTGGACTTCTGCTGTCTGAGCAGATGCAGCACTAGCATCAGCAGTTGCTTGAGTCGCAGCAAGCTGAGATTTCAGATTATCTAACTCGTGGAGATACTGCATCAAATATAACAACATTAAAAGTTTGATACAGCAAATAAAACATCTATGATTAACTCATAGACAACCATGCATGAGATGAGTAAGAGCTCATCCTTTTAAGTCTACTTCACTTCATTATGACCTTTTAAATATCACATGACCACACCAGTTTTTAATACAGGACAATTTTAGAAAGACTCAAGCCTACTAAAGCACTATTTATGAATGCAGTTATTTCATAGGTTAGAATTAAGAAAGAATTTTAGACATTTGGGAATTTGAAGAGTAAATGAAATATTATTTTATTTCCATAACATTAAGCATGTTGAATTATATTGCAGTATCGCAAAAATACTACTAAAATCGACTTCATTAAGTATTGATCAATTTTAACAGTCCTAAAATAGATGCAAGAGAATCAAAGCTAAACATTTTGGGTCACTGCACCGTTTAACATGAAGATAAATTTCTAAATTTTGGAATCCAGAATCTGGAATTAATATCCTATGGTTTAGACTCCGGAACCAAAAACTTGTTTAGATATTTATAGCAAGTCAATAACTTTAAAAGCTATGGATAGAATATTTACCCACCCAATGCACAAGTCCCTCCCCTCACAAATAAGAAATGAAAATGAAAGATTCTATCTAATTGAGGAAGTATCAAGTTTAGAAACCAAGCCTATGTATCAGCTCCCTCCGTCACACAAGAACAACTGGATAATTTTCAACTAAAAGATGGCAACTTAATTGAGGAAGTATCAACTAAATGATACTTGAACAAAAAGAGAAAAAAAAAAAATACTTAGCCACAGCAAAGTTAATAGATAGGAATTTAACATATTCTTTCTTTTAAGTAGATAAGTTTATTAAAATGAGAATTTGGAAGGGCAACATCTACAAACACCAAATAATCTCACGAAAAATGTGATACGATGACAGATCATACGAATGGGGCACTTGCCGTGCACGTAACATACTGCATAAGCAGATGAACATGAGAAGTATATGATAGCCCTCATTTTCTTCACTTCTCCAGCAGCATCTAATAATAACAATGAATAAAAAATAAAAAAATAAAAAACACAAAAAGGCATCCTGCCAATCACACAACCATACAAAAAGGCATCTAAAAAGATGGACCCAGATGCGAAAAAATTGAAATAATTCAAAAGCAGACGAACCGTGAATGAACGGTTTGGTGCTATAACTAGTGAATTAATTATGCTACCAAAAAAAAGGATCTATCAAAAGCTAATAGAAATGAAATGAAATGAGAAAATCATGGGAGTATGAGCAGGAGAAGAGGGTGTTATCAGTGGGACAGACCTTATCAGCAGTAGAAGCTGAGGCCTGAAGCTGCTCATTCCTCTCCATCAATTTCTTCTGCAATCTCCCAATCTCATCTTCCATATTTTTAGCCCTAATCTCCGCTTCCTGCAAAAAAATAAAAGAAAAAGAAAAAAGAAACTCAAAATGAATTCAAATTAACAGACCCATCTAAAGGAAAGTAAACGAGAAAAAAAAAACCCAATCCAAGAAGAGCAAGATGCATGCCTGTCTAGTTATGGCCTCTTTAGCATGGGATTGCTCTTGAGAAGCAAGGCGGCTTCTAACCTCCTTCAGCTCCGCCGCCAAAGACACCACGTTCCGCCTAAAGCTCTGTTTTTTCTCATTCAAATCCTTCAGCAGAGGATCAATCTCCCTCACCAATCTAGAAGATGAAGATGACGATGAAGATGCCGCTGATTTCTCCGACGACACAGACATCAGAAAATGAAAAAAAAAAAAGGAAAAAAATTAAATTTGCTTTCTTCTTCCCAAACTTTTTTCTTGTATTAAATTATTTCTGGGTCAGAACAGTAAAGGATCTGAGAACATGCGCGTGAGGTGATGGAGCCGGAACAAGCGGGCTCATCTCATGACTCATATTAGAGCCCTTGTTCTGAAAGCAAAGTATTATTTGTGTTCATATCTGCATGTGAACTGGTCGTTGCGCATTTAATTCTTTTGAACTGTCTGAAAAAAAAAAGGAAAAATAATTAATAATTGAAAATTGGAAATGAAATGACACTCTTTTCATATTGAAAAAAAATGATATATATTGATATGGTTCAGAAGTTTTCATAGATCAAAATCCAGAAATTTTCTTACCACTTTTCATTTTCTTGGGAAAAAAAATCTAATCCAAGAAAACGCAAACCCCTTTTTTTTTTTGTGGCCTATAATTTAAATACAATCCCACATCGATTGTTAATTTATTAGCGACGAAAGAGATGAATAAAGGGTTGCATAGGCCTGTCCACCTCAGCTAATTGATAGTGTACAGTAAGAAAACTGTTTTGGGTAGAAAGAGATTTAAACCTAAGATTCAAACTTGGAGAAGCTGATTTCCAGAACACACAGAGAGAGAGAGAGAGAGAGGTACCAGATGACCAGACTGACTGAGAATAATATCTGGCCGGAGCAGAGCAGTCTCCGATTGACAGCGGAGATCCAATCTTCCGGCGAAGTTAATGGCACACTGGATTTAGTATTCTCTAAATTAACGCTGATTTTTTTAGTTTTGGTTTCAAAATTTGGGTTTTGTCTGTATTAGGATGAGTGTCGAGAGAGAGAGAGAGGATTGCTCTGTTTTCGCGCAGAGACATGCACACACTGCTAGAAGACAAAACGGGTTTTCAGGGTTCGGTTTTTCCCGAGCCTACTGGTTCGGAAGATACTGACGATTTCCGAAGCTAATTCTTAAGTTTGATTGAGTTGATTGGCACTAGCCGCGCGCGCGGCAAATCCAAAATTTTTGGCCAACAGCTGTAATTCGTAAAGGGATGTTGGATGGGCTTGGGCTTGGGCTTGGGCTTGGGCTTGGGCTTGGGCTTGGGCTTGGGCTTTTGTTTGCCTGCATGTAACCTAGTTGTAATTTTGCAGTTATGGTGTAGGTCATTTTGTCGCGACGGATGATTAATAAAAATAAAAATAATAGTTGGGTGACCATGCATCCGCCTAATATTTATTAATTATATAATATAGTATAATATAATATATTATATAAGTTCAAGTTTATTTAATTTTTAGATTAATATATTATATGTGACATAATTAATGATAATATAATTAAAAGTATAATAAATTCATAAATAAATAAAAATGAGAAAATTCTAGGTATGAGTAAAACCTGTCTAGAAAAAAAAAAAACGAAAACGAAAGCATCCTAGAGTAACGGTACAATATGTTGAAAGTCAATAATAGGTCAAGTGTCGGACAGAGTGTGGGCCCGAGTCAACGCCACAGCCCAAGTGGGAAAACGAGGAAACTTTTCTCATACTCCGCGTCATACGCCACTACTCTGCTCCTCGTCATTAGTCAATTTATAAGTCAACATTTATTAGTTGCTAATTATTAATTAGTACTAATTACCATCCTGACCTCATTACAACTCTTAATCGTCTCCTCCTGAAATCTCTCCCCCCCCTAAATAAAATAAAATAAAAATTCTGAATAACCACTTTCTTCAACAACTCACGTCCCTTCGCTTTAGATTGGACGATAGCAGACACACCACCACTGCCGCCGTCAGGGCCACCACTGATCCGGCGATCTCCTCGCTTATTACTCTACCATCTCTATGTACCCTAACTGAATCTAACGTAACTACCATCGGCCGCCGCAGGAGGGAGGAATTCAGTAAGACCTAGAAAATTCTGAAAAGATGGGTAAGGGTTCGGGAACTTGTGGAGCGGAGGCCCAGTATGTGGCGGCGAAGACCTCCGTTTGGTGGGACATAGAGAACTGTCACGTGCCAAGGGGGTGCGACCCGCATGCAATTGCTCAGAACATCAGCTCCGCCCTCGTTCATCTAAATTACTCCGGTCCGGTCTCCATCTCTGCTTACGGCGACACCACTCGCCTCCCTTCTTCTCTTCAGCACGCTCTTTCCTCCACCGGCATCGCCCTCAACCATGTTCCTGCTGGTACTTTCCTTTCTCTTTAGTTCTCTTCGTTTTCCCTTTTTGCACGTTTGATTGTGAGTCCTGTTTTCCCTCTCCCTGCTGAACGGATCGAATCAGATCGGCCTTGTTTTCATCTTTTAATTACAGTTTCTTGTTTGTCAATCTTATGTTTTTTTTTTTTGGGCAGGATTTTGCATCTAGTTACTGTTTGTCTGTGATTTGGTTTCTTTCCTAATCTTGGAATCTTCGTTTTGATTTACCATCTGTATTTGTGATCAGATCATCGGAATGGCTTCATTTATCATCTGTAATCTTGATCATATCATAACAAGCACCATCATTGATAGTGTTTTCAGTTTTGATTCATGAGCTTCTTTTTAGATTTGCTACCCATTTCTCGGTCTTATTCGATCATCTTCTTCATCCTTTTTTCCACTTAAATTTTACTAGTTCATGTACTAGTGCAATGTGTAACACTGGTTCTATATCAAATATAGCAGTGAGCCTATATCATGTATACAATCAATAAGAGTACTTGAGCTTTGTTAATCCTCATCTTTACCGCATGATATCAGGTGTTAAAGATGCTAGTGACAAGAAGATTCTTGTGGACATGTTGTTTTGGGCTGTGGACAATCCTGCACCCGCTAACTATCTGTTAATTTCTGGGGATCGAGATTTCTCAAATGCTCTCCATCAGCTACGAATGAGGAGATACAATATCCTCATAGCACAACCTCAGCAAGCATCTGCGCCTCTAATTGCAGCCGCTAAGAGCGTATGGCTTTGGACCAGCCTTGTATCTGGAGGCCCTCCACTCACAAACACCGACTCACTTCAAAATAACAATACCTACGTATCAAATTCAAATACCTCTAACATTCCAGTTTCTAGTACTCTTCCAATGCAGCAATCAGTGGATTCCCATCTTATGGACCCTCAATTAGTGAATCAGAATTTTTCCAGTATGGGAAGAGGTGTTGATCCTAAAAATAAAGGGAAAGTAGCTAGGAAAATCTTTAGCCAACCAAATGGATCAAAAACTTTCAGCATGCATGATGGGATTCATGAAGATCATGGCAATGCAAGTTCTTACCAACCTAGTACCTATCCAAATATCCCTCATAACCCTAATTTTCTTCCGGGTAATTTTGATCCTTCATGGAGCAACAATGGCCATAACAACTACCAGAGTCATTACTCTCCACCTATAAGAGCAAACAGCTATGATACTCAACCTGCATTTGTACCCAACAGCATGCACCCACCTTATCCTCGCCCTCATATACCTCCACCAATGCTTCCTAGGCCTGCCAGACCCAGCTTTTCCTCAGGCCCTCCTCCGACATATATGCCTGATATTAGTAAATTGAGTGTTTCAGCACACCCCAGCAGCATCCACAATAGTTCCAGTGCTCAACCACGGAATGGAGAGACGCGTGATTCTAATACCAAGGCTCCAAATTTTGGGAGCTTTATTCAACCGAATAGAGGAAATATGGTGCAAAAAAACCCACCCTATTCTGATATCAGACAGAACAACAGGTATCCACACACTGCAGATTATCGACCCGTATCTTCAGAAGGAATCAGTTCCACTAGTATGTCCAGTAGTGGTGTATGGGGAACTCCAGGCTGTCCAAAACCTTCTGAACAGGTACAAGGCCTTATAGGGCTTGTCTTGCTTGCCTTAAACACTCTGAAGAGTGAAAAGATAATGCCAACAGAAGCAAATATAGCTGACTGCATTCGATTTGGAGATGCTAAACACCGCAGTACAGATGTAAAGAAAGCCCTTGAGAGTGCCATCGAGCAGCAGATGGTAGTGAAACAGAATGTAGGTGCTGTGCAGCTGTATATTGGTAAGAATGAGAAACTATGGAGATGTGTGAACCCTCTAAGTGGTAATCCTAAGCAGTATCCAAAAGAAACATGGAATGAAATCCAAAATTTTTTAACATCCTCTAATGGACGTTCTGCAATAATAGCTTCTCAGTGCAGGTAAATCCCATCCATGCTGCTTTTTCTTTCCCAGGGGTTTTTTCATCCTTTTCTCTCTCTCTGATTATAATGTCTTGGGTCCGTGTATAATATGTCATATATAGGTATGAAGCAGGTACTGTTCTGAAGAGTTTGTGTTTGAAAGAGTTCTCTTTGGGCAACATACTTCAGATTCTGAACATGGTGGTTACTATTAAAAAATGGATCATCTGTCATCAATCAGGATGGCAACCCATAAAAATTATACTAACTGGAAACAAGACCGAGTCAGGGGATGTAGCTGGTGCAATTTCAACATCCGAATGGTAGGAAATAGGGATCTTGAAATAGCTGAGGTGCAATGGAAAATGGAGGCGCCTCTATATCCCCTAGGGTTATGAAATTAGTTAGTGATTTTCTGAAGTTGTTTCAATGCGGTGTGAAGATGATTCTGATCATTTGGCGAGTTTCTCTTTAAGAGAGATCCTGAAAGAGCAGTGCTTAGAGGAAGTCTTCAAAAAAAAAAAAAAAAACGTTACTAAAAAACATTTTGAGGCTGCAAAGGCTGTCAGCTACTATGCGGCCTATTTCATACTCACTGAGTAGTTATCACTTTTCATCGGAAGTGAGTAGCTACTCGTGAAGTCTACTTTTGGTGTGGAGTTACTTTACCATTTTAAATCCATCGGCGGCCATTTAACTAAGTTCTTCTAAACGAGCAATTGAGGTGAAGACAAAACATTCCCATATTCAGCGCACAAAAATATGATCAGGTTTTTGAACCTAGACTAATGTGTTTGTGAATTGGACCAAGGATTTTCCTCTCAGTTGTCAACACAAATACCCGGGAACTTTTATGTTCCCACAGTGGATTCAAAATAACTGTCCAAGTTGATCGCGTGGCAGATATATCATGTTATATCAGCCAGATGATGCCAGTATACTTCACTACTTAGAGGTGGTGCTGAACTAATTAAACAGTTGAAGCTAAGAGCACTGCAGATATTACGACCCAAGAAGACAGATACTAGAGAACAAAGTACGTAAATTTTGAGCTGGCTCCTGACCAACTTCTTATGAAATTCGCAATCAGTATGAAGATGAGGAGCTACTTCCTGGAATTATACAGAGAAAAAGAAATATGATATCAAATAATAGTGTATTGCATAATGTGTTGTGCAGATGAGACCACCTCAGAGCAACGAAACTATGGTATTGGATATGAACATAGCCTGTTCGAAGTCCTCCGCACTTGTGGCTTCTGCAGAATATAAAAGGTCTTTTTAGTATTATTATTATTATTATCTCTTTTTTTCAGACTGCTTTGCTGCTGTGAATGCTTTTATACTCTTGAGTAAGTGTCAAGTCTAGTGTTACAGGAAGCTGGCTTTGCTCGGGATCCTTGTCGTATTAGTTGAAGTTATGTTTGTTTTCAAAACTTTTAACCCAGCCCCCCTTTTTCTATATGATATAGCAGTACTTTTATGTGGTTGTATCCTGCAATAATCATGTCACTTCGTGCAAGTATGGAGCTCTGCTACCCTGATTAGAGATGTATCTGATAGAGCACCGCGCAACTTGCTTCTTCACCCAATTCCATTGCCAGTTTTTTCTTTTGCTTTTGCTTTAAAGGATTTGAACTTTTTGGGCTATAAAAGAAAAAGGAGAAAAGGATGACGGGGGTGTTCTTTTGGAATCTCTGATAAGGCACATGTTGCCCATTTGCACGAGCATTTAACTGATAAGGGGCATAATCCAATTCATCCGCCCTGTTAATAACGCAAACAGGCTATGTCCAGTGGATCCACTTAAAATATAATAATGAATACTATTATTTGTTCCAATTCCTAAACCTTCTAGAGATGCAATGATAAGATTATTCTGTCTGCATTTTCAGGTCAGATAGATTCTTACTGCTAAGAATCTTGTCAACTTATCTAATAGTTCACATTCTGGAACAGAACAGTTCATACCAGAACACGGAAAACCATCCGGAGTAGTAGTGAAGTCGTGGATTGGGTTTGTCGAAAACTCAAAAACAAATCACAACTTCATTCAATGGTTAAAAGAGTTGAAAGCACGCAGATATGTCGAACACGAACATTTACACTGATTGAGCTCAATAAGGGCTGATAAATAAATGTAGATCCTTGTTGAGGATAATAGATACCAAGTCATCAGAGCAAAGATGACTGAATTATTCGGGGCGGTGAATCCACCTTTTGAAGTGTGTGGGGGTGTCCAACCGAAACCAATCACAACTAACCGATCCTGGAAGGCCTGCAGAAGAACCAACGTAGCCTCGCTCTACTACTGCAGGGTGGCGAATGATTAATGGCATGTCAAAAAATTCTCCAACTAGTATGAATATATAGATAACAAATTATCTAAATTCAGAAAACTAGCACATTTCGAATCTAACAGCCTGATATCATCCCTACCAAAAGGCTAATGACAACAATCGCTTCTATTGCCCTAGCAGCGGAGTCCTCCATAGAAGAACAAGCAAGGTTTGTAATTTCCATTTCACACACATTTGCTGCTACATGTTTTTGAATGAGAACTGAGAATTGAGGTCAATAGTAAGCAATTTTGCAAACAAGCAAAAACATATAATGACCCTTTTTTTTTCCCCTCTTTTTTTTAAGGGGGGGAAAAAAAAATTATGAAAGGGACTATAGGAAGGATGATAGCCAATCGTTCTTTTGTTTTAGAGAGGAAAAATAAATAAAAAGGGCTCTAAAGTTTTGACAGCCTAAAACCATTATAAGAGGGACGCATGGATGGAAGTAAAAGAAGATGATACCTCTTCTCACTTTGAGAGTATATCACACACAAGTGAACCCATCATGAACAAGCTTATTAATAGCATCCCTGAACCTGATATAGTCATCCAGCTTATTGTACACCTGGTGAGAAATCCGTGCATACCCCGTTATGGAACCAATCCGATCCCCTTCTTCCTTCGGTGCACAATAATAAATCGAAACTTCAATCCCGTAACTCTCCCTCAAATGTGTCCTCAACTTCATAGTATCCGATTCACTCGCCAAGCAGGCAGGCAAACCAACCATGACCATGCTCGCACACATATCAGCCGGGCAGCCTAGATTAGTGCCCCAAGCTTTAGCCAACATATCACCCATCTCTAGAACAGCCTCGTGATTCCGTTTCTTAATCCCCTCAATACCGCCTTCAAACCTGTTCACAAACTCCACAACAGAAGGAACCACTAATTGAGCACTATAATCTCTCGTCCCCAAGCACTTTCTACGGCCAGCCCGTTTCCAAACTCATGAGACACTACAGGGTGATGTAAATCAGCACCACAACCTGAAGCGGTTCTCTTACAGTACAGGAATGCTATGGACGGTGGGCAAAAGAACCATTTGTGCAAAGCGCTGGTGTACAAGTCAGCTCCGATTTCTTTCATGTCGATGTCTGTACAGCCTATACCATGAGCTGCGTCGACAAAGACTTGGTCAACGCCTTCTTCCCCACAAATCTTAACTAGTTCCTTGACGGGAATAACTACACAGGGCATGGATGTGATATGGTCAATCACAACTAGTCTAACTCTCCTACCATTGGCTTTTCCTCTTCCTAAGGCGTTCCTAAATTCAGTAATGATTTCTTGATTGGAATTAACGGGAAAAGGCATTTGAACTTCGATTACGCACCCGCCGGCTCGAGAAACGTAGGCCTCGATGGATTTCTTGACTGCTCCATAGGCGTAGCGGAGCAAAACAGCTGCGTCTCATTTCTGAAATTTTCCCTCGGCAAAGGCCCAGGCGGTTTGCTGGAGCACGACGGCCACGGCGGTGGTGGCGTTGTCCACGATGGAGACCTCGTCCACGTGTTCTGCATTGATTATTTTAATTTTCCTTACTAACTACTCTTACCCCACACATCCGGATTTCTTTTATTATATTGTTTGTTTGGTACCAAATTTTTATGAACATAAGATCTTAATTTATACCACATAGACCAAATGTCTTATCGATTCTTTGTAGACTGTAAATTACCATAAGAATTATCAACCAAAAAACTGGAAGTTATTATGCTTCTCTATCTTTTGTTGCTTGATCCGTTTTAGAGTGAAGTTTGTCTTTTTATTTGGTGATTAATAATCATTTTTTACTAAATTTCATAATCCAAAAATATTTTAAATGCGTGATTATTTTTACTGACCAGAACTCATATCTTTCACCATCAAAGACGTGTGGTGCATGCAAACTCACTCCATTGGATGTCATGATGAGATCTATCAACTGGTTTTTTAATTCTTGTAATTGGGATTAGAAGGAGGTTTTTTTTTTTCTTTTCCCTTAGATTGATTTCTAAGCTCGCTTATAAACTGTGGTTTGATATCATGTTAGAATTCCTTATTACTCGGATGTATGAGAGCTTAGGAAATCAAGAACAATAGAAAGAGAACATGTAAGTGTATGGCTTAAAATGATTTGATTACATTTTTGATTCATCAACCAAAGATTAAATACAAGAACTAGAAGTACATTAACAGTAAAACATTTAATATCAACTCTACGACTGATACACTAACAATCCAACAAGAGTAACACTAAACATCATATGATTTTCATTATGAAATTTCAGAAAATATGGAATTTCTACCTACTTAGGGCTAATTTGTCAATCAATCCCAAAGTACCAAAACAAACGACAAAAATCATTCCATCAGTTCGTGATGCTTCTAGGGACTTTAGACATCGATATTCACTTGTTGGAAACAAAAAAAACTAGTAATTAAACTCCATTAGAGAACTCTCTGTTCTTGAACCATAAAATAAAGCGTTGTCTATAGATGAGGCTCTATCCGAGAATCCACTAAACCAAAATACTTTATTCTTCTTCAGACATGATCACACTAATCTGGGGGAGCTTTTTGCTGAGTGGTCAATGCCGGAATCATCTCCAATAAAAAAGTCAATTTCAATGAAGGGAGGATAATTTAGTCACATTCAAACACTCCTCCTTAACTTCTTGATTGCTCATCACTCTCATTCTCTTCCTGAAGTGCTCAAACTTGAAACATGGGAGAGGTTTGGTGAATACATTAGCCAATTGTTCTTTTGAGATGCAATGGATGAGTTTGATCTCACCATTTTTTATCCTTTCTCGAATTGCATGATACTTCACCAGTATGTGCTTAGTTCTGCCAAAATGCATAGGATTTTCTAAGATAGCAATAGTTGATTTGCTATCACAGTGAATTGTTGTCGAGGTAGCTTGAGAGAACCCCAAATCATGAAGAATTTTCCTAATCCAAGAGGCATGATTTGAAGCAGCAGCTGCTGCTATATATTCGGCTTCTGTTGTGGATTGTGCAACAACTCCTTGCTTCTTGGAGCACCAGTAGAAGATTTATGTCCCAATAGTAAAATAGAAATCACTTGTACTCTTGCTATCATCCATTGATCCTGCCTAATCACTATCGACAAAGCCTTCTAAATTTAATTCTCCTTCCTTAAATAGGATCCCAAACTTCCTTGCTCCATTCAAGTATTTAACTACCCTTTGTGCAACAAGCATATGCACTTGAGAAGCATTGTTCATGAATATGAAAACCATACTTACAGATTGCATAATGTCTGGACTCGTGGTTGTGAGATACATTATTCCTTCAATCATGCTTCTATAGAGTGATTAATCTACTTTCTCAGCTCCATCTTCTTTGCTTAACTTCCCATTAGTTATCGTAGGACTTGAAACAAGATTGTTGTTCTCCATTTTAAATTTCTTCAACAATCCATTAACATACTTCTCTTGAGAGATGAAGATCCCATTTGACTGTTGGTATACCTCAATTAAAAAAAAACTCATGAGACCAAGATCGGTCATCTCAAACTCTGATTGCATAATCTTCTTAAACTCTTTGATCAACTCAAGTTTTGATCTTGTAACAAGCAAATCATCTACATAAAAAGAGATGATAAGGACAAATTGACCTGGTTTCTTAATATATAATGTTGGATCACTATAACTTCTGTTGGATCTTGCTTTGCATAGGTGATCATCAATTCTAGAATACCAAGCTCTAGGAGCCGGTTTCAGGTCATAGAGAGATTTCTTCAATTGATAGACCTTTTTTTCTTCTCTTTTGACCACAAAGCCTCGAGGTTGCTCTAAGAAGGAAGATTTGACATCCATCTGATGTATGGACCATCCTTTCCTGATTGTGTCTAGCTTAGGCACATGAGCAATGTATCGGTATAGTCCACACTATATTGTTGACAGAGTCCTTTAACAACTAATCAAGCTTTATACTTGTTAATGGTACTCTTTGGATTGAGCTTCAATTTGAAAATTCACTTGAACCCAATTATTTTCTTCTTCTCAAGTTTATCAATCAGAATCCAAGTTTGATTTTTTTTTTTTGTCATTTTAATCTCATCTTTCATTGATTTCCTCAAAAGCTCATTGCTTTTTGCTTCTTCATAGCATCTTGGTTCAGATAATGCCAAGTTGCATCTCTGATATATCTGGATATATCATCAATGAAAATTGATCCAATAGTAGATCTAACAATATATGGATAGATCATCAATAAAAATTGTGAAATACTTACTTCTACTTAATGATGCTTCCTTGAATGGCCCACATACATCTGAGTGGACTAAATCCAGTTTGGTTGCATCTCTAAGGGCTTGATTCTTTGGAAATGACTTCCTCTTCAATTTTCCAAACTGACACATCTTTCACAAATTTCTTCTATAGTATGTATTAGAGGAAGACCTTTAACAATTCATTTTGAGTACAGACTTTGAATGGCTTTGATATCAAAGTGGTCAAACCTTCTGTGCCAGATTCTTGCTTCGTCATTTTTGCATCTTAATGCTTGATGGTCATATTTTACAGAGAAGTTGTTGTGTCAGATTAGGAGTTTGACTATCTCCTTCTACCTCAAGTCCATAATGGTGCAGTATTTTTTTTAGAATACAAGTGTGAGGTCATTCTTCATTAACTGGCCAACACTCAGAAGGTTATGGCTCAACTCAGGTATATAGAATACATTTGAAATGAGCCTTATACCCTTCTTTGTCTTCACTGCTACTGTCCCCTTCCCTTTGGCTCTAACTAAGTCTTCATTTCCTACTGTTATTGAAGTAGTAAATCTTTTGTCCATACCCTTAAACATACTTTCATCAAAAGACATGTGGTCTTTACAACCATTATCAATTAACCAATCGTGCTTTATTTTCTTTTTCTTGATCATTTCTCTATTCATGAACAAGTTCTCCTCCTTTTCCTCATCATCCTCATTTTCTTCTTCCATAACATTAACTTGTTGAGACTATGTTATGGCTTTTCCTGCATTCTTCCTTCTGCAATCCTTCTCGATATGGCTAAATAGCTTGCAAAAGTTACACTATGACTTTCCTTTCCAATAGCGTGTCTTTTCATTGTGGGTTTTCCTCTTGCAGATGGAGCAAGGAGGATGTTTTTTCTTTTATGAACCACTTGAACTAGTTGCTTGGGTTTTTTTTTCCAAGCTTTGGCCTTTTGCTTGACTTGAAGAGCACATCTGTCTGCTTTGAATGTCTCTATTCATTTACTTCTAGAGATCCGGTAAGTTTTGTCATGGTTAGAGATCCAAGATCTTTGTTTTCTTCTATAACATCAATCTTAGAATCAAACATTGCCGATATACTTACTAACATCTTCTCCACCATCATTTTCTTGGTGGCATTCTCTCCAAACAACTTCATTTTAAACTTCCATCAACCTTCCTGCATAGTCTATGATGGACTCATGTTCTTTATCTTCAGCCTTTCAAATTCTCTAATGAGATTGAGCTGCCTCATGCTCCTTACTCTTTTTGTGACTTGGAACTCTATTTTCATCTTGTCTCAAGCTTCTTTGGAAATTTTGATGCCAATGATTCTAGAGAACAGCTTGTTCTCTATGGTTGATTGAATCATAGATAGAGGATTGTAGTTATTATGCTTCTTTATCTTGTGCTGCTTGATGTGTTCTAGAGTGAAGTATGTCTCTTCATCTAGTGGTCCATAACCAACCATCTTTGACTTAATCCCATAATCCAAAGCATTTAAGTATGTGACCATTCTTGCTGACCATAACTCATATCCTTCACCATCAAATACTTGTGGTGCAGGCAGATTCACTCTACTGGGCGTCATGGTGCAGTCTGTAAACTGGTTTTTTGGTTCGTGTAAGTGGAATTAGAAGAAAGTTTTTTTTTTTATTGATTTCTAAGCTCACTTATGAGCTGTGCTTTGATACCATATTAGAATTCATTGTTGCTTGGATGTAATGAGAGCTTAGGAAATCAAGAACAATAGAAAGAAAGAACATAAAAGTGTATGGCTTAAAATGATTCGGTTACATTTTTCATTCATCAACCAAAGATGAAATACAAGAACTAGAAGTACATTAACAATAAAACATTTAGTTGCGATGCTACAATTGAGACACTAACAATCCAACGACATCAATACTAAACATCAAATGATTTTCATTCTGAAGTTCCAGAAAAATTGGAATTTCTACCTACTCCGTACTAGGTCTGATTTGCCAATCCCAAAGTACTAAAACAAACGGAAAACATCATTCCATTAGTTCGTGATGCTCCTAGGTACTTGAGACATTGATCTTCACTTGCTAAAAAAAAAAAAAAAAACTAGTTGACTTCATTATAGGACTATCTGTTCTTGAAACAGAAAACATACTACTATCTGTAAATAAGGCTTCATCCGAGAATCCACTAAACCAAAATACTTGATTCTTTTTTAGATATAATTATATTAATCTGGGAAAACTTTTTGCCAAGTGGTCAATGTCGGAATCATTCCCAACAAAAAAGTCAACTTCGGAGGGAGGACAATTTAATCACCTTCAAACAAATATCGTAAGTAAATATAAGTAAATTTGATTTGTTCCAAATTCCTTCCTCTTAATCTTTTCTAGAATATAAAAACATATAATGTTATTTAAATTTAAAATATACATGATTGTTTAAGAAATCATTTCCATAGTGAAAAAGGAAACTTCTCTCTTCAATGGCCTATGATGGAAAAGAGGCCACACATGCTGTCGCTGACATAATAAAAATTGATGTCTGATGGTGCAAGATTTCATATTTATGTGGTAACAGACAAGTTTGAGTAATGTGCCAATTTGCTATTTGCTACCCCTCCACAATTATTGGCCTCCCTTTCCTTCCTCTTTTGTCATTTTCCTAAGCATCTGAACCTCATCATCCTCCATCCTTTCTAGCAACCTCCACCAACCCTTTCTACTAGCAGAGTGCTTAACAACATAGCAAAAGGTACTTCTTCATAATTTTAGCTTCGTTTGTAGCTGCTTCAGTTCTTGATTGAGAACCAATATGAACATATATGTTTATGTTCAGTTCTTAACTGGTGGAATGATGGGGCGGCACATATCTCTCTTTTTCCGGGTGGCCTTGTTTTTATGGGTCTTGACAAGCTCGGTTTTTGCTTCCTCTGATGACGGTCTAGTCCGAATCGGGTTGAAGAAGCGAGTCCTAGACCTTGGCAGTATCAAGGCAGCCACCAAGGTTGCAAGGGAGAAAACATATTTGCTGCACAGTTTTGATAGCTCTGGCTCATATCAAGACAGAGGAGAAGATGTAGTAGCTTTAAAAAACTACATGGATGCTCAATATTATGGAGAGATTAGCATCGGCACGCCTCCTCAGAAATTCCGAGTCATATTCGACACTGGCAGTTCCAATCTTTGGGTCCCATCTTCTAAATGCTATTTTTCTGTAAGTTATATATGCTGTTCCATTGTTAGACAATTTTACATCTGATGAACTCATACTTGTATGATATGATAAGCAGGTCGCGTGCTATTTTCATTCACGGTATGCAGCAAGGCTCTCCAGTACTTATACCGAGAATGGTATGTGACTGATTCTTCTTCATCGCCTTTACAGCTTATGCTCGACTTGTTCTTCCAAGACACACCCCCACCACCCCCCCACCCCCCCTTTTTTTTTGTTCAGTAAGGCACTCCCTTCTTAATTAAATTTATTTTGACATGCAATGCAATTTCAGGAAAAACTTGCGAAATAAACTACGGTTCAGGATCAATTTCCGGTTTCTTTAGTCAGGACAATGTAGAGATTGGGAATCTTATTGTTAAAGATCAAGTAGGGGGAATTGTTTTTTTTTTTGTTCAGATCCGTTTTGGTGTCATTTTTTATCCAGTGTAATAATTGTAACATCCTTGTTTAACAGCTTTTTATTGAGGCAACGCGAGAAGGCAGTCTGACATTTGTGATTGCGAAGTTTGATGGAATACTCGGCCTCGGCTTTCAGGAAATATCTGTGGGCAACACTGTGCCGGTCTGGTATATACATAGAATATTATGTGAAATTTTTGTTTCTGTACACAAATCAAAAGCACAAGGACTAATATAATTATGATAAGCTTTCACTTTTTGCAGGTACAATATGTTTGAGCAAGGCCTGGTAAATGCGGTGTTCTCTTTCTGGCTTAACCGTGATCCGAAAGCAAAGGAAGGAGGTGAACTGGTCTTTGGTGGTGTTGATTCTAACCACTTTCGAGGGGTTCATACCTATGTTCCCGTCACAAAAAAGGGATACTGGCAAGTAAGTTAAACGAACAAAATGAGACCACTTTCTGTTTGAATTACTAGTATTTTCCCCTGAGCAAACAGCTGTTTTTTTTTTCCTGGAATGTCTTCTGCCGTGCATTTCAGTTCGAGATGGGGGATTTTCTTATTGCAAATCAGTCAACAGGTGAATCAATTATACAGAACATTGTATAACTTAATTTATCCCTCCATTCATTGATATTTAGAACTAATATGTGGTTGCGGTCAAGATGATTAACAGGTATTTGCAATGATGGTTGTGCTGCTATCATCGACTCCGGAACCTCTTTACTTGTTGGTCCAACAGTATGATATATCCCATCTTTAATCCCAATGATGTTGTTTTCGGTTTTCCAATTTAGAAAGGTATAGCTAATATTCAAGCAATGAGCTGCAGGCTGTGGTGACTGAAATCAACCATGCCATTGGAGCCGAAGGAGTTGTAAGTGCAGAATGCAAGCTAGTAATCACAGAGTATGGTGATATGATCTGGGATTTATTAATATCTGGGGTTAGTCTTTTGTTTTCTCATGTCATCTACGTACAAACTGCAGCTTCAGATCTGGAAATGTTAGAACTGCTATTGTCTAATTTCACTTTCAGGTGGAGCCCACGGCGGTATGCTCGAAACTGGGTTTGTGTCTGTCTCGTGGCGCTCAGCATGAAAGGTCAAGGGGAATAAAGCTAGTACTTAATATTTTCTACAGTTATTAATAATATCTGGTCTGATGTTGTGCTTTGGGCAATGAATGCATTATTGCAGTATCGGCATTAGAACGGTGGTGGATGAGGCTGGCGGGGCGTTGAATGATGACAGCCTTCTGTGCATTGCTTGCCAGATGACCGTTGTTTGGATCCGGAATCAGCTCAAACAAAAGGAGACCAAAGACAGCATATTCAAATATGTTGATGAGGTGACTTTTTTTTTTTTGAATTACTCTTATCTATCAAAACTGATTTCTTAATGTTAAGTTAACGAATTCTTTCTTGTAATTTTTTATATGAGAAAGTTGTGCGAGAGCCTGCCAAGTCCGGGAGGAGAATCGATAGTTGATTGCGTTAGCATTTCAAACATGCCAAACATCACGTTTACCATTGGAGATAAACCTTTCAGTCTTACTCCCAAACAGGTCAGATTCAAATAATGATACAATTTGATATGATCCAATGCCGGTTTCCTTCACGACTTATTAGAGAATCTCTGAACCGAAATCGATCTCTCTATGCAATGATTTTGCTTTACTCTCAGTATATCTTGAAAACTGGAGAAGGCTTAACTGCTGTATGCATCAGTGGGTTCATGGCGTTTGATCTTCCTCCTCCTAGAGGACCTCTCTGGTAATTCGTCCATCTTCTTCAAACGCTTATATAGATATACACATATGCTGCATATCATCATTATTAAATAACTGATTGAGGATCATGAGGTCGAGTTCTATGACGATACCCAAACTGCTTGCTTGCAGGATTCTCGGAGATGCATTCATGGGGGCTTACCACACCGTGTTCGACTACGGCAACCTTCGACTAGGCTTCGCAGAAGCTGTTTGAATATAGAATATATCACATATCCTGCTTAATGATGCATAATATATATACTTACATATTGTCCTCCATAATAACCTTGCATATTAATACACTACACAGCTTTCTCTTGTGAACTAATTATTTTAAGAACTTAATAGCCTTGTCATTGGGAAAACAAAGCAGAGCAACCTCACACTGAGATCAACCAAGCAAATGGGTATTGTAAGAAAGAATAAGGACTGATTGATCGAATTAAGCACCCTTTGATCAAGCAAGAATTGCAAAACGAGGGACTAAGTGATGATGTCATCCAATGAATAGTTTCATTTAGATTCTAAATATGTCTTTCCTCTGGCACTATACAAAACACTAGCAATAATGATTTTTTCAAGTCGACTGAGAAGCTCGTTACAGTAACAAGGGTATACTGGGAATATAAATTACATAGCCCGCACGAGAAATCCGTGCAGAAGATAGATCAGGTACAAAGCAATTGCAGGCTTGCAGCTGCAAAAGAGCTATATTCCACTATTCTTCGTCGCTGCCATTACCAAAAACCGAGGTGACGGCAACTTTTGGTTTTTTCGCAGCACTGCCAAATGAGGTCTGAAGCCAAGAACGAGAAGAAAAACTAATGTTAGTGATGTTCCGAGGAGATGAACCATGAACCACAAGAGAGCTTCTAGCAAACTATGAAAAATCAACACTCGTCAATTCAACAAAAATAAATTTTCATGTTTCTTAAATTGGGCATACCTTGGATGTGCTGCCTTTAGAAGAGAACCCAAACTTCAATGCTTTGCGTTGATCCTGATCTACAACTGCAGTAGCACTTCCCGGATCAGCGGAAACAGGAGCAGAGCCTGAATCTTCTTGTAGCCGTAGTTGCTGCTGCTGCTGCTGCTTGTGAGCATCTACACTGAGAAGTATCACAGAAATAAAAAATGAAGATATTAAAATCAATAAAATACCTTAAACACATCATCTCAAGAGCAAATGATCACTTACAGTTGAGCAAATTTCGCCATCTCTCTCTCTTGACGTTGTTGTTCGCGTTTTTGTCGATCATCCCGACTGCTTGTACCATGCATTTCTTTCATTTCTTTAAAACGCTGGAAGCCCAATCCAACAATGTCTCAGAATCAGATCAATTTATACCACAGAAAAGAAATTGGATAAGATAAATATCAAGTAGGTAGACATACTTACCTTTCTATGGTTGTGATCATATGAGCTAAGATGAGCTTCAAACTCCACAGCCAACTTGTATTGTTTGTTGCAAAGATCACAATAGAACACCTTTTGTATCTCCTTGACCTCTGACTGAATTTTTTGCTCACGTTCTGCTAAGACCTGGATTTTAATAATGTGCACGAAGGAGGCAGTAGAAGCCACCAGGTAATAAAAACTGCAGGAAAATCTGAAGACCTTCCAAAGTTGATGGTCCGCTATGATATACCATCCTCATTAAAAGATACACATGTATGCTATATGTTGCCCTCTACTATTACATGTGGGTTCCAGAAAAGGAAGGCATTCAGCTTCCTACTATTGTCTAACAATTAAGTACCAATGGAATAGGATAAAAAAGTATACCTCCCGCTTCTTTGCATGTTCCTCAGTTTCCTCTAGCTCAACATCGAGTTTTCGGCGCTGAATATTTTCTTCTGCAGTGAAAAAGTCATCTTCTTCTTGTTTCCCGACTCCTAATTTTGGATCTCTAATCCCTGATTTAATTGGCTCAGTTATTCCTGTTAATGGAATCCAGAGAACTTGTATTAATTATCAAGAAATATAATACAGGTATAACAACTAAGAATTAATACTTTTCATCAATCAGAAAAATAATATTCACATATTGCCATATTCTATCGGTATAAGAGAGAGCTTTTGCAAACGGATGCATTATAGTAGTACTACGAGATTAATGCACACTTTAATTAGTTTGAAAATACAGAACAATTTCCAATCACTAATAAAACACAAGATCAATCAACAAATAAACCAAGTTGCTTTTGGATGGCAACAATCATGTCAAAAATGAAACACTTCCAGTCACTGAATATTCGTACAGAAAGTTTACTGTGATAATTCTCAGTCAACCTTGACCAATTAAATTAGAACTATCTAAAGCATAAGTATTCAAAGATGAAACATAAGAGAGTACACATAATTAAGATCTTGCAGAATCAGATTCGGAATCCCAAGTACAAAAAAAGAAAACAATTTGAAAGCAAAAAGATGCCAATAACAGACAATATCCAGCTGTGTGATGCGGAATTATCCATTCAATGCAGTATCACAATAACTGAAATAACATATAATGCAGGCGCAACAGGAACGTCATTTAGTATTTTGCACATATCATACCTTGCTCATCTTTTCCTAGACCCTTCCCTTTCCAGCCCATTTTCTGGAGAAGCCTAAACCCAATATTAGATGAAGTCAATTGTGTGTCTAATGAGGCTTGCTCTACATTATCAAGATCAACATTTTCTGTTGGCTTGTGATTAATTGGCAGGCAAAAATCCTCGGCCAATTCCCCAATAAGAGACTCCTGATATACCTAGTCAAAAATAATTGAAGGCTTATGAATCACTTCCAATCATAGACCTCAAAAATCTTACATATTCGTCTACTCTACAATAAGAAAACATATGGTATACGAATTTATTAGTAAAAATTTTGACAAAGAGGAGAACTATATACAAACTGGGAATCCTGTTGATTAGAAAAACATAATCACTTTAAAAGATCAAATCTTTACCTGTTCTCTTTCATACTGACGCCTATCTTGACTATTTGCCAGTCTTCCATTATACCCCCTATAATCCATCTATTGTACCTAAACAAGATCAAGTAAGGACAACAAAAAAATCAGGAATTAAAATCAGTATCTGTTCAAATGTATAGCACTGGAGTATCAACAACCTCAGAACACTGATCCAAATTCATGCAAACCCGAGTTTTTCCTTTCAGCTTAAAGAGAAGAAAAACGTGCCGAATTGGAAGACGAAAAAGCATAAGCTAATGAAGTTATAATCTCAGCTTCATCCTAAAGCAAAAGCAACATAAAAAATAAAAAATAAAAAAATCGCTCCAATCTTCTGCAAACTTAAAATAAACAGGCTTAAAATTACTAAATAATAAGAAATAAACACAAAAACTCTTCTGAAATCGATCGGACAGGGCCATTAAAAACTAAATCAGATGCATAAACCCTAAGTCAGGAAACAGTCTAAAAAGAAGACTTTTGATTACAGAGCCATATCATAAACAAATAGAAGAAATTATTAGCAGGAAATCAAATACGTAAGAATTGAGAAGAAAAGCAGACGAGAAATAACCTCTCAATCTGAGAATGAGAGAAAAGTACCAGAATTTCGAGAGAGAAAGAGAGCCTGCTGATTCAAAAATGATGAACTCTCCTCGACCCGATTCAGCGTATTTGGTTTGTTCTAGGCAAAAGAAATAGTGGGCCCGGTCCTGGAGAGGAGCAGAATGGGCCGAATCATGTGCTGTGTTATGGGCCGGCCTACAAATACTCTTAGCTACGATTTTTTTTTTTTTTCAGAAAATAGATTTCATTCCGAGTGAAAGATTATATATATATATATATGGAGAATATTGTCTCATAAATAAATTTGATTTATCGTAAATTAATTTATCGTAATATTATATAAGATTCGAAAATTTTTGCTCAATATCCTAACCCAATCATATATCCTTATGTATCTATGGGAGTATTTTTGTCTTTTTTTTTTTTTTTTCACTCATCTTACTCGTCCATCTTTATTAGGCTCGTCTATAATTGACCGTAGATCATGAATTTCTCTAAGTTCCGATATAATAAATTATATAATATAGATGATTAATTTTTACAATATACTTTTTTTTAAAGAGTGAACTAGACAATTCACATTATATTATATTACATCAGGTTACTTTGATGTTAATTTTCATTTAAATGGACTAAAAATATCTTCTCACTTATCTAGTATTCCTAGTGGCCGGTGAAAAAAAGATATGTATATATCTAAAATGAAGATACATATATTAGTCATTTCTACTACATGCTAGACTACAAGAACTAGGTCTCCTTTTTGAAAACGAGATGGTGGCAAGTGTTGTCACAAGGGTAAGGACAATCAATGGCCTTCACATTTGCTCGATCGAAGTACCATTCACCAACCGCTACTGCAATAGTCTTGTTTCCGATCCGAGGAGAATCCTCGGCGAACCATGTGTCTTGCCTCTCACTCTGGTAGTGAGCGAAACATGAGTTTATAAACAACCCACTTCTATTCAATCGCGAGAAGTCCTTGACCACATTCAACATCTGATTCCAAAATCTTGTATCCGGTTGAAAAACAAGTAACATGTTATGTTACTATTGCTTAGGTTGATTCAAATCAGGCGAACTTCGTTATTAAATCACCTTGTAGAATTTCAATCGGATTTGGAGAGCATGCCGAGTGGGTTTAATCGGCAATCTTGCTAGTATCCATGCCGATCCGAGAATATTGGTGCCAAACTGGATTGGATCTGATCAAAGTTGGAAATATATAGTTGAGATTAGAAAACTGATTGCTGTTTTACAAGTAGCACAATCTAGTGCAACCAGAGCAACATGAATGTACCTGCCAGTATCTGTAATGCCCACCCTACTACCATTTTAGTTTATCAAATATTTTTTTAGGGAAACATATACAGTTAGTAAGTACATTACTTTTCTTGTTTTTATAAAAAATTTGTTCTTTAAAATTAACTTTAATTCCAAAAGCGGGTTGAAGGATATACGTAATAATTTGAAAATACTGCGGAAATTTTTTTCATAGAAAAGTAATCCCAAAATTTTTTAAATACTTTATTCTTTATTTGAATATACATATACGTGCATATACATAAGAAGTGCCAATTTTCAAACTCATTGCTTACAGAGATTGGGTCTTATATGTACAATCTCATGGACTGATAGCCTCCATTCGCCTGTTCCTTAGCTTACCGCCTTACCTTTATAATTTCATACAACACAGGATAGACATCTATAAGCTAGAAGCTCAGTAAAGATAGTGTCCTACTCACATCATTATTCTTTTTATGACTATCGTGAGTTAGTGTTTTTATGACCTATATCTAACATGCATACATTCCTATCATTCTACACACTTGGGCCCTGAGAATGCTACCACCGGTATGTCAACTGATATTTAATCAGTAGTCTGCTTATGACCGTTGCAACGATCTGCTTATGACCTTTTCTTTAATATTATTTAGGGTCCTTTATAATCGACAAGCGATCCTTCTTTTGACCCAGCAGCACCTCACTTTAATGTTATGTATGCTATGCTTCTTATTTATTTTAGTATAACATTAACTTCCCGAAATATGAACATATGCACTTAATGTTTAAAGTTTGTATTATCCTCAAACCATCCTGCTATATTATGTTCATTCTAATTATAATCCTTATTTCTAGCATAGTAATCATAGTATTTCACTTCTACTTAGCATGCTATAATTATAATCTTAACGCAGACATAACCAAATCATCATACTTAATAATTAATATTATTCTCAATTAATATAATTATAATCATAATAATAAACAAATAATACCCAAGTATTGCAGTGAGACTATACTTACTAAGATTGATTAACCGGAGATCTTGACTTTCCTCTTTCTCTCTTTCCTTTCTTTCCCTTCCTTTCCTTTCTCTCCTTTTTCCTTTCCTCTCTTTCTTTCCTTTCTTTCTTTTCTTTCCTTTCCCTCTCTTTCCCTTTTCTCTTCCACCGTTAACTTACTTCTTCATTCCCCTTTTTATAGCAAGACTTATCTCATGCTAATGTTACCACTTACATGCTACTGAGCATATGTGCATGCTAACTTAATGACACTTACTTGATGACTAACTAAACATGATGCTTATGCATGTTGCCAAATAGGTATGAACATGGCATCTTTGCACTCTTCCTTCATTATTATTATTAATTAAACTTATGCTCCTATTAATTTTAAAAATTATTTAAAAGGTCTCTAATTATTTTCATTGTTAAAATTAAGTATACGTGAGAATTAGAATTTGTTATTGAGTCCACTTTAAATTTATTTTCCCACAATTATGTCTAGTCTAGAAATAATGGGGATTACAGTATCATAAGCTGCATTGAGAAGAAATAATGGTGTTTTGATCCCGGAAATCACGTTCTGAGGGAAGAAGCACTGTAAATTTTTTTTTTAGGTAATTAGCTTCTATCAAGTGTAAGCATCATGACAGAAATTAATGTAATTTAATTGAGGAAGAGGTTGATGACTGAAGTCAGGTTTTGGTGCTTATTAGTACAGAGTTCCGGCAGATTCTTATGCACCCACTGAAAAAATAATCACAGTCAGTAAGAAGTTCTTGAGCATGTTAGAATCTCGGATAAGTCGGAGCATGCTCAAACTGCTAAAGTAGTGATGAACAATGAAGTGAAGTACCTGCAAGCCGACTTCACCCCTGAACAAGTCCCTTAGGGGCCGTCCTCCCTAAAAATAATTGGAAAGGAAAATGTGGTTAATCAAATACAATAAAGGTGGTCTGGGAAACATGAATGTGATAACAGGCGCTTATGAGTCGAGAAATAGTCCTCCGTCGCTTAGGCACTTCACTTTCGTAAATGTCGGAAACAATTCCCGGAATTCGTCGCAGTGCAATATAGATGCCAGACCCCCAGCAGAGCAGCCGGAAAGAAGAGCCTGTCAAAAGCACACAAGAAAAATAACAAATACTAGGTATCAATTACATACAGCAGACCAAAAAACATAAGAATGTCAAGTTACTAAGTAGTACAAAACCTGATTTGCAGAATGCTTTCCTTTTTACATCAAGTCTTCCATTGCAACGGACCATATTCGCTGCCCTCTAAATTGTAACTTTGCAGCCTACATGATGAACAAAATTTTAATCACATTGTGTAACAATGTACTGTCTATATATATACATATTATTTTACATACCTTATTCTCACCATCTCCCGTAAAAGATGCACCGTCGCAATAACGAAGCTTGACTCGATTCCAATTGTAAAAGTCTGCAACCCATGTCAAGAAGAGAGAATGGTTAAGCATCAACAATCTGAAGAAAAATGGAAAATATATAGAGCAGTACTGTTCTAGCCTTTAGGACACCAATAAAAAAGATTGAGAGACCAGGATTATCTTCAACATCATTGCTAAGTATTCCCATAAAAGCAACGTCTTTCTCCATATATGTCGACTATCCCCGCCTAGACTTCTTCCGATAAACGCAAATTATCGCACCATCCACCTCCCTGCACACACACAAAAGAAGAAAAAAAAAGTTCATGTCATACAGACATAGAAAGGCTTCATGTATAACTAGCTAGCAGGGTTAAGATCTCCAATTGGATGAGCAAACTATCCAATCCTGCACCGTATCCATGATGCAAATGATATCCAGGTAATGTTTGATCTAAACAAACTGCTGCAAGCCGAAAACATAAACAGGTACATAGATATTAGTAGCCCATCGAAAGAATGGTAAAGGAAATGATGTATCTATGTGTCGGAGATTGAGGTGAGACCTGCTCCTTTCGCATCAGCTCCGTGAATGAGTGTAAGTCTGACTGAGAGAGGATCTGAAATAGGTTCCGAAACTTGAAAAGCTTCGACGAAAGATTGTTCGGTGTCAATTTTATTGTTATTCTGAACATGTTCAGAATTACAATCCACCCATTTGATAAGAACAAGACCTCCCAAAAACCAAACACATAATAACCATAACAACCTCATTGTTATTGTGTTCTGCTTGATATCTAAGTTTGTTTTTGTCGCTTCAAATTTCTTATCTATGCTACTACATATGGAATGCAAATGAAAAGGTATATAGAAAATTTCCGAGGTTGTTTAGCTAGAAGATCTCTTGTTTATTTGTCAGGAGCTAAGTGAAAAATATGGCATACGATGTTTGTTACAAATTTACACATTCAGTTTATGAGAGAGAGAGAGGGAGAGTTTAACAAAGAAGAGCGCTTGCCCCACTATTTACATTTTAAGATTTGATTTATTATAGTAGTCTTGTTTGGATCCTCAAGTATTCTACTTCAACCGATCATTTGTAAGTAGTATCATCAATTTTTACGATTGAGTATTGATATGATTTGATTGCAACAGTTTAAAAATTACCTTCAACTTTTTAAAAATTAATATTTTGACCTATAATTATTAAAAAATTATATAAAAATTCTTAAAAACTTTGAATACAAATTATTTTGACCTAAGGGCTAATCGAGACCGTTTGTTTCCCATCAAACGGTCGAGATGAAAGCGACGAAAGCTCATTAAGTCTGCAGCTAAAATTGAGCCGTTTCCGCATGTGGTCAGCTCGATTTTATCCGAGACTTACGTCTCTGTAGGCATAGAAAGGCAGTGCCGTAGAGATGGAATCCAAGCTCCTGGCTCATAGTCTTGGTCAAACGTCCTTAGCTCCTTGGTCAATGGTCAGATACATGAGTGGCTTAAAGTCTTAGTCAAACTTCCTAACTAGATAAGTCGCTCATTCTCGATTTGACTTTGATCACATGTGATGCGCCACGATCGTCGATTCATTGAGGGATACATAACGTGCTAACCAGGCCGGCTCTCCCGTGAATTAATTTATTTAGCGCTGCACGATGATGTATTAAATTATTAAAAATTATATATATTTATTAAAAAATAATTAATTTTTATATTTATAATTTAATATTAAAAATTAAAAAAAAAATATAAATATATAATTAATTTTTAAAATTTTTCAACAGTTAAACATTATTATTAAAATGTTTTTTATATATAAATATCAGTAATTTTAGTAAAAAAATTTAAATTTAAATTTTATCTAGAACTCTAAACATACACTAACCGTATCTGTCACGTTAGTATTACTTATATATATATATATATATATATATATATATATATATATAGTGAAATTAGGTCATTGTGGATGTCATCCTTCTTACTATTGAACAACTATTGGTTATTGAACAACTATTGTTTCCTACCGCATTGACTCTGTCTATGATTAGTACTTCTCAAAGTAAGTAATAATAATATATTTAGGCAAGTATAGGCATAATTAATGAAGTTGAAATATATAAATTGTGACTTGAGTGAAATTTCAATAATATAATATGATATATTAACTCACGTGACATACTCACCTGCCGTATCCTCTCGCAGTGGTAACAATAAGATAACACGAATTAGATTAATATACTACCCATGCACCCAAGGGACGCAGGACGAGAAAGAGAAATGAGACCAACACTGTGTCGTTGCGATGACTTTACTTTGTGTCGAAGAAGCGGCATGTTTTGGTGCCTTCTGAGTACGTAAGGGAACCCATTAGAGAATTCAACACTACCAACATGTCTTTATATAATATTACAATATCGACATGTCTTCAATGTCACTCTCTTTTTTATAAATAAAGACTTCCCTCACTTTCTTTCTCCTTCATCCAAAACTCCTCCCTACAACCATGGCAACCGCTATTTCTTCCCTCTTTCTCGTCACCATCAGTTTTGCCATAGTAGCATTCTTCGCCACTTCATGCACAGCTGATCCTGACCTCCTTCAAGACGTCTGTGTTGCCGATCTCACTTCCGGTAATTAATCCCCATTCAACCTTTCCTTTCCTTTCCTTTCCTTTCCTTTTTATCTAATTGATATTATTGTGCTCATATGTATATATGTATGTATCAGGGCTCAAATTGAATGGGTTCCCCTGCAAGTCAAACATATCAGCAATCGACTTCTTCTTCGATGGGCTAGCCAAACCAGGATCAACCAACAACACACAGGGATCGATAGTGACTGCAGCCAATGTCCAGAAGATCCCTGGACTCAACACTCTCGGCGTGTCTCTCTCAAGAATCGACTACGCACCAGGCGGGCTCAACCCGCCTCACACTCACCCGCGAGCCACAGAGATAGTATTCGTGCTAGAGGGCGAGCTAGATGTTGGGTTCATAACCACGGCTAACGTGCTCATCTCCTACACCATTAAGACCGGGGAGGTGTTTGTGTTTCCAAAGGGCCTGGTGCATTTCCAGAAGAATAACAAGAAGGTTCCAGCTGCTGTGATTGCAGGATTTAATAGCCAGTTGCCTGGGACTCAATCGCTTGCAGTTACGTTATTTGCGGCTAGCCCACCTGTGCCGGACAATGTTCTATCTAAGGCGTTCCAGATTGACACTAGGGATGTTAAGAAGATCAAGTCCAGGCTTGGTCCCAAGTAGATGTAAATTTGAATTTCTTGGCATTTGATTATCGATAAATAATATTTGTTTTGTGTTATTATATATAAAAATAATGTTACTATGTTTTCATTCATCTTATAACTACATATATAATACTATCTGAGAGAGAGTTGGTGATAAGCTAGTGCCCCACATACTCTCCCTCACCAATGTCAGCAGAAGTGCACAGGGAGAAGACAAAACATATGATGGGTAAAATAATAAGATAGTTATGGTGTCTCTATCTCCCTCACCAAATGCCAGTAAGCGTGTATTAGATCTAACTCTCTTATGAATTTCTAATTCAAGTTTATCCATATATATAACATCTAATACACGCTTAGCGGCATTGGTATCTACTACGAAAAATACCATCCGATTTCAAATTAGTGCGATCTAGTTAAAAACCCAATTGAGCATGTCTAGCATATTTTTTTGTAGCGCCATATAAATTGTAAGATTTCACAAATGGTAATCCAAGAAAGTTCCATTGCCAAATGCAATGCCAAAATGCAAAAATGAAACCTTAAACTGGAAAAGAACAAAAGCAAAAAAATGGCAAATAGAAGCTTAAACCAGATTCGCAATGCAATAGGCAAGAAAGGAGTGCTTATGAAAATGATTAAGAGAAACGCAGATCTCCGGCAGCAGAGGCTGCTTTAGAAAATGGACTAAAATAAAAGCAGAGACCCTTATGAAAATGGCGTAGAGACACAGACACGATGAAGCAACTATGAATTGAATAAAGCAAGAACAGGACAGAAACAAAAGGGCAAGGAGCAGAGCCAAAGATGCAACAAATGGAAACACTAGACTCATTCTCAAAGCGTAGAGCAGAAATTACCAGAAAACCAGCCAGACACCCCACCTGCAACTAAAATAGCAATTCGTGGAAAACGCTGAAGGTAAGGAGTAAAGAAATGCAGAATAGTCCAAGTGTCAAATCAAATACATGGTTCTCACCCGGTTCAAAGATAAGTTCATAGCATAGCAGAACACAGTTGATTAAAAATAGTATGATTATGTTTTAAGATGATTACTCCATTCCCATGAAGAATGAATGATACAGAAACAACTCATTTAGAAGCCTATCGATGTTAAAACTCCTAAAGGTTAAATCTCAAGTGGAGAAGAAGGTTGTTGTCAAGAACATGTACAGCATAAAATGGTGAAGTAGTCCATAAATTTCATAGATACAAAACCACTGATAAAACCAGTTCATTCATAGAAATTCCTATAATACAATTTGCAGATAGGAAAAAAAATCTCATAAAAAGACTCACGCTTATAGGTTTTTCATGTCTCGAAAGTACAACATAGAACAATATCTATACCGTATCATAATATTCGAAACTGAAACACCTTTAAGAAATGGCCGGATGTTCATGACCAGCCATTATAAGTTTCTCTGCTAGGACCAAAGAATTTGTCGAAGATAAAATTGTATACTTACAAAGAATTACAAGAGAACAGCAATAACAAAACTTCCCAACGTGAAAAAGACATAAATAATCACATTTTCAAAGGAAACGGGCTCTATAGTTCTAAAAGAAATTCCATGACCAACTTCTTACACTCCCATATATGCATTAAAACTAGCAAGGCGCACTATACCTTACTAGAGGTATCGATGGAATTGCAACCAAAATACGTATGCACAACAAATGTTCAACATTGCCTAAGGAGGGGAAGGAGGGCAGCTTTAGGGCTACTTCCCATTCTCCCATGAAGAACACAGATGCTGCCAAAGAGAGTTCTCATCCTCAAATGGTTACTCATGAACAGTTTTCAATCTAAGTCTAAGAGTTTAAGTGGGGATTGCAATCTTTGGAGTAGAAATCATTCCGCTCAATCAAAGATTTCAACGTCTCATAATCAGCGAATTTAGGGCTTCTCGAGTTGCGTCGATCCTGCGAATCGTCGACAGAAGATTCACATTTTTGGGGTCGTTGTGTGAAACAAAAACAACCTTGATTAATAACACCAATCCTTCTCCTTATCACCATACCTGAAGAAGACCTACTGCCTTTAGGCGCGCTCGCAGCGGTAACATCAGCAGGTGAAGAAGAAGAATCTCCTCGTCTGTTTTTCCTCTGACGGAATTTTCTTCTAGCCTTCGAGAATGGATATAAAAGAAGACGCTTTGTGCTTCGATTACATCCATAACCATTGCCACCGCCACCGCCTCTCTGTTTCTTTCCACTCTCATCACAATTGTCATTGCCGCCGCCGCCGCCGCCACCACGGATTCCGCCACCTCCACCGCTCTCGTCGGCCTCATCATCCTCATCATCATCTTCACCACCGTTGCAACCGGTACCGGAAATCTCCCTGTCATTCCCTGAGGCAAACATACATATAGTATACGATCTCTACACCGAATCTTCTCAGTTCTCAATATTCGAGAAAGGATCGAGAAATAAAGCAGAAGGAAGAGGAGGAGGATCGAATTGCAGATGATAGAGGAAAACAGGGTGTGAAAATATAATAACTGAAAAAAAGTGAGGGATCGCTTTCTTCGCCAGATGTGAGGGAGGCAAAATTTAGTCCCTTAACGGATGCTTAGTGATAGTTAGATAGAGTGGCTGCAACTGATTACAAGACACGTGTACATATTTCCTTATTGATCACAATTAAAATACGTATTCCCGCTAAATTACTAATTAATTTAATATTAATTCTTAATTAAATTGGTCTTTTCATATATACATATATTATTTCTTAGGATCAAATTTAATTCAAAGAAAAACACTAATTTTTGTGGATTTAAACGGATCAAATTTAAATTTATTAATATTTTAATATATTATTTAATTATTTTTTGTTAAAAAATAAAAAATAATTAAATAATTTAACCCCATCTAATAAATATTGTATTAAAAATTATAATTAATTTTTATTTATTCTCAAACGGTAAATTTAGATCGATCCGAAACCTTATGATATTAGATCCGATCCGAATCTAATTTCTTATACAATATTATATATTAGATAAAGGAGAAGTTTATTCATAGCCATATTACAAGAAAAAAAAACTATCGGCCTCGGTTTTTTTCTTTCTCTTCCCCGACGGAGCGCTTTAAAAGGCATGAAGATATCAAGAGACCAGAGCAATACTCTTTCTCCAACTAACAAATGACTTATTATCCCGATGAGATAAAACAGGTAGGCCCCAATGAGTAGAGAAGATGATACTCGGGCATACGCCGTCCGTCTTCAGCCGATCAACGATTTCAGCGTAGGTCCTTGCGATCCTCCTCGGAAGCACAACTAGAGAAAAGTAGAGCTTCAGAGTAAACTGTTTACTAGACCGAGACATTCGAATCCGGAAACCTCTCTTGAGTACTACTCGACCATTATTGTTCATCTTCTTAGCCCAATAATACCTCCTACACTGCCTTTCTCGCACTGCCTCCTCCTCCTTCTCCTCCTCGTCATAATTAGTTAGCAGCCTCTTGTAGCGAGGATGCCGTGTCATGTCACCTCCCCTAACAATGTCTGGAAATCCCATAGTTCCAATCAAGTAGTAGAAGGGTCCTAGCTACTAGAACTTAAACTAGTTATCCTACTTATACTAATACTATGGGAAATACTCAATTTTTTAATGTAAAAACACATGGTTGCCGTCTTTATATTCTTGGTCAAGACCAAAAAGGAATATTTGAGACATGTGGAATGATTGATGTCCATGTTAGGAAACGAATCAAAGAGGCAATCATTTGTTAGAAAATAGGAATGTATCATGTATCTGGCTACATCATCAGCTTGTACTGATGTCTTCAGGAGAAAAAAAAAAGATGACATAGATCTACTACTAGTTTCTATGTAATCGATATTTTTGTACTGACACGAACTTACTTCCAATAGTACGTTGCCACGTATGATACAGTCATATAGCCGAATTCATGAAGAGTTGCGAGAAACATTATAAGATTTCCCAACCATATGTGATACTTTGTGGCATGCTCGAAAGGGATGTCGATAAGGTGAAGAAGGATCGATCCCCTTGTTATCGGGAGAAACAGCAAAACCGAGCAGGTTAAGGCCGTAAAACGGAAGTAATACGCGTTCATTTGCAGTGTAAGAATCCTGCAAAAGTCAAATGGTTGTGATTTAGGAAACACCCGGGCTTCAAAACTTGAAAAGGAAAGACATCCTAGCTAGTTTCTTGTATGTTAATTGGCACAATGGAGAAATCATGTCATGCATCATGTGTATGCAACAATGGAAGAGACCTGACGTGAAGTCCACCACCATGTCGGAGGTTGAAAGATATCCTCTAATTTCTTAATTCCCAACCCACCCTCGGAGGTTGAATAATTTCATCCCAATTGTACCAATCTAAATGTTTGATATTTTCAATCTAGATAAAATCTTTTTGATAATATCATAAAAATATTAGCTTTTAATATTCCTATGTAGATTGGACATCCTAAGTAGATAAGAGGCAAACTTTTTGCTGAAAATGAGTGGTTGGGATAAGTAAAAGGTTGTCCTCTTGAGTCACCTCTTTTTTAATCACCTGCAAGATAGAAAAACCACTTTGGCAAAGATCAGTAGTAAAAAGATCATGGTAAAATTTAATAGCCTCACTCTCAATGCACTCAATATTATATGTCCAACTATCAGAGGAAGTTTTGATTCTATGAATAAAGTTTCCTGGTTTTTTTTTTTTTTTTTTATTTGTGTGGTTTTGTGAAAGAAACTAGTAATGGAATCCCCTTCATTTAACCATTTAATTCTTGATTTTTATTTCCAAAAACTTTCCTCTAAAAGTAGAACATGATGAAGTTCAGATTTGGAGGTTTGAAGAGTTACCATATTACATCGACTGGGCTTGGCTTCCAAGAGCATTTTTTATTCCAACACTTCATCTTTAAGGTTGTGATGTGAATCTATTACAAGATATTACCAAAGACATTTTTGTTCCAAATCTTAAGCTTTTGTTTCGCATGGCTCAACTTATAGCTAAGCTTGTGTAAATGAGAGTTGGAGTATATTGGAGAAGACTAAACTTCTTTTAATACAAGGACAAAACTTCTTGTGCTTTAACCACATTTCTTGAAAATTGGAACCACTTAGCCCTATAGAATTAGACTTAACAATGAAAATAATAGGGCAATGATTGAGCCAGTTTTGTTTAGATGGTGGACCGAGAAGTTGGGACCAAAATCCCATCAAGAATCAGATAAGAGTACTCTATCTAGAATACTCCACACTCTAGAAGCAATATTCCCACTCTTACACCATGTATATTTCAAACTAGAAAAACCTGCATCAATGAGACTATAGACTCCACACTCTAGAAGCAATATTCCCACTCTTACACCATGTATATTTCGAACTAGAAAAACCTGCATCAATGAGACTATAGACTCCACACTCTAGAAGCATTATACTGATGATATGACTAAACGAAAATAAAGACAGCAAAGCGACATGGCTGGTGTAGAAGATTTGTTTACCGAATAGCTGTCAAAAGGCTATTAAGCCTGGTAGAATTCTATTTTGGTTTGTAAAGAACTAATCTCAGAATTGACTTTTGGACTTCATATCAAGAAGGCGTTGACTCTTATCCCAGCAGTTTCTTCTCTTCTATGTAAACCTGTAGCAGTTGGAATCACCTCAATCAAATCAGCATAGCTCAATTTATCCCGCATTTCTACTTTTAGTTCATTTCCTCTACTGGGTTTCTTATGGTATAAGTCAGAAGCTAATTTTGAATTTAATATGCAATCTGATCCTTCAAATAAGTTTGATATGTGTTTCTTCACGTGTGGAAGCTAGTTTCAAGCACTTGAAGTGCTTGGATCACGTTTCAGACAGTTTTGTTCTCTTGACAGTAAAGCGGCCTAAAAGCAGTGTTCTTACTACTTTTCCCTCACCTTTGAGGTTACTTTTGTAATAGCTTTTGCTAAAATTTAATTAGTTGTAATAGTAGTTAGTTCTCGGTACTTTTACCTTACTTGTTTTAGGTTTAAGTATGGCTGTAAGTGCACTTATTATCATTAGCTTTTCTATAGTTGTAAGTGTACTTATTTTCATTTGCTTTTCTTTTATAAATCTCATGTAATCCTTCAATTAAAAAGTATTCAGTTTTTTAAACAACAAAGAACATCTTCTGTTTTTTTTTTCCTTTCAATACATCTCACTCATTTTCAACTTCCAACAATCAAAAATCAAACACGGTACAAGGTTTTGTCTAACTTCTTACTCCAGTTTGGTCATTTTGATATCATAACCTCTTCAACCTACTCGGAGACCAAAAATTAGAAACATGTCAAATCCATACCAAATAAACTTACCATCTTCTCCAGTTTTCAATGGGAAAGAGTATCATATCTAGAGTGACAATATGCAAATTTATCTTATTTCATTTTAGTAGAAGAAGGTTATGAGCCACTAACTGAAGAAATAAATCTCATTATGAATCAACTCAAGGTAGATAAGGAGAAGAGACAGAGGAACTATAGGATCACAGTAATTCAATCAGTGATAATAAATGAAATCCATACCATAATCCTAGGCATAAAAATTCTAAGAAGGCTTGGGATATTATTTAGGCTGAATTTCGTGGCACGAAAAGAGTAAGGGCAGTGAATCTACTAGTTGCAAGAAGAGAATTTGAGGCATTAAGAATGAAGGAAGATGAACCAGTTCAAGTTTACATTGAGAAGCTACATGTTGTGGTGTGTCAGATAAAGATACTTGGAGCTGTAGTCTCATAATGTGTCACAGTCAACAATGTACTTTTCTCCTTACTATCCAAGTTTGATTCAAAACTGGATGCCATAGAGGAGAAAAAAGATCTCAACTCTCTTTCCTTGAGTGAGCTCATGAGAGCTCTTCAAGCTAATGAGAAGAGACACTCTAACAAAACTCAAGATACTTATGAGGGTACTTTACTTTCAAACCATAAGAAGACTTAGAAAAAAGACAATCAACTAAATAGCTCATCAAGCTCCGGCAAAATAAAACAGATTATTTATAATCATTGGATTATTTGTAATCATTGCAAGAGAAAAGGGCACCTTGAGAAAAATTGCTACAACAAGCATAGAACTGTATGTTCATATTGTAAAAGGTTGAGCCATCTAGAAAAAGATTGTAGGAAGAAGGAGTCTAATGAAGCTCAAACTCCAGTTCAATAAGCAAATGTAGTAAAAGAAGAAGAGCACATGTTTATGGCTAAAAAATATTTCAAGCTAAAAAGGAATTGGCTCATAGACAATGATTGTTCAAATCACATGTCATATGATCTTTGTCTATTTGAAAAATTAGACAGAGAATTTTCCGCTATCATCACAGTAGGAAATGAAGAGACAATCTAAGTTGAAAGGAACGGGATAGTAGCGATTCAAACTAAAAGAGGAACTAGATCCATAGCTAATATGTTCTATGTTACTAATATAAATCAAAACTAACTGAGTGTTGGGAAAATGATGAAGTATAGATACACATTGTTGTTCAAAGGGACTTATTATCTCATCAATGACTCAAACATGAATGAAGTTATGAGAGTACCATTCAATCATAACTGTTTCTCAGTAAAATAAGAACATCAAGCCCTAAGTTATAGAGCATAAGATGCATGAACTTGGCACAAAATATTTGGTCATTATGACCTTAAATATATCCAGAAGCTGAGTTCAAAAAGACTTGCTGAAGACATGTTACATATTTAACTTCAATCTGAACTCTATAAAGGTTGCCACCTGAGAAAGATGAAGAAGAATATTTTTCCTAAGAATCAAGACACAAGAGCAAAAGAGAGATTCGGGCTAATACTCTCATATGTATGTGGGTCTTTCTATAACGCCCGCCCTACTAGCTATTTAACTTATTTAATACTTTTGAAGGAAACATGTACTGCTAGTAGGTATGTTACTTTGTAATTTAACTTAAAAAAAGACACTTTATTGGGGAGAAATCATGGATAGCTAGTAGGTATATTACTTTCACTTTCTTTACTTAAAATTCTTTTATTTGCAAATATAGCGTTAAAATTTGAACTTTTCATATGATATTGCAGAAGTCTTTATCATAGGGAATTAATCCCAAAAACTTTTTAAACAAACTTCATTCTTTTCTCAAAATAGATATTTATGTATACAATGATAACTTTTCTAAAAGATTCTTCAGTTATACCATTTTCACATGTCATATCCAATATGTAGAATCTCACGGAGTTGACCTCCTTCATTCGCCCGGACTTTAAACTACCGTTTTATCTTTGTGATTCTCTACAATAGAAGGTAAACATTTGTGAGCTAGAAGCTCAGTAAGTACAAAGTCCTACTCACATGTCTTAATTCTTTAATGACTACCTTAAATTAATGCTTTTGTGACTTATATCTAGCATAGATAATATCATATCCTTCTATATACTTGGATCCTGTGGATACTGCCTTTGGTAATTCAACTGATATCTAATCAGCGGTTTACTTATAACCTTTTCTTTTAGAATTATATAGGATCCCTTATGATCGACAAGGGATCCTTCTTTTGACACGACATCACCTCACTTTACTATTATGCATATGCATGCTCATGCTCTTGAACATATGCAGCTAATCGTAGCTTGCTAAAGTTTGTATTATTTTTAAACCATCATGCTATACCAATTTATATCATCATTCTATTTATAATCTTACTTATAGCATAGTAGTAACATTATTTCATTTCTATGTAACGTGCTGTAATCATAATCTTAACATAGACATAAGCTTACCTGTATAAATATTTTATGCAAGTCATTATTCTTAATAATTAATACTATCCTCAATTAATATAATTATTTTAAATAACCATAACAACAAACAAACAACATATACTATACTTATAGATTTTTATGGAAAATTGAAAATCCTAATCTTCTTTTTCTTCAATAAATAAGGTACTTCATTTATAATCATCTCATTATATGTTGATGACTTTTTAATCACTGGAAATGATGAACATCTGATCTTGAACTATAAATCTAAAATGCAATCTATATTTGAGATGACCAATCTAGAGTTGATGAAATTTTTCTTGAGAATGAAAGTCATGCAACTTCTAGGAATGATTTTTATTTCTCAAGAAAAGTATGCTAAAAATCTCTTGAAGAAATTCAAAATGGAGTATTGTAAGCCAGTTACAACTCCTCAACTTGCTAATGAAAAATTGGCAAAGGAAAATGGTGCTGAGAAGGTGGATCAAACTCATTTTAGAAGCCTAATAAGAGGTCTCATGTATCTCACAGCAAACAGACGTGATCTAATGTATTCCATCAACTTACTAGCTAAGTGTATGCATAATTCAAGTCAAATTCATCTTGGATCAACAAAGAGAGTATTAAGGTACTTAAAAGGGACAATAGATTATGGCATTTTGTTTAAAGAACGAGAACTTCAATTGCAAGGGTTCGTGGATAGTGATTGGGTAACGTCCTAGATGACTTAAAAAGCATAAGTGGTTACTGTTTTTCATTTAACTCAAGGATGTTTAGTTGGAGCTCAAAAAAATAGGGCATTATAGCACAATTTACTGCTAAAGCTGAGTATGTGGCTATTACAAGTGCAACCAATCAGGTTGTGTGGCTAAGAAAGATCATGGGCGATCTGGGATTTGATCAGTCTCATCCCAATGTGATTTACTGTGATAGCAAGTCAATAATTACTATATCAAAAAATTCAATTCACTTTGGTAGAACTAAGCATATTCAAGTCAAGCTTCATGCCATAAGGGAAAGGATCAAAGAAGTTGAAGTTAAACTCTTGCATTGTTCTTCAAAGGATCAAAATGCAGATATCTTCACCAAGTCACTCTCCTCGTTAAAATTTGAAATGTTCAGAAAAAAGTTTGAGAGTTATTTCCAAACCAATCAAGAAGGAATGTTAGAGTTCTGTTTTGGTTTGTGAAGAACTAATCTCTTGACTTTTGGATTTCATATTTAGAAGGTGTTGATTCCTATGCTAGCAGTTAGTTCTCTTCTATGCAAATATGTAGCAATTGTAATCACCTCAATAGAATCATCCTAGCTCAAGTTATCTCGCAGTTCTGCTTATAGTTCATTTCCTCTACTGGTTTTCTTATGGTATAAGTCAGAAGGTAATTTTGAATTCTATATACAATCTGATCTTTCAAATAAGTTTGATATGTGTTTCTTCACGTATGGAAGCTAGTTTCAAGCGCTTGAAGTGCTTGGATCACGTTTCGGACAGTTTTGCTCTCTTGATAGTAAAGCTGCCTAAAAGCAGTATTCTTACTGTTTTTCCCCTCACCTTTGAGGTTACTTTTGTAATAGTTTTTGCTAAACTTTAATTAACCTTAATAGTGGCTGTTTCTTTGTACTTTTAGCTTACTTGTTTCAGGTTCAAGTATGGTTAGAACGTAATTGTTATCATTAGCTTTTTTTTATTATAATAAAAAATGTAATCCTTCAATGAAAAAGTATTCAATTTTTCAACAACAAAGAACATCTTCTGTTTATTTTTCCTTTCAATACATCTCACTCATTTTCAACTTGCAACAATAGAAAATCAAACAAAACCAAATCGGGTTCAAACTCAAAGACAATCGTCCTTAAAGCTTCAAAACACCATCTTTACTCCTGAAACTTGATTTCGAGCCTGTCGGGTACTTGCAACTGAACCAGAGATCTGAATTATGCATACTGACTTGCTCTTGAAGAAACAGAACTTGTTTTGAACCTGCTAGCTTCTAGACACCATAACTTTTTCATCTGACCTCTGATATGAGTCGAACCGAACTATTTCGAGCAAGTTTGTTTTAACATATAATAACTATTGAATTGAGAGTCTACGCCTTTGGATTAAGGGATCAAAAGGTCAACCTGTGTGAAGTTTGCTTGATCATGAAGTAACTATCAAACAGCCCACTCTCAAACAGCAACATTGCAATTTGCATATATAACTTGAAACAATACTCTATAGTAGGAAAACAATTGGTATCAGTATGACCGCCACAATCTGCTCAAGTGAATTCAAATATACAGCTTAAGACAAGAGCCATATCGGTCGCAACTTCTTTAAGGTTTCTAATAAAAACCAAGCAGGTGAGGAAGAGTTCGATCTAAGATTATGTCATTTGATACAAAATTGAAGGACTAAATGAATAGATCCGATTTTTGGTATAACAACTGTGAATTTCGATCTCAGATATCGTAAAAATCTTGGCTTGTTTTCTAGACTGACTTATAATTTATAAACTCGGATAGATCGAGTATATAGAACTCTATAAATCAAAACTGTGGCTGTTGAAGTGGAAAATTGGATGCTTGCTACTTCTTCTCAGATTCTGTGTCCTGCATTCTTTAGCAACGCTCGACTGTAGAGATGGCGGGCCGCACACAATAACTCCAACATTCACTAGTCCCCATGAAGCTACTCTCGATCCAAAAGTCTCTGCAACGATTGAGAAAAAATAATTACAAATATAGAATCGATCTATCAAGTCTGGTCTTAAAAGTTATAAATCCACGTACCTGAGAAATCTGGCCTATGACCATAAGAAACAGAGGTTAAACTAGTAAAAGTAGCCGGACGGAGATCCTGGTCCTTCTGCCTCGAACCATTAATCTTTTCTCCATTTTCTGCACCCTCTTCTCTGGACCCGCTTCTTTTCTCCCATAGATGCCATAAACTGATCACAAGACCTCCAAACACAACAACACTTGCAACCATGCATAGTAGAAGCAAAAGTCCTAGGTACCACCAATAAGTTATATCAAAAGGATTTATGTAAAAGTAGCGTAGCAAACCCAGTGTTAAGACAAAGCCAACTGTAGTTACAATAACATAACTTCCAGCACAAATCTTGTTTCCAGTCCCAACCAAAACTGACATGCCCTTCCCTCTGGTGACAGAGAAAGCAGAAGAATGATCCGTAGCCTTGTCATGAACCGCACCCTCTTCAAGTGGAGGTTCTGATTCTTGAGTGATGTAGATTTGAATTTCAATGTTTATTTTATTGGAAAATTCCGGACAGATTGAGGCAGTGTCAAATGACAAAAGGAGAGAAAGCTCGTCCGACCGTTTAACTGCCCAAATGAGTATAACATTTTTCGGTTGACAAGGTTTGTCTGCTCTGATACGATGTAGAATGTCGCTCAAGATAGCGAGGAATGGAGATATACCGCTTCCACCGGCAATCAATATGAGCTTTTCGTACGTCAAGTGGTATGGAAATTCATGACCATAAGGACCTTCTACAGAAGCCGTTATCTGCTCAGATTGAGCTTCTTCCTCTCCCTTATTTTCCGAGACTTTGCCTCGTAGCTTTATTGTCCAATCACCTACAGACTTTATAAGAACGGATAGATGATTTTTACCATCCAATGGACTTGAGGAAACACTAAATGGATGCCATTGGAGCTGAGAAATTTCCCGAACCCGAAGGAAGATGAAACCGAGTGCATTGTAATGGAGATCTAGAATGTCATTAAAGAAATGAATAAAATAAACATTTAGAATGCTATTATTTCGAAACAAAAGGAAATTAGTATTGGGACTTACTTGCTGGTTTTTCAAGCACGACCTTGACAGTTCCACAAGGAAATGATGTGGTTGAAACTACGCTGACAGTTTTCCGGGATTGGAAAATTCTAAGAAATAGATCGATCATGAAGAGGAATATCCCTCCTGTAGCCCTACTAAAATAGACGTCGCCAACATGCAATGCGAGGAAGATGACAAAGAATATGTAGAGCTGATGGGTGTAGTAGAAAACCTCGAAATATCGTCTCCGGATGGGAGGAAGTGTTGTCGCTATAATCGCAAGGCCGAACATATAGCAGATAACCCCGGCAAAGTTGGCACCGCGATCGCTTTTCCACTCTATTATCTAAATGAGGAAACATAAAATTTGTCAAATAAAACATACACATCTCTTTCAATTCAAGAGGAATCCTAAAATTTGCTTAATCTTCTTGTGTACTTTTACGAACTTACTTCTGATGGTAAGTTGCCATTTATGATCCATACAGTCATATAGCCAATTCCATGAAGAGTTGCGAGAAACATTAAGAGATTTCCCAACCATATGTGATACTTTGTGGCATGCTCGAAAGGTATGTCGATAAGGCGAAGAAGAATCGATCCCCTTGTTATTGGGAGAAACAGGAAAGCCAAGCAGGTTAAGGCCATAAAACCGAAGCAATATGCGGTCATTTGCAGCATAAGAACCCTGTGAAAAATTCAAATGGTAGTGATTTAGGAAACAGTTACAATGGATAGCCATCCTAGCTAGTTTCTTGCATGTTTATGGGCACAGTGGAGAAAGCATGCCATGTATCAGATGCATGTAACCAATGGAAGAAAGCTGAGGTGGGGTCCACAGCCACATGGGATTGACTCATCATCCCCTCTCACATATCATTACCATAACCGATGCACAGATAAATGCATTTGTTCCATAGAAGACTATCTATTGTACATCCTAAAAAAAAACAGACAAAAAAAAAACCACACATACTTCAGTTCTTCTTCAGTGAAACCTGTAAGGCTAGCCAGAAGTGCAGCGTTAACTACGGAATAAGCATAAGTAGCCCACACTACAAACACGACGAAGAAGAGTATGCCGATCAACTCGGCAGCAGAAACAACCCCGAAAGGCCCCTTCACCAGAACAGGAAATGTCCACAAGCTAAACCCTGGAGCCCTCTTTCTATAACAGCAAAAATAAATAAATAAATAAAACAATTTTTAAAAAATAAAACAACAATATGGAGCAACAAGGAAAAATCATGCGAAAAGTAACGTACTCTTGCAGTTCTTCCTCCTGTACATGCTCGGATAACAAAAGATACGGAACGGCAAGGAAAGCAATAAGAATAAGCGGGCCATTGTATAACAGCAAGACACTTCCTAACATCAGAATAAGTTAAGTACTGATGCAAAGAAAGAAGGAAGTGACAAAGGAAGTCAAGTACTTACCAGTCTCTCCGAAAAGGGTTCCATCAGTAAGACTAACCCAATCGTCATAGAGGGCAGACCCGAAACTGGACGGAGTGATAAAGAAGATTGCAATCCAAGCAATGAAGAGCACCCATATGATAAATTTGATCAACCATCTGGCTAATGTTACGATGAAGCGCGTCTTCCTTCGTGTCTTGTCTGCTTTATTACCATAGCTACCACCATTGCTGTTGGTTAGAAGAGGTACTTCATAGGAACTGGTCCGAACCTCATCCATTTTGGCAAAGGAATGCAGAGTAGCAAAGAGATGCTGTACTAGTTCTTAGTAACCATCTTGCCGTTATCTTTATCCATATAATAAACACAGGTATACCTGCATTTCAAACTCTCTCTCTCTCTCTCTCTCTCTCTCTCCGCGTTTCATCTGATTCTCCGTACCTTAAAACATGTTGCAAGTATTCATGAGGCTTCATCTAATGTTCTTTGTCTTCAGAGTAGCAACTGAAGGCATCACAGACAGTCATAGCCATAGGAATGATTTATTATTTTTATTTTTATCGTAAGATGTTTAGTTGAAGGAGTAGGTGTGGTCCCTACATTAAAACTGAATGAAAAATACAGTTCAACCGTTGGACAAACTTTGGTCAAATTTTGTAAGAAAATTAGTTGGTCGACGGTTTATTACCATTACCCTATCTACCTTTCCGACAGTGTGGGAAAAGAACATTAGTTAGGCATTTATTTATAGCATAAAGTTTGTATACAACTTGTTTTAAAACACGTTTTAAAATACTTAGATTTGGCTTGTTTTAAGAGTCTTAAGATTTGTATACTAAATTGTTACTCAGTGTATACTCAGATTTGTGGGGGTTTAAGAACACACCGATTGTTACAAAAATTATTTTGATTTATGATTTCGATGTGACATGTGATCGTTTACTCCTTTTTATTTAGTATTGTTCTTAAATCAAACTTGACACAAGTTGAACTTCAGATTTTGTGTGCAAGTGCAGTGAGAATGATCTATACCATTGATTTCATACATACATAAGTATACATAGGACCCCAAGATCTAAGGGTGTAGATTTATATACAATGTTGTCTATATATATAATATATATATATGAGTCTATATGTATATAGAATAAATCTTCGATAAATTTATATGGTTATCGAAGTTGTATACGGATAAGGCCTTGGCGCTAGTTAACTAGAGATCGAAACTGTGGCTGTTAAAATGGAAGATTGGATCATGTTGTCCTTGTCTTCTTACACTATGTGACCTGATTTCTCTAGCAACACTCGACTGAAGAGTTGGCGGACCACACACGAATACCCCTACATCAACTGGGCCCCATCTGACCGATACAGATTCAAGAATATCTGCGCACGAAAACAACGAACCACATTAATCTATCAAAAAATATATCACAACATCTTCTCTACATTCGAACTCAAGTTGTTGTACCTTTGAAATCCGGTCTTGAGCCATATTGAACAACAGCTGAGTCAGCAAGCTGAGTCGCACAGCTCGAACCATTTTGAAGTTGGGTTGGGGTCCCTATTTGCTTCTCCTTGACAACTTTTGTGTCTTCATCTGCTTTCTCATACGCCAGGTTTTTCGAGTTCCATTCTTCATAGACGTGCCAAAAGCCGATAACAAGGCCCCCGAAAATGACAGTACTTGCAGCCATGCAGCCGAGAAAGAGAAGACCTTTGTACCACCATTTATATATACCGAAAACATTGATGTAATATATGTGCAACAAATACAGTAAGACCAAAAATCCGAGCATAGACAAGATGACGTAAAGCCCGGACCATATACTGTCTCCTGTACCAACCAAGACAGACATGGGGGATGATGATACCTTGGACAGAGGGCACTGAGAAGCAGTACTGTCCGTGGCTAGGGATTGATAACCTTCTTTACCTTCCTCCAAGGGTGGCCCTGCCTCCCTAGTGATGTAAATGTGAATCTTGAGGTTTAGTTTGTCGGAAAAATTCGGACAAATAGACTGCATAGTCGAAAGTAAAGAAAGCTCGTTTGATTTCTTCACTGCCCAAACAACCAATATGTTTTTAGGACGACATGGTTTCCCATCTTCGACCCGATGAAGAATGTCACTCAAGATAGCTAGGAATGGTGAGAGACCAATTCCCCCAGCTACTAGAACAAGATTCTCGTACCTAAAAAAGCAAAATAATTAAAAATTGAAAGTTTTCCAATTTCCAACTCATTGAATAAAAAAAAAAAATCTTATAAAAAAAATGACATACATCAAGTAGTATGGAGAGTCATGCCCATAAGGCCCCTCCACAGAAGCTGTTATCTTATTTGAATGAGGTAGCTGTTTCTCCGGTTCAGCATCAAGCTCCTCATTTAAGATTTTTGCTCGGAGATTTGCAGTCCATTTTCCGAGAACCTTTATAAGAACTGACATATGATATTTTCCATCCAAAGGAGAAGATGAAACACTGAAGGGATGCCACTGCAGCCATGACAGTTCTCTGATTTGAATAAATATGAAACTCAGCGCGTTGTACCTCAAACCTATACAAATATAAATTTTTGTGTAAGATTAACAAAATTCAATATAGCCAAGAAAATTACGGGAATACATAATTGTGCATAATTTACTTTGAGGTTTAGAGAGGACTAATTCGAGAGTTCCACAAGGGAGGCACTTGGCTGAAATGACATCAACAGTTTTTCGTGATTGGCAGAATCTCAGGAATCGGTCGAGCATGAAAAGGAATATTCCTCCAGCAGCTATACTAAAGACGAAATCACCCACATGCAAAGCCAAGAAGATAACAAACAGGACATACAGTTGATGTGTATAGAAGAACAGCTCGAACTTGTTTGTTCGTACCGGACGAAGTGATGTCACCCACATTAAAACCCCTGCGGTTAGGCTTATAACTCCAGGAAGATTTGCAATTCCTATATCCTTCCACTCTAATATCTACATGGATGGATTTTTTCTCAATCATTGTGTTCATGCATCGAGAGGAAATTATTAAATCAAATGTGGGCAGAGGAGAAACACTCACTTCACGTAAGAGAGTGCCTCGGATTGTCCAAGCAATGATATAAAATAGTCCATGAAGAGTGAAAAGAAGCATTGTTAGATGCCCTAGCCATACATGATATCTTGTAGCATGCTCAAAAGGGATTTCTATAAGGCGGAGTAGAACAGATCCTCTTGAAATTGGGAGAAAAAGAAATGCCAAGCAAAATAAACCAATTGAACCCAAGCGGAATCCCATAAAATCCAATATCAATGCACTGAGAAAAAAAAAAGGTTCAAGTAAATGACATTATGATACTAAGACCAAAAAGGCGAGCAAAACAGAAAAGCGTAGCTTGGGTTTGAAGAAAATTGAATTTTACCAATTGAGCTTGAAAGTTGACTTGTCAGGTAATTCACCGAGGGCTTTCACGGCATAGTAATACAGAGTCCATAAGACGTAAATGACAAAGAGGACAATCCCGATGAACTCTGTAGCAGAAACGACCTGAAAAGGTCCATCTACAAGAACAGGGAAGGTCCAAAGTCGGAAACTTGGACGTTTTGGTTTCGTAGTCCTATTAAATCAAGTGTCTTGTGTTAATGAACATCCTGTAAACCTTCTTAGTTATAATCAATAGAACATACCCGAAAAGCTCGTCATGATCCGAAAAGGCAGATGTGATGTGATATACAACAGAGAGGAGTGCTATGACGAGGACGGGGCCACTGAATGAAAGGAACACGCTGCCTGTGATTCCGAAAGGAGGACCGCTTGTGGCATGAATCCACTTGGTGAACAATTTGTTCATGAAATTGGTTGGGTAGAAGAAAATGAGAGTAACCCAGGCCACAAAGATGACCCAGATTACAAGCTTGAGAACCCATTTTACCCAACTTATAACGAAGAGAGCTAGAGCTGGTGGTGTTTTCTTAATTCCACTGTAAAGCAGAGGTTCATCAATAGACTGCTGCAGTCTGACTTGACCCATCAATTGACAAGATTATAGTGTACAAGAGGAACGAGGAATCAAGTCTTAGTACTCAACCTAGTATACATCAATCCTATATATATACATAATAGTCATATACAATGATAGGAAAAGGCTAGAAAAACGGGGGCCATAGGAAAAACCCAGGTACTGACCTGATAAGAAACCCAATGGAATTACGTCCAGAAAAATTAGGAAATGGAGTTTGGCAGTGGCAAATGAAAGAATGTTGGCAGGAAGCAAGCAGGGCTGTTAATGATATTTACTCACATGGTGACAAGTCTGATTACAAGGACAATCAAGAGGAAGACAATACGAAATGAAAGCAGAATCAAGGAATTCCACAAGTTTCTGAAATTGAGATAGAAATCATCTCCTGCCACTCCTCTCTAATCGAATTCTTCACGATATAGTAAATAAATTTATTTAAAAAAAAATTGGAAATGAAGAAGAGTAGTTGATGTTTTGAATGGAAGCATTCATCTTGATGTGGAGGAATGAAAATGAAAGCCCATCTGTCGGGAAAGTGACAGACAAGTCTCAAGGTTATTCTTACCTGAATAATGGTACCTTGCAATAAAAAAATCTGGGTTCATATTCGTTTTCACTGTCTCCTTCTAAACATCTGTAATTTTCCTTTTTGTCCATTTCTAAACATGTATTATTGAAGGACATAATTTTTTTAAAATCCTGTCTATCAATTGGGAAATCGAGACGTGTCGAATCGTGAATGGGTTCGGGTGGGGTGGATCGGCTACGCATTGGGGGGACGTGGTAGGTCACTTGGCCAGACTAACCAAACCTTTTTTTTTTCTTGGGTCAAATGGGTCTATTACTTAACAGTTAACAAGGAAGCAGCATGCCTATCAGGTATATATTAGAATTGTCAAGACATTGTAGTGGTCATGTTTGCCTTAGTTCTCATATTGCTGGCGGTGATGAGTTTATAATCAGAGCAAGGCATTTCACTTAGCTTCCCAAACCTTTTCTCATACCAGTTCCACACTTCTGCCCTACACAGAAGAAAATTTAATAAGAAAATTAAGATAACATAGAAACAGCAAGGAAAAACAAGAAGTGCAGTCATGAAAAAGAAGCAAAAATTAATAGGGATTAAAAGTTAGAGTTATAAGCTTTTATTGAACAAGAAAAACTCTAATTCCAAAGGTCAATTCTGGGTCCATGGTGGCCTTTTTCTTATTGATGCAAATGCCATACATTATGAGTACATTGGAAATAAAGTCCATAATGCAACTAATTAAGATTGAAGAATCTCCTTGCTAGTTAGTTCCTCCCCTACTTAAGAAGAATTCAAAAGGGATCTCTGATTCTCTCTCAATTGATTGGTCAGCAAAAGGAAAACCAAAAAAAAAAAAGCATTACATCTCTTAAAGATCTTTGCCTCCAGGTTAGATTTCCAACATAGAATATTTCTTGAGGAACTTGATCTATTATAGACTGATCAATCACAACCACATATATAGGGTTGAGCAAAATATTTGAAATCCACCGGTTCGGTCGGTTTTCCTTTAATATCTGAAAATATCTTCTCTCTATTTTCTTTTTCTTTTTGTGTTTTTCCTTCCTTCCTTCTTCTTTCTTCTTTACTAGTGGACCCCACACAATTTTTCTTTTCTTCCTTTTTCTTCTCCTTCTTCACATGATTCCCCATTAGCCTGCGACGGCCCAGTTCTGACCAGTGACAAAACCAGCCATTCGACAGCCCATTCTCCTCCTCTCGACGAGCCCAGTCCACAGTCTTGAGCACACGTACAGCATCAACGGGGAAAAAGGGTCGGTTACGAAAAACCGACCGATGATCGACCAGTCAGTTGGGGCAGCAAAGTCGGTTGGCACCAAACCAACCAATGAGCATGCCTACAACTGTATACAACGATGGATGTTGGGATATGTGAGGTTGACGTTTGTATTTGTAATTGATTGTTCTACGATAGACTGAGTCTACACAAGAATTCCTCAACAACATAACTGCAACACTATAACCCATGCGAAAATTGAGTTGATTCTTCAAGCTAGAGTCTATATTTGATAGCATGGGTGATGAAATTGTGACAGACTTCATGGTAAGAGACCTCACCACCTATTAAGTACTACTAGGTTAGCTCAGTTGTAGAGTTTGAATAGCAGCCAAATTTTACTGTTTTTTTCAAATTAGAGTTGGCAGAATCAGGGTGCTACGTGATTTGAACCAATCAAGTCACTCTGTTAATGTTTGAAAACGAAGTGAGCTATATAACAAAAATTTACCAGTAGGCCAAAAACTGAAATGGAGCATATTTTCTGTAAATATCTTCAACGTCCTTCTGAATGGTTCGCATGGAGGACTTTCTTCCATGGACCTACAATTCAAAAGAACTAATCTTCAATTAACCTTTTTAATTTTGACGTAAAAATGAATTATTAAAAGTACAATTAACCTGCTTTAAATGTCGGATAGTTTCAGAATCAGCTGGAACAACATGATAAAATCCCATGCACATAAGCACATTGGCACATGTAAATGGACCGAATCCATCGACCTGCTTCAGCGTGTTGAGCAAGATATCATAATTGCTGGACTTCATCTTCAACCCATCTTCTCCTCTGGAAATTTCTTCAAGCTCTTTAATTCGAACCCTGCCTTCAACAATACTCTTAGCAAGTTTCAATATGCGACCTGCTCTATACCCAAGGTTGCACTTCTTTGCTAGGAAATCTTCATCCAGCCTCACTAGTTCAATCGGTTCTGGAAAATTCCCAATTCCATGATTAGAATTACAGATATAATTTACTGGCTCATTGTTCGTTCTTTGTTTTTTCCATTTCTTCAATTCCTTGGCTTCCAGTGTGTTCGGAATGAAACCTTCCTTTTGGAGTTCGGATTGGAGCATATGTAGGGATCTAGCCATAGTCAAAGTTCTAGGCCACCTACAATGAATTAAATGGTTCTTAACGGAAAAGGAAATTCTACTTCTATTCTATGTTGTGAAGAAAAATATAGATGAGATATAAGCAATGAAACCCTAAATTCAGAAATAAGCAAGGGGAAGAAGATAACAATGAAAAAAGGAAATAAACTGACTGGCAGTTACAGAGGAGAATGCACTTCACCATATCCTCAAAGAGTGTTGGAGACCTAAACAGTCTGCCTCCTCTCCCTCCGCCGCTGCCGTTCATCTTCTGGAATGCTCTTACAATCATCTCATCGGATTCCGATAAACGCAGCATTCTCTGCACCTGACCCTGAAATGAAGAAGTTGAAACGACGAGTCAAATAAATGCAGACAGAGAGAGAGAGCGAGAGTAACGGCGGATTTACCAGAAGTGCTTGCTGATGGAGAGAGGAGAGAGAGAGTGTGCGGAAGACTTGGAGATGGAGGTAAGGATTATGTCTGGGATTTGGATGGGAGATGCGAACCCGCACGGAAGCAGAAGAAGACGAAGCAACTACTCCTCCATCATCATCGTGGAGGAGAGGATAGGGATGAAGGCGGAGAGGACGGATGAGAGCCTTGGAGAGTGGGTCCCAGAAGTTAGGAGCCATCATGAACAATCCATGGCTACACACCGCCTTCTCTAAGTCAAAACTCTCAACAGCTTCTTCACCGAGTGGCAACTTCAGCAGAAGGCACTGGTCCCACTCATCATCATTCTGGAATACAACAACCTTCTTCTCCTCCATCCCCATCTCCATCCCTCCTTCTTCTCTGTTTTTTTACGGTTGTAGGGCTTAATGTGAATGAACGGCATCATCCCACGTTGTCTTAAATGTACATGACCTCACGACATAATCGAATGATTGTGTTTGTGCAGCTAAGCGGTTGCAACTTGAAACTGATCATGCAGATCGGTTAATCATGAGTTGGGATTTTAGGCTAAAATTACGACTGTCAGTCAATTAATTGGGCCTGGTGTTCGGGTTTTGGATCTATCCAAATGTGGTTGGTAAGGTTGGTCAAATTGACCGATCCGACTCGACCGGGTTACAGGCAGGTCGACTGCTAAAAGCATTGGATCCGAAGTGGATCGATTTTGTCGATCAAAAAATGAAAATTATCTTCATTCATTAAAAGTACAAGGGAAAAAAAAAACCATTTGAAAAAAACCGGTTTGATTCCTTTGTATTTTAATCCTTTAAATTACGTCGTTAAAAAAATTTATTAATTATATTTTTTTATTTTAAATTTATTATTATTATTATTATTATTATTATTTTTGTCTTATATTAATTTAATATTTTATTTTGTAATCCAATTTTAAGTCAAAGCAATTAAAAAATCATATTTAAATTACGTATGAATACAAAATTTAATTAGAATCTATATAAAAATAAATTTATAAAAATCAAATTATATAATTAACTAAAAAAATAAATTAACCCTTTAAATTAATTATTTAAAATAATTTATTAAATAATTTATTGACCAAAAAATATATATTTAAACATTTCTTTAATTGTTATTATTTCTTTGTTTAATGTATGGTCTAATTTGAGTGTGGGAGAGTGTCTATATTCTCTGTGGGAGTTTTTTTTAACACAAAAATAGGGTCAAGTATTGGACCGACGTGGCTGCAGCTGAGTCACAAACAGGGACTTTAATGCTGTGTCCGGACTTGAGTCAGACCATTGCCGAATTGACTATTTATAACGATCTTTTCTGGTTGGTGGCTTCATTTATTAATAGTAGCCCACTCCAACCTAACCCAATCCGAATACAATGGCCTATTTATACATTAATTCTATACTAAACAATGATTAAGCAAAACGACTATGATGACGACAAAAGTCATTTTGGCATCCTCTCTGTGCTGCCATGAAACGACAGATATAAGTGGATGGATCCTCTTGGTCCGGCCATAATCCCAAAAATAAAAATGAAAATATGAGGTTTGATTTGTGAATATAAATATTAATCTTGGAACAAATGCAAACAGAAATCCTAGTCAAAACAGTGTATCCATCATCACCTGGAGTTCTTCACCTATATGCCATGCAACTCACTTCAAGTTGAAAAGCTCAACCCTTTTTGCTCATCCCATCTGGTCTTTTCTTGACATGCTTACACCTTTTTCATGATGGAAATTTCTCCTCCCCACCACCATTACCCACCATGGAAATTTTTAGCCGTTCACTTTTTATCTCCACTCGAAAAGTCCACACTTAACTTGTGTTTCTTTTTGTTTGCTTCATTTCATATTCTTGCATACAGCTGGTTGGAAAAATTAACAAAGGTGAACTCTGCCAGGTCTAGGGAGCTTTCTACAATCTGGTTTTTAGTCCATACATGTTGTTCAAACCAGTGAATGGAAAACTCCTAACATAATTTTATTTCTTGTTTCATAAGGTAGAAGAATTTTTCAGATTCTGAAGCCCTGTTATTGATGGATCATCGAATCAAGATGTTTTCGGTGCTTGTTATTCTCGTACAACTTTCGCTTCTTGAAACAGCTCAACCATCTACTACTCAGGACTGTAAGTTCTCAAACGGATCATAACTTTCTTCATTTGTTCGGATTTATTTTTCGTTTTTTATTTTTCGAAACATCGGTCCATGATGAGTAATAATCAATCAAGTACAGATGAAGTTTGTCAAAACTATAGCCGTTTTGTGGAAATTTTTTCGTGTCATGTTGTTAATTGTCGAATCAACTGTAACAAGCTATTGTTTTGGTTTTTTGCTTACAGCGATCCTGCTAACAACTCTAATGCAAGAATGGGAGAACACTCCCCCTAACTGGGTTGGTTCAGATCCATGTGGTAGCAATTGGGATGGAATTACTTGCACCGATTCACGAATAACCTCCATGTGAGAAACAACCATTTTTATGCATTTATTTTTTTCGTTCCGCAATTTTATCGCACTTTATTCTTGTAAACTTTCTGCTCTTCTTTTATAGAACATTACCTAGCGTCGGTCTGAAAGGACAGCTTTCTGGAGACATCGGATCATTGTCCGAGTTAACGACATTGTAAGTATTTTGTTCCTCAAATCCGACTAAATTCATACCTGCATTACTAGGTAGTAACATGCAGTATCTGGCTGTGAAATTTTAACATTTTCATGATTCTATACTTCTTCGTGCAGGGACCTATCTTACAACAGCGAACTGACCGGACCGCTTCCTGCATCTATTGGGAGTTTGACAAAGCTATCTAACTTGTAAAACATTTTAATCAATCTTCACAAGAATTTCTAGCTAACACTAACCTGTAGAACTAGTACTTGTTACAGTTGTACTTACAATTCCATCTTTCGGTTTCTTTGTACGGCCCAGAATCCTCATAGGGTGTAGATTTTCCGGTTCTATACCAGACACGATAGGATTGTTACAGCAGCTAAGATTTCTGTGAGTCATTTTCTGGGCACTGAATACATCTATCTTATTTACAGCTTTATCAAGCTCGGGATTAACATTTTCTAAACAAATTTGCAGATCTCTAAATTTAAATCGGTTCAGTGGAAAAATCCCGGCTTCCATTGGTAGGCTGTCGAAACTTTATTGGCTGGACCTAGCTGATAATCAGCTTGATGGAACCATTCCAGTCTCTTCCGGCACCACCCCTGGTCTTGACTGGCTAGTTAAGACAAAGCATTTGTATGTCTCGGCTTCTTTCAAATCCAATCAACCTTTTCTTAACTAACTTTACAATACATATGTTAAGTAATGACCATCAAATTTTTGTGGCTATCTACAGTCATTTTGGAAAGAATCGGCTATCAGGGGGAATTCCACCTGAACTCTTCAACCCAAATATGATACTGATACATGCGTATGGTTTTACTAAGCAATATAGTTCAACCATAGAATTGTAATTTTTTGGTTTCATTGATGTGAACTTTCTTTTTTCTTGGCAGGCTTTTCGAGAGTAATCAACTAATCGGCAGCATCCCTACCACCCTAGCATCTGTCAAGTCCTTGGAGGTGGTGTGAGTATGAGTATCTATCTATTTCATGTACTGGGATGGTAAATTCATGCCAAGCTTTTATACATACCCGCCAGACATGATATGAATCTTGTGACAGGCGCTTTGATCGGAACAACTTAAACGGGCCCGTGCCTTCAAATCTTAGCACTCTTACGAATGTTACCCATCTGTGAGTAGAGACAAGACAAAACAAGTTGGATCACATTTTCTGTCTTGCTCAGAATCTCCACTTTTCATAATTAAAACCTATTTTTTCATATCGGGTTTTCAGATCTCTGTCCAACAATAAGCTAACCGGACCATTACCCAACCTAACTGGGATGAATCAACTCAGCTCTTTGTGAGTAATAGTAATGAAAGATCATTTAATTATCTTTCTATAAAGCATAGTACTAAATGTTTTGACATATACTTGATTGCAGAGACATGAGCAACAATAGTTTTGATGCATCTGATGTCCCATCATGGTTTTCAACCTTGACATCATTGACAACATTGTATGTCTCTTTACAATCATTCTCCTAACATCTCTCATGCAAAGAATTTTCACATTGTATTACTATCGCTGTTACCATTGTAATGGCAGAACGATGGAAAACACACAACTTCAAGGACAAGTCCCGGCTTCTCTGTTCAGTCTTTCTAATTTGCAGACTGTGTAAGTACTTGTACCTTTGACCTCAAGTAATTAAAAAATAAAACACATACACACACCACCCACATTTTTAAGTAAATGGGACATGTTCAAGTCAAATAATAATAATAAAAATGATTTTATTTGCCAGAGTACTAAGCAGAAACAATCTGAATGGCTCATTGGATCTTGGAGCTTCAATCAGCACCAATCCGGGACTTATCGATATGCGGAATAATAAGATAACAGATGTTCTCAAAGAAGGATATAGCTCCACCTTAATGCAAGTTTATCTCCATTAACTAATATTAGTCCTCCTCTTTTCTAATAACTAGATATTTACTTTTCCTCTATTTTTGCTTTCTTGCAGACTTGTAGGCAACCCGGTTTGTCAAGAATCTGAAACAAAAGAGAGTTACTGCACAATTCCGGCCCCCAACTCCTCATACTATTCTACTCAACATAACAACTGCTTTCCCGTTTCATGTTACTCAAACGCGATTTCTAGCCCAAATTGTCAATGTGCATTCCCATATACAGGCACTCTAGTCTTCAGAGCCCCTTCTTTCTCTGACTTAGGAATATCGAGTAATTTTAAATCTCTTGAGACGCAACTCATTCATTCCTTTCAATCCAACAAGCTTCCAGTAGATTCCGTTGCCCTTTCCAATCCCTTCATGGATTCAGTTAACTACCTTAAAATACATTTATCAGTGTTTCCTTCTGGCGACGATCATTTCAATCGGACCTGGATTGCCAAAGTTGGATTTGTTCTAAGCAACCAGACTTTCAAGCCTCCTCTGAGTTTCGGACCGTTTTACTTCAATGCAGATGCATATCACTACAATACGGGTAATTGCTCTTCTTCTTCTTCTTTACCGGAATTTTAGTAGTGTTTGTAAGTTACTATCATACTCACTTAAAAACTCTATTTCCTCTCTCCTGTTTTAAAGTAGCTACCCGATCGAGCAAGTTGAGCAATAGTGTAATAATTGGAGCAGCCGTTGGTGGATCTCTCCTGGTGGTGTTATTAGTCATTGCAGGTTTATATGCTTTCCGCCAAAAAAGACGAGCAGAAAGGGCTACCGAACAGCAAAATCCTTTTGGTAAAACATAGTTCAAACTAAGTCAAGCCCCCCTTTATTTTAGTCAATTACATATAGTTGGTATGACCACATTACTGGTTTTTTTTTTCTCTCCTAATCTCCTTTTCAATGTAATATATGCAATTGTAGCACAATGGGATGTCATTAAGAACAGTGGTCCAGTTCCTCAATTAAAGGGAGCGAGATGGATCGCATTCGAAGAGCTGAAGAAATGCACCAATAATTTTGGAGTAGCAAATGATATCGGATCAGGTGGTTATGGGAAGGTCAGTATTATGAAGCTGATATTCCCAAAATATTTACTCTCAGGTTTCCATGCATGACCTAAATATCAGTGCAATGGACATGTTTTTTCGAACAGGTTTATCGTGGGACACTTCCATCCGGACAGCTGGTTGCGATCAAACGAGCACAAAAGGAATCAGTGCAGGGCGGACTCGAGTTCAAAACCGAGATCGAACTCTTATCAAGAGTCCACCATAAGAACCTAGTTGACCTTCTCGGTTTTTGCTTTGAGCAAGGCGAACAAATGCTGGTGTATGAGTATGTTGCAAATGGTAATCTCAAGGATAGTCTTTCAGGTATAGTAATCCATACCAACTCTTGGATGTATCCAAATTCATTTTCTCTCATACCTTAAGTCTATATCTGACAGGACATATTATTTTTTACCTGTACAGGGAAGTCTGGAATCAGGCTAGACTGGATGTGGAGACTTAAAATAGCAGGTGGTGCAGCCAGAGGGCTATTGTATCTTCATGAACTAGCCGACCCTCCTATAATACATAGGGACGTTAAATCGAATAACATTCTACTGGACGAGCATTTAAATGCAAAAGTTGCCGATTTTGGCCTCTCCAAACTTATGGCTGATTCTGACAGGGATCATGTCACCACTCAAGTCAAAGGAACAATGGTAAGTATTGATTTGAAAATTTTTCTTTCTCCTTCAGAAATAATACAGGCAAGTTTATTTTTTTTGGCCAAAATAATATAGGCTAGATACTGATCTTTCATGGTGTAGGGCTACTTGGACCCAGAATATTACATGACACAGCAGCTAACAGAGAAGAGTGATGTTTATGGCTTTGGCGTGGTAATGTTAGAGCTGATAACTGCAAGAAGGCCAATAGAGCGAGGCAAGTACATAGTGAGGGAGGTAAAGATGGCAATTGATAAAACGAAAGATCGATACAACCTGCAAGAAATTCTTGACCCGGCTATAAACAGGGAAACACTACAAGGGGTAGAAAAGTTTGTGGATCTAGCAATGAGCTGTTTAGAAGAATCAGGGGCTGAGAGGCCGACAATGGGTGAGGTGGTGAAAGAGATTGAGAGCATAATGGTGCTTGCCGGTTTGAATCCGAATGCTGATTTAGCATCCACGTCAGCAAATTATGATGAGGCAAGTAAGGGAAATCCAAAGAATCCTTATGGTAATGATGACTTTAGTTACAGCAGGGCCTTCCCGCCTGCAAAAGTAGAACCTCAGTAAGTTTTGATGGTTATGTAGAGAAACCGGTTTGTTGGTTGTGTATTGTTTACATTGATAATGCAATATGTCCTCAAATTCATAGTGATTGTATAACTGTATTTTAATGGTAGCCAAACCATTCTCTTCTCGGTCATTTTTCGTGAGATCTATACATTTTTTTTTAATTTTTACTTCATTGAAATGTAGATTAAACAGTCATGTAGAGTATATAATGAGTTTGTCATTGATTCCTTGTTTTGTTCCCCCCCCCCCCCCCCACCCCGTGATTGTTTAAGGAATAGGTTTTTTATTTTCTTATTTTTTTTAGTTTCTTTTGTTTAGATTATATATTAGATTAAATCATTTTTTTTCGATTGTATTAAGTAGTATCAATAAATTCCTACCTATTTTTTTATTTTATTTTTTTAGATTATTTAACATGATATCAGTGTAAAATTTCATAGGATGAGACTTAATCTCAAATACAGTTTTTGCAGATCCAATTTTAGAGTGACCGTACAATTTCAAGAGAGCGTTCGTTCTGTTTCTACAATCTAGTATTTCATTTTCCTTTTTTATTATGACTATTGAAAAAGACTATTTATTTCAATTTATAAGTGCGAAGTTAGATTGAAATAATTATTCGTATTTTAGTTATGTAATGATAAATTTTCTGTACGGTAAAACCGGTTGGATTCCTTTATATTTTCCACATGAGCCACTTAATCCTTTAAATTAGGGTTAATTTATTTTTTGATTTATATGTAGTTCAATTTTTATGAATTTATCTATATATTATATAGTCTCTAATTAATTTTTTAATTCATATATAATTAAAATTTGACTTTTTAATCTCTATAACTAATGTCATTAAAAAAATTTTATTGATTCTATTCTTTTATCTTTAATCTATCATTATTTCTATTTTTCTCCCTTAATTCTTTTTTTAACACAAAAATAGGGTCAATTATTGGATTATTTATGGATAAATATTCACTTACATGTGGAAAATGAAAAAAAAAGAATGAAAATATGAGGTTCAATGTGTACGTGCATGTACTTTTGAATGATTATGTTACCTCGTTTTGGACCGTTCTGTTTTTGGAAATACTTTTTCTTTTACATGTAAACAAAATTTTTTATTTTGATTGACTCACATTACCTTAATCTTCATAGTTATAATTGACGGGGTACACCCTGTTTGTCTGGAATGCCCTGTTTTTACATCACCCGGAGTTCTTCTTCCCTATATGCCTTGCAACTCAATTCAAGTTGAAAAGTTCAACCCTTTTGCTCATCCCATCTTGTCTGTTCTTGACATGCTTTCACCTCTTTCCTTTTCTCTTTCTTTATTTCTGCTCCCCACCACCATTTACTCACCATGGAAATTTTAAGCCTTTGACCTTTTGTCTTCACTCACAAAGTCCTCTCTTCACTTACTTGGATTTGCAAGTTTGTTCTTTTTTGTACCTTCTTTGTTTCTTTTTGTTTCTTTTTGTTTGCTTCATTTCATATTCTGCATACAGCTGGTTGGAAAAATTAACAAAGGTGAACTCTGCCAGGTCTAGGGAGCTTTCTACAATCTGGTTTTTAGTCCATACATGTTGTTCAAACCAGTGAATGGAAAACTCCTAACATAATTTTATTTCTTGTTTCATAAGGTAGAAGAATTTTTCAGATTCTGAAGCCCTGTTATTGATGGATCATCGAATCAAGATGTTTTCGGTGCTTGTTATTCTCGTACAACTTTCGCTTCTTGAAACAGCTCAACCATCTACTACTCAGGACTGTAAGTTCTCAAACAGATCATAACTTTCTTCATTTGTTCGGATTTATTTTTTGTTTTCTATTTTTCGAAACATCGGTCCATGATGAGTATAATCAATCAAGTACAGATGAAGTTTGTCAAAACTATAGCCGTTTTGTGGAAATTTTTTCGTGTCATGTTGTTAATTGTCGAATCAACTGTAACAAGCTATTGTTTTGGTTTTTCGCTTACAGCGATCCTGCTAACAACTCTAATGCAAGAATGGGAGAACACTCCCCCTAACTGGGTTGGTTCAGATCCATGTGGTAGCAATTGGGATGGAATTACTTGCACCGATTCACGAATAACCTCCATGTGAGAAACAACCATTTTTATGCATTTATTTTTTTCGTTCCGCAATTTTATCGCACTTTATTCTTGTAAACTTTCTGCTCTTCTTTTATAGAACATTACCTAGCGTCGGTCTCAAAGGACAGCTTTCTGGAGACATCGGATCATTGTCCGAGTTAACGACATTGTAAGTATTTTGTTCCTCAAATCCGACTAAATTCATACCTGCATTACTAGGTAGTAACATGCAGTATCTGGCTGTGAAATTTTAACATTTTCATGATTCTATACTTCTTCGTGCAGGGACCTATCTTACAACAGCGAACTGACCGGACCGCTTCCTGCATCTATTGGGAGTTTGACAAAGCTATCTAACTTGTAAAACATTTTAATCAATCTTCACAAGAATTTCTAGCTAACACTAACCTGTAGAACTAGTACTTGTTACAGTTGTACTTACAATTCCATCTTTCGGTTTCTTTGTACGGCCCAGAATCCTCACAGGGTGTAGATTTTCTGGTTCTATACCAGACACGATAGGATCGTTACAGCAGCTAAGATTTCTGTGAGTCATTTTCTGGGCACTGAATACATCTATCTTATTTATGGCTTTATCAAGCCCGGGATTAACATTTTCTAAACAAATTTGCAGATCTTTAAACTCAAATCGGTTCAGTGGAAAAATCCCGGCTTCCATTGGTAGGCTGTCGAAACTTTATTGGCTGGACCTAGCTGATAATCAGCTTGAAGGAACCATTCCGGTCTCTTCCGGCACCACCCCTGGTCTTGACTGGCTGGTTAAGACAGAGCATTTGTATGTCTCGTCTTCTTTCAACGTCCTTTTCTTAAATAACTTTACAATACATGTGTTAAGTAATGACCATCCATTTTTTGTGGCTATCTACAGTCATTTCGAAAAGAATCGGCTATCAGGGGGAATTCCACCAAAACTCTTCAACCCGAATATGATACTGATACATGTGTAAGAATTCGAGCTTGATGTTAGGAATGAGAGGGAATAATATAAAACATAATACTTGTCTGATAATATTTTCACGAAAACTTAATTTTTATTGAGAAAATAAAAGATTAAATACAAGATGATAAATAATACGAGTACATAAATAGAAAATTAATTAATATATATTTATAGTCTTCAAGATCAAATTTGAATTTTTATCATTATACTTCACTTACACTACACACTAGTAAGAGAAGTACAAAAATTAGAAAATCTGAAAAACTACAATCACTAAAGCAAATGGAGCTCCAATGAGTGATTATGAGTTTCACGCCTCCAATGCTCTTAGAACTAGCTTATCGGTAAAATATACTTAATGTCAAACTTGTTGACATGATTAGATCCGTTGTAAAATTCCAATTTGGCTTCTGACTTGTTCTGCAAATATATAAGAAGAAACTAAATCTGCAGTCTTCAACTCGTCGACCTGTAAAGCCATCGACCCTATCGAGCCATCGACCCTATCGAGCCATCGAACTATCAACTTGTAGACCTATTGAACCGTCGACCCATTCTCAAACTAATTTAATTATAACAGCTACAAACTCCAAAAAGAAACTTCCTCTTACTACTGGTATGAGAGTCAACGCCAATTCAATCGGCATTCAAAAAAACAACCCTCAACACTTCATGCCTCATTCGCTAAGGTTTCATGAGCTTCAAACACTACTTCTTGAAGCCATTGCTAATGACTCTCATCTTAGCTCTAAAATACTCAAAGTTGTGATTAGGGAGAGGTTTAGTAAAGCTATCTGCCATTTGATCTTCACCTTGTAATAAAGAAGCTTGATTTCCTTTTTTTGGACTTTTTCTCTACTTACATGAAATTTTACCAAGATGTGTTTTATTCTCCCAAAGTGATCTGGATTCTCTAAGATTGAAATAGTAGATTTGCTATCACAATAGATGGTTGTTGATTTAGATTGAGGAAAAGCCAAATCTTCAAGGATTTTTCTCAACCACACTGCATGGTTTATAACTGAGGCTGCTGCCACATACTCTGCCTCGGCTATACACTGAGCAACCACCCGTTGCTTCTTTAAACTCTAACAAAAGATGTCTGACCCAACTGAAAAATAGAAACCACTTGTGCCTTTTGAATTAACAACAGATCCTGCCCAGTCACTATCTACATATCCCTCCAATGTCAAAGCTCCTCCTTCATATAAAATGTCATAATCCTTTGTGTCATTCAAGTACTTGAATACTACTCTCTTAGCTACTCCCATATGCAATTGAGATTAATTATGCATGAATCTAGATGGCATGCTTACTGATTGCATGATATCAGTAGCGGTGAGATACATTAACCCCCCAATTCGGCTTCTAAATATAGACTCATCAGCTCGGCCAAAATTAACTTCTCTTCCTAGCTTTTCACTTGCTTTCAATGGAGTGGAAATTGACTTATTTGACTCCATATTGAATTTCTTAAGCAAACCACCAGCATACCTCTCTTGAAAAATGAAAATTCCTTTTGATAGTTGATAGATTTCCATTCCTAGAAAATAACTCATCAAACCAAGATCAGTCATCTCAAACTCTAATTTCATCTCTTCTTTGAAACTATTAATCATACTCAACTCATCTCCAGTTAGCAGTAAATCATCAACATAGAGAGAGATGATGAGAAGAGACTTACTTGACTATTTGGTGTAGAGAGTGGGATCATTATTACTTCTAAGAAATCCAGAGCTACACAAGTAGGAATCAATTTTGTTCTACCAAGCTCGAAGGGTTTGCTTCAATCCATCTAGAGCCTTATGTAGCTTATAAACCATTTCTTCTTTTCTTGTAACTTCAAACCCTTTAAGTTGGTTTACATACATCCTCTGCTAGAACTCCCTAAAGGAAAGCAGACTTTACATCGAGTTGATAGACCAACCATCCTCTTATAGTTGCTAGAGCAATAAGCAACTTAATGGTGTCCAATCTTGCTACTGGAGCAAAAGTCTCTGCATAATAATACCATATTGTTGTGCATATCCTTTCACTACAAGTCTTGCTTTGAACTTGTTGAAAAAGTTATATGGATTAAGCTTCAGCTTGTAAATCCACTTCAACCTTATAATCTTCTTCTTTTCTGGTTAGTCAACCAATGACCAAGTCTTGTTCTTATTGATCATGTCAAGCTCTTTGATCGTAGCCTTCTTTCACTGCCTGTTGCTTTATGCTTCTTCATACCATCTAGGCTCAGAAATGGCAACATTGCATCTCTAATAAACTTCTCCAGAGTTCTAAACCTTGTATTGATAGGTTCAGCCTCCATGTCTTCATCAGAATCCTCTTAAGAAGTTTCATTCTAATTTCCAACATCAATTTCCAATAATTCTTCCTCAACAGTTTCTTCCTCCCAATTGTATATTGCCTTCTCATCAAAGACAATATCTTAGCATATTGAGATAAGCTTGGTTGTTGGATTGAAGATTTTGTAGGCTTTAGACTCACTATTATAACCAATCAGAATCACTTTTTAAGCCTTGAGAGCTTGTCTCTCTTTGCTTCTGGGATATGAGAGAAGCAAATTGAGCTAAATACTCTTAGATGGGACACAATAGGCTTAATTGCAAACCAAGATTTATTGGGAGTCTTTCCTTCCACTACTTTGGTAGTCAATCTGTAGAGTAAGTATACTGAGGTGTTGGCTGTCTCAACCTAAAATCTTTTTGGCATTTTCTTCTATGCCATTATGCTCCTCACCATCTCTAGGATAGTTCTATTCTTCCTTTTAGAGACTCTATTCTACTGTGGAGTGTATAGAACTATGAGTTGGTGATGAATCCCTTCCTTCTCACATAATGCTTTGAACTCTAGGGAAGTATAGTCTCCTCCATTGTCTGTTTTGAGCACCTTCAACTTTCTGCCAGTTTGAATCTCGACAGAGCTTTTGAACTTCAAGAAGTTATTGTATGCTTCAAATTTTCCTTCAAGTAGTTTTCCAGCAGAATCTAGATATATCATCAATGAATATGATGAAATATTTGTTTTTATTTAGTGAGACTTCCCTCATTGGTCCACAAACATCTGAGTGTATCAACTCAAACTTTTCTACTCTCTATAAGCTTAATTATTTGGGAATGGCTTTCTCTTCATGTTCCTAAGTTGATAGTTCTCACATATTTTTTTTAATAGTTTGAATATAGGGCACATCTTCTATCATCCCTTTCAAGCTCAGCTTCTAGATAGCTTTAAGGTTAAAGTGGCCAAATCGTTTGTGCCACTTCCAAGACATGTCATCATTACATATGAAGGCATGATGACTCTATTGTACTGAGAAGCTGTTGTTTAACACTAAAACTTTAACTACCTCAATCTTCTTAGAATCTGATATGATGTGATGATCTTCCTTGAACAACATGTAACCATTTCTCATAAGTTGTCCCACACTCAACAGATTATACTTCAAGTTAGAGACTAAGAAGATATTTGCAATCAGTCTAGAACATCTCCTTATTTTCATAGAAACCGTGCTTTTTCCATGAGTTTTCACGTTCTCTTCATTTCATACTATGATTGAGGTTATGAAGTTTCTGTCTAAATACTTGAAAAGAACTTCATCATGTGTCATGATTTGTGCAGACATTATTTATTAGCCATTCATTCTTGGATCTGTCTTTCATAGATTCACTGGCCATGAATAAATCCTCATCTCCATCTTTTTGTTATGATACATTTGCTTATTGGTCATGATTGCCTTCTTTTTCTGCATTCTTCTTTCTGCAATCCTTTTCAATGCGGCCAAATAATTTCAAAAGTTGCATGGTGGCTTTCTCTTCCAATATCATGTTTTTTTAGAACGATTCTTCCTCTTACAGATTGAGCAGGGAGGAAGTTTCTTTTTTCCAGAATGATTTAAACCAGATGAGTTGCTTCCTTAATACTTCTTCCAGCTTTTGGTTTTGCCTTTGGTCAAGTAAGCTCCTTCAACTTGCTCCTCTAACTTCTTATGGTGCCTCTGCTCATTTGCTTCCAGAGAACTTGTAAGCTCAGTCAGGGTTAATGATCCAAGATCTTTGCTCTCTTTTATGAAATTGATCTTGGAATCGAATTTTGATGGTATGCTAATCAATATCTTATCTGCCATCATCTTTTCAGTGATGTTTCTCCCAGCACCTTCATCTAGTTGGTGACTTCTTTCATCCTTCTAGAGTAATCTTTGATAGTTTCATTATCCTTTGTCATTAGTATCTTGAACTCTCTCTTAAGATTCACGAGTTTAACACTCCTAACTCTTTACGTACCTTGAAATTTTGTTTTCAAAATGTCCCATGCTTCTTTGGCAATATGAATACCCATGATACGTGAGAAGAGTTTATCATCTATTGCTTATTGAATAACATACAGTGCTCGGTAGTTATTCTATTTTTCAATCTTATGCTTCATGATTTGCTCTAATGTGTATTCCACATCTTCAATTAGAGTTGTGTATCCTCCTTCTACTGAATCCCATAGCCTAAAAGCATGTAGATAGGTGATTATTCTTGCTGATTAAAACTGGTATCCTTCTTCTTTGAATATCTGAGGTGGAGGCAGATTTATGCCACTCGATGCCATGATGAATCTATAAGCTTTTGGTTGAGTATTTTAGAACGAGTCCAAGTGTTTTTTATTTTTAAAACTATCTCTCACAACTTGAGCGCTAATACCACGTAAGAATTCGAGCTTGAAGTAAGAATTGAGAGAGAGTAATAAAAAACATAATACTTTCAGGAAAACTTAATTTTCATTGAGAAAGTAAAAGATTAAATACAAGATAATAAAACAATACAAGTACATGAATATTAAACTAATTAATACACATTTATAATACTCAAGATCAAATATAAGTTTCAATCATTATACTTCATTTACATCACACACTAGCAGGACAAGCACAAAAACCAAAAATTCTGGAAAAGTATAATCACTAAAGAAAAATGGAGCTCCAAGTTGTGATTCTAAACTCCTCGCCTCTAATGCTCCTGGAATTAGCTTCTAAGCAACATATACTTCATGTCAAACTTGTTGCATGATCCGATTCATTGTAGAATTTAAAATTGGCTTCTGAGTTGTTCTACAAGAATATTAGAAGAAACTAAATCTGCAGTCGTCGACTCATCGACCCGTAAAACTATCACCCATATCGACCCCATCGAGCCGTCGACCTATAGACCTATTGAGCCGTTGACCCATAAACTCATTGAGTCGTCGACTCATTCTCAAACTAATTGAATTCTAATAGCTATAAACTCTAAAAAGAAAATTTTCCCAACAACTGGTAAAAGAGTCAACGCCAATTCAATTGGCATTCAAAAAAATAACTCTCAATGCTTCATATTTCATTAGCTAAGGTTATATGAACTTCAAACATTATGCGTACGGTTTTGCTAAGCAATATAGTTCAACCATAGAATTGTAATTTTTCGGTCTCACTATTGTGAACTTTTTTTTTTCTTGGCAGGCTTTTCGAGAGTAATCAACTAATCGGCAACATCCCTACCACCGTAGCATCTGTAAAGTCCTTGGAGGTGGTGTGAGTATGAGTATCTATCTATTTCATGTACTGGGATGGTAAATTCATGCCAAGCTTTTATACATACCCTCCTAACATAATATGAATCTTGTGACAGGCGCTTTGATAGGAACAACTTAAACGGGTTTGTGCCTCCAAATCTCAGCACTCTTATAAATGTTACCCATTTGTGAGTAGACAAGAAAAAACCAGTTGGATCACACTTTCTGTCTTGCTTAGAATCTCCACTTTTCATAATTAAAACCTGTTTTTTCGTATCGGGTTTTCAGATCTCTGTCCAACAATAAGCTAACCGGACCATTACCCAACCTAACTGGGATGAATCAACTCAGCTCTGTGTGAGTAATAGTAATGAAAAATCATTTAATTATCCTTTTATAAAGCATAGTACTAAATGTTTTGACCATACACTTGATTGTAGGGACATGAGCAACAATAGTTTTGATGCATCTGATGTCCCTTCATGGTTTTCAACCTTGACATCATTGACAACATTGTATGTCTCTTTACAATCATTCTCCTAACATCTCTCATGCAAAGAATTTTCACACTGTATTACTATTGTTGTTACCATTGTAATGGCAGAACGATGGAAAACACACAACTTCAAGGACAGGTCCCGGCTTCTCTGTTCAGTCTTTCTAATTTGCAGACTGTGTAAGTACTTGTACCTTTGACCTCAAGTAATTAAAAAATAAAACACACACACACACACCACCCACATTTTCAAGTAAATGGGACATGTCCAAGTCAAATAATAATAATAAAAATGATTTTATTTGCCAGAGTACTAAGCAGAAACAATCTGAATGGCTCATTGGATCTTGGAGCTTCAATCAGCACCAATCTGGGACTTATCAATATGCGGAATAATAAGATAACAGATGTTCTCAAAGAAGGATATAGCTCCACTTTAATGCAAGTCTATTATCTCCATTAACTAATATTAGTCCTCCTCTTTTTTCAAATAACTAGAGATTTACTCTTCTTCTATTTTTGCTTTCCTGCAGACTTGTAGGCAACCCAGTTTGTCAAGAATCTGAAACAAAAGAGAGTTACTGCACGATTCCGCCCCCCAACTCCTCATACTATTATACTCAACATAACAACTGCTTTCCTGTTTCATGTTACTCAAACGTGATTTCTAGCCCAAATTGTCAATGTGCATTGCCATATACAGGCACTCTAGTCTTCAGAGCCCCTTTTTTCTCCAACTTAAGAATATCGAGTTATTTTAAATCTCTTGAGACGCAGCTCATTCAATCCTTTCAATCTAACAAGCTTCCCGTAGATTCCGTTGCCCTTTCCAATCCCTTCATGGATTCAGTTAACTACCTTGAAATACATTTATCAGTGTTTCCTTCTGGAGATGATCATTTCAATTGGACCTCGATTTCTAAGGTTGGATTTGTTCTCCAGACTTTCAAGCCTCCTCTGAGTTTCGGACCGTTTTACTTCAATGCAGATGCATATCACTACAATACGGGTAATTGCTCTTCTTCTTCTTCTTCACTTAAAAACTCTATTTCCTCTCTCCTGTTTTAAAGTAGCTACCCGATCGAGCAAGTCGAGCAATAGTGTAATAATTGGAGCAGCCGTTGGTGGATCTCTCCTGGTGGTGTTATTTGTCATTGTAGGTTTATATGCTTTCCGCCAAAAAAGACGAGCAGAAAGGGCTACCGAACAGCAAAATCCTTTTGGTAAAACATAGTTCAAACTAAGTCAAGCCCCCCTTTATTTTAGTCAATTACATATAGTTGGTATGACCACATTACTGGTTTTTTTTTTCTCTCCTAATCTCCTTTTCAATGTAATATATGCAATTGTAGCACAATGGGATGTCATTAAGAACAGTGGTCCAGTTCCTCAATTAAAGGGAGCGAGATGGATCGCATTCGAAGAGCTGAAGAAATGCACCAATAATTTTGGAGTAGCAAATGATATCGGATCAGGTGGTTATGGGAAGGTCAGTATTATGAAGCTGATATTCCCAAAATATTTACTCTCAGGTTTCCATGCATGACCTAAATATCAGTGCAATGGACATGTTTTTTCGAACAGGTTTATCGTGGGACACTTCCATCCGGACAGCTGGTTGCGATCAAACGAGCACAAAAGGAATCAGTGCAGGGCGGACTCGAGTTCAAAACCGAGATCGAACTCTTATCAAGAGTCCACCATAAGAACCTAGTTGGCCTTCTCGGTTTTTGCTTTGAGCAAGGCGAACAAATGCTGGTGTATGAGTATGTTGCAAATGGTAATCTCAAGGATAGTCTTTCAGGTATAGTAATCCATACCAACTCTTGGATGTATCCAAATTCATTTTCTCTCATACCTTAAGTCTATATCTGACAGGACATATTATTTTTTACCTGTACAGGGAAGTCCGGAATCAGGCTAGACTGGATGAGGAGACTTAAAATAGCAGGTGGTGCAGCCAGAGGGCTATTGTATCTTCATGAACTAGCCGACCCTCCTATAATACATAGGGACGTTAAATCGAATAACATTCTACTGGACGAGCATTTAAATGCAAAAGTTGCCGATTTTGGCCTCTCCAAACTTATGGCTGATTCTGACAGGGATCATGTCACCACTCAAGTCAAAGGAACAATGGTAAGTATTGATTTGAAAATTTTTCTTTCTCCTTCAGAAATAATACAGGCAAGTTTATTTTTTTTGGCCAAAATAATATAGGCTAGATACTGATCTTTCATGGTGTAGGGCTACTTGGACCCGGAATATTACATGACACAGCAGCTAACAGAGAAGAGTGATGTTTATGGCTTTGGCGTGGTAATGTTAGAGCTGATAACTGCAAGAAGGCCAATAGAGCGAGGCAAGTACATAGTGAGGGAGGTAAAGATGGCAATTGATAAAACGAAAGATCGATACAACCTGCAAGAAATTCTTGACCCGGCTATAAACAGGGAAACACTACAAGGGGTAGAAAAGTTTGTGGATCTAGCAATGAGTTGTTTAGAAGAATCAGGGGCTGAGAGGCCGACAATGGGTGAGGTGGTGAAAGAGATTGAGAGCATAATGGTGCTTGCCGGTTTGAATCCGAATGCTGATTTAGCATCCACGTCAGCAAATTGTGATGAGGCAAGTAAGGGAAATCCAAAGAATCCTTATGGTAATGATGACTTTAGTTACAGCAGGGCCTTCCCGCCTGCAAAAGTAGAACCTCAGTAAGTTTTGATGGTTATGTAGAGAAACCGGTTTGTTGGTTGTGTATTGTTTGCATTGATAATGCAATATGTCCTCAAATTCATAGTGATTATATAACTGTATTTTAATGGTAGCCAAACCATTCTCTTTTCGGTCCTTTTTCGTAAGATCTATAATATTTTTTTTACACTTCATTGAAATGTAGATGAAACGTGCATGTAGAGTATATAATGAGTTTGTCATTGATTCTTTGTTTTGTTCCCCTCCCCCCGCTCCCCGTGATTGTTTAAGGAATATAAAGTTATTTTGTTTTATTATTTATTAAGATTAAAATAATCTTTTTATTGTCCTATCTTTTTAGTTTCTTTTGTTTAGATTTTATATTAGATTAAATCGTTCTTTTCTATTGCATTAAGAAGTATCAATGAAATTCTACATGTTTTTTTTATTTTTTTGGATTGTTTAACATGATATCAGAGCAAAGATCATAAGACGAGGCTTAATCTCAAATTAGTTTTCGTAGATCCAACTTTGGAGTGACCATACAATTACAAGAGAGTATTCATTCAGTTTCCCCTTTTTTTTTTTTATGACTACTGAAAGAAACAATTTGCTTCAGTTTGTGAGTGTGAGGTTAGATTGAAAGAATTATTCGTATTGGAGTTATGTAATGATAAATTTTTTTAAGGGTAAAAATATGTAGGGATATATTAGTAGAATTTATGTGAAGTCTAGGACTACTGATGATGGTGATGAGGGTTATGTTGTTTTAATAGATGATTGAGAAGCAAACAATGAAAAAATTATTACTTTGATTAACAATTATGTTGTGCATTCTATAGGTACACAGTTGATGAAGTATGAAGCAATAAATGAGGTTTGGAATCATCTGCAAAGGTTATTCACTCAAACAAATTTTACAGAGTAGTATCAATTGTAGAATGACTTACAAGCTCTTCATCATAAGAATATGAGAGTATTCAGAAATTTTATACTGTTATAACAGATCTTTGGGATCAATTGGCTCTTACAGAATCAGTAGAATTAAAGGCATGCCTATATTGCTTGTAGAGAGCAACAACGGTTGATATAGTTTTTAACAACACTTCGAAGTGATTTTGAAGGACTTAGAGTTTCAATTTTACATCATTCTCCACTTTCTTCTATTAACTCAGTTGTTAATGAGTTATTGACTAAAGAAATACATCTTAAGTCTTATTCTAAAAAGAGAATTGTTTCTACTTCTAATCCTTCTATGTTAACAGTACCTTCTAAGCTACTTTCTAATAATCAGAGGAAGCCTTACACAAGGGTTGCATTCGACGAGTACAGTTTATGTTAGCACAAAAGTCATTAGAATGCTCAGTATTCTAAGTTGAGATAACAAAATCAATCGCAACAATAATCTCAACCTTGGAAGCCTGGCAACCTGTCATAATCTAATGCCCATAGACCACTTCATGGTTACAAACCACTCTAGTCTAATACTGCAGTAGTAGTTTCATCAGGTCTCTTTACCAATCCTAGTACTCTGGCTGAGCAATTTTAGAAGTTTCTCTCCTTACAACCATAAGCTATGTCTGCTTCTTCTTCTGTAGGTCAGTTGCCTCATAGTTCTTCAAGTATATCACATTTTGTATGGGTCTTAGATTTTGGTGCTTCACATCATATGTCTCAAGATTCTTCATATTTTGCTTCTGTATCTTCTTCGTTCTCTTATCCTGTCGCACCTCACTTATCTCTCCCTAATGTTTATAATATTCGGAAACTCACATTAAATCTTGCATATGTTGGTCAATTATGTGATTATGGTAATTTAGTCACCTTTTCCTCTTCTTCTTGTTATGTGCAGGATCTACAGTCTCAGAAGCTGATTAGACATGCCATAGAAAATGGGACTATATATTTTGGATGACTTAAAAGTGTTAGTTCCTAATGCTACTAGTATTGGTTTGAGTTCTTCTTTTTCTAGTTTTTATTTATGGCATTCTCGTCTAGGTCATGTTTCGTCTTCTTGTTTGAGATTTTTGGCATCCACATGGAATTTAGGAAATTTGTAAACTTGTGATATTTGTAATTATAGTGGATGTAATGTGGAAAAATTTTCATCTTTACCTTTTAATTAAAGTATTTTTGTTTCTTCGTCTTCTTCTGATTTGATTCATTTTAATGTCCCCACCTTCTTCCGTTGCCACAAAAAGAGGGTCTGAATATTATGTTTCTTTTATTGATGATCATACTCGTTATTATTGGGTTTATTTAATGAAATATCATTATGAATTCTTTAAGACCATACGGCTTGTAGTCTAATAGTATTATGATAGAACTAGTCTAGGATTTGACCTCATGGTAAAGATTGTTATGGAAATTGGGTTGAGACCCAATCTTGGATGGTTCATGAGGCAATCAAATTGTGGCCCAACCAGGTTGACTCACGCCTCTATCCGGTTTCTTATTTAGGTCATGATATATAATGTTATAACCCGATTTGCTTAGGGTTAATTTTCTCACTTCTCTTCATTCGTCTTCCTGGCTGCGATCTGTGCGATATCTCTCTCTCGATCTTGCTCTCTTTCTTCTGGATTTGTGTGATATGTATTAGTTTGATGTTTCTAATCTCTTTCTCTTATTTGATTTATCTAATTCCATCTTTGATCTTGATTATTGCTTAAAGGTTGCGTTTCCTTCTGTGTTCTAGAGAAATGCGTGATTTTCTAATGTTTGATACATTTAGAAATAAATCCGATGTGTTAGTTGAGACTTGAAATTAGAGGTTTATGATTAGATTAGATCTATCACTGTGCTATATTAGCCAAAAACTTAGATCGTTCCGATCGGTGAAGTTTTCTCAGATCCAATACTGTTTTTAATTTATTTACTATATTCTTTATATGTTTCCTATAATTTTGTGATTAAACGGATATCTAATAGTGTATATTCCATTTTATGCTTCTTGAATCTATATTCAGATTAAATGTGTATATAGACAATGTTCTACATAATATATTATATTCATATTGATTAAAATATAACATATAGGTATGCCCCCGATTATTCTTTCTTTAGAGTTTTTTATTGTACTTGTTTTGTTCTTCATCTCCATGTAGAACGCAACAAGTTGTCCTCTCGATTAGTTAGTTGTGTCTTTCTTTGTTATGGTGAAGGTAAAAAGGGGTATCATTGTTTTGATCAAATAACTTAGAAACTTTATGTGTCTCGTCGTGTTGTTTTTCTCGAGCATATACCTTTCTTTTCTATTTTATCCACTACTCATAGCTTAACTAGATCTTCTCTTATTCATATAGATTATTTTTCTAAGAATTCTGACAGTTTGTCATCTCAGGTTCCTAATACTTTAAATACCTCATTCTCATATTCTTACCATGTTACCTTTATAATACTCAACCAGCTCGTACTGACCATTCTGCATATACTAACACTTTACTCTCCGACACACCTGAAACTCTCTCTTCTCTTATGGTCCCTCAAGCTTTGTCTCAGATTGTGGATCCACCTCTACGTCAATCCATACGCATTCATAAGTCCATAAGGTTACCATATTTTGCTTATCCTTGTTATTCTTCATCTTTTACTTTTTTTTTTTTAACTTCTATCCATTGTCTCTCTGAGCCCTCTTTCTATAAAGAGGCAATTCTTGATCTTGTTTGGCAGTAAGCTATGGATGAGGAACTTTCTACTTTTTGCATAAGACATATACCTAGGATTTAGTTCCTTTACCTCCTATTAAGAATGTTGTTGGTTGTCGTTGGGTGTATAAGATCAATACTAATTCTGATGAATCTATTGAGCAATACAAAGATAGGTTGGTTGCAAAAGTGTACTCTCAACAGTATGGTATGGATTATAAGGAGACATTTGCTCATGTTGCAAAAATGACTACTATTCGTACTCTTATTGTAGTAGTTTTAGTTCGTCAGTGGCATATCTCTCAACTTGATGTTAAAAAATGACTACTACCCCTCATAGTGTTTCACATGACTCTGTGTATATTTGCAAGCTCAAGAAAGCGTTATATGGTCTCAAACAAGCACTTCATGCTTGGTTTGAGAAATTTTATGTTGTGATCTCTTCCCTTAGAGTTGCTTCTAGTAGTTATGATTCTGCTCTTTTTGTTAAGTGCATTGATGCAGGTCGTATTATTCTGTCTTTATATGTTGATGGCATGATTATTACTGGTGATGATATTGATGGTATTTCAATTTCGAAGACAAAGTTAGTTAGATAGTTTGAAATGAAGGATTTGAGTTCTCTACAATATTTATTGGGTATTGAGGTAGCTTACTCACCCAGAGGTTATCTTTTTTCTCAGTCAAAATATGTTGCAGATATTCTTGAGCGGATTAAACTTACTGATAATAAAACTATAAATACTCTCATTGAGGTTAACATAAAGTATTATTCTTATGATAGTTTACCTTTGTCATATCCTACATTATACCGTACTATTATTGAGAGTTTGATATATTTCACTATTACTCGTCCAAATATTGCATATGTTATTTATGTTGTTAGTCAGTTTGTTGCTTCTCCTACTACAGTTTATTAGGCAGCTATTCTTCGTATTTTACAGTATATTCGGGGTACAATCTTTCAGAGTCTTTTACTTCCATCCACCTCTTCCTTGAAGCTGCATGCATACTCTGATGTTGATCATGGTAGTGATCCCACAGATCGTAAGTTTATTACTAGTTTCTATATCTTTTTGGGCGATTTTCTTATTTCTTAGAAGAGCAAGAAATAATCTATTGTTTCTCAATCTCTAACCGAAGCAAAATAGCATGCTATAGCGTCTACTACCAAAGAGATTGTTTGGTTATGTTGGTTACTTACAGATATGGGAGTTTCTATTTCTCATCCCATTCTTATATATTGTGACAATTTCTCACAACTCAGTTTTTTATGAATGAACTAAGCATATTAAGGTCAATTGTCACCTTACTCATCATCATCTCAAGCATGACATCATTACTTTGCCCTTTGTTTCTTCTTCTTTACACATTGCAGATTTCTTTACCAAATCGCATTCTATTTCCCGTTTTTATTTTCTAGTTGGAAAATTTTCAATGCTTGTAGCTGTCGTATCGTGAATTTAAGGGTAGAATAGTCTTTTCATTTTCTTATATTTTCAATTTTCTTTATTTAGCCTATATAGTCTCTTTATATTTAGGTTAAATCATTTTTTTTTTCAATTGCACTAAGTAGTATCATTGAAATCCTAACTTTTTTTTTTTTTGGATAGTTTAACACTGAGTTATTCAACTACTAAAAAATGGACAATCAATATCCCATCTGTCACTCCGATTGGCAAGCTTAGTACACAACCTGATCTATTGTCTCTATCTGAATGTTTCTTTGCTAACAAACTTGATAATGGGACAAGAGTTTTCTCAAACATCTACACAGCAAGACAAAGACTTTCACAATCTATGCATAGTTTTTTAATCGGATCATTACTTGATTTACATCTACTCTGCTCCTCTCACTTTGTTGAAGAGTTCAAACAATACCCTTTCGTCTTATTATAGGTTATTTATATCCACCTCCCCCGCCGGAGTTGACCTTTTCAAATACGAACTGTTGACTTTTACCTGGTGTCAGAAAAGAACTGGCTAGATGTTTCTCCACATAGGTTTCTAACTTCATTTCCCAATGTCAGTTACTCTTAGGTTTGAAGATACCTTGAGGATTTGAAGGCTGTTACTTAGGGTGTGATGGATCATTGGACTTGGATATTTCTGCTTCTTGTTCTAATCCGGCTTTCGGTTATAGCAGCTGAGACATCCAGTCTGGACTGTATGTTCGTTCGATTACGATTTCCACACTTTTATTTTTGTATAAGTTATTTGGTTGATATTTTAGAGATTCCGCATGTTAGATTTTTCAAGTTTGTTATGATGTTTTCTACCTTTTCTCTACATAACAAGAAGTTTTCACCAATCCCTCACGAATTGATTTCTCTACAATTATTTTTGATTACTTACGGTGACGATGATGAAAGTCATGTAAACTTTTGGTTTCTATCACAGCCGGTCCCCTAACAGCTCTGATGCAAGACTTGAAGAACATTCCACCCAACTGGGTGGGGAGAGATCCATGTGGTAGTAATTGGACTGGGATTGTCTGCACCAATTCGCGTGTAACTTCAATGTAAGAAATTGAAACTTCTTCACATTGTAGAAGTTCGTTAGTTAATCTGATACAGTTTCCATACACTAACCGGATTGAGTACTCTTCTCTATACTAGAATGTTAAACAGCATGGGTCTGATAGGTCAACTATCTGGAGACGTTGGATCCTTAACCGAGTTAACCACTCTGTAGGTTCTCCATTTTGTCTTAGGAGTAGACGTGCCCCTTCAAGGCTGTACTACTCACTTTATTTTTTGTGCAGGGATCTATCCAACAACGGAGAACTGAAAGGAGATCTTCCTTCATCAATTGGGAGTTTAACCAAGCTTACGAACTTGTAAGCAATCTTAATATTTGGGTTATTGCAGAATTCTAGAGCTAAACTACTAACTTATAGCAGTATTCATACACTTGGACTTATACTGTTTCATTCTTTTCATTTCATTGTACGGCCCAGAATCCTCTTGGGTTGTAGTTTCTCCGGTACTATACCGGATGCAATAGGATCTCTACAACAGCTGGTGTTTCTGTAAGTGTTTGTTTTTATGTAATAATCACTCTTTGCTTTTTTCTTTATCAGGTTTGGTATAAACCAATGTCTCTAAATTCTTTGAATTGCAGATCTCTTAATTCAAATCGGCTCAGTGGACAAATCCCGTCTTCCATTGGTAAGTTGTCCAATATTTACTGGCTGGATCTTGGAGATAATCTGCTTGAAGGATCCATTCCGGTCTCTACTCAGTCCACACCAGGTCTTGACTTGCTAGTTAAGGCAAAGCACTTGTATGTGAAGACTCTTTCTGTTTCAAGCTGACCTTTTTTTCTTTTTCTGTTTCGAAACAAATAACTCAGTAGTAACAGTCAAAATTTTCTGTCATTATCCAGTCATTTCGGAAATAATCGGCTGTCGGGTGAAATCCCGCCTGAACTCTTCAGCTCAAATATGAATCTGATACATGTGTAAGTTTTGCTATCAGGCGAATGTTATGGGAAGCTTTCTCGTCGTACAGACTATTTTCATGTTCATTCTTTTATTTCATTTCTTCTTGCCAGGCTATTTGAGAATAACGAACTAAATGGCAGCATTCCGAACACCCTCGGATCTGTTAAGTCATTGGAACTGATGTGAGTATCCAAATCACATGCACGAGTAAACTCTTCTCAAGCATATTTTACACATGGTGCTAAACTTACGCTATGAAGTGTTTATTTTTTTCCTTAACTAAGCATCCAGTTTTTTGCTACAGCCGTTTTGATCGGAACAACTTAAGTGGGTCCTTGCCATCAAATCTGAATAATCTTACAAATCTTAGCGAGCTGTAAGTAGACAAGATAACCAAACCTTGTATGAAGAATTATCTTGCTCTTACTTTTCCACTTCATAAAAAATATTAATGTGTACCGGTCTTCAGGTATCTGTCCAACAATAGTCTAACTGGTCCCATACCTGACTTAACCGACATGAACCAACTCAGCACAGTGTAAGCAGAAATCACCAATAATCTATCATTTCTATTCAATATTAACTCAACTAAAAGCTACATTGCAGGGATCTGAGCAATAACACTTTCGATAAATCTGATTTCCCGACATGGTTACCAACCTTGACATCATTGGCAACATTGTAAGTCTTCAACCCTTCCATTTTGTCCTTGTTAATGTTTTTAAATTCTTGTTAACCTTTTTCTGATGGCAGAAGGATGGAAAACACAGGACTTCAAGGACCGGTTCCAGCCAACCTGTTCAGCCTCTCCAATTTGCAGACAGTGTAATTACATTTTTAGCTTGATGTTGAGTAATAATATGATCAATTTGTTATAACTTGATGAGATGTGTATTCACAGATTACTGAGCAACAACAACCTAAACGGCACCTTGGATCTTGGAACCTCCCATGGGTCGGAACTGGAACTTATCGATATACATCACAATAATATAACGAACGTTACACTGGGAGGATACACCTCTACATTAATGTAATTAATGTAATTAACTTGTTATTCTTGTTTTTCACCTCACAATCTAGAAAATTATCTTTTAAAAAATTTTAACATTTTTTCGTGCAGACTTGATGATAATCCAGTTTGTCAGGAACCTCAAACTAATGGGAATCATTACTGCACTGCAGCCCCACCTAATTCCTCAGATTACTACACGACTCCACTGAATAACTGTCTACCCGTATCTTGTATGAACAAGATTCTTAGCCCCAACTGTAAGTGTGTGTTCCCATATGTAGCCACTCTAAGCTTCATAGCGCCTTCCTTCTCGAACTTGGGAAACACGACTTACTTTGTATCTCTTCAAAATGATCTCATGGAAGCTTTTTCATCAAACTACATTCCGGTTGATTCTGTTTCCGTTTTCCGCACCTTCAAGGATTATTACCTTGAGATAAACATAGCAGTTTTCCCGTCTGGCGATAATGTTCGTTTTGATCGTACCAGCTGTTCTCGGATCGGGCATTTGCTAAGCAACCAAACTAGTTTCAAGATCCCGAACTTTGGAATCTATTCTCTTCATAATATTACTTGTCAGTATAATGCATCTACAAAATCAAGCAAGGTGAGCAGTGGGATAATAATTGGAGCAGTAGTGGGTGGCTCTGTCCTACTGGTGTTATTAGTCCTTGCAGGTTTATATGCTTTCCGGCAAAAGAGAAGAGCAGAAAGAGCAACCCAAATGCAAGATCCTTTCGGTAGGATCACCATGATTTAACTATTTAACTAGTCTTTTAGTAAAACCGGTTTTATTTCTAACCTCCTTTTCCTATGATGTCATATGCAAATTGCAGCACAATGGGATCCGAACAAGAACAATGGCGAAGCGCCTCAAATAAAGGAAGCCAGACGGATTTCTTTTCAAGAGCTGAAGAAATGCACCAACAGTTTTTCTCAAGTAAATGAAGTTGGATCAGGAGGTTACGGAAAGGTTAGTACAAAACTTAGTTGCTTTTCAGTTATATTCTATATCTGAAACGTTGTGCAATCAACAGTTTTTTCTTCACAGGTTTATAGAGCTACGCTTCCCACTGGACAACTGGTTGCAATAAAACGAGCTCAAACGGGATCAATGCAGGGTGGGCACGAGTTCAAAACCGAAATTGAACTTTTATCAAGGTTACACCATAAGAATCTGGTCAGCCTTGTCGGATTTTGCTTTGAGCAAGGTGAACAGATGCTGGTATATGAGTATGTTCCGAATGGTAATCTGAGGGATGTTCTTTCAGGTACTACGAAATGTTCTTTTTTCCGTGATTACTCCATACGGAACATGTGAGCTTAGTAACAAGTAACAACATTGTCATATTATATTATCGTAACAGCAAAGGTCGGAATCAGGTTAGACTGGATGAGGCGACTTGAAATAGCACTTGGAGCAGCTAGAGGTTTGCTATATCTTCACGAACTAGCCGACCCACCTATTATACATAGGGACATTAAATCAAATAACATTCTACTGGATGAGCATTTAAATCCGAAAGTTGCTGACTTCGGTCTCTCTAAACCTATGGCCGATGCTGACAGCGATCATGTCAGCACTCAAGTCAAAGGGACACTGGTAAGTAGAGAACTTCTTCACTCCCTACACCATTCAATTGACTATGAATAACTATCCCTGTTTGGTCAAATTATCTCAGGGCTACATGGACCCGGAATACTACATGACACATCAGTTGACGGAAAAGAGCGATGTTTATAGCTTTGGAGTCGTAATGTTAGAGTTGATAACTGCAAAAAAGCCAATAGAGCACGGAAAATACATAGTGAGGGAGGTAAGAGCAGAAATGCATAAAATGAAAGATGGATACAACCTCCAAGAAATTATCGACCCGGCTATAAACTGGGAATCACTGCAAGGTTTGGAAAAGTTTGTGGATCTAGCAATGAGATGTCTACAGGAAGCAGGGGCAGATAGGCCAACTATGGGCAAGGTGGTGAATGAGATCGAGAATATAATGCAGCTTGCCGGTTTGAAACCGGACGCTGGTTCTGTATCCACAACGGCAAGTTATGAGGAGGCGAGCAAGGGGAATTCCCACCACAATCCTTACAATAATGACGAGTTCAGTTACAGTGGGGCCTTCCCATCACTTTAAAATATTGAACCTCGGTGAAACTTAAGAAAGATCAAGCATATAATAATACTCTTTCTGAATTTTTTTCTTTTTATTATTTTTTTTAAGAATGTACATAAGGAAAGATCAAGCAGCACTTTGATCATGAAAAAGAACTGTGTGCGTGGGGGTGTTCATTACCGCGTAATGTATAGTTATTATAGATTACTCGGCTCGGTCCTTTTCAACACTATTGGCATCATTTGGATCAGCTTGTGCAAGTTTAAAACTAGTTTTGTAGTAAGACGATTGACAAAGCACTTGGGCAGCCATCCTGCAGGATCTAACTGCAATAACAGGAAGAAGGTCCGGTTCGAGAAACAAACCGATTGAGTTTAGTCAAATTGTAAAACTACCATTCTGTAATCAAAAAGAAAACGAAGGTTAAATCACCTGAACGACATAAGTGACCACACGAGTCATCTTCAAGCTTCTCCATGACACATCCAGACTGCAATAAAAGTCCTCTGATTGCATCTGTGTGCTTCGGTTGCAGTCTAGTAGCTATCTCCTTCGGCAATGAGGCGACTGCAACTACCTGCAATAACTAGTAAGTTTCTTAAGAGATTGAAGATTTAAGTAAAGATCAATTTATTCTACGTAGTTCGAAACAAACACTTACTAAGGTACCATCCTCCATAGTTTCACGGCGCTCGTAAACTATGAACTCTCTGTTCCGAAATAGGGGCTTAGATTTTTCTCCGAATCTTAGGCGGATAATTCTGAGGTTTTCGTCAAGATCTTTTATGTAGCTGGCTTCTACTAGATCAGAGTCCCATTGCTGGTTCAATATAAATAAAATGAAATCTATGAATATTTTGATATGTTCAAGCACAATTTTCGAATTTACCAAAGATATGACTTTTAAGAAACAGTTGAATTGAAATTTCGAACCTTGGCAGCATCAATAGATTTGGCAACAGTGATGAATTGTTGGGAAGAAAGTGATCTGAACAGCCAACGACTACGGAAGGTGTGCAGCGATCCAAACCTGCATTTTGATATCTCCACTCCACTGTCAAGAGTAAGAATCTTCCAATCCTCATTGCTATTGCTCTGCCCGAACCTGTTCGAGTCTGGTGCAGATAGTAATTCCTGTATGCAGCTCTCACTTGCAAAATGGACATACCTTCTTAGTGAGTCCTCGCTTACAGACCTTAATTTTCAGGGGGGAAGGGGGGGATGCAGAAAAGAGAAGATGCTAATGAAGAATCAGTTTCTAAATCAATAATGGTAAAAAAAAATTTAAAAATGAAAAGAACAGTAGTACACGTTGGTATTATGTATTCACCAGGATCGGTGGCAAGGAGCCGGATTGCCCATTTTCCGTATGCTGAAATGAACTGCTCTCGAGTCTCGACTCTTCTCTTCTCATTGGTGAACATATGTATGTAAATACAAAAGGTTAAGAAAGAGGAAGATGAAAAGAGATTAGGTTAGGATTGTTAAAAATGGTATGTTTTGATCTTAACTTTTTTTTTTCTCTCCTCTCATCTCAGTTTTAGTTGACTTTTTGTTGCTTGAATTGAAGTCCGTTGACTTTAATCCATCAAGTTTTAGCATCCAATTTATGACTTGTAGGAGTTGGTTTCACTTCAATCTAAGTTATGTGCTGTTCTGTTCTTACTTTTCTCCTTGCTATGTTGTTTCTGCAGGAAGGCTCAAATTTGATTTCTCACTATTCTATTGGACTTGCTCTCTCCTGAGTTGGTTTGATTGTTTTTTGTTCAAGGTTGGTGAAGATATCTTATCCTTGGTCGAAATGTCTTTAATCAGCCAAAAAGCTGCTAAGGCATGATGTTTTTCTGCCTTTTACAACTTTCCAGCAACCTTACTAGTTTATGTACTTTAGTTGTTATAATCAAGTGCTACTGTACTTGTAACTTGTTTTCCTTTTTGATTAGCAGTATGGCTTTATTGTGCTTTGATGTATTAAGAATTTATCTATATCAACCTTTAGCAGTTTTTATTGTATGGAAAAATAATAACAGAAATATAACTATCTATTTTTTTTCTATCTTCTTGGACTCTCTTCATCCTCTGCTCTTCTCAAACCTTCAACAAGGATGGGGAACTAAGAAGATCCCAAAAATAATATGAAGTGGGCTGAGAGGTGATTGATGCACATGCAATGCCAGAAGAACCTCCATGATCAGTACTGCATGTATCTTTCTCTCTTATCTCTGTTGATAAAAAGGTAGAATATTGGCCTTGCCAGAAAGCATAAGGGGTATGAAATTTATGCACATGGAGTGTTGGTAAAGCAGAGAGACAGGGACAGAGACAGAGATAGAACAGAAAAACTAGAAAACTCAAAGCCAGCCTAACAGAGGATTGATCCCACTATTTAATTATCCCAAGCTAGCTTTGCCCTGATTATGGGGACAATAACAACACAAAGGAGGGACCTCAATCACGTGGTGAAGAGACAGAAGCCAGAAGCCAGAGAGACAGAGACCTCCAACTGCCAAACCCACATCAAAACCTGCTATCAACTTCCAAATGCTCTGGCTCATTCGGTACGGCTTTCACCGCGGAATGCAGGACAGCATTTGCAGGAGAAGAAGCATTTCTTGTTCATAGGAATTAATTAAACAAAACAGTATTTATAAATCTGGCACTAGAAATACTTTTTTCAAATGAATATTCGGACCTATTATTGTATCGTTGCGCCTTAAACACAATCGTAAGAGTAGCAAAAACTCACTTCCATTAGTACTATTAAAAATACTTTATTGTGTTTTATTAAGTAATGTTATATTTATTGTAAGAAGCCTATTATTTTAGTAAAAACTTTCTATTTATTGTGTTTTGTTTTACGATTGTAATAAGAACTGTTGATTGTAATAAGAACTGTGACAATCTAATTTAAGATTTTGTATTTAGTCGTATAAATTTAAAATTTTAAGTTTTAAGTTTAAAAGTGCACAAAACATATTTAGACTGAAATTATGATTTCGGTCCCAGAGAGAATGGTTAAGTTGAAATTTTTTTTTTCTTTTTAAGGGTTTATGTTAATTTAATTATAAATTTAAAGTGTCTAAGATTGTAATTTTAAGTTAAAATTTTTAAGTTAATATTTAAGATTCTAAGTTTACATTTAGAATTTTAAATTTAGGTTTACTGTCTAAGTTTAACATTTAAGTTTTATATTTATAATTTAAAGTAGAAGTTTAAAATCTAATTTTGAGATTTTAAAGTTTGTGTTTAGTATTTAAATTTAAGTTTGAAGTCTATGGTTTTAAGTTTAAGAATACAAAAATATACTTACGGTCTTAGACCAAAATTAAGATTTCGATCCAAAATGGTTAGGGCAAAATCATGCTTTTTTTTTTCCTTCTCTTTTTTAAGGTTTAGGTTAATTTAATTTAATTATAGGTCCATTGGCTAATGGGGCTTATGAAAAAAAAGTTATATAACAATAAGCCCACAACAAAGTTTTCTATATAAACTAGTAGTTTATGTTAACATATTATATCGGTCGAAAGCCCTTTTTTTAAGGGATTAGGTTAATTTAATTATAGGGTTCATAGAGTTCAGGAATATCTCAATCAAAATTATATAATCCGAGATAAAATTTTTTGAATTTAACTAGTTTTGAGCCGAAATCGTGATTTCAGACTAAACATTCGAATCAAAATCTGTCCATAAATTTTGGATTAGTTTAAATGCTATAACATCATAGAAAAATTATATCATAAAAATATACTCTTATAACTTTCCTCAGAGTCTAAGAATTCTTCAATCATAATTATATAACTCGAGATAAAAATTATTGAATAGTTAGTCTGAAATCATGATTTTGGTCGAACGAGTCAAGTTTAAGAATTTTTATCTCAGATTATATAACTACGATTGAGATGTTTATGGATTATATAAAAATCTATAAGAGTCTATTTTTATAATATAATTTTGCTGTGATTTTATAACATGTAGAACTAGTAAAAAATTATTAGACAAGATTTTGGTATAAATGTTCAATTTGAAATCATGATTTTGGTCCGGAATTAGTCGATTTCAAGAATTTGTATCTCGAGTTATACAATTTTGATTGAAGTGTTCCTAAAGTATATGAAAATATATATTTTTATGATATACTTTTTCTATATTTTTATAATATTTGAAACTAGTCCAAAATCATTAGACAAATATTTCGATCTAAAGATTTTTGTGTGAAGGTTATGTCTGAAATCATGATTTTGGTATGACACCATGATTTCGGTCTAAAAACAGTCAACTTCAAGAATTTTTACATCGGGTTGAGGTATTTCTGACTCTATAAAAAGCTATAAGTATCTATTTTTATGATATATATATATATATATATATTATATTTTTTTTTTATAATTTTATAACATCTGAAACTGACTTTGGTTTGAATGTTTAGTCTGAAATCATGATTTCGGTATAGAATGAGTCAATTTTGAGAATTTTTATCTCAGATTATATAATTCCAATTGAGGTATTCTTGAACTTTAGTTAAAAATTTAACAGTCTAGTTTTATGATATAATAATAATAATAATAATTTTATAACATTTAAAATCAAACTAAAATCATGATTTCGGTATGACCGGATCATGTTGAAATCTTGGTCTTTTTTTTTTCTTTCTCCAGATTGGCATTTTTCATTATCTTTTATTAAAAGTAAATCCCTCTTTATTCTTCATTCTTTATTATTCTTCGAATCAGCAAAACAAACCTAGAGAAGTCGGCGAGTAACCATCGAGATTGAGGGAAGAAGAAGATGTCTGACAATTAAGTCTTTTAATATTTTTCTTTTATTTTTCTTCTTTTTTATTTTTTTACTTATTTTTATTTATTTTTAAAGTCATGTAACAAAAAATCTAAGAAGAAAGTCATTAAGCAAAACATGTATTGAAAGAATGATATTTTATCAAATTATCTCCTAATAAATATGATCTCTATTTTATGGTTGTCTTGTGCAACTTGTTTTAGAGTTTTAGAGCCAGAAACTGATTTTCTTCACATGCTTATGGTCTATGCATGTGATCGTGTTTTAGAAGATCGAAGAGATTTAAGTCTTGTAGAAGGCGTTGAAACGCAAATGTAAGAACAGCACGTTCGTACAATTCACTAGTACTATTATTGTCGGAATAGCCTTTGAGTGTATTTATTTATTTATTTTTATTTTTATTTTTATTTTGCTAAAATAGAAAATTTCATTTCATTAAGGAGGTAAAATTACATATTAGAATAATGATTACAATTATATATTATTTAAATAAATTTAAAATGAATGGGAAGTTTATACACCCACATGTTAAAACCGTATTTCTTAAATTTTAAGATTTTCTTTAAAAAATAACATAAATTTTTTTAAACTTGTAAGAATAAAATCTTAAAGAAATTATCTAATCCAATAATAATCATTCTTTTAAGAACATAACTACTAAAATCCAAAACTAATACTACTCAATGAAAAAAATATAGTCATATTTCAATTCAAAATACCATAAATATCTGATTCTTAATATGATTCTGAAACATACTACTATGATATTTTAAGATTGAGAAGATCTAAAATACTAATGAAATTTGAGATTACTTTTGAAACCAAACAAAAAAAAATTCAAATGATTGATTAAATTTGTTAGAGAAAATTAAATGGTTATTATTGAAAGACCAAAAACTCAACAAAAAAACTAAAATAAATTTTAATAAAGAAGAAAAAAAATCTAAAAAAGAGAGGAAAAATCATAGGTCCTTATTTGAGAGAAAAAAAAAAACTTTTTTTTATTTATTTATAATTTTTGAGTGTATTGACTTTCCAAAATATGCTTATGAAATTTTATGTTTGTTATTATATTAAGGTTTGTATGGAATATAAATGAGAAGGTTAATTTAGTAATTTTAATTTATTTGACAAAATTTTTATTTTTATCTTTCTAATTTTAGAAGAATAAATATAAAAGTAATATTTTATCTCTCCTTCCTTCCCTCCCTCCTCTAGATCGCCCACCAACAACATCCTCCGCCTTTACTACCTCTAACTTTCATCGCCAAACTAAAATATTTATTTTTAAAATTTTTTTCTCTCCCTTCATTATGTTTTGTTGTACTTTTTTTTTTTCCTCAACCACCACCAAAACGATACCACCACCAAACGGGTAAACGGGCTACCCGTAATGAATAATACCCATAATAAACAGTATCATCATGTTGTATAAAGTTGTTTTTATCTATAAATAAAAAAAATTTATTTTTAAGCCCGTTTGTAATCGAGCTCGGGCCGAGTCTAGACTTTTAAGACCAGAGCTCGGCCCAAATCAAAATGGGCTGAGCCCAACCCGATCTAAATGGGCTCGGGTCTAATACAGGCCGAGCCGGGCCGACCCGAATTGCCATCTCTAAATGTGTGATAGAAATAAAAAAGAAATTTAAAATTTTAATAATTATTTAATAATAAGATGACAGGTAAATTGCTATTTCATTTACTGACATAATTAAGATTCATTATAATATAAATTTAAGATTAAATATTTATTATAATTTTTTTATATTTTAAATATTCATTTTAATTATATTTAACCAGCTAAAAATTTAACCAAAGGAACGTTCAGAAGGACAAAGCGGGAAGCAGATGTTATCATCCATTTGATCCTGAAATTCTCAGATCTTAATAAAATTTGAAAAAACCAAAATGAAAAATTTGAAATCAACCCACGAAATGAAATTAGTTCCATCTTCTTCTTCTTCTTCAGTAGCTGCAGAAGCTAAATGCATCTACTACTACGACTACTGCTCTTCTTCTTCTTCTTCTTCTTACAACGACGACGGCAGAAAGGAGGTGAAGAAGAACAGAAACTGTCTTAACATTGTGCCCAGGAGCAAGAAATCATCTTCGCCGTCCCCTAAGGTTCTTCTGATTCCACATATTTTCTCTATAACAGATTGCAACTGCATTCTTATACAACAGATTTTGTCAAAATTTACATATTTCTATATATATATATATATATATATACAGTTGCTCTCCCACCAGGATTCTGATTCTGATCCTTCTCCTCCTCGGCGAATTACATCGAATGTCAGGCAGAATTTACAAATTTTAAAATTATGGAAGGTAGGCAAGTATGAGTTTGCTGCTTATCACTTGAGGGGAGACATTTTTCTTGTCCAATATTGATTTTGCAACTATTTCTAGGAGTTTCAAACAAGGATTTCTTCCACGCCTAAGCCTGCAACTAGTTAACGCAGGAAGAAGGCGATAAAGGACGAACTTCCGGGCAACACGGACTCATATCGTGATCCTACCTTGGCCCTCTACTAGTAATTTATCATTCCAATTCCAGCTTCTTTCCTATTGTTTTCTATCCATATTGGCTATTTCAATTTCAACCAAGTTCTAAGACATTGTGGGATATGTTGTTATCAGTACGAACCAGGGAGTAAATGATGCAGTCCTGGTCCTGCTTGTAGATAGGTATAATGTCTGTGGTTATTGGGCAAAGCTGAAGAAACATTTCATGAATGGAAAACTTGATTTAGCTCGCCAAAAGCTAGTGGATGAGCTCATAACATTCAGTATGCTAAGGGGTTTGTACTTCCTTTGCCTCACCTTTTACCATTACCAAGTTTTGGGACCTTTGTCTCGCTAGACATACATGTAGTTTGCACTACTTGCTATACATATCGGAATATTTTGTGCGAACAAGTCACACACTCATTTTCTCCTGAGTAACACTCTACATAATTTCAGATCATAGGTTGACCCAAATGTTGGCAGATAACCCTTATTTACAAAAGATTTGTATTTTACGAGGGAGAAAGTTAGTCCATGTTCTGTTTTCTCATATTCAAGCTGCATTGAGCACAAAACTGGCATGCCCTGCATATTACACAGTCCTTACTTTTGAAAAAAATTCCATCTGAAAGTGTAGGGATGAGTTTGAAGTTCAACTTGACTTGGTTTTTATATTTTGAAGAATTTGTCCAATAATTTCAATAATAAAATATATGTTTCTTCCATGTTCAGTTTATCTAACAAAATTCTTTATTTTCTCTCCAAAGGTTTCATACGAGGCCTCATTTTTTATTCTTGACACATTTTCAGAGGTGAAAGTGGTAGTGGTTTTTGATGCCATGCTGTCTGGACTCCCTACGCACCAGGAAAATTTTTCAGGGTACTTTTTGCAAAACTGAACAATTGTTTCCCTCGATTTTAAGGTAATTATATACCACTCGAGTTTCGTATCAATTTCTGTGCTAGATATGCATTAGTAATACTTCTCCCAGAGTCCCAGGTTCTAATATCCTCGTTTTAAGAGCTGACATTGAGCTTGATTGACCATTCTGCTTGATGAGCTTTGTCTCTGTCAAATAAATTATAAACAGTCTTTGAAGATTTTTATTGCCTAGAAGGCTAGAATACAACGACAACCAACAAACAGTTGGATAATTCAGAGTAGCAATAACTCCCGCACATTTGTTTATAAGGATGATTTCATATTAAAGAAGGTGACGGGGAACTTCTAGCTATCTCTTCGTCAGTTCATGTGATTTTGATTTTTTCTTTTAAGCTGATCTTCTAGGTTTTCATCAAATGAGGATTGTTTCTTAGCGTTCCACTTCATTAAGGAATTTTTTAATTGTACAATCTAATGATGCAGAATCGATATAGTATTCTTAGGTGAGACATGTGCAGATACATGGATTGAAAAGAGGTAAGATTCATATCCATGTTCAAGTACCAATTGAAATATATATTCTTTTACTCCATGGATTCGGTGTATATGTAACTAGTCTGAAAATTGTAAATTTAGCCCAAACGATTTATTTTCGGTGAGTGGCCCTGGCATGATCCTTTTTCTGTCTCTCTGTATTTCTCATCCCATTTTATTTTACTGGTCATCTATAGTAATTTCTCATCCTGTTACAACAGAGAGCTTTTATATGTAATAGGTTTCCGCCTTGAGGGAGGATGGATGCCCCAAAGTTTGGGTTGTAACTTCTGATCGCTGTCAGCAACAGGCAGCACACAGGGCGGTATGATATTATGATCTCCTCATGTATGCATCACATGATAACCTTGCCCTTATGTCATCAAATTTTGCACTATTGGCCCTTCTGGATTGTTATCTAATTGGTTGTTTACCACTTTGGAACATCTTAATGGCACCTCTCTTTTCTTTATTCTTCTTATATTTGGAGGAAAAAGCTAATAGCGAAAAGAAGAATACACCATAACTGGATGAGACCGAGTATAAACTTTTCTTATATATACTGTTTTCGTTCTACTTGTCATATGCCTCACTAACTCATAATTTCCCCTATTGTTTCATGAAATTTGAAATTGAGTTTCGAGGTTTTCTGAGTAGCGGTTGACCAAGCCTGTGATTTATGTAATGTCATTGGGTCTTCTTTTGCATCAGTTTAGTAAAGAAGTAGGGCTGTCAATCGTGTATGTTTAAGTCCGTAATTTGCTTAAAATATGTGATAAATGCTCTATTAAAACTGATGCACTTATTCATGTTGTTGCGGTAAATGACACGGAGCCTTTGTTTGGAGTTGCAAGGCATTAGTTTCTGAGGTGAGACATGGAAATCATGTCATAATGGTGAATACTAATCACATGACCATTAACTCTTTTATGGTATCAACATTAAATAATATCAACATAATTAAGAAAACATTAAGCAAAGCTGAGAGTCGTTGACAATGAGGGGGGATATTATTCTGTAATCGGATGTTATAACATGCTATCTTTATATCGGAATCTTAATTTTGTGACGTGGGTATTTTGAATGCAGATTAACGAATCAAAGGAGGTGGAGAGAATGCTTCAAGAGCAAAGGTATTAGAATTATATACAGTGTTTTAAGTTATATATGGAAACAAGAACTATCAGTCTATTACAAATTTGTTTATCAAATAAAGAACTATGAATTCAGGGTTTATGCCATGTTACTTTCAAAGCAACTTACTAAACTCATAAGATATATATGTTTTGGCTTATCAAAAAAACGGTCATCCTGGAAGTCCCTCCTTTAGGTAGACTGAATTAACTTAAGGTAGACAATGATGTACATATACTTGCTATCATGTACAAGGACAATATTTCGGATCAAGAAAAGATTGTGCGGTATAAAAGATCCCTGATTTAACTCCGGGTAGGCTTTATCCATTGTTCTGTTATATGTATATATTTCAGGTCTACCTCATTTCAAGGTAAACTGTTAAAGCACAATCTTGATTCAGAAGTTGTAGATGCTCTCAAGGATCTGAGAAAAAGGCTGTCTGAAAATGAGACAAATTAAGTAGGTGAGTGACGGAACAGTCGAGGATTAATTAGATTCATGCTTCTTCGATCCATACCTTGCTCCAAGGTTCTGTATATATGTACACACATATACATATTCATGTTCTTAAGGAAAAGCTTGTTTAGTTTCTCTTTACTTGAAAACACAGTTAATTAGTTGGAGCATGCTTCGAAATGTTACGAGTAGTATAAGAGATTTTATTATTGTAAAAAACCTTAAAGACTATCATGTGCAGTGCCGTATATATTGACAATTACAAGGTAAAGAATCCTAATACAAAAGTAATGACATCTGTCAAGATATGGATGTTAACAAACAACATGATTTTAGGAAGAAATCATGGAGGAAGATTCTTCTGTTATAAGTAGCTCAAGTGGTTGAGAATGAAATCACAGAACTTTTAAGGCTTGAACTACTGTGCGCCCCGATAGTGTTTACATTGATTTGATGATGAAAAATAGTTCACAGCTATAAGTTATATCTAGCATAGGGAATGTGTTTTGTATGGGCGTGGTGCATGATCACAGAGAATATCATTTGTGGTTGTGATGAATTTTGATAAATATCACGTGACGATGCACCGGCCCACATGAAATTTTCATCTATACATGTATGTATACAGATATAGGTTGTAGAGATAAACAAGTCCTACCAGACAGCTTTCTCGGCTACTAGTAACATGTCTAAGAAAATTATGTAATATTAATGATGAATACTGTTACATAGGGTAATGTATATTCAAACATCAAATATATTAACTATTACGCAGACGAATATATACAAAAGAGCACTGATAAAAAAAAACACACTCCACGACAGCCCAAACTAGAACTGACTACAACTAGAGACTACCCACTGCCGGCACCGCTAGCTCACGGAGGAGGGTACCGGAATCCAGAGAGAGTAATAAATTTGAGAACGGTGGTGTGTACATGATATATATATAGAGAGAGAGATTCATTTGCACGCATAAAACCTTAGCCCTTGCACATGCATATATGACATATACCAACCGCAGATAGGCGACAACAGTGTCGTACGTTTTTCTGAGTGTCGGGACACGACAGTGGCAGCAAAGGCACTGTAATAATATGAAAAAGTACTCTACGAAGTAACGAGCAGTGTAGAAGGAATGTGATCAGTACCCATCTATCTATATATGCATATATGATCATAGCATCACGGGATGTCCACCTGCACATTCAAGTGGACCTCATGATCATGATCATGTCTTCTTGCTTCTAACTTTTAACTGAAAACCCCAAGACAAACAGGAACACAACACAAACAGAAGACTCTAATTTACTCCTTCATGAGCGGTTGCTTCATTTATTATGACTTGCAGGAATGAATGGGCCTGGGAGGAGGAGGGTCAGAGGGTCAACCCTTGTCAGGTCATCACCATAACCCACATGTTAGCGTGACAGTCAGACGGTCAATATGCCTTGCTTCTCTCTCTCTAATAAATCCAACGGTCATAGTGGACCCCTCTTTTTCTACTATTCCTTGTTTGTCCCTCTCTCCTTGTAGTTTTAGCTGTAATAACTATACATGTTCAGTTTCTGTCCCAGAAAAAAGTAACCGTGTTTTTTTACATGACTTTCATTAATAACTATACTGCTGGTCAGCGATGATCAAGTGGATGATCAATGGCAACGTTTCATGTATATTCTTGATCAAAGCAAAGCAAAGGAAAGGACGCATCATAGATCATACATGGGCCAGCAATCTAGCTAGAGAGGGAGGTGCATGGTAGATTGGATTACAATTAATACAGGGGCGGTTCGTTTGGTGATCTCTGAATTTGCGATTCTCCCTGCCCCATCCTATGAACAATATTGCATGCATGCATGCATCATCATATTAACAAAAAGTGGAAATAAATAAATAAATAAATACAAAGAAAAAAAAAAAATCTCACATCATCATATCCTTACCAAACATCACCGATCATGTCATAAAGATCCTGTAAAATTTTTAGTGAGAGAATGAGAGTTCAAATCTTACTGCTATTTTTTTTTTAAATAAAAATTATTTTAATTTCCTCTCTTACATAATAATAAGCTTCAATTTAAAAATAAAAAAAAAGTTCATACCACATAATAAATACATGTTATTATATATAATAATAAATATAAATAAATAAATATACACCGGGTTAGATTTAAATAATCATTCTCTTCATTATTTTTATTTTTCCTTAATTAACAGTAATAACATCAATCATATTTACATAATTTGCTTAAAAATTTGTAACGTACAACTTTTCTTGAATTTTTTTTTTTACTATTTTATGATATAATCGATCAAAATTTAATCCGTAATATAATTTTTTTCCACCGTAAAAATTACAAATTATGAATATATTACTTTATTTTTACCCGCCTCAATGATTTGTCTGACACCACTCCGAATCTATTGTAAGCTGAAGTGAAATTTGATTGAAGAAATAGAGGCAAAGTAGAAGAGAAAAAGGAGGTGGAGATATGATTGAGAAATGAAGGGTGGTGTGGACGTGCATTGGTGTAGTAGAGAATCAACTATATGTATTATGTATGAATGAGACAAATTAATATCCGATCGAGTCGGCTGTCATCATAGAGATAGATCGATCCCATGGTCGGTGATAATGGGTTAGCCTCCAATTAATTTTTCCGGCCAAGTCCATCTCAACAATCCATTAATGCAATTTGCATGTAAATATCTAGTACAACAATTTTCATCCTCTGAATTGCTTCATTAAGAAGCTTAATTATCTATAAATCTTATAACAAGTTACAAAAAAAATGATTATTATATATCAAATTTGAGATAAATATATATATATATATTTATTTATTAATATAATTCTTAATTAACTGGTTTCATAAAACTTGTTAGCTTATATGTCAATGTATATATAGATCGTCATATAATATGATAAGGTTGTTATTATATATGAAAATGATGTTTGTATTGATATAATTGAATTATAAAAGGGGTTAATTATTATTTTTATTTATTTCTTTATTTCATATTTCTATTAAGAAATCAAATATAATGTAATAATTAGGCATTTTTAGCAGATGACGAGGTCATCCCCTACCATTTTTAGTTGACTTTTACTGAATCCCAAACACGCAGATACATACATACATACATATACATATATTACTACGAATTCTAATCATACATGAAGTATATACTTATGTTGCTGAGATTCAGCCACGTCGATAGTTTTTTTAACCTTTTGCGATGACGTGGCTTTTTTATAGTCAATATTCTAATCCCTTCGTAATTGAGAATCAATCACTTTCCAAAACCATATGTAGATATCTCTCAAGGGCTGATCTTATAAACACAAGATTACATAATATTAACAAGAAAGTTGTCATAATTTAAAAAAGGGACTTGTCTTATAGCTAGTCAAGAGGCTATCCGACAAACCGACTGCAATTAAAACCAAAAGCAGGATTTGTACGTACGTCGAATTGTCTGGCTTATCTAGCTAGCTTTCTTTTGTCCGATCCTAATGCAGCATGCAGTCAATCCACCTCTCAGTTACAACTGTGAAAAAGTCATTTGCATCTCACGTAAGAGAATGTAAGATTGAGATCAGCAGAGTTAGCTGCATGCATGGTGGGATCCGCATGAATGAAAGTGATAGGGAACTAAGAGAAGGAGGCCAACTTGATTAGGTAGGCTAAATGGTTTCAGACGAGACGGATTAGGTGTGTACGTATAGAGATATTAGTATGTAGGAGACAAAAAGTCAATGTAGAATAGAGTGCCGGATCGTGTTATGTTAAAATGGAGGTTCTATACATGATCACTAACTAGCTTTCATCATTCTTCATAAACAACAAAACCCATGATGTCCCAAATTCCCATTTCTTAAATATATCTCACCAATTCTAATTAGGTATTTGGTATTGACAGGTTTAATTATCTTTTTGAAGTGTGAAACAAAACATCAAATCTTCTCACGTTTTGTCACTCTCTTCTTTGTTTTAAATTTCATGATTGATAATATTTTTGTCACGTTGCTCTCTCTACTGATGATTTTACCGAATATGAGCGAGTGATACCATTTTTTTTATTAAAAAAAAAAAAACTTTCGACTGTTATGACATGTTAAAACAGTATATGACGTAGATATTTTAATGCAAGTTTTTTTATTTATTTTTAATTTAAGGAAATATTACTGCTCACTCTATCAAAATATTATTAATCATTAAAAATTTAAAACAAACAAAAGAAGGAAAGAGACGTTAAGAAAACAAAAAACTTAATAAGATGGAAATTTCTTATAAGAAATCCTATTAAAACATGAGACTTGACTTATAAAAAAAATTTCAACTTAAGTAGATCTAAGCAATGAAAGAAAGAAAGAAAATCATATATTTTCTTTTTAAAAGATATGATATAAAATATAAAGGACATTTTACGAAACGGAGTGTATATATATTTATTGGGTATGACTTTGATACCATATTAAATTTTTAGAGTCTAATTATTTATTTTCTTAAAAAACCTGATAGAGGAAAATGAAACTCTTTAATTATAAACTAACCTTCTTCCTAAACGATGTACGACAATTTACACACTCTTTTATCATTTGTGGGATAGTCATTCTAAAAGTCTAAGAAGTGACATAATATAAAATAGATACTTTACGAAATGGAGTGTGGACACATCTAAGTCTAACTTTGATATTTGATTAAATTTTTAGAGTCAAAACTATTTCTTTACCTTAAAAAATTTAGTAAAATTTATTAAAACAAAAATCAAGATTCGTGCGCGTACCTAAAAATAAGGGCACGACATGACACGAACACAGTAATGAGCCATAAACATTTTGTGTCGGTCTGTGGGCCCATTTCGGGCCTTGTGCTTGTTTTAGCCTGTAGGTCTGTTTCGATCCGTGAGCTCGAAGATTTACTTTTTAACATAAAAAAAAAAGTTTTAAAATTATTAGTAAAATACTAATACTGTAATACATATTTTATATATTATTAATTATTTCTAATAGTTATTATTTAGTAAATTAGAAATTAGTATAATTAATAATTTAAATTATAAATAAATTGTAATAAACATTATTTGGCCAAATAAGATTTTGCATTAATTGAAACTTTTTTAACATACAAAATGATTTCTAGAGAAAAAACCACTAAGATTAGGAGGCACTTTTGGGTTCGTGCCTCGGACGAACCCAAAGGGCCATGCCGTGCTAGCCCACGTGTCTGTATAGTAGGGCATGGCATGACTAACTCGTCCGGTGTCAATGCTCGTGTCATGTTTTGTTGTGTCATGTCTTGTGTGCTCATGTCGGCCCGACCCATTTTGGCACCTTTATCGATAACTTAATTTAATTCCCTAAAATAATAATCTAAAATAAAGTTAAAAGGCTTTATATTATCATTGATCTGATTAATAGTATGATATAGAATAGAAGAGACTTTTAAAACTCCATGAAAACTAAACAAAGTAAATCTGATTCCTTGTAAACTTACACCTCTAGATAAATTTTCATAACATCTTAATAATTTTCAACCGTCGATGATATTTTCACACCTAAGAGTGTCTTTAAGAGGCACAATATATGAATTAATATACAGAAATTGAAAGATCCTCCATGTCAAACTCGTGCATGTAATAAAAAAGCATAAGATGTTTCAATAATTATCAAGCGACGCGCATGAAATGAGGAAAAGTCAAGCAAGCGATCGATCTTTGTGGAAAATTTAATTAATTAGTCCTATTAATTATTAATTAATTAATTAATACATGTAATTCAACACTAAATTTGCTGGCTTTCACTTCACGAGCTCGTACGTGCGTTGAAATTAAGATCGATGGATGAACAATTTTATCTCTTTCTAGGATTGAAATGGAGGAACCTCTGGCTCCTGCATGTGGCTGTGGATGTACTAATCAATAGTCATCTAATGCGCCACGGTTTGGCTTTTACATAACAAATCAGAACAAAACATATTAATTACATTAAATATATATACATATACATATACACCAGTTAGTTTCAACACATGAACAGCTAGCTAGCGACTGGATAATCGGATCAACTAGTTACAAAGATCGATACATATATACAAGTAGAAGGTGTTATGATCTTAAAGCCCGGAAGAGTCCATTCTAAAATAATAGTTTAATGGGAGAAAGAACTCCTGATCTTTTACGAACTGATCACATTAACCAATATGCATGGGATATGTGTTATTGAAAGTCTAGTAATTAGTGCTAAAAGCTGTATGATCATTCTCATGAGAATATTATATCGATCTTTTTCAAGGATCGATAAATAATACGTACGTGATAAGACCGGCCGGCCAATAAAAAAAGTAACAAATGAACATTTTGTTTTTAAATTGTATTTCACATGTGTCATCTTCTTACTTACCGATCTTACCAAACCAGCAAAACGTATAAAATTTCAAGAACACAATCTAATTATATATGTATATATAATTACTTGAGGTATTAGATATGTATTGATGACGAAAGCGGGACATGAAAAAAGATGAAAATGACGTGTAAAATTGAAATAAAATAAGGAAGAAAGGAGAGGAATTAGGTAGATAAAAACAAGAGGGAGAAGAAGGTGGCCTTTGGGGTGGCTGCCTGCCTGGCTACTGGCTAGTACGTGATAATTGACTAATTGTCATGGTAAGGCGATCATGGAGAGATCATCGCTTGTCACGGGTTTCTCTTGACTCATACACATCTTTTCTCTCTCTCTCTCACACACACACACGCAAGCACGTTATGCCATAAATCCAAAACCCATGTATCCCCACCTATATTATATAGTATATACAGAAAATTTGAGACCAATTTTATTACTACGTACCCTAAGTAAATCCCCACATTTATCCATATATAGATAAGTAAGGGATTAGGCATTCAATGCACAATTAGACTTTTGGTTTGAGGAATTTGAATTGAGTGTCTGCAATTTTTTTTTTTTTAAGATTATAATTGAGCAGTTGAAACTGTAATTATATAGTTTGTATTACCAACGAATTCTATCTTAGAGTTATATGTTCGTGATATGGAGAATCATATAGAATAAAGGATATCTGAAAACCACGGGGTGATGTCCGGTGGTGGAGATGGAGGTGATCGGAATAACTACCATAAAGATAGTAGTGAAGGGGAGGCTATGATGGTTGTTTAATTTGAACATTAGTTATTGTTATACCCAATTCCAGATAACCTTAGCCGGGAAACCTCGGAAGTTGAGACTGGGCAAGATCAACAGGGTCTATGGAAATAGAGGGTCGAGGGAAGATAATAACTGAGGCTGAAGTACGGAATGATTGAGGCATCATTAGTATGCCTAACAATAGCTGAATGAGATGAGAAGTCTCAAAAAAATGCTGAGGCTGAGTTAGGTATTTTCTCGCTCAGCTCAGTTGTTGGCCGGGGGACACTGAACGAGTGGACATGTGAAAAGTAACTGACACTCGAGTGGAGACAATATCAGACAAAGGCAGTGTTACTGCGTGTTGAGGTGCTTTAGAAGATATCAGACTAGGGCGGCGCCATGCTACTCAGGGGGACAAGTGAGTGGGGAGCAGATTCCTGCTGTGTTAGACTGCGAGGCACTGACACTCGTCATGGAGCAAGGGATGATCAGAGCACTGAGCAATGAGAGTACGACACGTGTAAAGCCGTATGACACCTCCCAGCTTAAATCAGGTATAAAAACCAAATGACTCAACAATAAGAGGTAATGAAAATTTCTTAAGAGAATTGTAAATACACACAATATTCTCCACTTATCCCTCTAGAAATCTAACTAAAAGCATCAAAGCGGAGTTGGCCGACTCCCACCCCTATCGCAGTTATATCCCCGAACCCAATGCCTACATTGCATTTGCGGGTAAAAGAGTAATTGAACAAACATTGAATAAGACAGTACCTGAGGGTTCACAGGCGGCTGAATATTTATTCCATAAGGGCTTATTCGATCCAATTGTACCACGTAATCCTTTAAAAGGTGTTTTGAGTGAGTTATTTCAGCTCCATGCTTTCTTTCCTTTGAATCCAAATTCTATCAAGTAGAGCCTTACTAATTAATAGAATTCTTAATAGAATAAAAAAAAAGAAATTCTTTGTATTGTGAGTTACTATTGAGTACATGTAGCGATCTTGAGACATATTGTGAGCAATAATAAATCCCTTCATTATGGACGGAAATATATATCAATAGTTATAATGGTAGCAGTAGAGATATTAGTGTGGGATGTAAGAGGTATTGTCCGTCATTAATTTTATAAATAAATCCTTCAATTTTTTAAAATCCATTTTTACCCACCCTATTTGTATAAAATATTCTTTTCACCTCCCTTAAAAAAATTTATTGGCCCGTCGGACCCTGGTTCTAGTTGGTGACATAACCAATAAATCATATAATAATAGTAAAAAACGATGGTGGCAGCGGTAGAAGGTGGAAATAATCCGTGATCGATGCTCTGATGGATATGGAATTATAGTTTCCCATAATTTCCTTAAACAATTCAAATGTAGAATTTTGCATTATTCCTATATAAGTCCATGAATTTTGTCCATAAACATATTCTGATCATAAAAAACTATCCACACATCGAAATCCTCTTTCTGTGTTTATTTAACCCCCTTGGCTTGGCTTGACTTGGCTTGGCTCTTTGTTTGGATCCAAATTTGTGAAAGAAATCAATCCAAAATCAAACATAATTAAATCCACTTGCATCAACATTTGAATATACTTTTAGATTCCATAGAATGTCGCAAAGAATGATCTCATTCAAACTATCGACAAAAGTGTTCTTGATAATTGCTTGATTAAATTAATATATTAAAATTTCAAGATGGATTTGAAAAAAAAAAATAAAATGATGACTTGTAATTAAAATAGTAGGATGACTCAAATAATTTTTTATATGATTTATAAATCTCTTCACTTCTCATTAATTAGATTCACAAATCTTATGTTTTGTAGTGGTAAAATCAAAATTTTACATAAATAGATTCTTTATTCTTCCCCACCTCTTGTACTCTTGTCTCATGACTTACACGTTGCACGCACATATATAGAAACGCAATAGAAACGCCGCCATGCTATATGCATATGCTTTTGTACATACTCACTCAAAACTTGGATCACAATTCCCAAACGTACGTACTACTAGCTATATATGTAGAGCTAGCTTAGCCCTCACAATAATTGATCGATGATCACCATCGATTTGTCACGGACTAGAACATGCGACCATATATATTATACACTACAAATGACCATATTCAACTTTCTTACTTACTACTTCTCTTCTAGCCATCTCTTACATAATACATATATGTATATATGCATACATATATACACAAGAAAGAGATGATCATATTATGGTTGAAATCCGACAGTCCTAAATGGTAACAATTTTAAACTTCCACTTATTTTAAAATTAAACATGATATATAAACCGAAATGAGTTCAAACTCAAATAAATACTTATTATTATTGTTGTTATTATATGTTTTTTCTTGTACTTTTAATCTATTAATGTGATGAAATCAGAATAACCGTGCAAATCAGAACCCTTTTAACAATCTAAGTGAGATTAACTTATAATCAGAAAAGTCAATTGTAATAAGCTAGAAGAGGGTGTGTGTGTGTGTTTTTTTTTTTTTTTATTCAACTTTTTTTCCAACTTTATTTTCATGGTGGAATTAGAAAGGTCCAAGGGCACCGCCAAGGGGATGTGGCCACCCTGTCCTTTGTTTTGAAATGTCATTTTCTCGTCTTAAAAACACCTTAGCATAATACCTCTTCCCAAGTAGGCCCTTCCTTTGCTTAATTGAAAGCTATGTAGATCTTTCTATTAACTCCTCCCACCCAATTTTTTTCTACTCTCTTCCTCTTTCCTCCTCTTCTTCTTCTCCGTCTCCGTCTTCTCGACCATCTTCGATCTTCTCTTCCTCCTTAATAATAGGTCAATAGTACTAAGAAAGAGAAACTCTTTTTTTTGAAATTAGGGCATCCCTTCACTTATTGCACCTGTCAAATTGCTACTACTGTATGTATATACGTTAAAGAGGGTGTAATAAATAAAGAGGGGGGGAGGGCATGTCCAAATTAAAGTCACAAAGTGTTTGTTATTAGTTTTATGGCAATTGCAGCTGCAGCAAGCTCAAGCATGAGCCACGAGGAGAAGAGCATAAGTAACAACAACAACAGCAACAAGGGAGGAAGTAGTGCTGGCCGTGATGACCTTGATCATCATCATGATCATGATGACGGTGATGATCACGAGCATGACATGGTCATGCCCGGATTCCGTTTCCACCCTACCGAGGAAGAACTTGTCGAATTCTACCTTCGCCGTAAGGTGGAGGGCAAGCGCTTTAATGTCGAGCTCATTACTTTCCTCGACCTCTATCGCTACGACCCTTGGGAATTGCCTGGTCAGGCTACTTTTCTTCTCTACCTATCTCAATATCATTCCTCTTTTGCTTTTAGCATATGTAAATATGTATGTATGTATGTATATATAATTCATATGTATGTTTGATTCAATTGAGCAGCTATGGCAGCGATCGGAGAGAAGGAGTGGTTCTTCTACGTGCCTAGAGACCGGAAGTATCGGAACGGGGATAGACCTAACCGGGTGACTACTTCTGGGTATTGGAAAGCAACTGGAGCTGACCGCATGATTCGAGCAGAGAATTCTCGATCCATCGGCCTCAAGAAAACCCTAGTTTTTTACTCTGGCAAAGCCCCTAAAGGAATCCGTACCAGTTGGATTATGAACGAGTATCGCTTGCCACACCAAGACACCGAACGTTATCAGAAGGTAACCAAGTAACCAAGTCTCTTAACCATAACTTGCTTACTAGCTACATACTTCTTCCACTCCCAACAAATTTAGAAACTCTTGATTACTTCATATAAATCAAAAGGCATGCATGTAATACATCTATAATTAACTTGGATTCATAAGCTAGCTAGGGTTTAAGTGCATTAGCCTATATCATATTAACCCGATTATTTATCTCCATCTCGAGATTAATTGGCTTCTTGTAATTCTCTTAAGTGAGAATAATTTGACTTCCAAAAAAGTAAATACGATGCATGCTAGATCGATATATATGAGGGGGGAAATTCAATTAAAAGACTAGAAATTATTACATATATACCTTGTTAATGTTCGTGGGTGATGTATGATTAATTCAGGCAGAAATATCACTTTGTCGAGTGTACAAGAGAGCAGGAGTAGAAGACCATCCGTCTCTCCCTCGTTCTGTAATTCCATCAAAGCAGCAGCTGGGCACAGCGGCGGCATCTTCATCCGGCAGGACAAGTACTAGCACCACTGCATCGGGCCAGACATCATCCTCGTCCGAGAAAATCAGACAGCATCCAGCTCATCAACATCATGATAATCATATGACGATGATCATGAAGCCGAGTAGCGTGAGGGCTCAGTCCAAGTTCCATACTAGCTCATTACTCAAAGAAGATAATCAATTAGACCATGATCATCATATTCACGATCAAGTACAACCGCAGCGAATCGATGATCATCATGTGACGACAGTACTCGGGCTTTCCCAACAGCACGATCCGTGTAGCCCGTACCGTACTAGTACTGCATTAGTTATGGCCGGTTCAATTAGTAGCAACATGATCAGCATGAGTGGTAGTAGCACTAGCACAAACATTACTAGATACTCCATGCCGGTCGAGGATGATGATCATGACCAGGCCGTACTTGAGGCTCGAACTGGTTCCGGAATGTTTAAGCCATTAGCAGTCGGTTACTCTAGTTTACTACTTCCCCCCGGTCCGGATCCGGCCCAAAATATGAATGTTAATTACGCTGCGGGTCCACCTCACCACCTGCCTTTAATTACAGCAGCATCACCTCATCATGATCCTCATGATCTACACAGCCTAGTTCATATGAATCATCATCAGCATCAGCATCACCAACAATTTGCTGCTGCTGCTAATTCCAGTAGCTCTAATATTATAACTCTCCAACCCCAATTTAATTACAGTAGTACTAGTCGTCATCATCATCGCCATCCCTACTTTCCGGCCGCCTCTAGTTCTAATTTGGGCCTCACCCATCATCAGTCGCAGCTGTCACTCCCCCCGGCCAACACCAGTACTCTTCCAGTCTCACTTCCAATGACTACTGCCTTCTCCGATCGGCTCTGGGACTGGTATCCTCTTCCGGACTCGAACCGGGATCACTACACCAATATTAATCCCTTCAAGTAATTAGTAGTCTTCTATTTCTATAAACAAACAAAAAAAAGTATCAACTTTCATATACCTCTTTATAAACCTAGCTAGTGCTTAATCAATCAACTAATCATGCACGTGATCATTATAATAAGATAAGTAAATTCTCTATCTTAGTTAGTACGATCTATATATTAATATTAATTAGCTTATAAGTTAATATATGACTCATGCATGCATAATAATTGTAATGATCATACAATTGCTCTTGTAGGTTTATGAACTGATTGTAATATGATTTTGATGAACATCTATTTAATGAAGTATTTTCTTTTAATTAGCTTCAATATATATATATATATATATAGATATAGATATAGATATATGTTATATGGATCACATTCACATAAAGATACAGTAGAACATAAAAAAGTTAGTGCAGGCGTGTGTACAGCATAGCTAGCGCATAAGTTGGTAAAATCTAGTACGTAGGTTTTGAATAATTTAGGCATTGCTTGTCAGAGTCAGAGAGCATGCAGCATGGGCCGCATTGGCCACACCCTTCACGGTCGGCGGTGTCCATGTCTCCGATTCCTCTTTCATGCATGCCGTTCATGTTTATAAGTGCTGTAGACATTAGAGAGGTCCATGCATGCCTATCTACTTAGGGATATGCAGTGGACTATCTACTCTGCAGAATTGGGCGGATATCCGATCCGCCATACTAGTTTGAACTTTGAGGAATGGAGATACTTGTCCTTCAAATATATAATCACAGTGGCAAATCCAGTAATTTGATGTTGTGAAAGCAAATTTGTATGATAAATTAGAGAAATAATTGGGGGGGGGGGGGGTGAAGCTCCCAAATGTATCTTATCAAAACATTTCATAATAAATAATATAATATAGATGTTAATTTTATGTTTGGTTATAAATTAAAAAAAAATTATAATTAAGAAATTAAATAAATAAATATATATATATATAATAAACTTATTTTTTAAGAAAAATATCATTTAGATTCTAATATTTTGAAAAATATTAACTCAATACATTAAATTCTATATCTAAAAATAATTTAAATCTCATTAAATTCTATAAATTTGTGGGAGTTAAGTTATATGAAAATTTTGATCAATTTTAATTTTATAAGGTAAAAATCTAAATATTAAAAAGCTTGTGGGGTGAGTCGCCCCACTACCCCCAACCTACATCCGTCGGATCCGATATCCAGTATCCGCTAGATCCGTCTCGGATATCCACTATCCACTATCCGTGAATATCCGTTAAGTTTATCTATGTGGATATTACGTAAAGTGGATATTTATATTATGAATAATTTTTAAAAATATATATATATATATATATATCTACATTCTATCTCCGCGGATTTAACGAATAACGGATTTTCTATTCAACCCCACTTTCTCCTGCAAGTTTAGCATGACTGCATAACGAATGATGGGCTATTTGGGCATGGGCCTGCTAAGAAATTATGAATGGGCTACCTCACTTTCAATTGTACTATTTTCTGATACTGGCCCAACAACACCAACAGGCCCACTTCAGCAGACTACTTTTACATTTAAAAACTATATAATAATAAAAAATAAAAAAAGAAGAAGAAGGAATACATAAATGAATATGAAATTAATACCGAACCCCAACTATATACTAAAAAACCTATTTTTTCGTGTCTGCAATTTGTCAGTTGAGGCTCTATTTAACTCCCTCTCTCCTCCATCCACATTCTCTTACACTACTCTACCCTCTACAAATTTTCTCTCTTTCACTTTGCAAATATAATTTCTGCTTCCTTTTTAATCGAATCGTGTTGCAGGGGACAGAAGAAAACCCTAAGTCGTACGAACGGGTAGATAAGGAACCCTATGAGCATTTCTGGGTTTCTAGGCGTTTGATTGGGGGAGAGGAAGGTAGGGTTAGCTAGCTGCATTGACTCCTGTTTTTGTTTTTGCTTGGGTAGCAAATTTTTCGAAGTCTGAGGTTGAATTTTGAAATCGTCGTCGGAGTTGGAGATTCTCTTCTTTTAACGACGGAGACTATGGAAGGGATACCGCATCCGATTCCTCGCACTGTGGAGGAGGTCTTCAGTGACTTTAAAGGCAGACGTGCCGGCTTGATCAGAGCCCTATCCACTGGTCTGCCTTCGCTCTCTCACTCTCTCTAGTCTCTATGCTGTTTCCTTTTTCTTTTGTTTTATTATTATTATTGTTTTTAACGTATGTACTTATTGTTTCATCTTCTTTTCCTTGCAGACGTTGAAAAGTTCTATCAGCAGTGCGATCCTGGTGAGGTGTTTTTTTTTTTTTTTTTTTTTTGTGTTAAGAGTTTCCGGCCTGAATGGAGTTCTTGATTTTGATATTACTAAATTTGCAAGATTGTTTGATTAAATATTCCTAGTTGGTTAAGCAGCGGTTAGTAGTCATCTGTTCTCTTTTTAATGGAATTAGACTACTCCGTGGCTTGAGCTCTGTTTACAGTGTTTTAATTTGCATTATTGAAGTGGGATTTTACATATGATGGGCATTTAGATTAAATCTACTAAATTCCTTCCCTTGGTTGTGTTTATGTATTGGAAATTGTCTTCTTGTTTCTTATTGCATTAGTATATAGTCATATGGCTTCTCCATGACACTTGCAGTTCAACTATTTTCCATCATATATGTTTATTCTAATCTCTTCTTTATCTTTTCAGAATGTGCCTGCAGATGTGTAATGTGTTTTTCTTTCTATCTAAGGTGTACCATTTTCCATATTAGAATGGAAAATAGTTGCCTTCAAGAAGTTGCCGGTTGTCAAATAGAACACTGAATTTTCAGTTATAAGTTAGTGTACAACTTAAAAAGGTTTTAAGTTAAATGTGGAAGAGACATGAGAGTGGCTATTCTAATGAGAAACATAGATCAGTTAAGAAAATGCCTTGTGTTTTAGATACAGTCCACCATGTTTAGTCATTGATTTTTTTTTTCTTTTTTTTTTCTCCATTGTTTAGTATAGGTTTTCTGAAACTTGTGCAATGTTTATGTTTTCTAAGATATATATTTAATAGAAGTGGAATAATAGTTATTCTAATAATTATGTGTCCTTGTCTTTAGTCTTGATGTACTTGAATGCTGGTATGTGTTGCTGTAAAACGTACTTTATTAGCTGTAATGCATTCTCTTTAATGCATTCTTGTGTCGAATAATATAATTTAGGATGTTTGAGAGCTGGATGTATAGGTTTAATACTTTTCTGAGACATTGTTAGTATTGTGCTTTCAGACAAAGAAAACTTGTCTCTCTATGGATTGCCAAATGAAACATGGGAAGTCAACTTGCCTGTGGAGGAGGTCCCTCCAGAACTTCCTGAGCCAGCACTAGGTATAAACTTTGCTAGGGATGGGATGCAGGAGAAGGACTGGCTATCACTGGTTGCTGTTCATAGTGATTCATGGTTGCTTTCTGTAGCTTTCTATTTTGGTGCACGCTTTGGGTTTGGTAAGAATGAAAGGTATGGAACTGTACTCTGTTATGATGCCCCTGTAATATTTTGAGGTTCTGGGAAAATTAGGTTGTGTGGCTGTTGTCATGTTTACATCTTAGATGACCCACCTATTTCATACAAACACGGTATGGAACTGCACTCTGTTATGATGCCCCTATAATATTTTGAGGTTCCGCGAAAATTGGGCTGTGTGGCTGTTGTCATGTTTGCATCTTAGATGACCCACATATTTCATACAAACACTTTTGAGTCTATGGTATTTGGCCTTTTCATTGTATGTATGTATCTAATGTTCCTGATAACTCTTTGGTTATTTCTAATCTTCTTTGGGTATGGCCTCATCCATGTAATGCTATTTAGGGTAGTCTCTGGGGATGAGAGATCAGTACTTTATGTAAAAAAAGAAAAAACTAGAAAGGAGGGAGAGAAAGAAAGAATTCATCACTCTAAGATGGACAAAGATATTAGAAAACTTTCGTGTGAGGAACTAGAGATCTGTTGTTATGGAAGTAAACAGAACTAGGAGTAGAAAGGATCAATTTAAGAGAAAGAAAGGATAGATGAGTGAAACTTGATTGTTTATACCATTTGCTGCTCGACATTACAATCCAACCTACGTTGCATCAGTTGTGATGAGCAAGTATGCGTAGTATTCATGGATTTCATTGTTGTATATTTATGTACATCTTCATCTTCAGTAAGTATACCTACCAATGTTTGCTTGTATAGAAATACTTTGCAACTATGCATGACTGGGTGTTGTTGCAATAACTCACTGCTGATGTCGTCTCGATACCCCTAAGTATCCCAAAGTTCATTTCTATACTCTGTGATGAAAGCAGGTCACTTATCATGATTGTATTATTGTGTCAGTTGTGTCTCGTGTCTTTTAGTGTAGCTTGGGGGATTAGTATTCCATCGCTTACCAACCAGTTAGTCTTGGAGGAAATACCAGTTATTCTTGGAGAAAATATCCCCAATGTAATGTGATTTGGGAACTGTGCCACCTCATTGTTGGAAACTGAGGCCTTTTTTGTTGTCTATGATCATATTACAAATGAAGTTCTAATTTGGAATTTGAATTTAAATTTACAGGAAGAGGCTTTTCCAGATGATAAATGACCTTCCAACTATATTTGAAGTTGTGACAGGAAACATCAAGCACCCAAAGGAGCAATCTGCGACTCATAACAATGGTGGAAAAAGCAAATCAAGTGGGAAAATGGTAAATACTGCCCCAAGTTTCCTTCCTTCTTTCTTCTCTTTTGTCATCTTCAGAACAATGTAAGAATTTGGCTTACTGTTTTGTCATTGTATTTGAGCAGTCTAGGCAATCTGAGTCTCAGAGCAAGGGAGCGAAGATTTCTCCCCCAGCCAAAGAGGAAGATGAAAGTGGGGAAGAGGAAGAAGAAGATGATGAACAGGGCGCAACATGTGGAGCCTGTGGAGACAACTATGGCACCGATGAGTTCTGGATTTGTTGTGATGCATGTGAGAGATGGTTCCATGGAAAATGTGTGAAGATTACGCCCGCAAAGGCTGAGCATATCAAACATTACAAGTGCCCAAGTTGCAGTAACAAGAGGGCTAGAGTTTGAAATCTGGGAGGTTCTGAACTTGAGGTAATTAATTCCCAGTGAAAATGAGCAGACAAAGGTAGAAAACATAAAACCTTTTTTTCTTCTTTTTCTTCCCTCACTCCTTATAGTTAAAAAACCAAACTTGGTGTCTTTCTATTTGGGTTAATGGATTTGGTCTTTGCAGATGGGATTTCATGTTTTGCTCCCCCTCCCTGTCCTATATTCTGTCTAATTTTCTTTGGGGAGTCATGTTTAACTATGAATAGATATTCTTCCACCAGAAGTACTATAGATATATATGTTTGGCAATCTTCTATCCCATCTCCCATTGATTTCTCAAACCCTTCATATCATTCATTAAATTTAGGGAAACCGGCATCCCTAATCATGCATCAATAATACACAGTCAGATTGAATTTCTCTCCAATTCCTTGAATACAAAGATGAGATTGATAGGTGAATGAGGACAACATGTTTAATCAAACATCATGTTATTCAACAAACGGATGGAGATAAAGTTAAGAATGTCTGTGATTGTTTGGATGTGATTAATCCTAAATGGATTAAAGCTCACCAGAAATTGACATTCATGTGGGAAGTAATGGGTTACGTATGCAAATGGATTGTGATGCTTATAATCATGTTTTCACGGGGGGGCCTGCCTACCTGCCTGCATGTTCTTTCATTATGCATACAATGTATGTAAATTTATACAAAGGAGTGATCTGATCCGGCACGACATGTTTGATCCAAATTGAGGACTTGACTGGACCAATTAGTGATAGATCAACATGGTTTCTTTACTTTATGAGTTTAATTATTTTATTAAATTAAAACTATAAAACTAAAGTATGACCAGAATAATCACATGGTTTTAGTAAGTTGAAGGAAGAAGGAAGGCACGCGAGAGTAGAGACTATTCTTCTTCATTTATTTTTGTTCCTTTTACTGTATTAAAAGATAATTAATTAAAATAATCTTATCTTAATTCGAGTTCACCAATAATTAGGAAAAAATTAAGTAATAATAGAGACTATTATTATTATTACTATTCTGATTACTTATTAAGATCAATTACTAAGATTTTAAATTCTTTTTAAATTCTTTTTAAATTATTTTTAAATTATTTTTAAATTATTTTAAGAGGGAAAGACAAATAATCCCTAATTAAGAGAGAGAGAGAGAGAGAGAGAGTTTTTATTATTGATTAGCCGGATTTGGAGGGAAAAAGTCTGCTCTTTTTGCCCCCCCAAAAATGTTCGATTTTTGATTATACCAGAAACCCATTTTTAAGAAGAGGAATTTGTGATTACAACTCATTAACTCTTTTTCCCACATTACCAAAATAATATGCGTTCACACTACCCAACCCAACCCAACCCAACCCAACAATAATTTCTTTTATTTTGTTTCCAACTGGTTCAGCCCTAAAAACATAAAACATTGTAATAAAACAGAACAGACACACCTTTCTCTCTCTCTCTCTCCCTCCCTCGCGCTTGATTGATTGATCAAGAAACATGAAATATATCCACGACTGTGTGAGTGAGAACTGAGAACTGCATCTTCTCTCTAGTTCTCACCATTCTTATTCACTGAAGAAGAGTTCTTGATTTTGCTTCTCTCTCTCTCTCTCTCTCTCTCTCTCTCTCTCTCTCTCTCGACAATAATAGTAATATTTATCATTCATGTCTATGTAAAAAGGCGCGGGGGGGCCAATCTGAAGCAAGTCTTCGATCAGCAAGCAATCAAATCAATGGCGGAAATGCGGTTTTCGTATCCAAGTAAGCTCCACTTGAAGAAGGAACTGACTCAAATCCGCAAGGCTTCTCGTCTCCTTAGAGATCCTGGAACTACTTCTTCATGGAAGTCACCTCTCTCCTCGTCTAGATCTGCCATTGCATCAGCTGTCACTGCCCCCTCACAGCTACCACAAGCTTCCATTTCTCCTTCTCTCAGCAAGAACGACTTCGACTCCGACAAAAAGAAGCCGGTTTTCCTCTACAACTGGAAAAACCACAAATCATCCAGCGAGAAGACTGCTTCTGCTTCTGCTGCTGCTGCTGCTGCAATTGATTCACCTCTTAACCCAGGTGATGGCTCCTCTTCTTCAGCACCTGGTCCCGGTTCGCATATCGATGAAGAAGACGATGATGTTAGCTCCAGTGATGCTCGTAATGCCGATGGCGATGGTGAAGATGGCGATGCTTCTTCTTCAATGATTTATACATCAAATAAACGCCCATCTGTCGTCAAGAAGAAGAAGAGTAAGAAAACTACTACTACTACCGCCCATTTAGATTCTTTGTCTACATATCATAAAAAACAAAAAGAACCTATTCTAGGTAGTTACAAGGTAAATTCCCGAAGATTGCTCGAGGTTAATCATCACCACCCTCCTTCAATTGACCACTCGTGCGACCAATCCGACGACACCATGGAAGACTACTCTTATTCTGGGGCGTCTCCATTGCTTTTGAAAAAACTTAACGAGCACAAGAACAATCGGTTGAGAAATACTCGAAAAGAGGATGATTCTTCCTGTTCTTATAGCACCCCTGCTATGTCAACTAGTTCATATAACATGTATGTAAGAAAACCTAATCCTAGCAGCACCATTGGGTCATGGGATGGAACACCAACTTCTATCAACGATGGAGATGATGAGGTGGATGATCCTTTAGACTTGCCAGGCCGTCAAGGGTGTGGAATCCCATGTTACTGGTCAAAGCGATTGACTCCAAAGCACAGGGGAAGCATGTGTGGAAGTTGCTACTCTCCGTCTTTTTCGGATACTTTGAGGAGAAAGGGAAGTGGCATTCTTTGTGGAAGTCAAAAAAGCATGTATCCTACGAACAGGAGATTGTCTAACAAGCAAAGGAGATTTTCTTCAAGGAGTGCTCAAGGTGTTCTCCCTTTGCTTACAAATAGTGGAGATGGCAGAGCAGCAGGGTCATCTCTAGGAACTGGAAGGAGTGATGATGAGCTGTCTACTAATTATGGTGAGCTTGATTTGGAGGCTCTGAGTAGGTTGGATGGAAGAAGATGGTCTACAAGCTGTAGGAGTGAAGTAGGGTTAGAGATTGTAGCTCTAAATGGAGAAGGGGAAGGAGAAAGGGAAGGGGAAGGGGAAGGTACACCTGAGAGTAGTAGGAGTTTTAGTTATAAATACAGGCCAGTATTTTTTGGCGAATTGATTGGTCAGAATATTATTGTGCAGTCTCTTATAAACTCTATTTCAAGGGGTAGGATTGCCCCTGTTTATCTTTTTCAGGGCCCACGTGGGACCGGAAAAACATCGGCTGCCCGGATTTTTGCCGCTGCCTTGAATTGCTTGACCCCACAGGAAACTAAACCGTGTGGCTATTGCAGGGAATGCACCGATTTTGCATCGGGAAAGTGTAAGGACTTGTTAGAAGTTGATGGGACTAATAAGAAAGGAATTGATAGAGTTAAGTACCTTTTGAAAAAGTTTTCCTTGCTGCCTTCTTCGGCTTTTTCAAGGTACAAGGTTTTTGTAATTGATGAGTGTCATTTGTTGCCGTCTAAGATATGGCTTACGTTCTTAAGGTTTCTTGAAGAACCTCCTAGACATGTTGTGTTTGTGTTTATAACAACCGATCTTGATAACATCCCACGTACAGTGCAGTCAATGTGTCACAAGTACATATTTAACAAGATTAAAGATAGTGACATTGTTGAGAGGTTGAAGAAGATTTCTTCAGATGAGAATCTGGAAGTTGAAATGGAGGCATTTGATTTAATAGCTATGCATGCTGATGGCTCGCTTCGAGATGCGGAAACTATGTTGGAACAGTTGACTTTGCTCGGGAAAACTATTACAACCTCTCTTGTCAATGAACTTGTGAGTTTTCTTTTTTCCTTTTTCATTTTAAACAACCCTGTTGATGTTGTATTTAGGTTGCATTAGGAAGAGTTTATTAGAACAGTGTTCAAATTAAAAAGGAAATTAACTGAAAACAGTGTTTAAGTTAGAATAGTGTTTAACAAAAAGTAGAAAAGTAAAATTGTTTAATCAAAGTAATTTGGGTGTACATATTTGTAAGGTGTTTGGTGTACGCAAAAGGCCATTTTGGGTGCCCACTCTTGCAAAAGAATCCTTTAGAATGATTCAAACTCTGATGCTTGTTTTGTACTCTTTATAGGTTGGAGTTGTTTCAGATGAAAAGTTACTTGAGCTTTTGGCATTAGCTATGTCATCAGACACAGCTGAAACTGTTAAGAGAGCAAGAGAATTAATGGATTCAGGGGTCGATCCAATGGTGTTAATGTCTCAACTGGCAAGCCTCATCATGGATATTATTGCTGGAACTTACAACATTACTGATGTCAAAAACTTCGATTCATTCCTTGCCAGAAGTTGTGAGTATCATTATTTTAGTTACTTGATTTCATGAATGGTATGGTTGTTTAGATATTTGATTGTGGGTATTTTGTGGGCCCTTGCTTCTTCAGTGAGTGAAGCGGAATTGGATAGGTTGAAGCAAGCATTGAAGCTTCTATCCGAGGCAGAGAAGCAGCTTAGAGTTTCAAGCGAACGGTCCACATGGTTTACAGCGACTCTTTTGCAGCTCGGCTCTATGGCTTCTCCTGATCTAAGTCAATGTCAGTCTGGTAGTAGTAGGAGACAGAGCTGCAAGTCAACTAATGATGATCTATCTACTGCTTCAAGAGAACATACTGCTCATAGATCAAACCCAGATGCATGGAAATCAAGGTCTCCTAATTCTTCAAGTAATTTAGTGAACGCAAAACACAGTCATCAAGGAAGCTTGTTGTCTCAGATGGATGGTTTCAATTACAATTCCAAGCATTTGCCTAGTGATGATAGTACTATGGTTGGAAATATCATCTTTAGAAGTAAAAACTTAGAGAAGCTTAGAGAGATATGGGTGCAGTGTATTGAGAGGTGCCATTCAAAAACCTTGAGACAGCTGCTTCATTCTCATGGCAAACTCTTATCGCTTTCTGAAGTTGAAGGCAAGCTCAAAGCTTTTTGTTAGTCTCCCTGTTTCCAATATAGTTCATGTATATGTTATTTTATGAGTTTGTTATTATTGTTTGCAGGTGTTCTGGTTGCTTACATTGCCTTTGAAGATGGAGATATTAAGTCTCGAGCCGAAAGGTTTTTAAGCAGCATAACTAACTCCATGGAGCTGGTTTTGAGAGGCAACGTGGAGGTTAGAATTATCCTCTTACCTGATGGGGAAGCTTCTATAAATGGTGCTACTCCAGTCAAGTTACCAGAAAGTCTGAAACAGGCAGTTAATGGAAGTACAGGAAACGGTTTTTCTAACTGCTCACTGTTACTGGACGGGACGTATCAATCCCTAGTTGAAGGCGAAACTCACACAAATGGTGTGAAGGAGAAGAAACAGGAAATTCCAATGCAGAGGATAGAATCTATTATTCGTGAACAGAGGCTGGAAACTGCTTGGTTACAGGCTGTGGGAAGAGGGGAGAGAGGGACACCTGGATCCTTGAGTCATTTGAAACCCGAAAAGAATCAGGTTCTGCCTCAAGATGGCATGTATTATGAAGGTCAAATGGAGTCTATCAATGCAATGGGCGTGTCTTCTAGACAATGGGAAGATGAATTAAATCATGAACTAAAAGTGTTGAAGATAAATGATGGAAGGCCTCCTCTCCAGAATATTGGTCGAAAAATCGATCATTGCCCCATCTCTCCAAGTCTCTTGCATGACAGCACCTTAACTGCGATTTCTAGCAAAGAAAATATGTAAGCCTCTTTCGTTTTAACTCTTAAATTGATAGACATTATCTTCAATTACTCTTTCTATAAGTAATTTGTTTATTTATGTCTTGTTTAGTGGATATGAATCGGGTTCGGGGAGAAATGGAGGATGTAGTTCATTTTTGTGCTGGAATAACACGAAGCCTCCAAGAAGGGGAAAGGTAGATGTTCTTATATTTGTTCATATTTGAATTCCATTTCTGGAACAAGTTTTTCAAAGATACATCCATATAAATGTGTTGTGTTGGTTTACAGCTAAGACCGACCCATATGGGGTCACAGAAAGGCGGACGCTTTACATTGTTCGGGGAGTGTGCAAGGTCCCGGAAGTGAAACCAGAAAATGGAAGAGAAGAACGAAGAAATGAAAAATCTGATATGCTGACTTCTAGATTTCCCTAATTTTTTTTCTTATCTATTTATATATTATTCCGGGGTCTGCCATTCATTGTGGATCTGAGTTGAGAGAATGAGAAATGTTCGAGGTTCCAACTGCCGGCTTTTTAATTGAACTGAATAAAATGCTCTTGTAGTACTTTGCAGTGAAGCCTTGAAAAGATTGTTTCCAGAAATTGCTACTTTGGCAAATGATGTTTCTTTTCCTATTCTTGTTTATTGATTCTTGTCGGGCATTATAAAATGTTTGTAAACTTTCACTCTAAGAACTAAACATTAAGATGAAATGAAAAGGTGACATATTAAGGGAAAAAGAAGAAGAAGAAGCAATGTACATTTATTCCAGTCTTTCAGAGAATGCAGCCTCCAAAATAAAATGAAACATCAAACCGGACCATTTGATACAACATCAATCTTGGGAGTCTTTACTGCTTCCATACTTAGTATTCTCTCAGCAAGTACAAGATCATCCGGGGTAGTGACCTACGTTAAGAAGATGAACAACAGTTATACTAGTTAGTTAAAGAGTAAAATTTCTGTCCTGAATTTCGAATTGAAAGCTTTTATTTTAAAACTACCTTGATGTTGGTATAAGATCCTTGAGAAATGAAAACCGGGTGTTTAAGATGTTCAACAATAGAGACATCGTCTGTTACTTCTAAATTCTCTCTGCAGAAGTCATATTTACACAGACAATATCTAGTTATAGGCAAAAAGAACATAATTAGGAAGTATGAGAAAGAGAGAGAGAGAGAGAGAGGTGTGTTTAAGAACCTGATCACAAGCTCAAAACCTTTTCTAAGCAAATCAGGCTTAATGACCTGTTTGAGATAAAGGAAGCTATGTAAATATTTACTATACATTAGTTACAGAAAAACCTCGTATAACATCAACCAAAAAACCTGTGGGGTCTGCATTTCCCAAAGATTTTTCCGGTCCAGGGTTCTTACAACATAGGAGTTGTTGTTTGCCTGGATAAAAGATTAGTACAGATCCGTTACATGAAAAGGTGGTTTATTGAAACATACATGATTGTAATGATCCGCAATTCAGAAACTAATGCTTTTCAATTTCAAAAAAGGGTAATTAGCTGCTTAAAGTACATGTGTACCTCTTTTATCGTAGGTTTAACCGGAACACCAAGTACAGCTGCCCCATTCAGCAGACCATCTTTTAGAACCTAAATGAAAACAACTAATAGCTCTTTAAACAAAAAAAATCATATCTTCAACAAGTTTTAAGAGAGAGATGATAACACAAGGAATTTTACAGTCAAGACTCAAACCTGGTATATATCTTCTTCCGATACAAGAGGCCGTGCAGAATCGTGGATGCAAACAAGTTCTGAGGTCAAGTCAACTGCCTGTAAAAGGAGCAACATTTTAGTATACATTAAAAGGCACTCTTCCAACCCAAAAACACCTAGATTTACATATGATAGCCAAAATCTATGCTGGTCATAACAACACAGGTATTATTCAAGCAATCTCCGAATCCATCAATGAATAAACACAAGTTTCTTTGTCCTAGTGAATGTAATCATTCTAATACTAACAATAAGAAATAAACAAATTCCACCTCCGAAAGAGAGTAATGAGTTTAAGGCACAAAGTATGTCCAATATACTTGAACAAGAGGATAGAAAAAGGCAACTTAACTCTCTTAATGAGCAACTGATTCCATTTCTAATAACAATAGAAAACTTAGGTGAAGCTCCTAGTTCAGAACCTAGAGAGATTTCTACATGACGATTTTAATGATTTGGCATGCACCTGAAGCCCATTGTAAACAGAATCCTGTCTCTCCTTCCCTGGCGGCATGAACTTAAGCTCGGCATTGATATTCACTTTGGCAACTGAAAAGGGTAGAAAAGTAGATTAGCTCATCTAACAAGAAGTTACATATGAAGAATGAGTAACAGATGCCAACTAACTACACACACCCAGATAAAACATCTTATTTACCTTCAAAAACATCCTTGTATGAAGGGTCGCAAACTACAATGATTTCCTTCACTTCAATCAGGCGTGAAAAGGTGTAGAAACTGCAGAATAGTTGACTTCCAATTTCAGTCATACTGTAACCCATTACATCAAGTAATCATGAGCTTCGAGGACTAACAGATACACTGTTCAGCTACCTATGCATTTTCCAGATTGAAAACTTATGGTCTGAGAAAGTAGTACTGTATGATAATTCGTTTAGGTAACATGTAAAAGGAATCGTTCGTGTCATAACAAACGATCAACAATTACAAATGACAAACACGGAGTTATAACCATTTCATGTGTAAGAGAGACAATAAAAGATTACTTGGATTATGATGGAATGATGATTCTTATTTGATAATTTTCTTAACTCACGGTGTTTAGGGAACATCATTCTTGATTCCACAATTCCTCTAAGAAATACGAAAAGCTAAAAGCCAAGTAGTCCTCCTAAAAATATTGATAAAACCAGGTTAAGAATCAATTGCAATATACCTGTATAAAGCAATTGGCTGATTTAGAAGCGGGAGATACTGCTTCGGCATGCTTGCCTATTTTACACAGATACAAAGGTAATGAAAAGAATCCAATCAATTAGTCTTAGACAAGAGAAGCAACTGGTTTCCAAAGTATGATTGATAATAGGATATGGAGATATGAGAAACTTACACCCATCCTTTTGCCGGAACCGCCGGCCAAAAGAATGACTGATACGCTTTTCTCTTTCACCACGCCAGAATAATCCTGCTCCAGCTGCTTGGTCGTCAACTAAAAAAAGAGGAAATGATTAAGAACACAAAATTTGAAATAAATAAATCAATCAACGGACGAATGTGCTTTTTTCTGATGTTTTTACAAATTTTCAGCACAAGAAAGAGTCAAAGTTCGACATACTTGAGCAGCAACTTTTGCAGAGTTGCAACCGATCCACGACTTAGCGCTTCTCTCATTTCGCCTAAATGTTTGCTGAAAACCTGACACAGAGAGAGAGAGAGAGAGCCGATTAAGTATCAAAAGCTAGAAAGAAAGAACAGAAGAGAACAAAAGAAAGAAGACATACATGGAAATTGGAGCTTGTAGGGACAGGATGCATTAGGAAGCTGGAAATTGGCGGGAAGTTTCAGGTCGGTGGAAGAGACAATTGATGGAGAGCCCCAACAGCCCATCTCAACTCGCAAGGGAAAGCTTGCCATCTCTCTCTCTCTCTCTCTTTCCAGTCGAGTTGTTCCCTCCTCTTCCCCTTCTCCTCTTCCCTCAACTTCAGATTTCAGTCAACCAGAGAGAACCAACCAGGAGCTGAGCCTCCAACAAAGAAGAGAAAAAGTCAAAACAGTTATATTCGCCCGCATAGTATGAATCAATGACCCGTACGAAAAATGCCCGTGCAAACAAAATTTTCAGACAACCGAAATCCTAGGAAGTCCATGGCTCATAGTACAACCTTTAAAGGGCCAGTACACGATATTATCAAAAAAAAGGACCAAGTTGAAGAGTCCAGACAAATCTGTATCAATCTTTGTGGCCCAGCTTTGTTCCACGTAGATGAGGGAGCCAGCTAAGCAGACAGAGCCCCATTCACTCATACTCAGCTCACACCTAATCCAACGCGTGATCCCCACTCTTTACACCCATCTGCTTTATCCGCTGTAACTCCTAAATCAATCTTTAAATGGCCTAGTACACGATATTATCAAAAAAAGGACCAAGTTGAAGAGTCCAGGCAAATCTGTGTCAATCTTTGTGGCCCCAGCTTTGTTCCACGTAGACGAGGGAGCCAGCTAAGCAGACAAAGCCCCATTCACTCATACTCAGCTCACACCCAATCCAACGCGTGATTCCCACTCTTTACATCCTATCGGCTCCGCTATAACTCCTTCCAATTAATGGTTCTGTACGTCTTAGTATTACCACCGAAGAGAACGTGTATCACACTCAGCGGTGGCAATCCGGAGCGGGCCGATTTGATTTCCACTCTTTACACCCTGTCTACTTCATCCGCTATAACTCCTTCTAAATCAATGGTCCCGTCCATCTTAGCATTACCACCGGTCTACTCTTTTCACTCGGTCTACTCTTTTCTCCGCATTCAGTGGTGGCAATCCGGTCCAGCCCGCATTAGATCTAATCCCATTTAGGTCGGATCGGGTCTCAAAATTTTTGACCCGACCCAAACTCAATTAAAAATAGGGTCAAAAAGGATTTTTTATTTTTAAGTAAAAAATTATCCCGTATAAAATAAATAAATTTTATAATTCAATAAAATATTTTTATGACGTAATAAGAAAGTTTTATAATACGAAAATAGTATATTTATCTATTTATTTAATAACTCATATTTAACAAAGAGTTAGCCTAAAACCTAAAGAAGTATTATCCTAAAACCTTGTGATTTCTTTTTCAATTTTGTTATTTTTGAAGACTTTTAATTTAGTATATTATTAACAAAGAGTTAGTCAAAGAAATAATTTTATTGTGATTTATAATGATAGATAGTTCAAACAAAAAAACATCTTGGCATAAAGGAGGAAAAAATGAAACTTACAATAAAGTCTAAAAAATAAGAAAAAATTTATATTATAAAAATTACATCATAATTTATAATTTCTAATGGGGTGTTAACTACTTCCTACCACATAATTAGGAGCTTCGTATTCAGATTTGATATATAAATTATCAAATGCTCTGTATATTTCTTCTTGATCCGTCATTTGATATTAGTTCTGCTGATTTGCATATTCCCAATCTCTGATGCACGATAGTATCTTAACCATTTCAGACGTTAATTTAGTTCTTCTATCAAAAATGATTCTCCCACATATGCTAAAGGTTGATTCTAAAGACACTGTTGAGATGAAGATGGTCAAGATGTCATGTGCGAGTTGACTTAATATAAGAAACTTTTTAAAATTATACTTTCATCATTGCAAGATATTAAAATCATCTCCATCCTCATCATCTGGGGATTCAAGACACTTCTGAAACTCCCCGTATTCTAAAATACCACTATTTGAAGAACTCTTCTTTTTATTGTAAATATTTCATATCGCCTTCTTTGGTCGTTCATTTTGTTGATCGGATCGTCGATGTCACAAGTTGCTATACTTATTTTCATAAACAATATAAACCTTATGGAATTTTATATCTGCATTAGCGATTAGTTCAACATAAGAAATATTTAATTCTCTTCCTATAAAATAAACAAACTTACTAAAACCTTCATACTTAAGTTTAGGATCCAATAGAACTCCAAAGTAATATAAAAGTGGAACTTCTTTCTAATATTTTAAGTATTTTATCTTTATTTTTTCTATAATCGGTTTTAAAATAACATCATCATCGTAAGCAGTAAACATCTAAAACAATATCAACAAATTGTGCAATAACTAACGGTGAAGTAGGATAATAAATACCAGATAAAATCATAGTATACTTGTAAAAAACTTTTAAAAATTTGTTAAATTTTTCAGCAGTATTTCAATCATTTTCACGTAATATAGTATATGTACCTTGTTTTAGATATAAAAACATAGTAATCTCATCTTTATATAAAATAGCTTATTGTAACTTTATATAAGTCAAATTTCATCTTATGTTCATATTAAGTGCAAACTTCCGAGGTTTCTTAATTTGCATTCTGCATAATTGTCTAAATGCAGCTATACGAGGATTAGAGCTAACTATAAAAGCTAATGCATCTCGAATATTTGTGATTTCATTCGTTACCAATTTCATACATGCTTTGACAATGAGATTTATTATGTGACAAATAAACCGTTGATATAGAAATATTCGACCATTGTGCCCACTAAGCTGATCATCAAACAAAGATATTGCTTTCGTATTTGCAGAAGCATTATCCAATGTGATTGATAATTATACATTATTTTATATCAAACTCATTTAAAACTTGCATAATAATATCACAAATATTTTTAGTATTATGCTGAGTCTCAATAACTCTAAAACCTATAATTTTTTTTTCATAAACCATTCAGCATCTAAATAATGACTAACTATAGATAAATAATTTTGCTTAGACTTTACATTCCAAATATCAGATATTAATACAATACTAACATGAGGTGAACCTAATTCTTTTTTTAAAACACCACGTTATTTTTTTAAAACATGCTTCTATATCACATCCAGTTGTATTTCTACTTACTCGTTTACATGAACGACAATATGAGTCCCGAACAAAGTTTTCATAATATTCAGAGTCAGCAAAACCAATTGGAAAATCAAAATAAGAAATCAACTTAGCTAGGTTATCTCTAGCTCTCATTTCGTTATATGACCACATAGAAACTGAACCATCAGATTGAAAATTTAATTAAGTTTAAGACATACCTATACCAGTTGTGGGATTAGGCATGCATTTATCTTTATGATGTTTTAAGTGGGTAGTTCCACCAGTCCCGATAGCAGTTAGAGTCTCTTTGCATACCTTACATACAACATATTTGTTAATTTTACTGTATTCATCTGGCTTGTACAACTCGCCAAAATAAAGCTAAAATTTGTACGCTATCTTCTTGCATTCTGTAGAAGCAGTTGTACTCGGTGTAGTTGTTACTTCGTCGTTGAGATTGATCTCACCATCATGGACCTCGTTTATATCTGGAAAATTACTTTCATCCAATTCCATATATCATGTACTATAAAATGGCAATTCTGGTTGGTCTCTGAAATCATGCTTGTTACCCAAGTTATCTATTTTTTATGTTCTTAATATATATATATATATATTTGAAATAGTTAGAACTTAGAAGATAAAATTTACAAAAATAATAATAATAATAAAGATTAAAACATATTATAATAAAATAGAAAAATTGAATCAACCTGAAATTTGATTTTGGAACTTGAGAGTTGAGAGTTAAGACTATAAATTTTAGACTTTAGATTGAGACTCTTAGAAATCATACTAGAATCAGGAATTGTAAAATTTATAATTGACACTTTAAATTAGTAAAAACAATAAATTGAGAATAATTGAGACTTGAGAGATGATTTTTTAAGTTGTGAATTATGATTTATAAAGATAATTTGAGAAGGTATTTATAGGAAAAATAATAGTTATGGTTAGAGGGAAAATTTTGAATTAAAAAAAAAATAAAAGAGTATGTAGTCGTTTCACTCAAAAGGCTCCATACTACCTCTCTTAAGCTTTAGCCTGCATGACTAAAGCTTAAAGTGTACCATCCTGGTGCTGCAGCAGTAGCATGGTACTATTCGAGCGCGGACTGGCCGTGGCCCGTTTTAAAAACGAGCCAGGTCGGGCCAGCCCGCGGGAATAAAATGTAAGCCTGGCCTGCACTCGCATACGGGTCGGGCTTAGCTCGTACCAGCATACAGCGGGTGCGGGTTTGGTCCGGAATTTATTGAGCTAGCCCAACCCATATTTCCACCTTTAATCACACTGGTGGTAGTAAAGCCTCCCCCCCCCCCCCCTCTCTTCCCTCCTCTTAGTAGCTCCGTCCATAAATGAATTTTAGGCCAAATACATTATCTTTCTCCTTTTCTTTCTACAGGCCTGATTCTAGAATAATTTTAGATCTCCAACCTCAGCTTGAGTAAGGAAAACCAAGGTTGAGGCAAGGTCAATAGGTATTGGGATGACTGAATATGAAAAGAAGATGATGACTGAGGCTGATGTCCGATAGGACTAAAGGAAACGTTAGTCAACATGATGACAACTGAGTTGGATTAGAAGATGTTATCTGACGATAAGGCTGAGTTAGTTTTAGCCTCGCTCATCATGAACCTGAGCACGGATATGTCGTAGAGGTGAAAGACAGGTGAAAATTTACTGACACCTAATTAAAGGACACACCCCTTCATGTTAGATTGGGGCAACGCCGTTACATGCTGAGACGGCTCTGAGTGAGGGACATGTCTTTGCCATAGAGCATGGAATAATCAAGACACTGAGCAATGGGAATTAGACATGTGTAAAATTTTCTAGGGTTTCCTAATTTTGTCCATGTATAAAAACTAACTAATATAACAGTAGATAGTATATGCATTATTTTAAGATATAAATAGTTTACTACCTATTTTTCCTTTCACACTCCTCTAGAAACTGATTAGAGTGTCGGAGAGGGGTTAACCGACCTCAACCCCTGCCACTATTTTTTGGTAAGTGTAGACGCTGATCTTGGAGCACGCTATAAGCGGTAGAGCCTTTTGTAGCGGATGAAAATTCACATCAAAAGTTTGGGGCCAACCATGGGGACATTGTCTTCATTTTCAAGAGTTTCAATGGATCAAGAGAGCAGTATAGAGTATGGAAAACTATGAGGGAAAGCAGACGGGAGAAAATAAGGGAGGACAAATAGGCAGGGGAAGAGGAGTTCTCCCTCCCATACCTAAAAGGAGAATAACGCATTCTATAAATATTGCCAGAGGACGAACAATACCTCCACAAACTCCTTTAGTGGTCAAAAGTTGAGTAGACATATTGCAGGCCATAAAGAGGATGGAAATGGACCTAGCGAAAGAGTTGGCCAGTTGGTCGAGCATTCTATAAACACGAGGATTGAAGAAATTAGGGCTGAGATAAAGTAGGAGAAGAGAAAAGAGAAGAGCCGAGGTATAGAGGCATATGTCGTCCTGTAGGGGGGACACCGAGGTTCATTGGTGGGTAGGGGTTCTCACCCTAAGGAAGATGATTCAACTTTTCATTTAAAAACCAAAACGACATGAGAAGAAGAGTCAAAGGACTCAAGGGATACAGGCTGGAATCTGAGCCCCCTCCAAACATCGAAAGAGCCTATGCTTCTCACGAGCACCGTTGAAGAACCTAGGGGACAAGCGAAGGTTATCCAAGAGCTGACTAGAGAATGAAATAGTTACAAGCATCAGTAAAGGGAACAACCCTATGCATGGATAAGCCGAAAAGCTCATTTACTGAACGGGTGCAAAATGCCAAGTTACCAAAGAAGTTTAAGGCTCCGACCTTGATGTACGATGAAACCAAAGATCTTTGGGATCATGTCAACTCATATAAGACGTGCATAAAGATGAACTCCATCTTTGAGAAAATGATGTGTTAGTGCTTTCACATCACGTTACTAGGCTCAGCCAGTGACTGGTACAGATCCCTCACACTATGATCCTTTAACGAGCTGAAGCAGTTGTTTGTGTCTATCTTCTAGGGGGCGACTTACACACGGCTCCCTCTTATGAGCATGTACACTATAAAGCAAAACTTAGGGAAGGCTTTGCTAAACTATATGTAATGGTTCAACAAGGCTTCAAAGAAGGTTGATCGACCTGAAGATATTAGAGTTCTACACGCCCTCCTTGGAGGCACGACCGACAAAAAGCTCATCAGGCACTCAGGAAAAAAGCATTTTAGTTCATATGTTGAAGCGTTACTAAAGGCAAAAAGAATCATAGTAACTAAAGAGATCCTCGTGTCCCAACTGAAGAGCCAACGAAAAAAGGGGGAAAATAATAGAGGAAATGAAGGGAAGAGGAGGAGAGACAATCCAAAGGGGAGAGTGGAATGTAAAGATGAAAAGAGGGAGATTGAAGATGAAAGGAGGAGCCTGGATAAGAAAATAGAATCCCTACTCTTTTGAGATGCCTTAAATGGTTGATAGATAATGCTAAACGAAACTTAAAAGGTTTTGATTAGTTGTATTTTATTTGTATTATGATTTAGATCCTATTTATATTGGCCAAACTTTAAAATCTGAAAATTTGGGTTTGTGTTGCCTGATTGCTCGATACCCTTCAAATATAAAGGCATCAAGCAATCGAGTAATGATGACAAAAGTCTTGATTGCTCAATTGCTCAACGCCTTGAGGTCTACAAGGACATCGAGCAATTGAGCATTATTGAAACTTTTGCATTTAAATAAAAAAAAACTAATTTTCTCTATATTCTTTTTTTTTTCTTCTAAGTCAATAAAAACATTATTCGTAATGATCTACTTCGATGGTGAATGAAAATAAAATCTAAACCTAAATGAGAAAGATAATTCATGGTATTGGTATCAAAATAGGACAGAGGGATCAAATGAGGTTTCGGTCGAATCTAATGCCATATATATTGAATTGTTGGAAGTTGTATATGATTCTATCGATGTAGATTGCAATGAATTCGGGTTGCAACTGTCGTACAAGTCATCGAGTAAATTATTATCTTATCTACTATACATAAGAAAGAACGAAAGCATGAGGGGGTTTTTCCATCAATTGCAATCTAGAGATGAAAAATCCCTCATGTACGTAAAGTTCATTCCAAAGAGTCGGAAGGATTCTTGTGGTGATGATCATCATGAAGTTGATTCTGATGCTGCCTACACCCTTCGAGCCTTTGATTGGGGTGATCTAATTTGATGTAATCTTATTGTATTTCATGATTTTGATGTAATCAAACTTTCACTTTATTATTTATCTATTCAATTATCTATTTTTACGAAGAATTTTCTTATATATTATGTTCGTAATAGAATTGTTTATCAATGTTTTCATTGATATCTTGACGGTTAAAAACCGAGAGTTTTAGTATTATGTCACCCTATTCACCATTGCTCGAAAACTACTTACAAAGAATCATCGAGCAATCGGGAACAAAATGCATAATGCTAACACTTTTTTTTGATTTCTTGATTGCTCAATGACTCATTCTTAAAGAAGTCATCGAGCAATCGAGAATTGAATGTAAATACTAACACTATATTCTAATTTCTCAATTTCTCAATGACTCATTTAAGGAGGAGACATCCAGAAATCAGGAAATCAAAACAGAGTGTGAGACCTCCTTTAAAGGTTTAGGGTTAATATTTAAGATGAATGGATTAACACTTAGTGTTTCTTAGGGTTTAAGATTTAAGATCTATGACTTAGGATTTAGGATTTAGGGTTTATGGTTAATATAAAAAGTTTAAGACATAGGGTCAAGTGTTTATGGTTAAGATGAAAGGATCAAGACTTAGGATTTAAGACTTAAGGTTTCGAGTTTAATATGAATTTATTAGAATTATAGATTAGGGTTTAAGTCGTAGGGTTTAGGGTTTAAGGCATAATGTTATACAAAATAGATCTAACACTTAGGTTTTAGGGTTAATATGAAAGAACAAATGGTTAAGATGAAAGGATTGATTCTTAAGGTTTATGACAAAGTCTTATGATTTAAGATATAGTGTTAATATGAAAGGTCTAAAACTTAGAGGGTTAAGATGAAATGACTAAGTTTTAGGGTTTAGGATTTGGGACTAAGCTTTAGGATTTAAAACATATGATTAATGTGAAAAGTGTAACACTTAGGGTTTATGGTTAAGATGAAAATGATAACATCTTTAAGGTTTTGTCCTAAATCCAAAACAATAAACTTTAAACTTAAATCTTAGACTTTAGGTTTAAGACATAGGATTAATATAAAACATCTAACACTTAGTATTTAGGGTTAAGATAAAAATGATCATGTATTAAAATTTAGTCTTAAATTCTAAACAATAATGCTCAATTGCTCGATGCCTTGCTCGATATTCTTATAGACCTTAAGGCATCGAGCAATTGAGCAAACAAGAATCCGGTTATAATTGCTCGACCCCTTAAGGTCTAAAGGATATCGAGTAATTGAGCAAAAAAAATATAGATTTTTAGATTTTGAAATTTTAAGCAATACAAACATTATCTAAAGTATAATATAAATAAAATATAATTAATAAAAACTTTTTTAAGTTTCATTTATCATTATTTATCAATTATTAAAATCAAAATTAAATTTAGAAGTTTGAAACTTATTCAAATGATATATAGATTCTCAAACTCTTGATTCTTGATTTCAAAACTTGTAAACAAAATGCAAAGGGATAATTAGAGATCAAATTATTTTACAAATAATGAAAAATGAATTAAAAGTGATGAATTGGAGATAAGGATGTTAATTAGAAGGGTTTCTTTCCAAATTCAAATGATGAAGAAACAAAAATGATGATAAAAAAGAAATAACAAAAATGAAGAATGCAACAAGAAGAAATGAAGATAAAGATGAGAAGAAGAAACTTAGGTTTGGTTTCAAAAATTTTCAGAATAATGGTCGTATTACTGTAGAGAAGAGAAAAAAATATGTAATTTTTTTTTTTGAACTTTCAAAATTCATTAAAAATATTTTTGTTTTTAATGTTTATTATATAAATTTAATTACAAAAAAGCCTTACAATATATATATATATATATATATATATATATATATATATATTTTTTTTTTTTTTTTTTTTTTTTTTTTTTTTTTAAAGTGAATTCAATCTTATAAACACAGTTATTTTGAGTGGGTTTTCCAATTCTCTCGACTTTAAAATGCAATTGGGGTTTATGCATCATCATTTGTGAAGATGTCAGATAGAGATTGCGCCTTGTGGGTACGGAAATGATTGAATCTATCAGTGTAACAGATGGGGGACAGCAATTTGCATGCTGCAGCAGAGCAGCAGAGCAGCAGAGCAGCAGAGCAGCAGGCAGCAGCATTAAATTAAGAAGAATCTATCTATCCCCTCTGCCATAATAAATGTAATCTGATTTTTTGACTTTCTATCTGATAAATAGATTATAGAAATAGAATGAATTTTTATATTAAAATAAAAATTATTTTTATTTTTAAATTCTCAAAAAATACAACTAAACGAAATATAAGAAGAATGCCTCTTCCATGATGTTTCGGGGAAGGAAGAAGTACATAGCTTTTTCATATCTACCTAATATTTTCATTTTCTCCTAAGAAATCTGAAAAACTATGGTCCAGTACTTACTCCATCCAAAGTTTATAAGTTGGGTGGAGAATATTGAATTAGTTCATCAGAAGGTAGCTGGAAAACATCATTGACTCCATTAAGTTAATCTCTCACCCCCACATGTTATATGGATTATCAATTTTTCAGACTGCAGGCTAATTGACCTGTTCTTTTCCAACCTTCATTAAAGCTTTTAGAGACGATAAGTAATACACAAATTTCTTGACTCTTGTGAGAAATTCTATTATAAATTTACTTTATCAGAATCACTCTATATCACCATCTCTGAAAACGGGCACATACAGAAAAGACTGTGCGACCACACCCTATTAAATGAGACATGTGATCTCTTGTGATAAATTAGCTGACATTTAAGTTTGATCCACTGAAATCATACAGTCTTTGTACTGGAGATGACGAGATGTAATGTTTTTCTTAGTTATGTGGTCAAAATGACGTCAACTGATAATTCCTTGGGGTTTCGACTTGTCCAAATTTTTTCTTCTTGTTGCAGTTGCTGTTGCTGTTGCTGTTGCTGTTGCTGTTGCTGCATGTATGATTGGTTGATTCCAGTTTGAGTTTACATCCGCAGTTAACTACTAATCGGAATTTTAATTCTACGTTTGAGAGTTTGGCCACTTTGCCTAAACCTTCGTTTGAATTTGATATAAGTTCTAATCTTTTATTTCAAATTTATTTAATTTTCATAAATCTTTCTTCTTTTTCTTTTTCTTTTTCTTTTTTGAACTAAAATAAATAAATAAATCCAAAAAAAATCATTAGTATTTTAAAATTGTTATGATTGGCCAATTGAATTAAACACACTAATTTCATAAATATTTTTTCTAAACACTATTGATGAAGTTAATTACAGTCACACTTCATATATATATATATATATATATATATATATATATATATATATATATTTATAAGTGATAAGTGATTTAAAAAAAAATGCTTAAAAATCAATTAAGATATTTAAAATTTACTTATTTTAATAAGCATCGCTTAAAAAAATATTTATTTAATACTTTTACGAATATTTAAAACTGCTTATTTTATAAAAACAAATAAATTTTAATTATCCGTAATTAAATCCTTTTTGTTTGAATTTTTAAGTCTGAATACAGTTAATATGTTATAGACTAGGGTTGTGTAAGAAAAAAAAAACGTACTTCTATTTTTTATGTTGAAATTATTTATTTTAATTATTTATTTCCTTTTTATTTTTAATGATCAGACCACCCCTACTTTCCCTTTTGATGGTATTGATTTCGGTGAATTTTGCTTGTTGATTATGATACCACATCTATATGAAAATTAAAGTAAAATTTTATACCCAAAAAAAATTAAAAAAAATGTACCGACACCGCTAGGACTAAAAGATTGGTCTGGTTTCGGTCGATGGTCACCGCCAAATCGGTCGGTGATGGGTACCGGCAGACAATATCAATTTCGGCCAGTTCGGTGTTGATGTCCACTAGCACCGGACAATATCGATTCCGGTCAGGTCGGTGTCGATGTCCACTCATTTGCACAAGCCTAAGCCTAATGAGCATGCAGAAGAACAAACCTTTTACCTCTCTAAAGCATGGGCCAAAAAGTAGTGTTCCCGAATGCATGCGAGAGTACTATATAGTATATAATATATTCTGTGATGCCTCATATATCCAAAATCCTATACATCTGTATACAGTTGTGAATGACGAAAAGGGTTTCGTGTATGCAAATGATTTTTTAAGTACAAAATATTGAAAGTTAAAAAGGTAGCTTATAAACTTTTAGACACATTAATTGTATATTGATTCTACATTAATACATGATCATGTCAACAAAACTCAAAGATCAATATGTGAAGAGATCACAAGCACCAAAACAACAACAAGAAGAAGAATTTAAGATGCTATTAATCCATTACTACCTACTACGTACGTACTAATTAAGATAACCATGTGTTTTAATCATTTTAATTAAGAAGAATTAGGAAGATTAATACTACCAACATTAATATGACTACTGTTACCATTATTGTTGGAGATTATATGATGATTGTGCTTGTTGTTATGCATCCAAACCTTCAGCACCCTCCTCTTGATTCCAAGCTCTTGACACAACTGCTGCACCACACTCTCCTCTTGCTTCTGTATCTTCCATCCAGCTTTATGGGCAAAATTCAGCATCTTCTCCTTCTGTTCCGGCGTGAACTTCGTCCTGAACCTCTTCTTTCCTCCCTGAATCTGGCCGCCGGCAGGTACCCTACTGAAGGCCCCCGCCGTCCCGTAATACTGATCAGCCTGCTGCATGTTCTGGTCATGATGATCCAGTTCGGAAGGGTGAAGCTGGAAGGGAGGCACGCTGTTATATGACATCATCATCTGCTGGTGGTGGTGGTGTGCCAGTGGCTGTGGTCTAGCTGGCGGGTGATGATGGGCCGGGGCCGGCCTGGAGAAGAGTTTCCTGCCGGCCTGAACGTGAGGAGTAGCGTGATGAGAGTAGTGGTAGTGATGAGGAGGAGGAAGATGATGATGATCGTGTATAAGGTGTTGTTTTCTGTGGAAGTTACGGTGGCAGTTACAGGCGGAGCAGATTAAGGTTTGGAGGGAGCCATCTTCGCCGCTGGGCATGAACTCTCCGCAGCCGTCGGTAACGTTGCCTCCCATAGAGGCTGCATGGTTCTTCAGGCATTCCTTGTACTTGATCACCACTGCTGCTGCACCACCATTAGTACTACTACTATGATCTTTCTTACTGTTATTATTATTATTAGTGTCACTGATCACATGATGATCCAACTCTAACTGCTGCTGCTGCACCTGATGATCATCATGGCTAGAGCAGGCGATCATATGTGTGGGGCCATTACTGCTAATGGAATTGTGGTTGATAACATTACAGTGGCTGGCTGCTAGCCCTAGAGCAGGAACAGGAGCAGGAGAAGGAACAGGACAATTAATTAGATGAGGAGCATATCTGCTGTTAATGGGTATTGCCATTTCCTCATCCTCCTCGTCTAAATCACGATGATCTTCATGGCAGCTGCTAATTGAGAGACGACGTTCCATTTTTTTTGGTAATCAATCGCTGTTTGCTTATTTTGAGACCAAATTAAAAGGAAGCAGAAGCTAGCTAGCTACATAAAGTAAAAGTTGGTTCTTTAGATACGTGTAATCATAACCATTCTATGTGTAAGCTCTTTATTTGACACCATAATATACCTTAACTAGCAATATAAAAAGGCAGTTCGTTGCTTTTTAGCTAATTAATTATGAGACACGAGAAAGAGAATGTACGTCTCATCATGAACCCGAACAATTGGAATTAGAACTTGAAAGCCCATCCATCATCTCATTATGATCAATCAACTCACTTAATGGTGATTAGAAGAGATTGATTGAGGCAAATACATGAACTAGCACTGCATGCAACTGCACAAGCACAAGTTATAGTCAACCACCCCTTCTTTCCCAACTCAGCTAAAGACTAAGAGATGGAAAGAGATACCGAGTCAACAAGAGGTAGAAAGACCTGTGGTCAAAATAATAAGTAGTACGACTTGCACTAGCAGAGAAAGAAGTTTTTCCTTTCTTTCCTTTTCTAGAGAGAGAGTCAGAGAGAAGAAAAAAGGAGGGCAGGTAAGTAGCTGGAATAATATATTAAGAAGAAGAAATGGAAATAGTACTGTTTGTGAGCTTAAACCTGGACTCGAGTTCACAGCAAATTAAACGCAGGTGTAATTGCAGGAGATTGATCAGCATGTATATATATATATATATATATATATATAATAATATGATATTATAAGAACGAAGAAGAGGAAGGAGATGGATATAATAGAGAGATCAGAGAAGCTATGTGTAGTAGCTTAGCTAGCTAGTTTAGGTTTGGACATAAAAAGGAAGAAGAGACTTATGTTTGCTGGTGTGTGAGTTTGTGTTGGTAGTCAAGCACTAATAAATAAGGGCTTAGGGTTGCCTAAGAGGAGAGAGAAAGAGAGGCAGACAGACACAGATCACGAGAGAGAAACCCAACAAAAGAAAAAGGAAAGCATAATTTTTACAGAGACAAAGCTCGGATCAGCTTATGGAGAGAAAGAAGAAAAAATAAAAAAGGAAAAAGGAAAAAAAAATCAGAGTTAATTGCTTGCTGTGCGTTGCTTGCTTTGCTTGCACTATCAGCCATTCATTATACGCCATACAGAGTACAGTGTGTGTGTCAGAGAGAGTGGGAGATCAAGGACATTCAAGAAAGTCAGACAGACAGAGAGGAAGAGAGTGAGAGAGAGAGAGAGAGAGAGAGAGAGAGAGAGAGAGAGAAGAGAAAGAGTTTTTATTTTTATTTTTTAATAATAAACAAAATAAAATGAAATAATTAAAATGCAACTGTTTCAACGTACTATCATGTCTCTGATGTTAGATTAGATTGATAGATGAATAGATAGATAGATAGATAGATAGATAGATAGCTTTGTTTCCTCGGGAGTTGAAGCCACTTGGAGGGTGTGATATCTTATTACCACAATTTATTCTATCTAATAATCATCGTTACTTAATTCTGAAAATTTAAGAATTTTTTAATAGATCAAATAATTATAATTATATATATATATATCTTTATATTATATTATGATTCTATTTATAATAAATTAAATGCATTAAAATATCAGATCTCAAATATTTCATTCATAACATAAAATATATATAGACTAATTTTATATTCAATTATTATACAAAAATTGAATTATAATTTTAAAAAAAATTAAACATTATTCTTTTTAAAAATATATATAATTTATATCTTAATATTTTGAAAATTTTAACTAGTATTACTTTTAAATAAAAATATATAAAATATATAAAATAAAATAAATAAAATAATATAAAATAACATAGAGAGGAGGTGGGAGTAGTTCTGCTAAATTGGTGTTTGCTTTAGTTTCTTTTATGTAGCACCGTGTTATTTGAAGTTTGAAGAGTCATTTAGTCATGTGGAAAAATATCAGTATATATAATAAATAAAAATATATTATTTTTATTTAAATAATACATTAAAAAATATATATATTATATATAACTAAATAATTAAGAACAATTTAAGTAAAATTATTGAATTATACATACTATTAAGATATATAATTAAATAATTAAAATTAAAATTTTCCTTTTTCCTAAATTATATCTCTAAATTATTAACCTAAATTATTTATCATTATTATTTTTATTAAATAAAATATTAATTAAAATCTTATTATCTGATAATAATAATATTTAAATAATATCACCATTTAATTCAAACCTTAGAAAATCTAATAAGAGGTCTTATACAGTTGAAAAATCCTTCGTACAAAAATATAACAAGTTTACTGCATGGTTTTTTTTTTTTTTTTTTCCTCACTCCTAAAAGGAATCAAAGAGGGTTATGGCCATTATATTAACCCCTGTAATACTAAACAGAGCAACCAAAAGCAAATAGAGCCATCAAAATTACCCCCATTTTGATGCAACCAAAGCAAAAGATAATAAACACGTCATCTTTGAAATCTTAACCTAAAATTATATTCAATCTAAATCTGAGTAGATAATGGAGAAAAAAATCAAGCGCTAAGATTGAGCGGTGAGAGCTTTCGACGTGGTGGACGTTTTGTTGCGAGAATTATTCCAACCAACTATGAGAAGATGGATAAGGCGAGGGAACGTCCGGCGGGAAGAACAACTGAGGTGAAGATAGTGGCAGCCGGAGAAAGCGGGGGTGATGCTACTGTTTGAGCTGATGGAAGGGGGGGTTACTCTTCAACAGAAGATGTGGAGGGCGGGGGAGGGGGGAGGGGTGCTCACTCGCAATTCGCAAAAAGTTCTTGCACTTGTTGGTGCGGGGCCCGACCGCAACATCATTTTTACAAAAACAAAATTAACCGAATCATATACCAAAACGTACAGTTTGGTTGGATTTTGAAACGACCGGCTCACCTCTAATTAGTAAATCAAGTTTAAATTTAAGTGTATTTATCTCCACATTCTATATTAATTTGAGCGGTTAATATGACAAGTACTAACGGTTAGGAAATGCAGATATGCATATAATATAATAAACGTAATAGGAGAAATATTAAAAAATTTATTCGAATTATATCTTAGTAATTTTTATTCAGATCGATCATACAATAATTATATCATATATAATTCATTTTACAAAAAACATAATAAATCTCATCAAAATTTAGAAAAACTGAATACCCCTTCTCTTGATTCAATAATTATTCTTACTAAGATGGGGAATTGTCCACATGTTCATCCTCTAACTTTAGTCCACATGATTCATTTCGTACGGTTAAATTTCTACTTAAGATATCAACTCATGAGATAATAAGATTGGGAAACAAGAAGGGAAACGATTTTCTTTTCTCTCTTTAATTTTCGGCCAAAAGGTTTGTGTGAGCTTATGAATTTCGGCTATTATGACTTATATTTATATGCAAAGGCTAAGCATATTTTCCTAATCTCATTAGGAATCTTAGTTGGCTTAGAGCATAAAAATGAGATGGGCTAAAACTCATAGTGTGACCATCCACTCATGAGTTATTTAATCAACTCCTTGATTAATTTTAACTCATAAAAATTCAGTTAATAATCCAACCTATTAATCCATTAATATATGATAATTAATCATGAACCTTTAGGGCTATTTTAGAATTAAATAAAATTCATATGTAACTTACTAATTTCCAATTACCTCAATATCATACTTAGTTGTGCTCGCTAGAGATGAGAAAAAAATTTGAATCTGATTCAATCTGACGAATCAGATAATGGATGTGAGAAAATTGATTGGATTGAGCATCCGATCCAATAATGATTTCAGACATCTACATTGGCTTGGGTAATATCAAATTGAATTGGATCATATCATTAAAAAAAAAACTAATGATTGTTTCACAGTTTTCCCTATGCAAATCAGATAGATCAAATCGAATAATTTAATAGCAAAAAACCTATACAAATTAGATCAGATTGGATACAAGAGCAGAAATTTTTATTGGATCGGTTTCAGATCCGATGCTCACTAGCAAAGCTACATGATATTAAATTAAGAAATTAATAAAATTACAAGTCAAATTATCATTTCCCTAAAATGATTTTGGTATGTTTTTCCTTTTTCTCCACGAAGCTTTAACTGTGTTACTCCGAACATTATGTGTATGATCGATTAGATTCTACATCACACCGGCAGGAGAATCTCATAACCACCTTTATGATTTTATTTAAATCCAAATTAAATTTGTTAAATTTAAAATAACTTTTTAAATTAGTAATTAATATAATTATATCATATTTAATTAACTTTAAACCTCCAAATCAAAATTAACTTATAGTAAAGTGTCAAGACTACTTTGGAGATGAAAAGTACCATCTTCCGAAAAAACTTGTTGTGACTATTGTATACTTACAATATATAATTCATATGGATAAATCCCGATTAGTCATCGGGCGCGATTTAACTGTTAAACCATAATAGACAAATCATATGGACCATTTACGATAACTCTTTTCAAATTATACTATTTTGCAAAAGTTTCTTATTCAATAAATTATATAATTCATAGGACCTTATTCCAAATGAAAACGATAAATTCCCTCTTAACCATTCATAATCTTTCTCACACAACACTTCATGCCCAACGGTTTACCGTGTGTTCACCCTTAGCTAGGGCTAATTGGAATGATATCAAAGTATGAAGTCTAGTACTCAAAGAAACTATTGTGTCTTAGGTAGGAAGATTACATATAAAATAGTTACTAGATAATTTTCATTAACAATCAATATTAATTACCATTGAGAATTATCTAAATATATAATTCATGTTAATTACTAAGCGCTTGCTCAATCATCATAATATTCCACTAATACCATTGGCTGGAGATCGGCCATCCTGATAATTAGGTGATGAACTACATGATTGTCTATCTAGATCAATCGAGTCCATTCTCGATATCCTATGGTAATGAACTATTTGTATCTTAAGAGCTTTTAGTGGTTCAAGTCTCTACTAACATAATCTCTAGAATGTGTAACTCAAGATACTAGATTTTATCATAATATGTATTTCATAGAACATATAAGATTAATTCTAACAAAATTAATAAATATGATAAATAATAACCGACTTTTATTAATGATAATAAAGAATATTTTATTAATATTCATACAAGGATAATATTATATAAAATATTTTTTTTCATTAAGTTAAAATCCGATTGACTTGATAGACATATACTTTCATTAACATTTTATATAAATTTACATATTTTTCTAGAAAAAATTATTCTTTAAAATAAATTATACATATCTTCAAATAATTAAAAATATTTTCAAGCTCAATTGTTTAAATTAAAATAAATAGTAAAAGTAAATGCACTTAAAAATATGAACTTGATATGCTGCAGATGAGTCTTCCCAATTCATTCCTTCAATCCATATATGTACAATTTACTCGTACTAATGAAAAGACATCATCATATAAGATTGTATGTATAATTAAGATTCATCTTATAAGTTATGGATACACAATACATTTTATTAGTCTACTAAGCTTATTGTAGTATATCCCTTATGCATTCGAATTTAGTTAATCGTCATCATTCATCCCTTTATTACCTTATCATAGAAAACACTTTATTCTTTTATTATCCTACACTTTATAATATTCCGCTCCCTATAACACCACACCACACCACATTTAAAGACTCACAATCCATCTTTACCTATTTTATATATATATATATATATATATATATATATTTGTTTTCATCTATGCTTTCCCTTCTTAATTCTCCAACCCCAATACCCTTTTCCTTTTGTTCTTAACTTTTTATTTCACGCATCACATTTTTATTGTTCTCTAATTTTCTTTTCTTCATATTATATTGAAAAGCTACCGATTTGATCATATAGGACACCTAAAAAAAAAAAATTCGATATATTATTCCTTCCTTTTTATTTTCTAATTTTATTCCATTCACTTTTTATACCACACCAAGTAAGGTTCGAGGTGATTCATATATAACATATTAAGTGCATATTTATATACATTCATTTTTATCTTTTATTTCAATTTGAGCGGCTGAAATTATTATTTTTAATTAATTCAGATCTCTATACATTACAAAATTAGATCATCCCAAATTAATTTTGTTGGTGTTAAAATATGGTTCAAGTGTTGTAATCAGATTTTACTTTAACAGTATGTCCAATTCAACCTCTGAAAATAGAAATAATAAACCTGACTCGAGCTCATTTCTTCCACTCAATAAAGTTCGGAGTCAGGTGCAAGATAGTGTAGCCTGAAATAGATAAGACCATATCCTTTGCATTTCTATAACTTGGCTCCAACCATTTTGATTGTTTATAAATTTGTATATATTATATTGATTTTAGATGAGACGATCTTGATAATATTTTCTACATAAAAATCGGACTATGTAAAAGAATCAATGAATTTGAAGTTTACTATAACTTAAACCATCCTTAACGACTACCACATAATAGCTTATTATAACATGCATGAACATGCTATATGATTGAAGATTTACAAAATTATGAACTAATTAGAGTTGTTATTAATTAAATAGATTGTTATATAGATGATATGATAGCTGGCATACTCAAGTGATATGTGATGTTGGTGTGGGTTCAAAACGATTCCATTGATTTCTATAGATCATGGTGAAAATTGGTGAAATCAATCCGAATCACTATCGGGTCCATCCATACCACCAATTTCTCACCCTTTTTTTTTTTAATGAAAAATCGACACTGCAAAATACAATTTCCACTCATAACTCCACGGAATGATAACCGAACAAAACATAGAATTTATCTCTTGAAAAATCCTTAAAAGTATAAACCTTTAATATACACTAATCTATTGGTCAGTCAACCGAAACTTGACCTAATAATTAATTACTAATCAAACAACCCTTTTGGTTCCTAATATATAATGAGCAGCCACTTTCTTTTTTGTAGGTGAGGTCTTAGGAAACATAACTCCACTTTAAGAAACCGATCATTATTTCCCATTTAGCAAAATCAAGAATCAAATCACGCATGTCTTTGTTATTATTAAATTGTTACGTACTCCATATATAGATGATAGATCTAGGTATAATGAAAATAGATCGCTTTCACTCATCCACTTTAGCCACGCTTCTTCTTCTCACCAATGTACAATACAACCCCAACTAAGAACTACGGCATGATCTCTTTTCGGTACGTTTTTTGTAATTAAGTAGTGCCTAGAAACAACATGCTCACGCCTATATGTTAAAAATTGCCCTCAAACACTCGGAAATGTGACCACCACCATCTATACCATGTACGTGTATATATGTCACTAGCAAGCTTTGCCACTTTCATACTCAACCATTATAGTACAGACTGTACAGTACTCGATTGAGTGCTTATAAATTTGGAATTTTAATTCAGAATTAATTGGTAATAAGTGATATATACATATAGTGACGAACATACATATAAGCAGCAGTAGATCAGCCGATCAAACCTTCTTGAAAATTAAAAGACATACGATCGTATTAGAAATTATGTGAAAGTATGAAGAAGTTTTTAACTTTGAACGTCCCCTTTCAAAACATGCTTGAATCCTTTTAAAATGTATTCCCATTGTTTCTCATTCATTTTACACTAATTATTAGTAACCTATGAACCCACACTTGTAAAAATATCTGGCCATGCAGTACTAGCTACTGCATATATGTTGCATGTATCACACAATAAGTTGAATCATATCTAAACATACATGTTAAGATTCCATCAGACATCGACATTCTCGATCGATATGAAATGATGCTCGGAAGACTTAGTTCCTTGAGTTTGAAATGTTGAGAACATGCATGTGGCCAGTAGCAGTTGCACATATATATCTTTTACTTCACTCATGTTAAAACCGGCCAGAAATCTACATGCCCCAGATCATGGTCCCAGTTCATATATATATATATATATATATATGTATAAATACATAGATGGACCCTGCACTTCATTAATCTACAGCAGTACTGGTGCTCATAGTAATAATAATGTCCCTCAAATTCCATGTGACATACATAAAAGCAATCAACATCTCTGTGTATACAAGGAAAAGTTCACGCACAGAAATTCACACCCCTTTGTCGGAATCTCACACAATTAGCTAGCTACCTTAACGAGTCGCTTACATATATGCAATATGTATATACATATATGATATAGTTATTTGTATGATGGACCACTATATATAAATGTATGAGGAATAAATAGATAAATGAGATGTTGGTATAAGAACAGAAAAGCATCCAATGCCAGATGGATTTGGTGTGTAATGGAAACAAAGAAATTTATAGAAACAATGAAAAAAAAAGCAAAAGGGAGTAGTAGCCGTTGGGAACATTCCGCTTCACTTTAAAGCTTTGTCCCGATTAGGCAATTAGTCGTAGAAGAAATGTAATGAGGCCCCCAACATATGTTGTCGTTAGAGCTCAAGGCATGAGATGCAAAGCAAAACAGCAACATATCATAAAGAAAAAGCCTGCCCTCGATCTCCTTTTCCACATTATGCAACAGATGGACCTAGGCCCAGATCACGAATATACATCCATATATATATATATATATATATATGAGAACTTCTTAAATATATATCAATTTATCTATCTTAATTTTATATTATTATATTATTATATTATATATAATATTAATATTATATTTATTTAAGATGTATCGATTCACATCATATTTAATTGTACATGTACATGTATTTATATAAGAAATAATATAAAGATTAAATTTAAATAAAATAAAATAAATGAATAATTATTCATACTAATCATATAATTTATAAATAAATAATTATTAATTTATTTAAATTTTTTTAAAATTTTATCTCCAATTTATTACCCATTTTACATTTGCCTCATTGCAAAAGAGTAGTAGTAATTAGAAAAAGCAAAATGCCTTGAGTTTCCCACATTTTCCTTTTGTACTTTATTACCTGGAATGATTAGGACTTGGTTGAATTTGAATATTCCTTTTGTGTTTTAACGTTGGAAGTTAAGCACTTTTGGTTCAATCCAATTCTCTCTCAAGAAATGTGAATAGAAAAAAAAAATGAATATGATTTATAATTTTTAATTACTAGTTGTATAAGGAATTACTAATAAATACTAATTTTAAATCACAATTTCAAGAATTTATCAATGAGAAAAATTTTGAAATAAAAAATGTACATTGTTTTGTATACAATAAGATATGCAGTAGCTGTGTGTGATCGATCATAGTCTTTACCAGAGCAGAGGGCCAGTTTTATACTGAGCCCAGCACACTTGCATCCATGATCCAACTCATAAAAAGGCCTGCCTTTATAAATAAACAGCCTTTTGTCAATAGCTGCTGTGAGATCAAATGACCAAATTCGAGCTACCCATACACGCGATACCCATCTCCTGCACTCAGCCCGTGAGAAAAGTAGATGAAGATACCACCTAACTGGTTTGTAGCACAAGCGATCTATAATCCCATCATGGCACCAGTGTATGACAATGATTAACAGGATACTATATGATGATCTATAATCCCGTCATTGAACTGAGTGTATGATTAACGATTAACGATTCCACTGCCAAATTAACACCGGAAAAGGAAGGGGAAGAAAGAAGAGAATAAAGTACGTACGTTGATTGAAGTTTTCAGAACTTAAGAACACTCGAATTACATTCCTCTCACCAAAACAAGAAAAAACAATTACATCACACAAAGAAAACGAAGCAGAGTACATGCAGGCAGGCATGTTAACTAGTTTCCATTCACATGCACTTTATTACACACATTACATGTAAGATGGTGGTCGATCATGGTGTTATATGTATATGTATATTATTATAGTTCAGACTTAGTAGCCTTGACGTCATGCTGTCCAGCGGAAGAACCAGACCCGGCCAGCTCAGCAATGTCAACAACCTTAGTCAGTGGCTTTTTCTCTTTCTCAGCCAACTTCGGCACTCTAATCCTAAGAACCCCGTCCTGAAGCTCAGCCTTGACGTTCTCCAGATTAGCATTCCCAGGCATCCTAAACTGCCTCCAGAACATGCCACATGTCCTTTCCACCCTATGCCACGTGTCTCCCTCTACCTCCTCCTCACTCTTCCTCTCCCCACTGATCCTCAGCACCCTGTTCTCCTCCACCTCCACCTTTATGTCCTCCTTCTTCATCCCCGGAACGTCCAGCGACAGCACATGCTCTGTTGGCGTCTCCTTCCAGTCCGCACGTGCCAGCAGAGCAGGAGGGGACGCCGTCGTCGTTTCAATGCCCTTGAGGGGGTTGAGGCTTTGTTCCAGGATTCTGAATGGGTCTTCTGGTGGGACCATCAGGTCCCATAGTGTCCTTGTGTATGGCACCAGAGCTTTCACCGTAGGGGCGGTTGTTGTGATCATGATAGCTGTAAGTAACAGCAGTAGCTTGAAGCAATAAGCCATGGTCGTCTGACTAGTGAACGCTATAGACTGAGAGTAAGGTATGCTTGCTTTGATTACCAGTTTGTGTGGGCAGTAGGCTTTGCTGGTTTATTTGATCGATGTGGAAATTAGGAAAGGCGACAAGAGTGGGATTATATAAAGGGAATTAAGGGGCTATCTGGATTGTTCGATGGAGAAAACACACAAGAAAAACGTCGAGGAGTGTCTAGAATTTCTAGAGAGAGATGGAAAATGTAGAATGTTCCTGAAGAATATGTTACATAATGTCAGAGTCATTCGAAAAGCAGTACTGTAGGCATGATGAATGTGATTTTCTTTATTTTATTTATTTTTTTTTTTAAGAAAGTACGCCAGATATATATATATATATATATTAACAAGAAAAAAGATTACAACTTAACAGGAAGAACGTCTCTTTTATCAATCGTTAAAACAATACTTAACAGGTATAAACTAGTAAGTAGAAACATCAAAATGCAAGTTAGCCACAGCATCTGTTATTGTATTACATTCTTGAACAAATAACAACTTCAAAAAACTTTCAACTAATACTTAAGGCTGTCACTTATCTCTCATAGTCCAGACTCGAGAATCATGATTAATTGTCAAGACGAGACCAAGAGATTCACACTCCACTTGAAGAGTGAACTGACATAGAAAAGCGCCTGTGAAGCAATTATAGACACAATTCCACTTAAACATACTTGGACTGTTTGACATAGTAACACCCCATAATATTCGGGACAACACATCATGACATGTAGATAAGAGTTTTAAGACAATATACCCCTGTATATAAGAGACAAATAAAACGCAATGCAAGGTTTATATAGTGGCAAGTTATAGGCAAAGGTCGAATCAGACAGGAAAAAGAAGGTAAAACATTTTTTACTCGGCGTAGCTTTTCATGAGTTAAAGAAAACATACACTTCCAATTAGTCTTCTTGACAACTTCACATTGAAGCCATCCACAATAACAATGAATCGGAAGAAACTCGGACCAATTAGAGGCCTGAAATCTGTTTGAATTTAGTAATGCAATCCAATGCCTCCTGAAATGCAGTTTCTTCCAGCGCAAGAGTGAACCGACAGTAGCCTGGAATTCCAGTCCATGAGCTGCTGTTGATGCATAATCCAGTAGCCTTAAGTATGGCTCCCCTTATATTCAAGTCATCCAGCTTCACTTCGTAGCTGTTGTCAACTCTAACCGGTTTGTTCAGATAGGCAGATGGCTTGGCCACCATGGATACGCCACCTTTCGATTCCACCACATCCCAACCACTTTTCTCCAGTGTCTAGACCACATTATTAGAAATAACATTAACAATACACTTACAAAAGCTTTTCATTTTTGTGAACAAAATGGACATCTAGCAGAGAAAGAAATATTACCTCTTTCAGGCGCTTTGATCTGTTGCTCAGATTCTCGATATGCTCGGAAACAGCATTCCATATATCTCCCGATTTAGATTCTCTCAGATCCAGCAACTTCTTCACAGCATATTTCACTGTGCTATGAGGTTTGTTTAATCCTGGAAAGCTATGGAATGAGTTGATCAAATGTGGCTGATTCAAAACCAGGAACCCGAATTTTAGTGCACCGGTTAACATCTTAAGGGATAGCCCTCCAAGTAAAGCCACGGAAAAAGATGAGTTGCAAGAAGTGTTAATTTTAGAAGTAAGATTCCAGCCACCCCAACCCTCAAAGTCAAATTCCAAGCCCGAAAATGAGGTATCAATCACAACCCTAGCCCCAAATTTAGCACAGGCATCAAGCAATTGGTCCATCTCTTTGTTGCAGTAAATCAAGCCAGTTGGGTTAATTGTTGGTCCACATATATACACCCATGGGTTCTTCACTTTCTCGAGTGCTCCAGAAAGAGTTCTCTCTGTCAGCTTGAATCCATCTTCACACTTGGTAGGTATATTGATTATATTAGCTTTCAAAAGTTTGGCAGCAGAAACATAGTTCCCATTGGACCCAGCAGGAAAGCACAATGTTCCGCCTTCTTGGATGCAACAGAGGACCATCTTATTAAATAAAGCAAGGGAGCTGTCAGCATATATGAATTCGGAGCTATTTTCAATTGGGAACCCATAATTGCTCTTGATAAATTGCTTGATGCTAGTGGTGATATCTAATTCTAACTCAGACATGTTCTGCCTAGCAAAACTTTCAAAGATTGCAGCCTTGACAGGAACTGGTATAGGCAAGAAGCTTTGATCAACATCCATGTGAATGAGAGATGAGTTCTCTGCCTCAGTAACTGACAACTCCATGTTATTCAGGATTGAGATGACTGAACTTGAGAACCCAATCATTTCAGTTGACTTTGCATTTGAAGCTTCCCTCTGAAGGGCATCAAATTATTTATAAAAAAAAAAAAAAGAATGAGCAACTAGTAACCAACTGCAAATTGATCTTTATAACATATTTTAAAGAGCGCTACAAGTACAGTTACGATAGTGAAGAGATAATGATTCTTATTGTTACGAGTACAGTTAAAAAGGGGAAAAAATATTCTTATTGTTAACATATCAACCAGAAACTCAGACCTCATATATCAGAGTGACCAAGTAATTCAAGGAAATGGAATAAGAAAGATTTAAGTACCTGGGGAGGTGGATGTCTGTCAGCAAGCTGAAAAGCTAGAAGCTCATGGACAAGACAGCCATAATAGTATTGACTAATCAGTGCAGTATTTCCTTCTAGTAGTTCCACAGTTTTGGACAACGCCCTAAAGATAGCATCTTCTTCAGAAATGACAAAAGCTACTTCTAAATCTGAATAAACCTGAAAAAAGCACTTAAAAGTCCTTTAGTAGGAAAAGCTTGTAAATTACAACAATACATGACAGTCGGTCGTAGACCCCTGGTTTATTGCGGAAAATGGTAAGCCTCTTGTATGGTAAAACCAAACTGCTCCAAAAAGATGACATACGGAAGAGACTCTACCTGATTTTTCACTAGGCCACATAAAATTGCTGCATGTGAGGGTAGAGAAGTTCCTGCTAGATACTTTAGGACCCCATTGGAACTTGGAAGGCTGGACAGCTCAAAATTATCAGATATGTCTAAGAAAAGACGAGAACCAATTTCTCTAGTAACATCTAACAGGTGCACGAAGGCTGAACTAGTAACTGCCTCAAAATTAGCCATCCCAGTTATCACCACCTGAGGTTTGAGCTTCTTTATCAGCTCTATCATTAGGTCTGACTGACTAGGGGCCTCAATGACTGTAAGTTCATCCTCTGAGGTGCTATCGTTACTGTCTGTCTACAAAACAGGGAATTTGCTAATAAAAGCTTAAGAGATTGGCAGAGAGAGGTGTACTAGAAAGAGTATAGAAACTAGCAATGCAGCAACCTCGGATGGTAAACTACCTTGATTGCTAGAGATGTTAACCATTTCCTTGGTAGATGCCGTGTAAGATGTTCATCAACAATGGCAAGGCGAGGCAAGAACAATCGAAGAGCATTCTCAATAGCAACAGCCCTTGAAGGAAAGACGACAATGTTCTACAAAAATTCCATAACAGATCAATTAGGAACAAATTCTATTTAAACACCACAATGTAGCAAGTTATATTTGATATATTCTTAGTTTGAGACTGAAGCTCAGTTGAGTTGAGTTATGACTTTTTCTGAACAAAAACTTTCGGCACGTAGTAATACTGCTGATATCAAGTACAAACTAGATAAGAAAAAAATATTGTAGAAATCTAATAAAAATGCAGAAAAGCTTGGACAGCTCTTAGCAGTAAAGCTTTCTTACGCCAGCATTTAGTGGTATATGGTGGTATGTTTTCATGAACCCAGCAATAAGATTTCGGAATCGTGTGCTTCCCGCTGGTGGCTCATATGAGAAATATGAACTCTTTTTCAAGACGTTGGCAAGATAAGCTAGGAAGGGAATCTTCTCGTCAGCCACTGAATCATCCTCAAAAGATAGATCCAATGAACTGCTGATTTCTTGGAAGCCACTTTTAAGAAAATCAAATATTGTCTTAACCTGTCATTTTATTAGATTGCAACCTTTTATTTTTGTTCGGCCATCAGGTGCATTGACATTCTTTTGGAAAAGATACAATGCTCAAAACAAATGTGGACCTGATTTGGTTGACGTAGCTGACAACTATAAACTGATAGAGCATGAGATATGCGACCACCGGCCTTTCCAAATGCCCATGCTGTACGAGCACAAATGGACTGATCTCCAGAAAGTCCCATGAAAAACTCAAAACGATGTGGACTGTTCTTCTCAATCTCAACTAAGGCTGAGATATCAGTGTCTGATGCCTGTAACAACATTGTTCAGTAGAAGTACTATTTTGGACAGAAAGTATTTCGATTAAGACGGGGTATACTTGCCTGAAGAATTTTAGTTTGCCAAAGCTTGGTGACACGAAATCCACGCCGTTCAAACAAGCGCTTACAAACACCTTGCCCTGGACGACCACCCATATTGAAAATCATAATCCCCATAGGTTTGATAACACCTATGCCCTCCTCTACTGCCCTAGCTATCAGACCTAAGCCAAACTGATCCTCAACAAAACCCTACAAAAGAAAATTAATGATGATAATTGTATTCATCACAGTGGGTTATATATATGTAGTAAGCTCATGAATGAGATTGAGACAAGACACAATTACAAACAACAAGGAATACAAAGAAGTATAAAAGTAATTGCATCTATGACTAACAAGTTGGCAGCTTCTTCACAACAAACAGAAATATAAACTATTTAATCTTGACAACAAATATAAACTACTTAACAAGTTGGCAGCTTCTTCACAACAAATACAAATATAAACTATTTAATATCTTGAATTGGGTCTGGCAACTTTAAATTGACTCGAATTTTTGAGCGGCTGTGACAATAGAAGTACTGAAGCCACTGTATAACATAATAGAGGTGTCTATATAGCATATTAAGAGGACTAAAGAATTTGGAGTCACAGTGCAAAAAACGGTGTTTCTTAAAATGTTAATTGCCAATGGAAATCTATGCGACTCACATTTCTGCATATAGAACATTGTACTACATAATAATTCTGCATTTAAACACAGAATTACATTTTGAAAGTAAATATTTATCACCTGAAGTGCACAGTAATTACTCAATGCATACAGAAATTCTTCGCTGGCATTTTCTGTAATCAACTTAGACATAGCATCTGGATTTGGGTTAAGAATCTGTGGGAAGACAGTTAATTAGGAGTCAACATTGAACTAATCATTGAAGATTCCAATAGACAACTGAATAAATTTTTGCTAGTGCCATTTTTATGTATGTAATGAGAGTACCTGAGGTATGCATCCAACGATTCGCTCAAGTAGGATGCCACGATCTCTACAGTAAGACAGCAGATCAGATTCATGAAACTCCACCCTGTCCAGCAAGGTTTTATTCTCCTCATCATAAATCGGTTGACCATTATCATCCAAGGCATTCAGGTACAAGTTTATCCAAGAAATCTTTACGGCTCTAGGATTGATATCAAGACCATAGACCTGCCAAAGGTAGTTTAAGCATCATTTTCAGACACCGAAATGGTTAAATATGAATCACGTCAATGAATTATACTGTTTATAAGTCACACTATTGTTCAGTGTTCCCCACTAAAATTGCCTCATTTTCTTTGGTCTACATGCAGAATCTCTCCTATTAAGACTAAAATTTATCCTGTAGCAACTTTTGAATGAAAATCCGTCCATGATATTGTTTCCACTGACTCAATAAGATTTAGCCTTTCCTATACAAATACAACTCTAAGAATCAGAATGAAGCATCACAAGTGTCCAGACTGAATTTGGACCCAAGTTCCATTGTAGATAGTAGTAAAGCGATTCTGAAGTAAAAAGGACGAGGAAAAAAAAAGATGAAACCTTAAGAGGTAACCACTTCTCAGCAATGGAAATCGATATCCAGCCATTTCCACAACCAAGCTCAGCCACAGTCTTGTCTTTAAAGATAGAATCCGAATGTCTGTTCAGTCCTTCGTAAAAAGTGAACGACCAGTCTTCGGGAATGAAAATGCTAGGGATCACCATCGACGTCAGCTTCTTCCTCCCCTGGTAACCTGAGATTTTCAAACAACGAGCATCGATGCATTTAATTCAAAGAGACCAGATCATACATTAACACTTCTACGCAGAAGAAAGAGAGCGATATAAAAGGAAAAACTAATGTGGAAGAAGAGAAAGTGCAACCTTCGTATTGGTTGAGGAAAATGTCCTCGATCTGGAAATGATAGGTTCGAAGACATTGATCGGAGGATTCCATGGCAGCGAAGCGTTGGTGAACGTTGGAGAGGAAGACACGTGCCTGGACGCGGGTATTCGGATCGTCGAGACGCTCCAAGACGGAGCGGAGGGCGGCGTAGGCGGCATCGCCGGAGTGCTGGCACTGCTCCAAGAAGTGGTCAACGGAATCCAAGATGGACGCCATTGTTGTCAAGTCGGAGACAGTGAGAGCTGAAAGTCAGTTAAAAAATCTGAAAATTGATAGGACTAATAGAAATGCGTGAGGAAAAGATCAAAGGAGCTTCCCGGTATTTTTGTCATGTTGGGGGGTGAACTTCTTGGGGATTGAAAATGTGAACACTTAATTAAATTATTATTTTATTTATTATCAACAACTTTTCTTTTTTTTTTTTATTATTTTTTTTTTATTATTATTTTGACTTTTACTTTTTCATAAAGTAGATCATATGACATAACCTGCGTGACAAACAAAATGAATCTATATCAACCCCCCATGTTTATTTTATTGAAACTTGTATAAATATTTTATTGAAATTATTATAAATTATTAAAAAATAATAAAAAATTTATTGCTCATGAAGTCATTTAACCAAATCCCCCTCCATTATGCTATGTGTTTACTATACCTTAGCATACTGTTTTGGAATCTTTAATCTATTGATTGTCACATCTTGATTAGAAACATCCTAAAATGGTACCACTTTGGTAATATTTTCTTTTTGTTCAAAGCAAGTACTTAAGTGGTTGGTTTCTACGAGGCCCATCCATTTAAATATAGACTTATCGAAGTCAAAGTGAGTATTTCTAATTACTTAGATATAAGTATTATAAGAAGAGTAAGATGATACTTAATTAGAGCTCTCAGGTCCGTGGTCCCTTCAAAAAAAAAAAAAATTATAATCTTAAGTTTTATTTATTATAAATAAATCGAGTTAAGTCCGTTTTATATATATGGACTAGTTTGAGTATGATTTCAAGTAGAATAGAGGGCCGGTATTTATGCTTGGTTGGGCCTAATATGGCCAACCCACCTAAAATAGGTCCTCTAAATTTAAAATTTTAATTTATTTTTCCTTCAGCAAGAATGATTAGGAGAGTATTTCCTTCTTTTTTCTTTTTAGTTCTTATAATTTTTATTTGTTTTATTTTACTTAATCTCACATAATAATTTTTAAATTCTCTTATCATCCGAATTTAACTATTTTTATATTATTTATTACTACATAATAAAATTTTTATTTGACCAAAACTATTTATTTATTTTATTATTATTTATTTAAAAAATGATCAGGTTAACCCGATTTTCTATTTTTCAAAGGCCAGCCCAACCCTAAATAATAAAAAGCTCGAAGTGAGCCGGACGGCCCGTTTTTCCAAGACCTAATATATCAAACTCATAATCTTCTCTTATATTACTTGCATAAATAATGTACTAAAGATTTTCACAATATAATTAAAAGAACAAAATCTTAAGCCTCTTGATTTTTTTTTTAAGATTTGGGCCAACGGTTAGGTCTTATAATTTGTCAACCGATAGATTCATCCTATCAATTAATTATATTATGTTTGTAATAATATGTTAAACTAATTTTTTAGGATATATTATTCCTTAAATTTTAAGATCTTAATATAATTTCGGATTAAAAATATGTTCTTAATCTAAAATTACCCAAATCTAGCTTCAAAATATATCGTGGAGACTAAATATTGGGCCATGACTCATGACCAAAATATGATGTTCTATTGCTCCAATCCACTTGTCTATATGTGGGGGGGGTCATCATGATCCAGTCCACATAGCACAATACAGACCCACAACAGAAGTGAGCGAATCAAAAGTCAAATCTCCATTTTCCACATTCAAAAGCTAAATGACACCTCTTTGTTTTTCTCCCCACCACTCCATTTTCCACTTAACCAATTTATTACAAAAAGTGGAGAAGGAAAGGTGATCATGAAAAGTATGAAAATCCATGATCAGTAACGGTAACGGTAACAATAGTCTCATGCTTCAATATTGTTGCATCTTTTGAGCTAGGACTAGGAGGGGCCCCATGCTATGCTTTCTGCAAGCACTATGATGTATATTTTTTTTGGCAAGTAGCAGAGGCTGAATGAAAATCTCAGATGTAAGAGATAACAATCACAACTTCCAACCCCAAAACATGTTTCAGACATGTCCAATTTCTATGAAGTTTGACATGCCTTTTTCCTTTGAGCATATACGAAGGATTCATTGTGTTCCTTAGTTAATATGTCCAAAAATCACATCATACTACTAAATATCATCCTTTCAAGTAATGAACAAAAGCACTAACTGATAACAAGTTACTACAGAGAAACATGTTGAGAATATCATTACACGTCAGTAACGTCTGTATATAGGAGGAGAAGGAAAGAGAAAAGAACATTTAGACGCAGGTCAAAGAGAAAATTGAATACATATCAAGAATGCATATATGTATGCATGCATGATCCCTCTTTCCCCAAGCAATATCCTTAATAACAGAAATTTGTATCTCTTAAATTTTTACATAACCATATATCCTTATCAGCTAGCTGGTTAGAAACCTTAATTTAATTATATCTTGAGTATACATATATATGAGTCAATATCAATCTAAAAACCGAGCGATTAAGGTTCGCTGTGATTGACTCCGTAATTATTCTTGGAAGAATCGAACTTATAGTCATTGCCATGATGATTCTGATCTGCTGCTACACTGCTTGATGATGATAGAGATGGATTGTAAGAAAAGTATCTTGACCAAAACAGATAGTTGATAAAATTAGCAAAGCTGAGACCGGCCAGCAACCAATAGAAAAGATCCAGCCTGTCCTTGTTCAAATCATTGTCACGCAGCCAACCGCCTCGACCCGAACTCGAGCTCATCTTATTCACCAAGGAAACCAGCAAAGAGCTTAAATAGAATCCGAAAGAGTAAGAGCAATACGTCATGGCTGTTAAAAACGCTTGCATTCCTTTCAAGGACTGTTTGTAAAAGAACTCAATTAATCCTACTGCCGTAAACATTTCTGACAATCCGAAAATCAGAAATTGTGGAGTGATCCAGAAAATGGACAGCTTTTTCTCGCCCGAGAAATTATTAACATCAAAATCTCTCCTTTTTTTCTCCATGGTGGCAGCTGCTACCATTGAGAAAGTAGCAAGGAAAAGGCCGAACCCTATGCGTTGCAGAGGGGATATTCCGGACTCATGGCCCGTAAACCTTCTAGCAAATGGGACGAAGAATGTGTCATATAGAGGGACTAAGAAGATGAGCAATATGTAAGGGATGGATTGAAGTGAAGCCGGAGGGATGTGGAAGGAATCGGTTAGTCGGGTGTTCATGAGAGATCCTTGTTGGACCGAAAATGTTTGGAGTTGGGCCAAGATAGTGTTGAATACAATGGTGCAGGCGAATATCGGAATTACGGAGATTAGTATCTTCACTTGTTCCACTTGGTTTATACTACATAGTCTCCATGGGCTCTCCTTTGTGTTTGCTGCCCCTGCCCCATCTATACTATTATTCACTTTGATGCATGCCTTGTCCAAGAAGCTGAAATATGTAAAAGCACATTAACATTTTATTAGAAAAATTAATGTGAATAATTTTACTGATTAATAATGGTTTAAGGCTTGCCTAGAATTTTGGGTGTGAAGAAGATGACTAGTAGTATCATTGTTATGGCTTCCATGAAGCATGTCTGGGTTAGGTGGACACTCTAGCTTTCTTTTCAATATGGCAGCAACAAATACCTGAAATTTTGTAAGAAAATAGAAACAAATTATAAACAAAGAGGGAAAAGGTGTTGTAGCTATAAAGATGAGATGAGTAAGACAATCAATGTATGTAGTAGATAGACATGAGTCAGCAGACAACACTTGTTTTCTATGTCTCTATAAATTATAACAAAAGCAAACAAATTATGAATATAGCCAATGATACTATATAAATAAAGGAATTAGTAATTAATTACTTGAGCGATGGGAGTAAGGATGCTTCCTTGTGGGGGCTTATTCCTATAGTAAAGGGTGCCAGAAACCAAGCTGATCAAGCCCATAGCCATAACAGCAGCCGAGACGCCAAACCCGATATCCATACCCGAATGGGTCTGGACCCACACGAGAAGTGTGAGGGCGATTAGTTCACCCATAGAAAAGGCGAAATATGCTGCGTTAAAGTAGGTCGAGAGCTTCTTCGACTGCTTGGTATTAGGTTGGCCCGCATCAAACTGGTCGGCCCCGTGGGCTATCATGTTCGGTTTCACGCACCCACTTCCTAGTGCCACCAAGTAGAGTGCCACAAAGAATATCAAGGCTTGTAACCCTTTTGCTTCTACACACTCTTCACCACTACTATTCAACATGGTGTTGCATTTTGGTGGTTTGAGTTGGGGAAGATGTGCTTGCACTGAGAGTAATATGAAGCCCTGCACAGGGATTGATAAAAGTATTAATTTAGGAACAAGAAGAGACAACAGCACATGCATGAATAGTATGATTTTTGTCACCCATGCTAATAAAAATGATACTAAACCAACAATTTCCAAAGAAAACATCTTTATATTAATTGGTGGGTCAAAACTCAACCGACGAACAGAATCAAATCCGAGATTTCTTCTTAGCGCTTAAAAATTTGGTGATAGTTGACTCTATATATATGTTTTATTGTTAGCCGTTGAGTTTACCGACTGTTTCAAAAGTTTATGAATAATGAATAAGTAGACTGTATTGTTTGAATACGAGATTTTCAAAAGTTCATGAATAATGAATAAGTAGACTGTATGGTTTGAATACGAGATTGATCAATAAGATAGTTCTAATATTATATTAAGTTATGGATCAAACATGTAATACTATTGAGAGAGAAATATTTACAGAGAGTTCGACAAAGCCAAAGATGAGCATGGTCCAGAAACTCCCGAGATAAGAATCAGAGATGTAACCACCAAAGAGGGCAAGGAGGAAGATTGTTCCAACGAAGTTGGTGACTATGTTTGCGGACTTTGACAATGGAAAGTGCATCTCATTGATCACATATGTTATCAGATTGTTTCCGACTGCAGCGATCGCCATTATCTCGAATCCTTGTAGCCCTGAAGTTTTATGCATAACACGATTGATCATGTAATGAGCACATCAGTAAATAAAATAAAAAAAGGATATACTTATATATGAACTACAGTAGGTAGCTAGAGCACATAGTATCATAAAGAGCAGATTCACTAAAAAGTAAGCAAAAACAAGTACATAGAGAGAGAGATATAAGGTACCAAGAACAAAAGCAGCTGCCTTCATTCCACCATCCTTTTTAGGATGAGAAGGCCTTCCTCTCCAATCAACACTAGTAGTAATAGCGGTGTTGGCCGAGGCAGTGCTACCAATCTCATGATCAGCCAATATTGTTCCGGACATGCCGTCGCACTTCCCTTTGTAGTATTGCTTTCTCTCCCTTTCCATTAGTGGATAAGTATCTGGCTGAGGTTGGAATTGGTTTGTCTTACTGCGCTATACTTCGTACTGAATTTGAGGCAGAGTGGATTACATTGTGGTTCATTTATAAAGGCAAAGGGTAGAGAGGCATTACCTCTCTCTCTCCCCCCCCCCCCCCCCCCAAAAAAAAAGGAAAAGAAGAAGAAAAAAAAATGGGACACCCTTTTGGCTTTTTCTTTCAAACTCCATTGAGGATTCAACGAAAAAAGTAAAAGAAAAAAAAAATAAAAGAAAGAGGAAGGAAATGGAAGTTGCAGTGAAATTCCAAATTCGCACACGCACTATGGATAACAATGTGATCCCCCACCGTGTCCCAGGCACCAGCTGCTGCTGCTGGCTGCTAGGTAGCCCCTAAAGAGGAAAAGGGAAAGATAGTGTGCTTTCTGTTTGCATTTCAACCTTCCTACCTTCCACAGTCATCAAAGGAGGGTGGTACCCGGCCCCTTATTTTCCTCCTACACTTTACACCGACACACACGTTGTGCCGTGTGGCATGGCGGTTACAAATTTTATATAACTTTGCTTTCTTATCTTGTCTTTCTTTCTTTCTTATTACTTATGCTATGCTTTGTTGGTTGTTTTTGTTTTTACAGAAAGTAGTAAATCCTATGACGTCATTACATAAAATTAAGAATATCATTTTAAGAATGGTATCCTCATTGCTTACTCTGTTCTCATATGAGGAACTCGACATTATTACAAGCTTGCTTTGCTGCCTCTTAAAGAGATTAATGTTTTTAATATTTAATATATATTATTCGCCCCATTTTTTATTTTTTTATTTATTTTTTTGAGATAGTTAGAAAGTAGAATAGATGTTTGGAATATAGTTTAATTCAAAATTATGGCAGCTCTCAACTTGTTATCATTATTAAGCTACCATTAGTTCGATTCTTCTAAGTGAATGAAAATGATAATAATATTTTTTTTGTTGTCTATTTAGTTTTACATGGAATGAGTTAGAGTTGTACACTTATATCTATAAAACTGTTAAAACCGCTCTATTTGCCCATCCAAGAGGTGGATATGGGGATTAATTTTATCTATTTTTAATTAAAAAATATATATATGTTATTTATTTCTTAAAAATAATATCAGCATATAGGATGTATATATAGTTTACGTCCACAAATTTTTATAAATATATAGTTTAAAATTAAGAAAATTTAAACTATCTTTAGATAGATATAGTGGTAGAAAGTGGTCTAAGTGCACTTAATTTGCAATGAGTCTCTCTCTTCTTCTTCTTTTCTTCTTTATATATATATATTTTTTTTTTTTTTTTTTTTTTTCATGTGGGTGTGTGGGTGAAAAGAAAGACAGGGAACACAAAGTCAAAAGGACGTTGGTGTTTGATGAAATTGCTGTCACTTTGGTTTCCCGCATTTGAATAACTATGTCCCCAATATATACTACTTAACATAGACCACTAATTAGAGTAGAGACTACCTTAGAGCGGTTTTTAGGGTTCCTTTAATAAGACCCATAAATTAATTAATTAATCAATTGATCATTTTAGTATATAGTAGTAGTTCCAGTCATTTGATCCTTGATGAATTGTTATTTTTAGGAAAAATTTAACAGCATCTCTATCTCATCACTCACGCTTCTAATCATGCCACATCGTTAGTTTCGAATACCATCTACATATTAACATAACATGATCCAACTATTTGGAGTACATATATATGTGGACGGTATTTAATAATAAAAAAGTGATGACGTGAATCTACTATGATAGAGCACTTTACTTCCCGGGTAGACTAATGATGTCTCCATGTGTGTGGTAAGAAAAATGATGAGTGATTTTTTATGAGAATGGAGTAAGAACTTATCGAAGTAATCTGATCATGTTTGGATTCGGAGTATCAGAGTATCTATCTACCATTAACGCAGATATCTCATGGACTGATACTGATAATGACACGTGGGAGTACAGTATTGGACTGTCGGCAGGGAAGTCAATCCTCAAAGTGGATCCCCATTCCTAATCTTTCATTTGACTTACAGAAAATGAAGCAAAAGGTGAAAAAGGGGGGAGGGGGACAGAGTGGAGACAGAAATTTTAAATCCCAAGTGGGGATCCCATTAAGCATTTCGATAGCCCAATTGAAAACAAGTAAAAAAAAAATAATGCAAATTCATTGAACTTGGACACACCATATCCATAAGGTTCATGCCGGCCGGTTCTAGCTATTTATCCAAATTTATAAATTTTCAATTATTATTTTAAATAATTTTTTCCAACATATATAGTTTGATTGAATGGATTATAAGGTCAACGTTCAAGACAATGGTCCGTGAGTTGGTGGTTGAGTTGGGCACTTTCTAAAGAGTTGTATATGTATGTGATCAATTATACGCTCTTACCAAACAATGTTATTAATCTAAACAAAATCTGACTTTTAGTCACATCTCCGTCAGAATAATTGCACTATATATCTTTAGTTTATTGATGAATTAACTAGAAGATAATTTGTTTTACAAGCAACGTAATTAATTAAATAATGCACAATTGACCGATTATTTTCAATTAATAAATTAATTAAATAATTTGATATCAGAGTCCGAAGCTGTATATATATTTATATTCTGTTTTATAAAGTAGTTCATAAGTGAAGGAGAGTATTAGAAGTGTCTCTCGTCACTTAGAGAGAAAATATATGATTAGTTTATAATTAAAAAATTTTCTCTTTCTCTATAAATGAAGAAATTATTAGACTCATTAATTTATCATGACATCAGAATTAGATCCTAAATGGATATATTCACACTCTATTGACAAGTACTTCTCACTCATTCTATCACTTGCTGAGCTTTCATAATGGTCGGCTCACAAGTGAAGGAGAAGTGAGGGGGATATTAGAATTCATCATATATTATTTAAGAAGAAGATCTCTATTTACTTTATAAATCAATAATTCTATCTTTCTCTATAAAATCAAAAAATTAATATACTCATCCATTTATCAAAACTTAACTAAATTAATCACTTAATATTATTCTTTTCCATGCATGCATGCATGAAAAGCAAATATAGCTTTCAAGAGAGGCTAATTGTTTCTTTGAACATGGATATTAGACCTACATATATATTTTACGGTCAAGTCGAATCTAGATCTATAAGACTTAATCATAAAATGAATTATCTAAGTATTTTAAAAATTTATTCTATCAAATTACCAACTAATTACGCTATGCATGAGTTGATATAAGCTATATATCTCTACACCCGCGTACTTATCAATGAGGGTTTAGGTGATCAAGAGCTAGCATTCTAAATTATACAAACTAACTTGAAGTCCATTATTTATAATCACAGTTATATTTTAATTTGTATGTAAATTACATTATAGGGAAGATGCTTCCTATCCTATATTATATATATCTTAAAATATATATGTATGTATACATGCATATAATCATGTGTACGAGCCTTTATAAAAGGAATGGAAGAAGGAATCATTATAGGAAGCACTATAAAAGGATTAGCGATTAGCTAAGACGCAATTAATAGTTAAAAGGAATATTATTTGATGTCGTTGGAGGAGAAATTTGGTCCACGTAAGCTCCAATAAGTGTGGTTGTGGGAATTAAGAATGTCGTAAAAAAGTAATGTCAACATTTGTCAAACCCTTTTGACTTATGAGCTTGCATATCATCTCATCACGTGTCTAGGTGTAATCGATGACATGTCAATTATCGTGTAATTAATTGCGCACATTACATATTGTGCATGATACATAGCTACCTAGCTAGGTAGATAGATAGAGAGGGAGAGATGTTAAATCCAAAGTGGAAGATCGCCTAATTGTAAGAAGATTAATGATGACGTTCATTTGCTAATGATGAGAGTAGAGAAATTAAGTTGATTAGTGGCGAGAGAGGACCTACTATTCGATTAACACTATAAACGTAATGGATTTCTATTGTTATGTTAGTATGATAATATAGGAAAATTGAAGAAAGATAATAAGATATAGATAGTAGATAGTAGATAGTAGATAGTAGATAGTAGATAGTAGATAGTAGATAGTAGATAGATAGATAATCTCCTCCTAATAAGTGGTAAGGCTAGTAAAAAGGTAATGAATAACATTAATATATGATCATGACACTGTCCTCACCACTATAGGAAAATCATGTCATACGAACCACTGCCTCTATCATGTTAGTATACATGTATGAAAAGTAATGAAGTGGGTGAATATGTTACTGTTACACATGCATGCATGGTATAGCTAGTGTTGATAATTCATGAATTACATCCTCATTTTGATTAAACTGAGTTTTTAGTGTAAGATTAAATAAACTTCAGTTAATGATGATTATATGTAGATGAAAGAAGAAAATCATGATCATCATTGAATTTAACACCCTTCCTTTCCCAAATCACGGTGTGCCGTTCATAATTTACTCATTCCTGTAACACATATATTATACTATTGATGACTTCACTAGTGACTAATTGTGAAACATGATCGTACTCAATCAGATTGAATACGACGTTTTGAAGTTGGATCATGATCGATTGGAATATACGTGCAATATTATATATATGTGTGTATATGTATGTACATACACTAGATCTTTTATGATGTCACAAATATATACCCACTTTATTTCATGATATGATCATGATTAATAAGATCCCGCACACCCGCATCATGATTATTAACGCACGCCCCACGGCCCACCTTTCACCTGCATGGGCCACTTCGATGTATTTTTATCAGCCCACGGGTCTATTGGTTTCTTTCAGGCCCAATATAGTGAGATACAGAAAAAATCCGATAAACCGAAAGAACCCGGTTATTTTCACACTCCTGGACCGCTCCGAATAATTAAACCCTTCTCGGCTTGCTAAAACCCCGCCTCCGGCCCCAACGAAATCAGTATTGCCGGCGAGAGCTTTAAATTTTCTTGGGAAGGAAGACACAGAAAAAATGGTGCTTAGATCCCGCCTCCTAAGACAAGTCTTCGACTTTCTCCCTCCAATTTCCTCGGGTACTACCTCATCTTTTTTTTTTTTTTTTTAATTAATTGATTAATTTATTGCTTGGTTGAGCATTGGATTTCTTTCTTTAGATTTTCGTTTTTGATTATAGGACCAAGTTCATACCTGGCTACATTGAGTTCAGTCTATAAGACGAAAGATGGGGTTGCAAAATTTTACTTGTTCTATTTGATTGTGAACAGCACGGCATACCTATAATTAGAGTAATTACAGAGTAACTAATCCAGATAATTAGTGTAATAAAATGTGGCAGTGAGGACAATTTTACTTCAGTTGATTTTGAAGTGATTTTTCCTTGCACACCCAGTATGTGATGAAGTGTCACAATGGTTTACAGGAACATTTTCAACATTTTCAACTTTACAAGTGAAAGTTTGTCAATCTGAGTTTACATGTGCATTTTCCCTTTCTCCTGCCAGGTTATCATCATCCACACCATAGTCAAGTTATCAAGTCCTTGGGTTTCTCCTCGGTTCCTTATCATTTCACAGAAGAAATCAATAGAAGAACAATTGCAGATCACAAATGTCCTTCTCGTTGGTAATAAAAGGAATTACCCCGTTTAATATAAAGTTCAACTATAATCAAAATTGAGGATTGTGTCCTCATAGTCAGAACTTTAATAGTCTCTCCAACTCATAATTCACAGGTTCTCAACAAAGTCTGCTCTATCACGTAGGTCTCCAACTGAAAATGATTTGTTGTCGTTCATTAAATCCAGCTTTAACAAGCTTGAAGGTAGTTAAATTTTCATCCTGGTCATGTTATTGTTAAATTTAGTTTATTTGAACATTAATTTTTCTGTAAGATTCCCTTATCATGGGTTAAGTGCAAATATGCTCCTGAAATTTTATATAATGCCACTATGGATTCGGTAAATTAAGTATGAATGTGCAGGACCTTATCATTGTTGGTTGAATACATGTGGCGGAAACCAAGGCCTTTTTAAACAAGATGGAACTTTCTTGGTTGTTGCTGGGCAGTTTCTTGAGACGACAGGCTCTAAATCTGTAATCTTATTTGAAAAAGTGAAGTTACTTCAGCAGAGGTAGTGTCTCATCAACTATATTTTTTATTTTTTTCCTTCCATTTCCATTCAGAATTTATTGATTTAGATTTTAGATTGCCTAGCTAGTATGTTCTTGGTATTCTTATTTTTCTAATTTTTTTTTTATGGCAGGTTTCCGCATTTACATGTTATTGGTTTTCAGTACAGCGGCTCAGTCTCAGCTAGTCACAGAAGTGACATAATCCTATTTATAGCAAAGGAATATATCTCGTTTCCCATTTTATTATCAAAGAAGAACTTTGAGGTGAGGTAATATCTTTGTTTAGTGGGTGGCTTTTCCTAGCTGGGTGTGTGATTTTATTTTAGGGATTATTGAGAGGATCGTGAATTATTCATATTTTTATTATTTTATTTTATTTTATTTTTTGGGTGGTGGGCAAAGAAAACATTTGTATTATCTGGATTCTAGCTTCAGTCACATTTTACTAATTTGTTGATGCATGCAGATTGGTGATGGTTTAACTTATATCCTATTTAAGGATTTCAAAAATCCTGTGCTATACCATGAGAAAGACCTGGACCTTGGAATTCTTAAAACAGGTTTGTATATGTATACCATTGCAGGAGGCTTGGTATTGTAACATTTCATTACTCGAAAAATATATAAAGAAAGAAATAATGTTTTGGAGGGTGAAAGTAATGGCATGCATCTAAAATACTGCTGTCAGTCTTAAAGTTTATGTCATGTTTACAAGATACAGCTTAAAAGCAACCATCTTTAACATGTAGTCTTTGATTCATACATGACCTTTTTGTCCAAGTGATTTTACTGCAAGTCAGGAATTAATGAATTTTCTTTTCTAACTTATGCGGGTTGTATGTATCTATCTGTATAATTAATTCTAGTACATGTGCAGTAATCTATAAATCCTGTCCACATGCATAAGTTCACATAGTCCTTTCTCTTTTCTCACTTTTTGCCCTGATTCAGCTGTTGAGGAGTTACATGTCCAAAACAATGGAAATTCTGGACTGTTTGATCACTGGAAGAGTGCTTATATGAAGCAAGCAGAGATTATCAAGGAACCATGTTCTCTTATGCAGAATTTTCTGCTCCACTTCCCAGGTATAGCCTTCATAGGAATACTACATGGTTCCACCTACTTTTTCATTGGAATGTTATGTAGTTGATGACTTTTATATTCTAAACAGTTTCATGAGAGCATGTTTTGTATAATTTTGCGTACATTATTAGGTAACTATTTTCTTTATTAAAAATTATTTATGGTGGAATTATAATTACACTAGTAAGTAAAAAGATGATGAGCGTATTGAATCTCCTTGATGTCATGGAATAGTAGTTTCCTAAAAGACATCCACCTTTTGTTTCAGGCTCCATTTCTGCAGATGAAAGTAGCAATCGCCTCTTCCTTTCAGATAGCAATCACCACCGGATTATCATTTTTGATGGCAATGGAAAGATTATTGACTGTGTATGTATTAATACCTAATGTTAAAAGAAAAATGGTCTATGTTTTAACACACTCCAAGAATCTAAGTTATTTAGAAATGTTATGAGTCGCTCATGCTATTATCTATTTGATTAGAATAAGGAAATTATATGCTCAATTGTGAATCTGATACAAAGTTCTTTATTTTTATTTTTTGTCTTGAATCAAAAGGAAAAATGATAGAAAGTAACTATCTGTGTCTCTTAGCTTTCTATTTCTGTGGTTAAATCTACCCCCGTGTAATTCGAGAATGATGGTCTGGCTTATAGGTATTAGAATTTTCTATTTGTCTTAAAAAGCTTTTGCACCTTAGCTTTCTTGTCTAGCATTAAATGTTATCTAGTATTGAAATCTGTTGGAACAGAGTATAAAGGTGGTAGCTGTTATTTAGATTGAAACTCACGAGTTATACGTCAGATTGGTTCTTACCCAGGTTTTGAGGATGGAGAGTTTGAATCAGCCAGGTTGTCTCGCCCTGCAGCTTCATATTATCATGATGCTGAGGATTGCCTCTATTTTGTGGACTCAGAGGTTTGCATTTAGCAAGTTTTATTTTCTTACCTAATAGTTAAAACTTCCCCCAAAATCACCTGTACTATTTGTTTTGTATTAAGAATCATGCCATAAGGAGAGCTGATTTTGGGAGGCGGGTTTTGGAAACTCTCTATCCTGCAAGCTACTCGGCTAAGAAGAACAAGGGGATATGGGCTTGGATCTTGAACAAATTAGGTCGGGAGAGCCATGATGATAAAAAAACAGAAGAATTTGGTTCTGGATCCCTAGTTTTTCCTTGGCATGTGATAAAATCAGATGATGATAAATTCCTGATTCTAAACCGCAGGTAGGAAATATTTTCGTGTAAACAAAGTTTGCTTGTTTCTTGTTGCTTTGACTCTCCACTTCACTCTTATTACTTTGAGATTTCTCTTGCTTTTTTAATAGTTTTAGTACCATGTATCTCCCCTCTCTGATACATGGAACCACATGACCTACACTTTTTATTACGGCCAGTGCATTGTGGTACAGTCACTTTATTTACTGTGCAGCCTAACTATTTTATGGATCATGGATTTGGCTTCTGGAGAGATAAAAGAAATCATAGAAGGTTTGGAAAATTTTTCTAGTTTATCAATATATAATATATATATATATATATATGTCTCTTATACATACTTTTTTCAACTAATGAAGTATCATATTGATGTATATATACATATATCAAAAAATAGGGCTTCCAAAGATTGTGGAAATTTGTGGACATTTGATCATGGAGAAAGTTGCCCTTCTGAAACAGATACCACATATTTGGTTGCATCAGCAAATGGATACTAACTCAGTAGAGGGATTACAATATGCTGCTCTCGTATCTTCTATGACAACATTTCAAGATCACATAATTATTTGTGACACGGGTACCAAAACTATTATTCCTTAGTTTTTCTGTCTATTGTTTCCTAGTTTTTTCAGAAGTTCTTAATTCATATAGTTTGTTATTGAAGTTGGACAGGGAGTTTTGAAAGTAAGTAGAGAATCTGGAGACTGCTCAGACTTAAGATTTTCAAATTTTGGCATTCTTGGACTACCTTATTGGCTTACTCTCCCTTTGGAGAGTGTTTTTTCCAGGTAAGGATACTTACCTAAGACATTTTCCATTCTTTCATCCGAACAATTCCTAAGTCTTTTGTAGTTATGGCATGTCTTGCTTAAGAATTGCAAGTCTCAGAACTCCCAAGTTTAATGATTTTTTTCTTTTAAAATGTCTGGTGATTTTGCAGTTTTGATGGGTTCTTGGGAGCAATGGTAGACCATTCTCAATCTTTCGCTTTGTTGCCTGGTACTAGACTCTACTGTTGAACTCTTTGGATTTGCGTTTTCTTCAAGGATTTTTTTGTACACTTAATAATCAGTTTTAATGATTCCAATTTCACTCCGTTGAATAGGTAGAATTAATATAAGGATAAATATCAAGCTTCCTGTGGATACCGAACTTGTAGAGCCATTACAGGAAGGATGTATATGGTGCCAAACAAGAGGAGCTGCTACTGAAGTATCCTTTTTAGAGGATTCTACTGGACCTCCAGAGAAGGTTTCTACCTTGCCGTAATATTCTCCATTCACATGTCTTAGTGCTTAGTTATGTGCTTAAAGAGTCGTAAAACGGTGGTGTTGGGCATTGCTTGCAGGTTGGAGTTTCTCAGCAATGGTATGATGAATTGGACAATCTAGCCTTTTCAGCACCTGAATCAGAACCAATTGTGGAAGACGAGAATAGTAGAATCTTGGATCAGACACGGAATGACAATGTCCATATTGATTGTGCTGTCAATTCAAGTCCCGGAACCAGTGAGGTATCCTCAGTCTTTCCCTTCTCAAATAGATTTTCATCCATTTGGAAACGAATTAAAGAATATATACCCTTTCTAGATACAAATTCAAGTAATTAAATATAAGTATTTCAACTGGACGGACAGGTTATTATTAATGCAGCCTTATATTTAAAACTTAGAAGTAACCAAAATATGCAAGAGGGCAATCAAGAGAAATTTGCAGAAAGGATTGCTGATATTTTGCACTCAAAGAGCAGTAGGAAGATAGGGAGGGACGCTTGCATTCAGTTGTTGAAATCAAAGAGAGATTTGAGAGACCTCATATTCGTGAAACCTCTGCATGTGAGAGTAAAAATGGACTCTCTTGCTCATCCGAAAGCCGATAATTCAAGAGATGTCGTCCTTACAGAGTCCTCCATTGAAGTTGATGTATCACTCAGCTCTTAGAGCCGGCATTGTGATGCTTTTGTTGTTTTTACTTTTACCATGTTGTATTCATGTATAACAGTCGATTCTTGATTGATTTTTTTTTATCTCACTTGTCTTTAATTTATTATTCATTATATCTTTCTGGTAAAAAATGTGGAATGAAAATGGTAATAAAGCTTAATTTTTTTTCAGAGAAATGTAATTTCTTCAACTCTTATACAATATCTTTTATCTTGGATTGATTTCTCTAATTATAGTTTCAATTTGCAGAAATTTGTTATTGTGTTCAGCAAATCGTTCTCTTTTCAAAAGAGGATTAGTACAGTTCCTTTATTCTCCTCTGCATGCTTCGAACCCGAGAACTATAAGACCTGAGGCAGAACGACTAGGTCACAGCTAATTTGTCGATTAATCTTATATTATTAAGCAAAATCATAATCAATTGTACATCACAAAATACTTAACACTCTTAATTGAAGTTCATACTTCAGAAGGTGAAATGTTACAAAATTGGCCCCAGATTTTAACTCCCTTATAGTTAATACATAAGCTATAAAGGAACCCAGGGAACAGTAAATAATTAAGAAAAAAATACAGGTTGAGGACTCGCATCTTCTGGCGGTTCTTCAGTTCAGTTTCCTGTATGTAGAGTTGCTCGGAAAAACTTGTCTAGGCTCTTAATAAAGCCCCCCTTTGGAAATCCAAGATAAACTATATATATAGAGTAAGAACTATAAATATAGAGATGCAGCAAAGACTATGTCCCTCTTGATTTTGGTAACGGCCTGTTCGAACTTGGATTCAAGCTCAGTCTCGCCAATGGACTTAGCTGCTTCTATAAGCTGCTGAAGAACTTCCTCCAGTCTCCTTATAGCCCTGATCAAGCTTCCCTCAAAGACCTGTGTGATTTCCATAATCTCATAAAATTTTGATCCCTTAGCCCATGCATGCGCTGCCTCCATGATATCAGGCCGAAATGAATTCACAAAGCCCTCCACATCAACTTGGACCTGTTATTTTAAATAGCATGATAAGCACCAGCTACCGCTTTTACATTATCAGTACATATTACATAGAAAACAATTTTGTTATTTTTATTTACCTTGCACTCTAGCTGCACCTTGGCAATTCTACGAGCTGTGTCTTGTAATTGTGAAAAGAGCAGGTCGAGTTCTTCCCTAGGCTTTGCAGCATCCTTGAGTTTCTCCTGCCAAACAAAGCACGAGAGAAGAGAAACCAGCTCTTCCACCTTTATGTCCTTGAAGACACCATTGAACATGAGCTCTGTAAGTGTCAACTCATCCGCACTACTTACTTCACATGCAACCTTCCCTTTTAGGTCCACAACTCCATCACTTGTAGCATATCTGGAAGCAAATTCAATTAAAGATTTTCTTCTTTGAAGTATTTTCTGAGGACGTAAAGTGAAATTACATATGCTGTGTATGTAGGGGAAAAGAGAGAAATTATGTTTTACCCTAGCCTCCGCAGAACCCGTTTCCTTGCCTTGAGTTCATCTTTAAATGCCAATGCAGTAGAAGATCGCATTGTTTTTTTAATTGATTTTATTTTTTCCGTTAGCTCTTGCTTCAAGTGTAAGGCTTTGAGCTTCTGCTCAATAAGTGGAGACTTTGCAATTTCGTGCTTATCAAATAGATTCTCTAACGCCTCAATTCTCCGGGATGCCTTTCTATATGAACTACTTTGAATCTGAATAACAGAAGATTAGTGTGATTAGTATCTGAAGGTAAAAGAATAAACAAATCAATTAATCAAGCTTAAAATAAAAAAGAAAAAGAAAAATATAGAAGGACCCTAGCAGTAATATACCTTCATATCTTCTTCGGGATCCAGGAGGGGCATTCCTTTAGGAAATCTACAAAGAACTTCAGAAATCTTCTTAAATGTACTCTCTCGAGCTTCATATGGCAAAAGATCATTTGGTATGATCAATCGGATACTGCATAAACTAACAATCTGCCATAGATAGCAAAAAAATCCATTTATTTTTTAAATCAGTGAAAAACCAAATAGATAGACGTTAATAGGTTTGTATCTGTCACCGTCTCATTATTTTTAATATTTATTTTCCTACACAACGACAAATATTTTAATCTGCAGAAGAGTAGGGATCGCCTCACCTGAGAAAGGGGGATAGAAACAACAATAGGCTCTCCAGTTTCTTTCAATTGAACAACCTTAATGGTTTTTTTCCCAATCCCATCCTTTGTCACAAGACATCTTGTAAGAACATCCACTTTGTAGCTTGCATCTTCTGGTTTAATAATTGCATTATCTAGATAAAATAAAAAATAAAAAATCATTATAATATAAACTTGAATTGGAACTCAAAAACACTTATTACTGAAAGGATTAGGTAGACCCCACCTTCAGAAACACTTTTCACCCTTTGGAAGTTAATTATTACTCCCCATGTAACCGGATCCTCTAAAGAGACAGATGAGGAAACTTCATTGTTTCCACTGCATCGAATAGAGACCAGCCTGCCAGGTTGCAAAAATGGCAAGCAGTATCTTGGAGACAACACGATATCAGTAAGATCCGTCTTCAAACTTCTATATTGATGTAGAAGATCATAATAATTCTTTAAACTTTCTTCTTCTTCAATTACAATTGAATTCCGCTCTTCTTCAAGGAACTTTGCTTGTCTCTGCAAATACAAGAACGGTTAGTTTTCTCTACCTATGTTCCCACTTTTCTGAGTGACCACTACAAAATAAGTGAGTCAAAATTTTGGCTTGTTAACATCCGAATCCCGAGGAACTTCCAAAATTACATCACTCGCACCACATTGATAGCTTCTTAATTCTTTTCTTTTTTTTTTTTTTTGGTGGGGGGATTTTAGGGAAGTAATTTGTAAACATGACCATGAGACCTCACAAAAATCATGAACAAAATGGAACTTGACATACCTCGAGATCAGGAATTGCTCGATCAGCTTGAAACTGATAGAAGGAATTTCGGAGCAAGTTTTCAGGATCACCGTCTTCAGATCGCATTTGGTTCAAGAGCATGTTATAGCTTAAATGAAAAGCACTGAATTGCACAAGGGAAAGGGAAAAAGAATCATCAAAAGGCAGTCCTATTTCTATTTAGGACCTAATTGTCTTATTATTACAAAGAAAAAAGCCAGTCACATCCTGTCACGTTTTCTCATAGCCTTCCACAAAGAGATTCAAAATCATGGAAAATAACAACATAGATGCAGCGGCAGTACCTGTTCAAAGAGTCTGCACTTCCTTTAAGCATCATTTTAGCAGTTGAAGGTTCAAGCTTCTCGTCAACCATAAGGATGCATATTCCACGTTTATCAATACCTCGACGTCCAGCACGGCCACTCATCTGTATGTACTCTCCACTGGTTATCCATCTGAATTTATCTCCATCAAACTTGCGCACATTTGTAAACACAACAGTTTTTGCAGGCATGTTCAAACCAATGCTGAAGGTCTCGGTGGCAAACAAACACTAAGAACAAATGATGCAATCTCATTAGAATCTAGGGTGAAAAAAAATAAACAGAGAAATAAATTCTAAGCTTTTCTAATTTTCATATAGTTTTACATCTGTGGTTCACAAAATTGAATGCTTCACAAGAAACATATGGTTTGGTCCTTAACCGGACTTTGTAAGATAATGGTATAATCAGACATTTATCCAATTTATAAGGAAAGTAGGAAAAAAAGTAATCTGCAGTATTTACCAACCTTTATCAACCCTTCTTGAAACAATATTTCAATCACTTCCTTCAAAATTGGAAGCAAGCCAGAATGATGGACACCAATTCCACGTTTCAACAGGGGCAAAATATTCGAAACCTGCAAGCAAATAACACGGGCATTTTTAAATGTGTTATTTGTGAAATTCAGAGTCATCTCAAATAAGTAAACAAACCAAAGCTTCCACGGGTCAATTATTTCTTCTTATGCCTCACAAAACCAAGGACTCACTAAAACATAATGCACTCAAACATTGGTGCATGCTTGGAAAATAGAGAAACTAACCTGAGGTAGCTTCTTATCATCGTCTGAAAGCATATCCATAGCACTCCAAAATATGGTTTCTGTGTTAACTTTTTCATCATCTCCATTCAGATCCAATTTTGCCATCTATGATAGATGTGAGATTAAATCAGAACATTGATAATAAATATAAAGGGATCCAGCAATCAATGTGGATGAACTAACAAACCAAAAAGTTATAACCTATGGATAGATGCAGAAACATGAAACTTGAACCATGCACAACGACTTGGTCTAAAAGACAGACAAACAAGCAAACTACAATCAATTGGAATACAACCTGCATTGCCAGAAATTCACATTCTCTTTTGCTAAAACTGAAAATTATGACCGGATCATATTGGCGCTGGATGATCATTTTTACTATTTTGAATATGTCGCTATCTTCACCAACTCTGCCTAAAGTCAAACTCTTCTGCCACTTCCCATTCTCCTTTTTCTTGTCACCCTCACTAACAGGAATAAGGGCATTTAAAGATTTCTGAAAGCTATCCTCGCGGAATTTTCCCTTCTCATCCACCACCAAGTATAAGCCTTCACCTCCAGAAGGAAAAATATAATGCTGAAGAGGCGTCGGCCGATAATCCGTATAAACAATGTGACAAGGTTGTTGGTGGACCTGCATTAATACCACCAAAATGAAGCCAATACATAAATCCACTATGACATGTAAAATATATTTAAGTAAGTTGTTCTGTGTAAGAGGGGAAATATGGAATGAAAGAAAGGATCAAGAAGACAACAACTCAAAATTATAGATGCAATTATCCATCAAGCCCAAATATCTGCCTATTTACACAGCCATTTTTTACCACATGTATAAATCAACTGAAGATGTTGCATGAATTTGATAAACTCAACGCAAGCTAAAACCTCATTATTCCTTCGATAATGATATTAATCTTGCTTATATTAAGAAGTACTTTGTTTTTTTTGTTTATTTCTTGTTTCAGGTCTTCATGGTATAAGAAACATAATACTCTGATTCAATCAATACAGAAATTACCCTTGCAACCCAATCAGAGAACTCCTTAGCATTAGGCACAGTGGCTGAAAGGAAAACAAATCGAGAGTTCTTAGGGGCCATAACAATGCTCTCTTCCCACACCACACCTCTTTCCCGATCCCGCATATAATGTACTTCATCGAAAATGATCCACGCCACTTCCCGTGTGATCTCTGATCCTTTGTACTGCATACTACGCCAGATTTCTGTGGTCATCACCTGAACCAGATTAGCAACACACCAACTCATAAGATAAACATGATAATCCTCTATGAAAACTAAACAGAGGAACTGGATAGTAATAGTAATGATACCAAACATGATGCATTGGGCTCAATGGTAACATCCCCAGTCATGAGACCAACATCTGAGAATTCCTCTTTGAACTCCCTATATTTCTGGTTGCTCAGCGCCTTGATTGGTGAGGTATATATCACCCGTTGCTTATTTCTCAAAGACATAGCTATGGCATATAATGCTACTACAGTCTTTCCAGCTGATGTATGAGCAGACACCTATCAGCGGATAAAACAAAAACAAAAAGATCAGAGGCAATAAATTCATGCCTCAGAGTCTCAGATAAAGTAGAATTAATCAGACAGGAAGACTTAAATAATTGAACAACATGACTCGTTACAGGATGATAAAGCTTCAGCCATAATTTTTCCCATCCTCACTGGAAGTAGTTCAATAAAATGAAATCATTGCAAGCCACTTACCATGACGGATTCACTATTTTCAAGGCACTTGATAGCTTCAGATTGAAAAGGATCAAGAGAGAATGGAAATTCTTTTGCCGGCGTCAACTTTTGTTGAGCTGAAGAGGAAGTAGAGGGCTGAGGAAGAATATAACCTTCAGGATAGGATACATCATGTACACAGGTCACAGAATCATTGTTGACCATAACAGAACTTTCCTCTTTCTGAAGTTTCTGGGGAGGTTCCCCGCATGATTCTTCTTCTACTTTTCTCTTCACTGATCCCATTATGGATTCTGTTGATATATCCAAAAAGAATACAACATTACCACAAAGTACATCCCATCCATAATATTACAAACACAAAAACATGCACGCGCTCACTATGCTCTATAATTCATACCTATATCATGCACAAAACACACATTGAATTTTAACAGGACTCACGTGTACTATCATTATCATTATCATTATTATTATTATGACATCATTCTTCATATTGTGTGCTATAAATATAATTCTCGCTTTCTTCTTAATAACAAGCTAGCCAATTCTACACAAATTAGAGCCTAGAAGAACCTAATAATAGCAGAATTCCATCCCAATCGGTTTAATTGTGATGGTTACGATCAACATGTGAAAATCCACTTGTTGCCCACAAGATTGAACCAAAAATACAAAGCGAAGAGAAAGTTAACGGTAAAAAGTCACAGAAAGATCACTAGCTCCTGAAAAAAGGGAATGGTTAAGTGCCAAAACCGGTAGAAGAATGAAGTAACAAACGACGAGAGTGATTATGGTAACTACTCACTTCCCCCCGCAAAAAAGAAAAGAGGAAGAAGACTACAGACGAAGAAACAGAGCTGCATGAAGAGGATAAATTTCAGCAGTTTCTATAATGTTTTGCACAGATTATTGGTGTGCTTAGTACATGTAAACAAGAAAAGAAATAACAGCAACGCAAAGAGCAAACCAGAGAAAGAAGAACAAGATAAAAATAAACAAAGCAGAGCAAGAAAAAACCTGGACTTGGATGCAGTGCGAGAAGCTTCCGGTAGGTCCTGGAGAGGTGCCGGCCGGTGAGTCTGGAGACACAGAGAGAGAAGAAAACCAGAGTGGAGGAGAGAGAGGTAGGCGGGCTGTGCGACTGCGAGGCTGCGAGCGAGGGAGAAGGTTGGGTAGTTTAGTAATTGTGCATTATTACACGACGCCGTTTAAGAGAAAATAAGTTTTTCGGCGCGCCGGGGGGGGGGGGGGGGGAAGGGGGGCGCTTCGTTTAGATGTGTTATATGGAAAGTGGGAACTTAAGGACCAAATTTAGAAAGAAAAAATGGTATACGTATCAAATTGAGAATATGAAAAAGTACAAGGATCAACTTAATAATTTACTTTAAGGTTTTTAATTGTTTCAACATTCAGGTTTTAATGGTTTAGGGAGTTTAAGGTTTTATTCCCTTTAATCTTTAATAATAATAAAATATTAATATCTTTTATGAACTTTTAAGCTAAAATAATAAGACATAATAAATTGGTAGGGTTGAGAATAATAATCCAACCGGTCGGATCAGATATCATTTCAATATTTTGAGAGGAGATTTCGTTCCGCTTGAAATGAATATATTGAAAAATACTAAGCGGATATCCAACCGATCATTTCACAATTGGTCGGGTTGGATATCCCATTATCCTGCCCAAGATCCTTTAAGTATTACGACGAATACTGGAATGAAGAAAATAGTGAAAATCATTAGAGATTGAATGGGACAGACTCGTACAAAAAAAAAAAACAAAAAAAACCAAAACAAAACGAAAAAAGACGAATTACAAATGCACTCTTAAAGTTTACTTTTATTTTACTTTCACTCCTTGTATTTTCTAAACCTACGCTTTCACCGCTCTATGGTTTCATATTTATAATAGTGAGAGTTTAAGGAAGTTTGGGCCGTCCTTCCGACGAGGATATCTTTTTCGGATCAATATTAGTATTAGAGCCTTAACCTCGATTTTGGGACCCAAGTTATAATCTCTGCAGTGCGAAACCTGTTATTAAAGGGGTTTGCTTGGGGAGGGGGAAGCGTTTATGGAAGTTTGGGCCGTCCTTCCAACTAGTATATCCTTTTGGGATCTAAAAAGGCTCTAATATGTAGTAGTGTTGGTTCTGGTGGAAATGATAGTAACGGTGATAACGGTACGAAGACCGTTGCCACATTTTTGACAATGGGGAAAAATGCTAGAGATGGGCAGCAGCGGCTTGTGAATCTGGTGAGGCGCTAACCTTCCAACGCTGTGAGTTCTGAAGATCATAGGGAGTACAATGGAGGTTTGAATCTTAGTGGCATTGGTGAATGAAAGAGGCAATGATGATAGAGACGGTGATCAGAACAGTGATACCGATATAAGAATGGATGTTGAATCTTGATAGGCTGCAATGCTCTCGTATCAGTAGCATAATACGGATGCATAAGATGTTTTCTCAAATCATAATACTAGATGAATCACCAGATGGAGATTCGTGAGCTTTATTCGAAAGGATTACCTGTGGGAGAAACAAGGTAATCCATACATATATTTGTATACTAACACAGTAACACGCAATGATTGAACAAGTTCCCTTATAATCAATACTTCAACTTTTCCTATGTCTACCAGTCTTTCAAACACATTCTCTCTCTCTCTCTCTCGCCTCTTTTTGTCCTCTTTTTTCCCGGTAATTTTCACGTTTCAGAGGACTCCCTGGACGCTGTTCTTGCAGATGTTCAACCGGGTAGAAATGCAGGAACTGTAGAAACAACAGAAAGGAAAAAGAAAGAGGCCACAATGGCTCATCTATCTATACATGAAAACAGCTTAGTCCACTTCCTTACTTGTGGTGCTTGAAGTGCGGGTAAAGTCTCAGTACATGCTCCGGCATGAAGTCGTGCCGCGTAAGAATCCCAACAATCGGAGACCTCTGCACAAAAAATAAACACTAAAAACTACTTAGCTACACTGTCATCTTTTCTAAAATCTTTATCAAGTATCATGTTGAAAAAACAGAGAGGGAGAGACAACTTACTCCAGGTGTCTTAGGAACCACTAACATGTGCCTCAGACCAAGTTGCCGAAACAGTACAGCAGCTTTAGCCAAAGACATGGTCTCAACCACAGTATACGTTGAAGTATTCGTAATAGGATGAAGATCAAGAAACATCTCCATCTCCTCATCCTGAATATCCAAATCCTCAAGCTTCACCCCTTTTCCCGAACCTGCTTTCGCAAAATCGTGCGCCTTAAACCTCTTCATAATCTCAGACCTAGTTCTCATCCTCTGCTTTGTAAACTTCTTCCCTTTAAGCAAAACTAGTAAATGAGACCTCAAAACAAGGCCACATAGCTCAGGAGAATCAGAAAAAGGTGGCTCGTCAATTACAGGAAACCCATTATGCCCTGTCAGCTTCAAAGCATGCACTATAGTTCCAACCTTTTCAATACCAGAGAATGTAATTAACGGACCCGAAACAACATCACTAGCAACTAAGTGTCTCATGTATGGTTCTGCATGGGCTTCCATGTAAGGTAAGCCTTTCATTTTCACTATTTGGTCGTAAACACCATGGTTGAAACTATCTGCTACGGTTTTCGAAATGAGAAGGACCAACATGACAAGTGGAAGCATCAAAAGATCATTAGTAAGTTCTAGAAGTATTACGCATAGAGAAACGGTCATTCTCATGGTCCCACCAAGAAACGATGCAGCACCAAGGAGAGCGAAAAAGCCCACGTCAAGATCCGATACAGGACTAAAGAGCTTCCCCACGAGGCGTCCATAAGTGGACCCCGCAAGAATGACGGGGATGAAGAGTCCGGAAGGGACGGCAATGCCGTAAGTGACTATGCCTAGAAAGTATATAGCGGAAAAGAAAGCCAGAAGGGTCGAGAAACGGAAATCCTTACTAGAACCCGGGCTTAACAGATTGCGTATAGCATCATCATTGGTATTGAAAAAAAGAGAGGCAAGGTCGTTGTAGTGGTTAGGTGGGCATTGAAAGTTCTTGTAGTTTCCGGAACGGCCTATGGTAGGGCATTGGTCTTCCTCTAAGTGAGGTGGGCAAGGAATGCATTTTGAAAGCCATGGAAAGCCATATGAGCAACAAGATGTCAAGAAAGAAATGGCCACAACAAGTAGGACCTTTAGCAAAGGACCTCTCCTGCAATTATGTAAAATTTTTATTTCAAGATCTACCATGATATCGTACGGGAAGAGTATGATGGTTTAATTGGGCTTACTCGTTTATGATGCTATAAGATCGGAGAACCCTGTCCACAAGATAATTATAAAGGCTTCCAAAAACACCTCCTATAACTCCAAGGAATACAACTGCAATTAGATCCGGCATACTGTAACTGGCATTCTCTGAATTGACGGCAAACATGATTAGACCTCCTTCACCAAATAGTCCACATGACCCTTCCCGGCAAAATTCAATGAAACCTCTCAATACAACTGCCACTACAGCCGTTGTAAAGAATGTCCTCCACAGAAGAGCACTCCTCCACCTACACAAGTTTTGAATTTAAAAAAAAAAAAAACACAGGATACAAATAACCACCTTGAATAAAAAACAGTCAAACAAAAATTACATACGAAGGAAGGATACCATGAAGCAGCTTCTTCAAGGGCGAAAAGGACGCCACCAACTGGGGCCCGGAAGGCAGCGGCTACACCAGCAGCTGCACCACAGGTGATCAAATCCCTCCTGTCTCTGTCGTTTTTGAAATATCTAAGCCACCTCCAAGTCAAACCATATTTCCGTGAGCCACCCTGGCCAAGTATGGAGGCAATGCATGCACCAGTATGTACCATAGGCCCTTCTTTCCCCACAGCAAATCCAGCGGCAACAGCAAATATCGAACCAAAAATCTGCCAAATTTTTTTTTTTGTAGCATCGGAAACCGATCATACAATCTCAAAATTGATCTAGAAGGGAGTCTTGATATGTATTGAGGCTTGAGGCTGACCTTTACAAAGAGGGTACTTGGAGCAAGTATAGAATAGGAGTCTATACCGTTGAGGTATGCTTTGACCTCAGGAATACCGGACCCTGCAGCAGCAGGAGCGAAGTAGGCACAGAGGATTCCAGCCGCAAGGGCCAAGACCATGTTGCATCCGGCATATGCTGCAAATGCATGATAGTACCTGAACTAGAGTTGATCCCCTCATTATATAGTACTCGCTCTAGAATGATTTTTTGTGTGAGCAGTTTTTCATAGGTGTGATCTTGCAATAGGAATTGAATGTTTACTTGGGTTGTTTCGAATGTGATTGAGCTTACCTGTTCTTAAGCATGAGATTGTTTGTTAGGAGAAGTTTGACGCCGGCTATGTTTTCTACAGCGAGGTTATTGAAGAAGCCGACCAGCCCTGTGCTTAAGCCGATAAGAAGTGCAAGCGTCCATTTCAGGAAGATATACTGACATATCTCAACCTTTGTTCTGGATCTCCAGTCTTGCTTGAATAGCTCATTCTCAATAATCCTATACCCATTTAAAAGAGTAACATATGGAGAAACACGAAACAGTAATTGATAAAAAGGCAAAAACAAACATGATGATGATGATAATTAGATTATACCAAACGTAAAATGAGAAGAAGAAAAAAGGGAAAAGAAATTACTCGTAATCGAGGCTTTCAATGGGGCAAACATTAGAACCAACAATGGCGAGCTGAGAGGTATTATTGGTCCTATCGTAGTTAGAGAGCAACAGCGACTGTTTCAGCCTTACCGCCGTCGATTCCTTCTCGTCTGAATATCCCGATTCCGATCCTGATCCCTCCCTGTCGCATCTCTCTACTTCTATATCATTCTCTCCGTCATCATACCTCTCATCCATTATCTCTCTCGCTCTCGCTCTCCCCTCTCGAAGTTGAAGAAAATTTAGATGGTACTTTCTTTTTGTTAATGGTAACCTCTCAATCAATCACAGACACCGACGTAAAGCTGAGCAGAAAACGTGATTTCTTCTCCCTCTTTCTTATCGTCCTTCATTATTAGCCATGAAAATGCCTCGCGTTTTTTTTTTTTTGAACGAACAAACAAAAGTAAATCGAAACAAAGACAGAACAAATTGGTGTTTTTTAAGACAGTTTGAATATTCATGGACGTAAAGACAAGACATTTAATTGATAATTAGAAATTATGACCCAAAAGGAAAAGAAAAGGATATGATCGGACACATTTAGTCTAATATTTACGTTTTAATTGATTATCACGAGTCGCATGCATGGTCATAGCTTACCTCTCAACTATCATTAAATTGCTTTTTCGTCCCCCTTTTAAGCAAATATCAAACCAACCCATGTGAGAGGTTTATCAGTCCACCCACCAATTTTTCTTTACCATCATCCTAAGTCGCTTTACTCTTTTTTGGAAAGTTTAGACCCTGTGAAAACTGACATGTCATGTTTCAAAGTTGATATGAAAATTAATTAATTTTATATAAATATAATAATTATTACAAAAAAATTTATTATCTCCAAAAATATTATGATTAGCTGAATTTAAATATAACGTTAATACTTGATTAATACTTAGATTAGTCTCTTATCATGTACCAACACTATGAAGCGACTGGCTGTTGTCTTCCTCTTCTTAAACTGACATGTCGGGGATAGTGAATTATCCACTTATTGGTTGATTTTAGTGGGTGGGGTCCTCTGTTTATGAATCTTCGTATTGATTGGTCTGGTCACATTTCCATTTGTATCATGCATTGGGTTGGTTTTCCATTTAGAAGCTTATGCGTAAGAGCCACCAATCTGCTTGGCCCAATCATAACTATTAATGGGCTTAGGACTTCAAATTGGGCCATCAATCCTTTTCATCAAAGAGGAAATTAAGACGACTTTATTTAAAATTATAATTAATATTTAAAATAATTATAAATAATTATGATTATTTAATATTAAATTAAATAATTAAACACATAATATTATCATATAAATTTAAAATATAATTTTTAAATATTATATAAAATACGGATTAAATTTTATGAGGAAAAAAAGAAGCGTTTTTTTTTTGGGTGTATTAGAGTCGAGTCACAGACAGGACAGTGAAGGGCTGAAGGCAGAGCATTTAACGAATGAACGAACCAAACAATAAAAAATCATTAAATAATAATTGACTAAAAGCGAATAAAAACAAATTTAAATAATAATAATAAATGACAATAATTAATTTTCATAAAGAAATCATTTAATTTGCCACTCAGATTCTGATTCTCTTTCTCTCTCTCTCTCCAAATCTCCAGTTTCAGTTTCTTCCTAATCAACTCCCTCAACTACCCTAAAACCACTTCCCTTACAAAAAGCCACCCTCTCTCTCTCTCTCTCTCTCTCTACGATCATACAATCAGGCTGAATCAGCTCGTCTTCGACCTTCATCTCTCTCCTCCAGTCTTCCTGAATCCCGATCTACTGCGGCGGCCCAAGGTTTTTTTTTTTTTTCTTCTTCCGTTTCCTTTCAATTTCTCCGATATTAAGTTTTCCGGCAAAAAAGAGAGAAGATCTTCCTCACCGAAGCGTGACGTAAGGATATCACCGCGTTTTCAACTATTCTCCGATTCTTCATTTTTGTTTCATTGAGTTACGTTCATAGATTTTCAACCCGTTCTGATTTTTTTTTTTCAGTTTGCTGATATTTTTGACGACGATCTTAGAAAGAAATAGACTAGGAAGGAAGAAGGGAGACCTGCATTTATATTTTTATTGTTCTAAGAAGAAAAAGTAAGTAAGTAATTAATGGCGAGGAGTAGAGGAGGGGAAAAGGAAGAAGGAGAGAGGCACTCAGGTTTGCTCAAACTCGTCCAGATTCTATCTTTCCTAGTCGTTTTCGTGGCCGGTATAGTTATCGGATTGGGAACTAGTGCTCATATCAATCAATACTTCAATTCACAATCTCAAGTACTTCACTCTTTCATCACAAATGATGTATCTGCCACTTTGAATCCAAACCTGAACCTCCTCCAGCCCGAGAATAATAACTGCACCATTCCACAAAAAGGGGGAGAAATTTGTTTAAGCATGGAGGCATTTATCCATCCAAAGGTTTTGAGTCATAGTATGGTGGATGATGAGCTTCTTTGGAGAGCATCATTGATGCCGATCAAAGAGGGTTATCCGTATCGAAGAGTGCCTAAAGTGGCTTTCATGTTCTTGACACGCGGTCCGCTTCCGTTGCTGCCGTTATGGGAGAGGTTCTTTTCGGGTCAGGAGAGAAATCAATTCTCTATCTATGTTCATACTCCTCCTGGCTTTAAACTCGTTGTGTCCAGTTCCTCTGTTTTTTATGGAAGAGAAATCCCCAGCCAGGTATCATTATTAGTTCTTGGTTTTTGGTTCGTGTCTTGATTTTGTCTATAGAATTCTCTGCCTCTGTTAAGCTTCTTGTGATCATATAAGTGGACAAGTAATGAATTTTATTAAAGAAACATTAAAAATCAAATAGACTCGGTTTGATCTACAAAGCTTTTGACGGAGAACAATGAACAAATAGAAGATATCTTAGGAAATGTAATTATAAGAAACCTTAGGAAATATTAACTGGAAATGATTTTGTCTTTTCATTACGTTGATATAGTTATCAGCTATTTTTTTTTTCAGCTCTTCAATTTATCGTCTATTTGATTCTTAGTCTGTTTTTCAGCTCTTCGATTCGCCATCTGTATACACTCACCAAATTTTTTTGGTTTCTCTGCCAAACCTAAAATAACCTTGTCAAAAAAAAAAAGGTTATTAGCTACTTGTTTTCTTAGTTTTCCATTAAAAAATACCAATATTGAAGTACGATTTAATCATTGTGAAAACAACACAAGGATTCATCTGTTTTTCTAAGTATTCTTTCAGTGTGCATTCCATCTGACCAGCATCACCTCTGCTATGATCCAAAATTTATACCTTCTCTATAATCTTAGATCTCTAGAGAACAAGATAATATAATGGTAATGAGTAATAGACTGATTCTGTGTAAATATTTTCTCTAAACCCATCTTGTCCTATCTTCAGACCGTCACATGGGGCACAGCCACACTTACCGATGCAGAGAGGCGTCTTCTAGCCAACGCCCTTCTCGACTTCTCCAACGAGCGATTTGTTCTTCTATCTGAGAGCTGCATCCCAGTCTACAACTTCCAAACAGTCTACAAATATCTAACCAAATCTAACCAAAGCTTTGTCGAATCATATGACGAGCCCACAAGATACGGACGGGGCCGCTACAGCAGGAGCATGCTTCCCGACATCAAGCTCCGTGATTGGCGAAAAGGGTCCCAATGGTTCGAACTAAACCGGGCCCTAGCCATTGATATTGTCTCGGATGTCAAGTACTATGACCTTTTTAAGAAGTATTGCAAGCCGGCTTGTTACCCAGATGAGCATTATATCCCAACTTATACCAACATGTTCCACGGATCTTTGAATTCAAACCGAACCGTGACATGGGTTGACTGGTCAATGTTGGGCCCACACCCAGCAATGTATGGGAGATCTAATATTACTGCAGAGTTTATTCAGTCTATCAGATTCAATGGGACAAGAACAACACCATGTGTTCATAATTCAGAGATGATGTCTGTTTGCTACCTTTTCGCTCGGAAGTTTGCTCCCGATACATTGGAGCCTCTTCTCAACATTAGCTCTTTGGTAATGGAATATTGAAAACATTGATTTTTGCCTACATTTTTTTTTTTTTTTCCTTTTAATATGTTCTTGAGTATCTCGATTTTTTGGGGCATTTTGTGATAGCTGCTCAAATACTAGTTTGGGTGGGATGGTTTATACAATTGTACAGAGGCTTTTTGTTAGATCTTTTGGGTCCGGTTACGTCGAGGAAATAATGTATTGTTGGAGAAATCTTGACAGGAATTGAGGAAATCCTTCGAAGAAGGAAAATAAACATCACTTTTGAAAGAGATTGATACTGTTCATTGTTTTCTTTATACATCCCTCATCTCCGTAGATTTGATACGGTTCCAACGTTAAAAGTATTGTCCGTTTATTTATTTTAAATGATGTGCCATCCTGTTATTGGTAGACCACCCAAACATGTCTCATTCTGGTAGTAAAAAAACTAGCTATGATCCCCAAAAGTGCTATAACATCTTCTACATAGAGTGCCTGAAGACTTTTTAGCTGTATTTCAAAATGCATATTTTATTTCTTCATGATATGATTAGGATTAACTTTCTTGTAATGATGTATCATAGTAGTTTAGCATCGAATCACTTGTATGCGTGATTATACGATCATCACCAGATTAAGATGCACAAGAACAACTTAGATTTCATTTGTCTGAAAATAACTTGACCTCTATAATGAGACAATTTCATTTACACCCAAAAATAGAACCGCACAATTTGGAATTCTAATCTGGAGAGTGACAAATATTTTCAACGTTGAGAAAAAAAAATCTATGAAAAAAATAGAGCATTTTGACTCCGGCCGGTAAGATGTTCTATCAGTATATGGAAGAGAGAACTGTATGCACTGTATAATATCTCTCCGCATTCTGTATCTGTGTGTGAGAACTGATTGAAAGTGTTCATCATTGATATGGATCGACCCAACATTTGTCTTTCTTGACTGCATCGTTCCATCGTTGCTTAAAGACCTGCATTTCGCTGAAAGCTCTCATCCTCACTTCAACTCTGTTATCAGCTTTCGTGGAGTAAGATGGCGCCTACAAATCCATGATAGCCAAGAAGATCATCATATATCAAGAAAGAACCAATGAAGTTTTTTTTTTTTTGTCACTCAGATTATTCAAATTATTTTTTTCGGCATGAACATATACCGGTGCATCCGAGCTAGTGAAGTCGTCTCTCTGAGAGGAGGGGGAGGGGGCAATGGCCCCATTAATTAACTGCATAACAAAAACCGAGCAAAAGGACTGATATGATCAGAGAGAGAGAGGGAGAAAGACGGCTTGGCCTAATTCAGTTTTAAAGCAAATGACTTGCCTGGTTGCCATTTGAGGCACCAAGAGTAGGAAGACCCAGATGAACGATATACTCCGAATCAACCACACCAACATTTTTCGTCCGATCACCCTGAAAGAAAGAATCCATTAGTGCACACATCACCAAAATGTTCGAGAAATACAAATAAAGATAATAAGACATATTCAATCAATATACTTGTGCACAATAGCCAAACTGCCTATCCAATCCCCACGCATGGATCAAGTCATTCTGTTGAGAAGGAAAAAAAAAAGGATCATTAAATCAAATCGCAATATATCTCGGTCTTCATCCTCTCATTTTATTCTATACCTGGATCATAAACCAAGCACATCTCCATGCTGCTCTAGAAAACACGGGTGCCATCATCTCCACCCATCTTAACATTTTTCAAGAACCAATCAGAACAACAACAAGAAAAAAGAGAAAGAGAGAGAGATGATATAAACATAACAGAGGAGAGCAATTTTACCCAGTGCAAGGAGGAGCAGGACTATTCTTTTGGCAGTTGCCTTTGTAGCTATAGTACCTTCTGTTAAATTTATAAAATACATTTATTTTATTTATAGCATTTTCATAGCATATAGTTTTAAAGTTAAGTCGAAAAACGTTTCTGCACAAACCTGTGCACGGTTGATCCGCTTATACGTACGGTAAATGGTTGGTGCACCTTTGACTTAGCAGGATCAAGTGCCGGCTGTGATATCTCTAGCCCCTCCGCTTTCACAATAGCTACATACCTTCAACAAACAGTACTTACTATCAGATTTTTTCTTGTTTCTTTTAGCATAGTCAAGGATCAAACTTCAAAGCATCTGAAGCTAATGAATACTGGTCTTACCTCTTCGGGTCGAAATTGTCGAGTCCAAGGTCTTCGTCCCAGAGAAAAATGTAATCGTACTGGGCCACTATATCTGGATGCAAGAATCTTTTAGCAAACCACCTAGGATCCCATATGATATTAATCAATGAAGTGTGGATATTAATTACCTTGTAACCAAATAACCTATTTTGATTTAAAAAAATGAACTCCTTTCCCTTTTTACCATTTTGTTTGATTCATTGCTGAAACATGAATGGCGTGATTACTCCATGCTAAATCCCTCCATTCATTGACAACACCATCATAATGAAATAGCATCACGGCAAATTCGCTTGAAAAAAACTGGAAAAGAGAAAATAACACATTCTTAAATTTTAAGTCAATGGAATCAAAGAAAACGATATGTGGCAATTCATATTAAACTTTTTAGTCCAACTATTTTTTACCCTAAAAGATATTGTAAAGGAAGAGGGAACTTTTTACTTATAAACCAATCAGATTTTTTCTTCTTAATCGATGTGGGACAATTTCGAATTCATTACCTTCTTGACAATTCGGTCGACTGTTTCTTTTTGCTTGATCCCAACCGGAATGGCCAACAAATTCGTCGGATGCACCTTATTGTCTTGGCCCTGGCACAATAATTTAGAATTTTCCGATGATTAAGTATTATTTCAAAAACCCAATGTTAAAAGTTAGTATCTAAATTAAAAAGGAAAAAAAAAAAAAAAACCTCTTCTGGAGTGGAGCCCCATAGAGGATATGTTTCAAAATCGGATGTCGTGACAACAATTCCTTCCGGTAATGCCTCGCTCCCATGAGCTCGGCAACGACTCTATGAAAGAAAGAAAGAAAGAAATAAGAGCTTCTGACGTTTATTGAAAGTAGTAGGAATTTAGCTTAGTTACATCTTACGGGCCTAAACTGTATTTTGGGTACCAAAAAAACAGTTAGAAAGACAAGACAAGACAAACCTTGCAAGCATCAGATTTGGAATCCTGCAAATCAGAGTTGACTCCCCATCTTGAAATTTTCTACATGCAATAAAATTCCAAGAAAACAGTGACTTAACAGGATGTAATCTCCTTAAATAAATCATAGAAGAAGCAGTATCCTATGAAATTAAATTATAAAAAAAGAACATGCTTACTAGTTTGTAGTCATTTGCAAGAAACGTGGTACCAGTGAAGAAAGCACAGGCAAGCAAAGTAGCTGCAATAACAAGACTTCCCAGGTAGTATCTGTTCTTTGGATCAGACGCAACCAAGCCCTGTAGATAAGGGAAATGAATAAACTGGGAAAAATCTGTGCTCCACCACAAAACTCCATCCAAACGCAAAACCCTAAACTAAAATACCCTTTGCACAGTTAAATTTAAAAGTAATATACTCTGTTTTTCTCTGTTTTTTTTATTTTTATTTTTTTGGTAAGAACCTAATAACATGTCCTAAATTCAAAGAGGGAAGAGTTTTCTGAGAGTAAGAAATCTTACAGGACTGATCATCGATTGTTCTTCTCTTTTTCTGCAAAATTTGTTTCTGTCTCAATCACGAACAGAGGTATATCAAACCCAATAGACGAGGTATATCAATCAAACCCAAAAGAAAGAAAAAAAAAAGAAAAAAAAGAAAAAAAAGTGCTTTTTCAGTTTTGGTGGTTTAAGTTTTTGAATATCCAGAGCAAAGCCTGAAAGTAAAGCAAGGAATACTCCAGAGAGAGTTGAAAACTCAAATGGAGTAGATGAAAGGCATGCAATGAAACGAGGCCGTGTGGAGTGAAGCAAACACAAAGGACGACGTGTCTGCTCAGACAAACTTAGCCATAAGAATTCTGTTCTTGCTGGGTTGGGCACGAGAGAGACAGAGAAGAAGAACAGATGAGACAATTGGACTTGGATAAAGGCGTTAGAAAGTGGCAGTTATCTATCTATCTATCTATATAGAACAATATATTTTTATTTTTTCTCTATAAAAAATAATGTAAAAAGACACAGAAGCAGTAGGAATAAAAATGTGGAGAGAGGGAGAGAGAGAGGGAGAAAATGCAAAGATATGGTGGGCACGACGACGATGAATAGATCGTGCCTGCTGTAAGAAATAATGTAACACGTGACTTTAAATTAAACATTCTATTATAAATATAAGTACTTGAAATTCTCATGTATTTGCATATTATTTTAAAAATAAATAAATAAAATTAAATAAAGTATTTTATATTTATATAATAAATATATTAAAATTAAATGTGATATATAATCATATATATAAAAGAATATTAAAAAGAAAAAAGAAAAAAAAAAGCTTTTCTTCTTAATTCTTAAATTGTGATTGAGAGATGGAAAGTTGAATGTTGTTTTAATATTGTAGATTAGGACAAAGATAATCTTTTTTTTTTTTTTTTTATTAATTTTTGTCTATGTACATATAGAGAGGACAACATATCTTAAGACAACCTTAGACTTTGATATCATATGATATCATTCGATGCTAACCCATGACCCTAATTCGATGAAAATTAATGGAATGTTGAATTTGAGTTGTCACTACCTTCATTATTATTTTATTATTATTATTTTTTAATGGTATGAATAAAATGTCTTTTTTGGTCGCCACTTGCCAATAATTATTTATTTAATTATTTATTTAATTATTTATTTAATTATTTATTTAGAGAAAAAGATGCAAAGACATCTATAGACCATCATCATTAATGTCATTATTATCTTAGAGAGAAATGAAAAGGGTATAAATAAAAAAATAAAAAAAATAAAAAAAAAGGAATGATTTTTTGATGGATTTGATCATAGGCGAATTGTGGGTTAGTGTAATAAAATTTAATTACACTTTTTAACCTTTTTTTTTTTTTTTCTTTTGTTTATAACAAAGGTAGAAGAAGGGGGTAACTTTTGAAGTTTGGTAAAATATGTCGGGCCGATCCAGCACGCTTACATGCGTCAAGCAAGGTCTGTTGATCTGATCGTGAAGAATTGTATTTGGATTTTAGACCGACCCGAATCCTAACCCGGTACAACATGCCCCTATGGTCTAATGCGTCTAACCTACTCCTCGAAATGAAAATACACTGTTAGTCGTCAACTGTTAGTTTTAGTCGATTCCATTATTTTTAAATAAGTCCGTACACAAAATACACAATCGATTAAACATGTTATGCCTGGAAAATCCGGCTTCTCATCTCCCAACCACACTCTTCAAAACCAAACCTATCAGATTCGAAACCTCATGATGATGATGGTCGAGAATCCATGGAGGTTTCTCTCCGTAGCCATTTCGATAACCCTCCATCCAAATGACCAAATATCCGAAGCAAAAATACAACCCTTCTTTTCTCAAAACTTCAGGAGCCATCCATAATGGAGTCCCACCAATATTCCCAATATCCTTCCCAAGGTGATCCCTTTTGATCCTCCTTACACTTCCGAAAATCGACTTATTTGACGTTTCCGGACGAACCCAATAGAACGTTCTTGCATTGAGGTAACAATGCACAATCCCATTTTCATGGACATGTTTTAAACCCTTGAGAACCTCTCTTGAGTAAACTCTTATTACTCCTCGTAATGACCCACCGAATTTTTCGGCTAAATCAGACAAACTACCACCTCCCATGTCATCAAGACATTGATTTCTTCACCATTTGACACGTTTTTTCCTAAACACTTTACAATATGAGGGGAATTTAAGCTCTCTAGCATTTCAGCCTGATTCTTCAAAGCCCTAATTCCAGCTCCAAATTGTGCTGATTTCACTATAAAAAGCCCCCCTGCGGTAATAATATCCATAGCCAAGTGAACACTCCCATATAACCCAGACCCTATCAGTTTCCCTTTCACACAATCCCTACTGGGTTCTGGGGATTCACATTGGCAGATTCCAAACATTTTATTTTTCTTGTACTAGTTTGGATTGAAATGAAAGAAAATTAAAAAAACAGGGGCTAGAAATGGGAAAGGACCAAAGTTTTTAGTGGCTTGAAAACTGCATGTAACATGTTATCAATGAATTGGAGGTGGGGAAATGGCCATCCTGGTCTTGCGGGAAACTCCTCAATAGTCATCGGTCACCGGAGTGGGACCATTATTAAATTACAAAGGGTTTTGTAATCGGCATCTGCCACGTGACACTGTCTATTTTTTTTAATTATAAAAATAGAAATATAAAAAATTTAGAGATATTTATTTAAAAAAAAAAAACTTCGTAAATTTTTTTTTTTTAAATGCATTTTAAAAACCCATTTTGAAATTGGTAACCAAACAGCCCTGAAATCTTACCCATATTTCTTAATGTGGGGCCGAGCATATAAGTGTAATTAATATATAAAGTGGGTAAATGAATATTTGACCCGCTTTTATTTATTTTAATTTAATTTCTCCAAGTTGAATCTGAGTATATATATGTATAGTTCATGTGAAGATGGGATCTTCATACTGCACAAGAAAGTATGACAGTCCACTCCCCTTCAGATAAACAATAAGGTCAGCACGCTTCTGCGGTTTCTTAAGTCCAGGAAAAACCATCTTTGTCCCAGGAATGAACTGCACAGACAAAATTTCAGTGTTGTTCTAATTTGGAGGGAACGTATATTGGTCTACCTATAACATCTCCATGGACATAGATTATTGTCATAGATTAGAAAATATGTACATCTGATAAGTATCGCTGTTTTGATATATGTTACATGTTAAAACACAGAAAGCAACAACATAATGCAAAATAAGCAAACAAAACTTGGATATTACTTGCTAAAACTTTGTGGTCGAGGACTAGATTATTATTACACATGAGCATATTTTAACTAGTATGGTTCTCAAATCAAGTATGACTTAGTTATTATGGATTATTAGGTTCACAAAGGAAATGAAGCATCCATATATCCTACATTTCTTATGTTACTTGTCCTCTACAATTTTGCTTCTTATTGTCCTAAAAATGCACCTGTATGTCGTCATTCATAATTATGAAACAGACGACATCAACAAACAGGTTATTCACAGGGCTTAACTGGTAATTGGATACAGAGATGCATGACACTGAATTAGGGGGAAGATAATTAAGAACTCCAACGGTGGAACTATTGTTTGCAAGCCAAGACAAGGACAATCTCATAATAGAGGTGTGTGATGTCTATGAGCGTATATAAGAGTAATAGGCAAATACATGGTTTCGGCATACCTTCTTAGGGTTAAGCAAGTTGTCATACAACGTATTCTCCCCCCAAATCACAGCCATGTTCTTGTTGGCAGCAGAATACGAGTAGCCAGCAGTCATACCAGATTGCCTTCCAAAGAGACCATTCAAATTAGGTCCTGCAAAAGTTAAATATTCACATTAATTAGTCAATCTAAAACAGTATATGTGAGTGACATTAGAAACTAAGTTCTAAACTAAGTCAAAATAACATATTCACATTATAGAGAGAGAGTTTAGGAAAGTTGGCTTCAAGCCAAACCAAGACAATTTGGACATGCTGTAATCACATAATTTTGATATCAAGCGTACTAAATTCAAATGGAACCTGAAATGATAACAGAATTTAACTAGAAAGGCGTCTGGAAAATATTGAAGGCAAAATGTTTCTGTATCAAGCTTTAACTTCCATCTCTTTTAACTGTATTAGTGTATTTGATCAGACACAACATTGCAGAAAAGAGGCATTTGATCAAGAATTGAGGAGCCACCACTATAAAATATAGATTATCGACCCATTTCAAACTGCAACAAGAAACTTCAGTATGAATGCAATCCTAATCAAAACTTCAGTACCTATAATTACCATTTCTTAATATTTAAGAGTCCATTTGTTTGGAGGGAGAGTAAGAGAAGGAAATCAAACCGTTTTACTCTAAGAGTCCGTTTGTTTGGAGGGAGAGTCGAAGAAGCAAATGTAACCCTTTTTTTTTTACTCTAAGACGGTTTTAAAAAGTTTCTTTCATTGTTTGGTTGAATTTTTAAAAAGATAAGAGTAAGGGAAAGAGAGAGAAAGGTAGATAGATCTTATCTAATTTTTCATTATTTGAGGAAGGAAAGAGAACATTTTTAAAATAGATGTATTTTTACCAACATATTATCTAATTAGAATAATAAATATATTAGTATATTCCATTTCTCTCACCCGTTCATTTTTTTTCTTTTTTAAACTCGAGTAACTCACTACAGGTCTTTAACGATAGATTGCAAACTTCGAAAAGCAGTTAGAACCCACAACATCATTAAACAATATCATTAAATAAGTTAGTTAAATCTAAAGTATAATCTCGAATATTATATAAAAAATTTATCAAACTTATTAAGTAACGTATACCCAATAACTTGAACAACCCGATACGATAGATCTTTCTCTCACCCATTCTATCATTTATACGCATCCAAACATTAAGGAAAAATGAACTCTCTCTTACCTTCCAAAAACTATATATTCAAATACTCAAATTTAAGATCTCTTTCATTCACTTCCTTTCCTTTCATGAAATTTTCTTTCCCTACCTCCCCTCCGACCAAACATACTCTTAAAGAAATATAACGAATAAGCCAAACTTTTAACGCAGCAACTAAAATCGGATAAAAGTAGAGAAATGATAGAGATGATCATTTGACCTTGTTTGTGACCAGCGCCTTTGTCGACGGTGTGACACTGAGCGCATTTGGTCCTGAAGATCTTTTCTCCGACCTTGGGATCGCCAGGAGGTGATTGCTCGAAGGTCGCCATTTGGAAGAAAAGGTGTGGGGATCTGATTAGGAATTGAGTAAATCAGGTGGAGGTGGTTTGATTTCTCTTCAGCAATGGGGAATTGAAGCGCAGAACCGGAGAAGGTGAAAGCCCGGCATTTTACGGTTTCGTTAACGCGTAAGGACGACACACGCCGCAGAAGCGGTGGCGCACGTCAGCCTTTCCGTCGTCTGTTCCCATTAATTGCAGTTACTAATTTACCCTTGCACCGTTTCCTATTTAAAAAATTAATTAATTAATTAATTAAAATTATTATTATATAGGATTGATTACAAGAGTCATGGATCCTCGTGCTAAACAGTCTATATTATTCTTCTTGGGGTGACATTTCACATGATTCCAGCAGGTAATGAAGCCCATCATCAATCCATCCTCCTTAGACACATGTTTGTTTATGATTCTCAAGGAAAGAAACGAATTTGTCAATGTATCCTTGGTGGAGCTCCTTGTTTCTGACCATCAAACTCATCTCTTCAGCTCCATCTCTGTAAATTTTTCCTTCTATCTACCATCACCGGTCTGATAGCTTCTGCCACATCTTTTCCCGTAAAGAATCCGTTCTCTTCATCTCTCGGTATCTCAAACCCCACCTTCTTGTCTTCCAAAACCCTAGCAATCAATCCTTGATCTAAGAAGAACGGAAAAAGAACGAGGGAACATCCAAACTGAAGTCCCTCTACGACTGAACTCATCCCACAATGCGTCAGGAAACCTCCGACAGCCTCGTGAGCTAGTATTTGTGTTGGAAAATTAATATATCAACATGTTATGTTTATGCTTGATTTTGAGTGTGGCCCACTTCGTGTAAACGAAAGGTCAAAGTTGATTCAGATTATCCTCTGTGAGAGTTTCAAATCGGTATATAGTACGCTCAAAATGATTAATGGATGAATGAGAAATTGAATCTCAAAGTGTTAACCATTGGAATGGTTTGAAGGAGAAAAAATGAATAAGAAAATTTTATCTCATATTAGAAAAGAGAACAAGTGAGAGAGTGTTTATATAGAATTACACATTTATTAATGTGTAATAAAATATAAACTAGAATGCTCTCTCTTATGTACTCCTGCAGGGGGGGTGTAAATCCGGACCGAATCGGGCTTAACTCATATGCGCCTACACTTGAGCTCGCCGAATGTCAACCCAAAAATGGCCTGATTTGTCTTGGCCCTCTTTTTGTTTTTCTCTCGGATATTTTTTTTTCCTTCTGCAGAAGATGAAAGATTTGAAGATAAAATGATGAAATTTAATTTCATCATATTTAAACCTAAATTAATCCTAAGTTAATTCTCATTAATTTCATTTCCCTTAATGAGCTTATAAATTGACATATTTCTCCTATTTGAAAACACACAATCAAAAACAAAATATATCATCCCTCTAATTTCATTCCTCTCTCTAGAGTTCTAAGTTTCTAGTGTGGTAAAGTTCGAGTTATTGTTTGAATTCGCCGGGAATAGTTTGGTGGTGCACCGCTACTATTCATCTCCGTTGTATCATGGGAGACAGACGCTGTTCAACCTTCTGCACCGACGTGAGGAGGCGAATCTGTTTTAAGAAAACTGTTATATAATAGGTTTCAGTTTGATTCTCTGTTGCTGTTATGTTCTTCCTATTCTGTTATGTTTTCATATTCTGTTCTATTTACTATTCATTTTTTCCAGATTTTGTTTTGTTATGTTTTATTGTTCTATTCTATTTTTTATATATTCTATTTTATTTTTTATAGATTATGTTCTGTTCCATTTTACTATTCCTTTTTTTTGTTATAAATTCTGTTTTACATATTATTCTATTTTATAGCATCACTATTTTTTGTAATTATTATTTATTATATTATGTTTATTATATATACATATTCCTACAACTTAAAACCGAATCGTTTTATATATATAATAAACATATTTAATTTAATCAAATTTGAAGTGTTCTCTATGTAATAAATAAAATAACATACAGTAATGAAACGTTTCTTTACACTAAACGTTTCTATGTTAGTGTTAATGTAATTTACTCTAACGTCAAATTTTATAATTGATTTAATATCAATATAACAGATTTACTCTAATATCAAAGTGGAAATGGTTTTGTAACATAAATGTGGGTTTACATATTTGATTGTGTTTATGTCTTGAATTATAATTGCATAAATTGTGTGCGATAAAAATTAATTAGTCTTAATTATAAAATTTGGATCAAAGCATGAATTTAACTTATATAAATATATTGTAGTTATTGGTGTGATCAATTAAGGCATAATTGACGATTATAATTATATTATAATTTATCATAAATTTTGTAATAATTTTATAAATAAATATTATAATGGTTTAATAATTAAAGTTTGTAATGGTCAGTGATTTGGGATTTTAGGGAGGCGTTTGATATTTCTTGGGGTGGAAATGAAAGATATCTTGTGACCCTTTTGAGCTATGAGCTTGGCAAGCTATAGATATGGAATTATGTGACCAAAAGCTAGCCATGGGATGGAAATGAAATATATCTTGTGACCCTTTTGAGCTATGAGCTTGGCAAGCTATAGATATGGAATTATGTGACCAAAAGCTAGCCATGGGATGGAAATGAAATATATCTTGTGACCCTTTTGAGCTATGAGCTTGGCAAGCTCTAGAAATGGAATTATGTGACCAAAAGCTAGCCATGGGAACAACGTGAAGCTTCTTCTGACTAGGTGCTGCAACAACATCCATGACTGTTATTTGTGGGTATTGAATCATTTGTGCTTTCATCACAACACTTCTTCTTAGCATATTTTTCAGCTAACCGAAAGTCCAAAAGGCCAACTATTAAAAACATAAAGTCCAACGTACTGTTATTTTCATGGTCATGACTTTATACTTCTTATCAGCCGGCATAATTTTCTTACATTCAATTCAAAGACCCAACTAATAACACACACAAAAGGAAAATAACAATAATGATGACGTAGCTTAAGCATGTTAACAAGGCCTAAGGCTTAACTTACTTCTTGGGATAAATTGTTATGTGGGTTTTATTGTACCATCTCGTCAAAGTTTGTAGTCACATCGGCTAAGCTTATAAAAAAAAAATATTTCCTAAATCTTAATTTTTCCTTACTTTATATTATTCTATTTTAAACCTTTTTATTATATAATTTAAACCCTTCAAATTATTTTAAATACAACTTTATCCCATCTTTTTCTTTTCCAATACCGACCACTCCTCTACCGCCATGACCACCACTTTTCTCTCTTCGCTTATGGAAATTAGCAAGTAGAAGTTTAGTGAAGATTCTTTTCTTGCTCGAAAATCTTCATTAATGGGTAACTGTTTAGATTCATCTATTTAAGTAGATAACGCTCAGAGTTCTCACACGATTTTTTGTAATACCTCTTCTGATCTCTTAATCATTATGTATATTGATTCTGATTGAGCTAGTTGCCCAACTACTCAATTTCTGATTTCTTCATCATGCTTGATTCTACTAGTCTCATATCTTCATCATCCTTGGTTCCAATCCCATATCTTAGCACACCAAGAAATATACTACCATTGTCTGTTTTTATGTTGAAGCTGAATTTCGCGTGATGACTTCCACTACATGGGAACTCGTTTGGCTCAAACAACTTATCCTCGATCTCCGACTTCTGCATTTTGTACATGACTCTACTTTGCGATAACAAAATTGCTCTTCACATTACTCACAATCCGGTCTTCCACAAACGTACTAAGCATATTAAAATCGATTATCATCTTGTTCGTGAAAAACTTTGGTTCGACCTTATCACCACATCTCATATCTCCTCCACTCGTTAGCTTACCAATATCTTCATCAAAACTCTTGGTCATGATCTATTTCATCAACTATCTATCGAGTTATATATTATCAACCTTTATACTCCAACTTAAAAAGGTCTGTTAACAAACATCTTCCATAAAATCATGCATCATTTATTTCTTATTATGTACAACATCAATTTAGCATATTTTTAAAAATAATTTTTATTTTCCTTTTTTTGCTTTCCTTTTGTATTATATTAACAGTAACTATCATAGTAAAATACATGAAAATATTTTCTCATTAATCCTCCATTTAGTAGGATAACTTAGTACACATTTTTGGAAAGAGATTCAGCCACTCAGCTTCCAATTCCGTGCAACTTCGAAAAGCGAAAACATCACAATCCAGTGTAGTCACCACTAATCGTTCCCAGTCCGACAACCCCACAACATTCTCTTCAAAAGAATCAAATATTTTCTTTGCGTCAAAAGGACGTAATGCTAGCTTAGAAGGAAAGAGAATCCATTTGGGAGGAACAATAAGGTGCTCTGGTTTCGTCCTCGATTGATCCTGATTCTAGAGCACTAATCTCGGGTGATATAGGTTCAAAGAAACAATATGTCCATGCATTGAAAATGGGAAAATAACAACGGGAAATGCTTAATTTTGTAGCGATTGATGGTAACCAATAAGGTGCGAAATCATGAATGACCCAGTCAGGAGTAGATGATTCTAGAAAACGAAGCATATCATGTTCAAGACCATCATGAGCTTTCTTAAGCAACATAACTTTCTTCGTCGGTACGTGCATGGTGGATTCTGCATTTTCAGGAAGGTTTGGTTCATAGGGAAGAGGGAACTCTACTAAGTTGATCTGTGTTTTTATATGTTGTGGGATTTTAGGGAGACGTTGGATGTTTTTAGGGGTGGAAAATGAAAGAAACTTTGCGACCCCTTTGAGCAATGAGCTTAGCAAGCTGTAGAAATAGGATTATGTGACCAAATGCAAGCCATGGGAACATGGCTATGTGAAGCTTCTTACCACTCACTGCATGATCAATGTCGGAGCTCATGGTGGATGCACGTATGTGGTTTTGGTTCATACATCAATTTCGTAGGAGCTCCTAAACTGCTCTAATTATTCTTGTATTTTTGTAAGCGAGAGAGTTCAAGACATGAAAATTCTGCCATATAATCTCGTCCGCAAGTGATAGATGGATCAGTTCAATCACAAACCTTCGTATATTTATAGACCAAAGTTCATTAAGAATCTCTCCCAAAAACATATATAAAACTTATGGAGATGGTACAACGCATTTAACCCAATACAAAACCATGTTTGTTTCATCCATCTATCCTCATTATAATACTGATAACTTTTTTTTTTTTTTTTTTTGTGGGGTTAAAATTATAAAATTTGAGAATAAAAAATAGTGATTTTCTATATTATAATCCAAAATTTGTGTATATCATAAAAAGGATTTGTCATTAAAATACGGGTTTGCGCTAAATAAGATTGAACTTTTAAATGTGATTTTAGATTTCTTATTTAACATAAAAATCAGAATTTAAATACCGAATTTTTAATTCTATAACCAAACATATCCATACTTTCTTTGTTTCCAAATTCCAATCATCAAACTTATTTGATATATGTTGTCTCTATAAAATTATCCTTCTTCGTCGATCATATACTAACCCCCATCATGATTCATGTGTCTTCTTCAAACCCCACCTTCTTATCTTGGAAAACTTTTAACATTCAATCCTTGTCCAGAAAGAACGGCAATAAAACAAGCATAAGTAGGTCAAGTAACCCCCCATCAATTTAACTTCAAAGTCCCACATTATATAGTACCTACCCTTTTTCTTGTTTGCCCAACCAACCTTCTTATATATACGTTACCGTTTTATATTTTTTAAAGTTTTATTAAAAATTAATAATAATAAATATAATAATTGTTGGGAAAGGAGCATTATTATTCGATTTTTATTCTTTTATATCAAATTTTAATCCGAAATTATAATAAATTATACTGAAATCTTTTTTGGGAAAAGTGTCGTCGTTTTGGAAATGGGTATCAAAGTATTTATAAATAAGAATTTGGAGAAGTTAAATTTATGTTCTTTATTTTCCTTTTTCGAAAACATTCCTTTGTTCATTTATGAATTTTTACTTTTGAGAAATATTCATCAAACCCTTATTATACCCCGAAAGCTTCCTATTAAAAGTATATAATTATCATGTTATATTAATAAAATGTTATTATAATACAATATAAAAATGCATTATACTTTCAACTTTCAAATAAACAAAAGGATTTATTATATTTATTATTCTCATTCGACAAAAATTACTTATGTAATATTATTTTTGTTAATTTTTTCTCGTAGTTTCTTCTTACAAAAAAAAAAAGATAATATAGATAATACGGATATTCGTATATTTGTATATATATTATGTGGAGCTAATACTCGTTACCATTCCGTTCCGCATCTGCGGATATACAGATATCCTCACAGGTAACGGATTTTACATATAGTCGAACCCGCATCACCTCATTCAAAATAGTTGGAAAAAGGATGGAGAATCGAAAGATTTGAGACCCTTTTAGTGGCTTGCCTAGCTATCAAGTGTGGATTTTCAAGGTACAAAACAAACTTGTCAATATGCTCTTTTTTAATATGATAAAAATGTATTGATGACATAAAATTGAATCTAGAGCATTTTGAACTTGAACAATAAATTGACTAAAATCGGTATAAATATCAGCAGAACCATCTCCATATGAGCTTGTTTCAAGATGATCATCATTTTCTTCTTCATGAATTTGAATACAAGGTGGTATTAAACTCACAGGAAGTACGGGTACATTGCATAATCCTGTTTGGGTCTTGAGCCACCCCGCTTCTAACTCCATACAGCTTCTGATAGCTAAAGCGTCGCAGTTTCTTGTAGCTGCCACATAGCGCTCTATGTCCGTCACACCCGAAACATTTCCATGAATGGAATCCGAGAGCAATTTCTTCGCCTCAAATAGACGAAGAGTTACCTAGGTAGGGAAAGGCATCCATTTAGGGGGGACAGTCAAGTGTTCTGATCCAGTAGGCATTTGATCATGATAAAGGGCCATGTCCTCAGGTGCTACCAGACCTAAATAGCATATAGTCCATGAATGGAAAATAGAGAAACGAACTCGTCGGATATCGAGCTTGGTGGAGATTGGTGGTAACCAGTCAGGAGCGAAATCATGAATGATCCAGTCAGGATTAGATGATTCAAGAAAACAAACAATACTCTCTTCAAGACCATCATGAGCTTTCTTAAGGAATTGGACTTTGTTTGTTGATACAGCCATGGTGGACTCGGCATTTTCGGAAAAGTTCGGCTCATGGGATTGAGGGAGACTCACTAAGCTGACAAAAGGGGGCAAATGTTTAGGGATTTTTGGGAGGCGTTGGATGTTTCTAGGGGTTGAAATGAAAGAAATTGTGTGACCCTTTTCAGCTATGAGGTTGGCTAGTTCCAGAAACGGGATTATGTGACCAAATGCCAGCCGTGGAAACATGGCTATGTGGAGCTCCTTCTGGTTTGTAGCTGCATCGATATACATGGAGGTCTAAAAAATTGGATCTGCTAGTTTTCTATGGATCGAGGTTTCATGTTCTTCCCTTCATATTCTTTTTTGCTAACCGCAACTGCAACATTAATGCTATTGCTTACCTACGGCCAAAAGTTTAAGGCTTCGTTTCTGAGAAAACAGAGTAAGCATCCCTGCAAAGGGCGGCTCTTTGCATCCCTCGATTAAATCTCACCCGATTACTCGCTCGCCTCCTCCATCTTCCCAAAAACAACCTCTTCCATGCACACAACGTGTTTGAACAAATACACATCGCCAAAAACCAGTTTACTTGGACCTCTCTCATACGTTCCAATGTCCCCCATGGCTTCCGCCAATCAATCTCTCTCTCCACGCTAAAATGCACCGTTGCGAGCGGTTTCCATTTGGGTTCACCTTCTCTTCCCTGCTCACTGCCTGTACTTGTATTCCTGCAATTTCTGAAGGAAAACAATGCTCATTCAATGACTGAAAAACTTATAGCCAAAATAAATAAATAAAAGGACTGACGAAATGGGTTTTGTCGATAATAGGATTGTGAAAACGCACGTGTCGATACAAGGAGAGATTGCAAAACTCTTACTTCCAAGCAACTAACATATATATTGGTTGTGGATTGTGTAATACACAACGAGATCAATACAAGTGAAATAGTACAAAGCATTTATATTTCATCTAGATCATGTGTGTTCATAACTTTGTAGGCGCAATACAAATTTGTCAAATGTATTCTTGGTGGAGGTCCTTGTTTCCGATCATCAAACCTATTTCCCTTGCGTTATCTCTATACAATTTTCCTTCTTCCTCGATCATTAACAATGTGATAGACTTTGCCACATCTTCCCTCGTAAACGACCCGTCTTCTTCATTTCTTGGTACCTCAAACCCCACCTGCATATCTTCAAAAACTCTAGCATTCAATCCTTGGTCCAGAACGAATGGCAACATAACAAGTACACATACGTATTGAAGTCCTTCTATAACTGAACCGTATCCACAATGGGTCAAGTAACCCCCTACAGCATCATGGGCAAGTATTCCGGTTTGTGGCCCCCAACTCGTCCACACATATCCGCGGCCTTTAGTTCGCTCCTCAAACCCTTCCAGTAGCTCAATCAAACCACCATCCACCCTGTCATTTCCTTTCCTTAGAACCCAAAAGAATGGCAACCCACATAGCTCTAGCCCTGGAGCCAACTCGTAAAAATCATGTTCGGTAGGTTTTGCCTCGCTTCCAAGTCCCACATATAGTACGGACCCTTGTTCTTGTTTGTCCAACCAAGCCGCTATTGACTTCCATTCTGTTCCATCATCATCATCATCTGATTCTGGAATAGAAGACGGCATTAAACCATCTTAAGTAATTAGACGTTGTTTTCTGGTAAATCCATGGTGGACTCTGCGTTTTCAGGAAGGTTTGGTTCATGGGGAAGAGGGAGATTCACAAAGTCGATGAAGGGGATCAAGTGTTTTGGGATTTTAGGGAGGCGTCTGATATTTATAGGAGTGGAAATGAAAGAAATCCTGTGACCCTTTCCAGCTATGAGTTTTGCAAGCTCTAAAAATGGAATTATGTGGCCAAAAGCCAGCCAGCCATGGGAACATGGCTACGTGAAGCTTCCTGTGACGATGTTCAGTAGTTAGTCCCTTCATCGTTAATGGAGGTCATGGTTGATAATTATTTGTGCGTATTTTTTCTCAATTGATCAAATTGGGGCTTTGATTTTTACTTTTTTTTTTTTTTATTGTTTCTTTTGGAGTCATATTATATAATGCCTACAATAATTGTAGGAGGAGAAATTATTGCACGGGAAATAATGTCGTTTGATTCAGTTGAAGAAAATATTTCTGTGAACAAAGAGCAGTACGCCATTATAACGAATCACAACTGTCAATCACCGATCGAAATCTATCTTTGGGGTGTGCCACCCACTAATTAGGTCAATTTTGGTAGTGGTAATTATCGGAACCTTAATTAGTGTAAAAATTTGAGTGGAGTATATGAGTAATTTCATTAATGAGAGAGCTCGATGCAAATGTATGTAAATAGTGCAAAAAATATAGGGGACCCACATTCACTCCTATATTGAATATACAGGTGGACAAAAGTTTCGATTTGATTTTAAGTACATATTAAGATTAAGGTATTAATATCAATAACTTGTATATTGAATATATAGGTGGACAAAAGTTTAAGATTAAGGTATTAATATCAATAACTTGTATATTGAATATATAGGGGGGGGGGGGGGGGGGACGGGGAAGTGTTCTGGTTCAGTACGCATCTGACCTTGATAAAGGACCTTGACCTCAGGTGCTACGGGACCGAAAAAGCAGAGACCATGAATGGAAAACAGAGAAATGAACACGTGGAATACCGAGCTTAGCAGTGATGGGTGATAGCCAGTAAGGAGCGAAATCATGAACGATCCAGTCAGGATTAGATGACTAAAGAAAACAAACAATACTCTCTTCAAGACCATCATGAGGGGTTAAGCGTTTTGGGATTTTCAAGAGGCGTTGGATGTTTCGAGGAGTTGAAATGAAGGAAATTCTATGACCCTTTTGAGCTATGAGCTTGGCCAGCTCTAGAAATGGAATGATGCGACCAAAGGCTAGCCATGGGAACATGGCTATGTGAAGCTTTTGATGATCACCATCCATGGAGGCCATGGTCACTTTGAATGCCATTTTAGGTAGCTTCTATCTTATCACAGTTACAATAAATGAGGCTACAAGTAGCCCAAAACAAAGCTTTTTCTATGGCCACGTTTGGTAAAAAAGATACACCAAGCAAACAACTATTATTCAATGGAAGGTAGAGGGTTACAATATTGTACAAATTCATGTGAATAACAGAGACAGACATTGTACGAATGTACATTTCGTTGAATAAAAAGCAGCACACCAAACAAATATCATCTTTAGCGAAAAAACCTCAAGCAGAGGATAGAGAGTTTGGATTGATCCAAACCCGAATAATATAGTCCGACAAATACCCGTCTTGAATGACATAAATACCCTTCTATGTGTTCGGCTGAATAGTTGGATTGAATTTTGAATTGATCTTCAATAATCTTGAAAATATATATTCACTGCATGTCAAGCAGGCTCAAGCTCTCCCTAAAAAAGGAGACATTTACAGGTTCATCATGCCAACAAATGATAAATCAAAGCAATGATAAAATATCAGGTGCTACTTTATATATTATTATTAAATATGTACATATATATTACATGACACTTTATTATTAATTTGATTCACATTACTACTTTATTATTAATTGGTTCATGCAAATGTCCCCTAAAAATTTCCTTATTTTTAGTGTATCACATCACCCAAGCATCTCTAATATCCGAATATATCAAAGTTGTTGTAAGCATCGACACAACATTCATGCATGCTTGTAAAACAGCGTGTGCTTTTAAATCTAGAAAGGTGGGAAGGGCTATCAGATAGATTGGTGCAAAGGGCAGAAAAGAGGGGAGGGGAGCAACCAAAATCATTAATTTCCATCAAGAAAAAGATAAACCATCATATCTAAAATTAGGAAACAAGCCACGGAAGAAAAAAAGGGTTCCTTATTGAAGCTAAAACCTTTAAAATCAGTTTGTTTGTTTTTTTTTTTTTTCCCCTTTACTTCAAAATTGATGTTCATCAACATAACTCAGCTTCTTGCATGCATTTCGGGTCCTTGCGAGTCTGTAGGAGGAGAATGCATTGGCCACCCCATACGCGGAGGTGATCCAGGTGGGGATATATCTCGACTTGGGGAAAACAGACTAAGTTCCACAAATGTTCCTGTGGAAGGCCCATCTTTCTCCAAGGTTCTAAACGAAATCGACCCACGCTTTGTAGAGGTATCAGAGTTTCTACTTGGACTGATTTCTATACTCTCCTCAAGATGGCTCTGGTTATTAGCAATAAGAGAAATGGTTTCGTTACGATCATCACTAATCCTCCTCCTAGCCTCCATGTCCTGTATTTTCCCCAAGGCTAAAGAATCTGCCACGGGGAAGTAGACAAGTATACATATACACAACCCAGCAGCGCATAAAAGAGCAAGAAATGCTGAGAAAGCAAGAGCCTCGAACAGATACTGCTCTGGTTTAGCAAAAGTAGAAAACCCAAGTAAGAGGACTCTTAACGGAAATAAACCTGAAACGGAGAATATCAATGTGTAAACTCTCTTCTGCAAACCCTTATTGATGACCAGTTTCAAAATCCACCTCCCAAGCCAAAACAAGTAGGCCGTTAGTATGGTAGCAAAAAGGCCAAGGAAAATAGTGCTCAACAGAGGGTAAGTACAAAAGGCAATTTCACCATTATCATTTGTTTTAAAGGTTGGTGTAAGAAAATAATCTGGCAGTTTGGGTTTGGGATTATTCTTGTCTAACTGGGTGGGCCCAATAAGTATAACAGCAAGCTGAAGAGCAAACAATGGAAAGCAGTAGGAAAGAACATAACCCACTGTTTTTCGATTCCATTTTCTGCCGAGAATTCCAGACTCCATCTTCTGTAAGGGGGCACGAAGAAGGAACACAAGTGTGAGAAAGAGGCAAGGCTCTGCAAACCCCAAGTTTGAGACGATGTAGCATTTGCACAAGTTCTCCTGCCATTTCAAGTCATTCAGAAGTCGATCCCCACGTCGCAAGAAGCTCAACCGACTAATCTCACCTAGGCCCCACCAGATTACAAAGACGATGAATGTGATGCGAATGATCCAAGGACCACTGAAGTAACTGAGTTCGACAAAACCTTGACTATGAATTCGAGAGCGGAAGTAGCAGGAGTAGATGATGCAGAATAAACCAAGAAGAATTAAGAGACCAACAAGAAATATTGTCACCAGACCGAACACATCGGCAGCTAACCTCGTCAGGGGCATTACCCGAAGCACAGATTCCACGCATGCTCTCTGCCAGCATGGATAGAAAAACCCTCTTTGTGGCCTTCGCACTTTCTTCCCAGAATTAACGAGAATAATAGCGACAATAAATAGACAAGAGGATGCTCATCGAAATCCAATCAACAATAAAAGGTCGTAGAAAACAACTCCATGTTCCAGTTATCATCAAGCTCAACACTTGATTATTTATCTCAGCAACCTACATATAAGTATGAGAAAATAAGAAAATAAGAAAATAAACAGAGTGAAGATGCACAAATAAAAGCTTTTAGTACTGCAGTGACAATAACAGAGAAGAAGTGAATGGACTTCGATGAATTAAGAAATAATAAACCCAACACACAAAAACCAAACATATCAAAAAGAAAACACTTTGAGGTGCTTTTAGAAAGAAAGAGATGGGTGCAAAGAACAGTCTTCAGAAATGAATGTATTGTTCCATAGATGCAGATTGTTAAAGCCGTTGAATATCTGATACATAACTGAGAACACGCCTGGAGATATTGATATTTAACATGCGAAAAAAGATGATGTAACAACACAGCTAAGTTTCCATGAATCATAGGATAATCCAAGCATCCAGAATTAGCTCAATGTCAAGCCCCACTTCACAAAAGAAATAAATCATATAAAACACTGCTTCACTTGAGGATCCACATGATCAACATAAAATAAAAAGTGTGCTGCCCAAGGGACTTCCACTTCCATAATGAGGTCACCTCTATGTCACACACTTCCCTTCTACAAGAGAATTCAAAAATCACCTAGATCTTAGCATTAGACACATTATCCATTGTCTGCCCCTAATACCTCTTACAAACACATTCTGAAAATAGATTCCAATACATCAACCTGATATTTCATATAGTCAGCAAGGCATATGCAAAGATCAAAACCAGTAGAAAACACAAAAGAAAAACCAAATCGATTAAGACAGAAACATAATCTAGCCTTACTCTGACTTTTATGATTTTCGGAATTGGAAAAAACAGTAATCTAAATTGATTTAACGTGTATGATGCTTCTTTCTTTTCCACAAAATTTTCACTATCTACTCGAGCCAACGTAATGGAATGAAAAGGGAGCAAAAAAATACAACCTTTCACTAGTAGTTACTTAAAACAAGAAACTATCGACTAATTTCAAATGAAGAAAGGAAAAACAAAATTAACAAATTGAACTTAATTGTAACCATGAGCAGCATACATATCATAATGTCAACTACAGAGACAGGAGAGAGAAAAAAGTAAGACAATAAACTCCATACAAAGTTTTCAGGAAAACGGTAAGAGAAAACAAAAACCATAATCATAATTTCAAGAATCAACGACTAACTACGGCCCTAAATTGAAACAAAGAAGATATAAAAGTAGATCAATTGAAAGCTTACAGAGGGTCAATCTTGATCTGGAAAACTCGAACGAAGATTCAAACAATCAAAGAATAAGATCGAAGAACCCTAATTTGCAGAGGGCCAGACAACCAGAGAGATGCTCAGAGGAGGGGGAGAGAGAGAGAGAGAGAGGGAGGGAGGGATTGTAACTAGGGGGAAGAGGTGAGTGGGACTTTGTTGGACACAGGCTGTCTCCAGCTGTAGGATTGTCCGAGGCTATAGCTTTGGAGCCGAAGCATCTTACTCGGGTTCATTCAAGCCTACGTGGACATTACAGTGGCGGCGTTTTCGGCGATTCTTTTTCGATGTCTGTTTGGGTGATAGTCGAACAATGTTCCGGCATAGAACGAGCATAAAAACTAACATAACTTCTGTTTCCACGGTCTTTGACTCTCGATGTAAGCTTATATGGATTCAACTTTTTTCCATTTTAATTTACGGTAAATGTATATATAGTATAGTATAGTATAGTATAGTATAGTATAGTATAGTATAGTATAGTATAGTATAGTATAGTATAGTATAGTATAGTATAGTATAGTATAGTATAGTATAGTATAGTATAGTATAGTATAGTATAGTATAGTATAGTATAGTATAGTATAGTATAGTATAGTATAGTATAGTATAGTATAGTATAGTATAGTATAGTATAGTATAGTATAGTATAGTATAGTATAGTATAGTATAGTATAGTATAGTATAGTATAGTATAGTATAGTATAGTATAGTATAGTATAGTATAGTATAGTATAGTATAGTATAGTATAGTATAGTATATTAAATTTCACGTGATTTTGAGTTTGTAACCAGAAGTACTTCAATTAAACAAACAATTAATCAGATAAATATTGAAATTGCAAAATATATTTCCATATAAAACATATCACTTGCTATATGATATATGCTTACCTATTTTGGGGTAAAAGTCGGACTAAACACATATAAACCCGATAAGTGAGATAGAGTGGACCCGTAAACCGAGTCGTACGGTCCATTTTAACACATTTATTTTGATATATTTATTTTATTTTTCTTTTAATCATATAAAACCTTAGATTTTTAATATGATTGATATATATATAAAATTCGAATTCACATTTAAAATTTTAATACTAACTAATAAAGCTAACTTGAAATTAAATATAACCAACCAAACCAATTGTATTAAGCATCCGTGCGAAATTTGAACTTGGTAGGCTTCACGTCATCTCCTGAAGCCTCTGATTTCTAGTCTTTAACGTCTGTCGGATATTTGTATTTACAGACTTACCTTCCTTCAATTCTTTTGAGATGGGCCAGCTTGTGCCCGGCGAGCGTCTTTGTCAGTTTGATGAGTGTTTGTCCTGAAAGGAGCTTAGAATCTTACAATGCTTTTTTTCGTTCTTTTTAAATCAGCGTTTAAAATTCAGTTTAAATCTTATATATGTATGTAAAACGATATTAAAACAATAAACGCCACTTTTTTTCAAACGTCAGTTTATCATGTTCCGTACTTCCGTACTTTCGCGGCTCTGTCGGTTTTCCATCAGGAAGGGCAAATACGTAATTTTAATGGGTTTGGGAACAGGCTAAGAGCACTTTCCCTATTTTACCATTAATATACGCCACAGTCACTATTTTCTTTTCCACCATCGTTTTTGATTTTCTCTCATTCCAAACACCAGCAATCATGAGCAATGAATAGTATGCAATTTCTCCTTCTCACCGAACAACTCTTCTTTTCTCGTTAATTCTTACCATTCTGCCTTTTCCAGATTCTGCATGCATCGAAAATGTTTTTTTTTTTTTTTCCTTTCTTTTTGGTTTTTGACATTTTGTTTCTCTTTTGAAGCGATTACTTGTTCAAGCTTTTGCTCATCGGAGACTCTTCTGTGGGAAAATCGTGTCTGCTTCTTCGATTTGCTGTAGGTTTAATTTTTTTGACTCTTTCTAATTTTTATTTGTTCTTGTGAAATTTTGCTCGATTAGAAAATACGGTTTTGAGGAATGTATGACTGAGATTAGGGTTTCAGGTTTGATTTTCTTTTCTGAAAGATTAGGGCTCAAATTCAATACATTTTACTTTCCCTGTCTTACAGGATGATTCCTATGTCGACAGCTACATAAGCACAATTGGAGTCGATTTTGTAAGTCTCCTCTCTTCATATTCTTTTGTACATTAAAATCCCAGAATGTTCATATGTGCCATATGTTGTTGCTCTTTTCAGAAAATCAGAACTGTGGATCTGGAAGGGAAGACCATCAAGCTACAGATTGTGAGTGAATGCTGCATATTGTATTCCCGCTTTGAACAAACTTATATATGACCTTTGGAATTCATGTTGAGGTTTTTGTTTGAGTGTTAAGATATTTTAAATGATCTCGTTTTGTTGGCCGTTCTGATTCTTGTCGCTTCAATTAATTACTTGTTTATATTTCATGATTAAGTCTGTATGTATCAATTTCTGTAGAACTATTTAGTCTTTACAACACCAAGCATGACATGGTGCTACATGCTGATCTGTGAGCCCTTGGCTGTCACGTAATTTTGGGATCAAGTAAACAATGGATGATCAATCGACTTTTGTTATTCATTTCTTCAAACTTTCTATTATACTTCTATCCATTCCCCCCCCCCCCCCCCTCTTTTTTTTTTATTGTTCTGGTGAAGATTTGTGAAAAGCAGAACCATACCTTAGTTTAGGTGTAAATGTAATTCAATCTTTATCCAACTAGCAAGTTAACAGATTTGATTTTGTATTTTCTTTTCCCCTTTTCAGTGGGATACTGCTGGACAGGAAAGGTTCAGGACTATAACAAGCAGTTATTACCGAGGAGCACATGGGATTATTGTAAGAAACATTTGTTGTTTGAGAAGAAAAATGAATAATGCCATATTATCTTGTTACTTTCTCTTGTTTTTCTCGCCTTTGAAATGGGTGTGCTGCAAATGTACAGATTGTTTATGATGTTACTGACATGGAGAGCTTCAACAATGTCAAGCAATGGTTGAATGAGATTGATAGATATGCAAATGACAGTGTGTGCAAGCTTCTTGTCGGGAACAAATGTGATTTAGTTGAGAACAAGGTTGTTGACACGCAAACAGCAAAGGTATTAGTAATAAACAATTATGTCTTTCTTTTCTTTTTTTCTTTATTTGTTTATATAATTGCATCCTTTGTTTTTAAACTTGGCATTAATTGCAATTACACCATTTAATATTTCAATTGATTAAATGAACTTCAGGCATTTGCGGATGAGCTTGGAATCCTGTTTCTGGAGACAAGTGCCAAGGACTCGATCAATGTGGAGCAGGCTTTCTTAACCATGGCTGCTGAAATTAAGAACAAGTTCGTTAAAAATCAACTTATTTTTCATTCTATTCAACTTGGAATCTAAGAATCATTAGCTGTAATTTTGCATTCATTGTTTTTTGTTTCTGCTTCTTTTTAATGGTATTAATTATTATGTCATCAATTTATGATGCAGAATGGGTAACCAGCCAACCGGTGTGAAGTCAACCGGGACGGTTGAGATGAAGGGGCAGCCGATTCAGGAGAAAAGCAACTGCTGTGGTTAATAATCACCTCATTTGTAAACTGTAAATTTTCTTATTTAACGAAGCTTGTAAGATGGTGACATGCTAATTGTCTGACAGGATCTTTCTCTAGGGGACAGTCTTGTGAAATATGTTTCCTTGTTTGGATACTTCTCAATGCATGATTTGACTCGAACAATTGCCTTTTGAGCAGATATGCTTACTTTTATAATATAATTGGTCATGCCCGAAAATTAGTATCTAGTTGAGTGAGCAGGGTAGCATACAATAATATGTCACTAGAGGAAAATCCTTTAAATGAAATCAAGCATGTATATGAAAGAAAAGATCAAGCATATTGGACGGTACACAGTTTCTAGGTGTATATTCAAAAATTCACTCGGTCTCACTGGAGCCGTAGCTTGCTTATGGTAATCGATAAACGAATCATGATAAATTCTGAAAATATATAACAAAGAACAGATCTGGGGATTTAAAAAAGAATTAAAACCACAACCCAAAAAGGATAGGAAAAATGCAAAAAGAAAAAGGTCAAAAAGGGGGCAAATAAAGAAAATGTAAGATAATAGTAATAAACTACAAACTGATGGGAAAAAATCAGGATGACAAACAGCACGCCTTCCTTGTATTACTACTCTCTGATTCAGGCCCAACAACGAGAGTCTTCCCTTCCTTGATGCTAGCAGGAGCGGCCTCCCCGGAAGAAAGCGACTTCTTGCTAAGTATCCTATAAATCTCAGAAAGAATAGTCTGAAAAGCCTTCTCCACATTCAAAGCTTCTAATGCGGAAGTTTCGATGAAAGAAAGCCCTTCTTTCTCTGCATAACTCTGAGCATCCTCTGTGGCAACGGCTCGAAGATGTTTAAGATCGGTCTTGTTTCCGATCAGCATGATGACTATGTTGGCATCGGCATGGTCCCTCAGCTCCTTTAGCCACCTGTTCACATTGTCAAATGTTGTGGGCTTTGTCACGTCGTAAACAAGAAGAGCTCCTAGTGCACCCCTGTAGTATGCACTTGTTATCGCCCTGTATCGCTCTTGACCTGCTGTGTCCCATATCTGAGCTTTCACCGTTCTTCCCTCAACCTAATTCATAAACATTTTTTTGCCCCCATATCAATCAAACCAAGTTAATAGTACTTACATGTTCTTAGTTAGAGAAAACTATGATAAATTGAAAAAAATTTAGACTCTGTTTAGATCTCAAGTTTTGGAATGGCAAGGAAAACTGATTTTTTCATCCATACGGTAGCTTCGTGAAATTTATTAACAGAACAAGAGAGAATAAATTTTCAGCTTTGTTTCTAAATCAGATCAAGCCACTTCATTAATATAAAGCCACTTCATTAATATAAGGCAAATTTGAACCAACTCATTAACAAAGGCAATGTTTAGTGGAAACTTGAATAATTGCTGGCGATTAGATTAGTGTGATATAAGGGGTCATTTCAAACAAGTAGTCAACAAACTTCAATTTCCTATTCACAGTTAAACACAAAATGTTAATTCAATCAATTTCATTTACATATCAGGTTTGCACGCAATCGCGATCGAGAAACAGAAAAATGAATTCAATTCTTACATTTAGTAAGCGACGTAAATCCAACCAAATATATTTAGAATAAACTAAACTAGAAAGAAACACAAATGAACACAGATCTGTAATGAATGGTGTAGGTCTGAACCAATTACATCAAAACGGAATAACAAAACCAAATTTGAGTAATTCGCACGATAATATGATAAAATCACTCTAAGATTGAACCGGAAACCAATATTATCGAACTTCTCACATCGCAATTGAACTTAAACAAGGAAAAAAAAAGTAAATCGAGAATAGTTAGTGAAAATGAGGTCAGTCAAAGAATTGACATACTAGAGACAATTGACATACTAGAGAGAGAGAGAGAGAGACCTGAAGAGTACGAGTGGCGAATTCGACGCCAATGGTGGACTTGGACTCCAAGCAGAACTCATTCCGAGTAAATCGGGAAAGCAGGTTGGATTTACCTACGCCTGAATCGCCGATTAATACCACCTTGAACAGGTAATCGTATTCCTCGTCCGGTCTCCTCGCCATCTCCATCTCCTTATTCTGAATTTCCTTTTTATTTCCAAAAAAAATAAATAAATAATAAGAACAAAAAAAAAAGTTGCAAGAGGATTGATCTTTCTCAACGGTGAACAATAATAATGACAAAGCACTTTCCTCTGCTCGAGAACATAACATCAAAATAGCAAAGGCTGGCTGGCATACATATTTTAATTTCCCCAAATTACCCTTCCGCTTCTGCCTTGCCGTCTCACTGCAACCTATGGGTAAAAAGGGTACTTCCCCTCACCAATATTATTTGAATTTTAAAAAAATGCGGTTTTAACCTTAACCCTCCACTTAGCTGAAATTACATCCAAAAATTTTAAAAAAAATAAAAATAAAAAAATTAGGAGTTAATTTTGATCGAAAATAAATAAATTGGTTTTTGGCCCAAAAAAAAAAATTAAATTTTTGAGTTTTGATTTAATTTAGGATATGATCCATCCGCTAGAACAAGAGCAGAATGTAAGAAGAGTGTTTATGCATGTTCATCAATAGAAGAAATAATATGATGTCATTATTTAAGTTTAAGATGATTTTGATCGATTATTTTTTAATTATATAATAAATTAAAAAATCAAATTTTTTTAAAGTATATATAAATAGTTAATTTATAATAATAAATAAATATTAAAAAATCGTTAATTTTTTTGTATAATGGAATTTGAAATTTCCAAAAGAAAGAGCGGAGATGGCAACAATTGTGTTCAGGTGGGTGGTGCCCTGTGGTGGAAGGTGGATGAAATGGTGGTGGTAGGTCGGAAAGAATGAAAGGATGAGACAAATCTTTTTTTGAAAGAAAATATAAATATGAAAAATAAAATATTAAATATTAAATATTATAAATAAAAGGATAATATATAAATTGATCAAAATCATAAGTTAACAAATGTTGGGTTAAAATCAAAATTCACTCTTAATTTTTAATTTTTAAAGTGTTTTAAATATAAATTATTATTTTAAAAAGTTTTGTCCTTACAAGAAACGAAGAAAATATTATCGGGCAAGACCATATTGACCCGACCCGGAATCATGTCTTCCTTCTCGCATATACAAAGCCCTAGTTTGTTGAGGTAGTGTATCTTTCTCTGACGATCGCACACCTCATTGGTATCTCTCTCTCTCTTAAGATTTTTCATTCAACATTTCTGATTTCGATTTTCTTCGTTGTTCAGATTTTTCTGTTCATATTTTTGTTTTCAGATTCGAGATCAGATCGACAAGTTAATCAATCTTATTCATATCAAAACAAGAAACCCTAACCGACCTCTTCATCAATGGCGTCGTTCTTCTCAGGCGGCGGTCGATTCCGCCAGCTTGTAAAGAAGTACGGAAAAGTTGCTCTCGGAGTCCATCTCTCCGTCTCGGCGGCTTCAATCTCCGGCCTATACGTAGCCATCAAGAACAACGTCGATGTTGAATCCATTTTGGACAAATTTCACATCGGCGACCTCTCCTCCACCGCCGACAAAGACGAAATCAAGAAAACTCCACCTGAATCGTCATCTTCATCATTTCCGGATGAATCTGTGACCGAGGAAAGACCCAGCTCCGATAATCAACAGACAGTCTCAAAGAAGAATCGAACCTCTGAGCTAGCTGCATCGACCGGAGGGGCATTGGCCTTAGCCGTGCTATGCAATAAGGCACTTTTTCCGATCAGAGTTCCGATAACTGTTGCACTCACTCCTCCGATTGCAAGGTTATTAGCCAGGCGTGGAATTATTAAAAATGGTGTATGATTGATGATCAGTATCTTTTTTTTTTTAATTTTCACCCTGGATCGTTGTTCACTATTCCATGTTAATTTTGGGGAAAAGATAAACAGAGGATATAGCTGTTGAGATAGATAAGTTCATAATTGCTTTAGGGTATTTTCCTTTTAATAATGGGAGTTTGTTGAATCTTTTGAGTTCCCAAAAGTTGTTGATAGTGTTCTGTGAATGTGTTTCTTCAGAAATATGAATGAGTTTAGATCATTTTTTCCCCCTTAAATTAGAAACTGCAGTCGAAATGTAACGTTTACACTCCTGATGGAACTGAATTTTGATGGATTTTTAAAACTAAATTTGAAAAAGTAAAATTTCTTAGATCTATCTAACTGTCTAATAATTTCTCATCATAAGTTTTCTGTTTACAATTAGATCTACTATTTATCTAATAATTTCTCGTTTTAAGTCCTTAAGTCTAAATTGAGTAAAAGTAATAGACTCAATTCCTATTTGGGGAAATTACACTGATCCCTTGTATTAACAACTTGTTTGTAATAGGATTAAGTTTTGATTAGATGGGTATCTTATCCAATCAAAAGTTTTGATCTTGATGAATATTTGATCCGATCAAAATTTTTATTTATTATACTTTTATTTGATCTGATCTGCCCTAAAATCTGTTTGGATAATTAGATATTCATTTTTTTTTTTGGGTATATTCATATATTAACATATATAACCATTATATCCATTCAAACATATATATATATATAATATGCATATATCAACATATACATCTGTCAAAACATATATATACCATTAAATTACTCTTAATCAAATTGATTGTATTGAATGTGTGGACATTCAATACAATGACATTTAATAGATATGACGTAATCAATGACATCGCATAGTAATTCATGTATTTTCTTAAATCTCTCAATTTTTTATTATTATTTAATTATATTTTTTTAAGCTTTTCATTATTTAATATTTGATTACATTTCCTTAAATCTCATCCTCATACATGAAAATTCAACCATTACCACAAATTTAGTGGCCGTATTCCTTAACTCTCTCTCTCATTCTCTCTTTCAACCATTCATTCTTTTTTTAATAATAAAATTGATATATTTTGATATCTGATTTGACGGATTGGACCAGATTGGATACAAGTTCTTTGCGCATGTCTACTTTGAAACACTCTCCTTAACTACTACATTTTTAAGTATTTTCGACTACACTTTGCCCCCTTTGAAGATTGTTTCCAGCATTCTAAAAAAAAATTTGCACCCCATCGTATTCTAAAAAAAGTTTAGAATGTCGAAAACATTCTTGGACGAAAGCAAAGTCTAACTGAGAATAAAGATGATTATTTAAATAAAGGTTAATTATATTTTTAGTCTTATGTATAATTTAAATAAAATATTTTAGTTGTTATGAATGGAATTTATATTATCGGAATTGACGTGACATACTAATATGTATATTATATTATTAAAATTAAAAAAATTAAATTTTCTAGATTTTTTGTAAAAAATAAAAATAAATAAAAATAATTTGATTATTTTATGAGAAATTGATCAAACAATCTGATATTTTCATGATATCCAAAGCAAATCACTCGATTCTTCGAGGAACCTAATTGAATGAATCCCATCCTTCACGAAGAACGAGATCTGATCGATTCATTTTTTCTCTCAATGAACTTGATCCAATCTATCTGGTTTTTCAACTTGAAAAAAAAAAAATTGTTCAAACCAGACCTCCATTTGGATATTTCACGAAGAGATCAGATCATTTGATCATTTTTTCATAAAATAATTGGACTATTTTGATCCCTTTTAAGAAAAATCGGAACAAGATTTATATATATATTTTACACTTTAAAGTTTTAAATTTTTCTAAAAAATGAGAAATGAAAATTTGGATTAAAAAGTAATAAAAAAAAATATGAGAGAAAAGTTATTTTTAATGAGGCGACAGACATGTCAAAATATTACGTTAATACTGATAATCTAAATTTTATTTTTATGTATTAAAAAATTTCATTTAATTTATATATAAACTAAAGCATTAATCGAAAATTACATAAAAATAAATTTATAAAAATTAAATAAATTAAAAATATAATTTACCCTTTTAAGAAAAATATAGTAATTTAAGCTGTGTTTCAAACCGTGGGGATAATTATAATTTGGCCCACTATTTATGGTCAAAGAAAAAAAAAAAAAAACGATAGTAAGAAAACGCAATAGAAAAATATTTCCAACGAAAAATAAATCGGGCCAAGCCCAGCCCAATTGGTTAGAAAATGACCTGACCCGGAAGCATATTCCCGCATCCTACAAAAACCCTAATTTGGTTTGCAAGTGTATCACTATATCTGTCTTCACTGTCGTAGCACTCTTGTTCGCTGAACAACAACGCTCGCCTCTCCCAGTCCCAGGTTTTTCTCTCTAAGATTTCGTCTTCTTCATTTTCTCACTAGATGATTGTTCATCCATTATGCAATCTTTTATTTCCCAAGTTGTTCTTATTAGATGTTTCGACTTATTGACTTTTTACAGATTTCTTGCTTGTCTTATTGTGCTCAGATCTGAAATCAGAGCGATACGTTTTTCCGCGAAGCAATGGCTCTGGTGAGAAATCTGATTTTGATCTTTCGTATTATCGAGTTCATCTACTTAAAAATTCCGAAAATTGAGAACGATTTCGAATCTTATAATTCGCTGTTTTATATTAGCCGTTTCCCTTAGATTTATAGTTCTGATTACTGTAATTGTCAAGGATTTATGTTTTTTTTGGTGATTTAAAGCCTCACGTTTGAGATTATCTAGATATGTTATCGAATGTATTCTTGTTGATGACTCGCTTGTTGATTCGCAAATAGTAGTATTGTTCTCTTTGCACTTTTTCTTAACTATACAGGCGTGTTATTGGTTTTGGATCCTTTTCTTTTCACTTAGTTTCTTATAACCTATGAATAGTAGCCTAATTGTTTGTGATGGTGGTTTGATCTCATCTGCAGGTCTTGCATGTGGGGAAGGGAAATAAAAATGCTTTCAAGACTCTTATTGCGGCAGAGTACAATGGCATCAAAGTTGAACTAGTCCCAGATTTTGAGATGGGCGTTTCCAACAAAACTCCAGAATTTCTCAAGATGAACCCGATTGGGAAGGTGTGAGGAGTTCTATTAGACAACCTGTGAATTTTGTAGATATTTTTTGTTTAATAATTTTCTAATTGAGAAACTCCTTAATCTCTTAGGTTCCTGTGTTGGAAACCCCTGATGGTGCCATCTTTGAGAGCAATGCCATAGCCCGTTATGGTAATGATTATCGGCCTTTTGTTTTACGGTTTGGATTCCTACTCTGGTTTTATTGGAACTCAATGACTCTTTGTTACTGTAGTGACTCGCTTGAAGTCCGATACAACTCTATTTGGTTCTTCTCCTATTGACTATGTAAGATTTCTCTTTGTAATTGATCTTTTCCTCTTGGACTGTAAGATCTCGTTGACAATTTCCTCTTGGACTGTAAGATCTCGTTGACAATTACATTTGCCAATATACTTTTATTTTCCAGGGCCACGTTGAGCAGTGGATAGATTTTGCATCGCTGGAGCTTGATAGTAATATAGTGGCTTGGATCAGACCTAGAAGGGGATTTGCACCATACGTAGCTGCTGTGAGTTGTTCAGATTACTTTTCTTTCATTTCTCTCTCTAAGTTTAGTTCCTGATGCTCCAATTAGCATTTGATCCAATCCCTTATTTTATTGGATGTAAAATATCTCTATTTTTTTTCACATTTTGAAAATGTATAACATCGATTGTTTTACCTCATCTTATGGAACATTTCACATGAAAATTAGTCACCAACCACTATGGCATAATGCTTTCTATTTTGGGAAGATTTATAAATTCTGGGTGTGGTTTTCTAATCTTATTTTTGTATGTCTTTATGCATGAAGGTCGAGGAAGCTGCAATTACTGCATTGAAGAGATCATTGGGTGCTTTGAACACACACCTTGCTTCAAACACATTCCTCGTTGGCCATTCAGTGACGCTGGCTGACATAATATTGACATGTAACTTGTATCTTGGCTTCAGTCATCTTTTCACCAAAAGCTTTACTTCTGAGTTCCCTCATGTTGAGAGATACTTCTGGACTCTGGTCAACCAACCAAAATTCAAAAAGATAATCGGTGAGGTGAAGCAGACAGATTCTATTCCACCAATTCCATCTGCGAAGAAACCTTCCCAGCCCAAGGAGGTTGCCAAGCCAAAACCCAACGAAGCCAAGAAAGAAGAGGTGAGGCCCAAGCCACAAGCTGCTGCTGTGGAAGAGGAAGAGGCCCCCAAGCCCAAAGCAAAGAACCCCCTTGATCTCCTTCCTCCAAGCCCGATGATTCTTGATGAGTGGAAGCGTCTCTACTCCAACACCAAGACCAACTTCCGTGAGGTCGCAATTAAGGGTATGAATACTTATCAATCAACTGAATCGTCCATTTAATGATTATAATAATACCTTCTAAGGTTATATTATCTTTTGCGTTAATCTTGTCAGTATTCATGTTATTACAGGATTCTGGGATATGTTTGACCCAGAGGGATACTCACTTTGGTTCTGTGACTACAAATACAATGATGAAAACACAGTCTCCTATGTGACACTTAACAAGGTTGGTGGGTTTCTCCAGCGTATGGATCTTGCCCGCAAATATGCTTTCGGGAAAATGCTAGTGATTGGATCCGAGCCACCATTTAAGGTGAAGGGTCTATGGCTTTTCCGTGGGCAAGAGATTCCTCCATTTGTCATGGCGGAGTGCTATGATATGGAGCTCTTTGAGTGGACTAAGGTCGATCTTTCCAATGAGAGCCAAAAGGAGAGGGTCAATCAAATGATCGAAGATCAGGAGCCTTTTGAAGGGGAGGCCCTTTTGGATGCAAAATGCTTCAAGTGAAGAGATTATTATTAATTGCGTCTTAAGTTTCTAATTTTTGGTTTTTGTTAGAGCTTGTTTCATCCTTTTTGTTCTAGTTTGTGAAACTGAATTTTTGTCGTCATTTGCTGTCTCTATGTTTTTAGTACTATTTTGTTAGTGGCAGCTATTACTGAACTCAATTGCTCAAATTCTCATTCCCATACTGATGGGATTCGGATGGATGAGGGGAGAGCCCTATAATATAGTTTCTGATCAGAATTTGCACTAAATGAACTTGTTTTGATTTGACAAGAAGTCAAAAGATTATGTAAACCAGACTTGCATCATATAACTTACCTAAACTAGACATGACGCTTCATTCTTCCTCCTCATATGCTCACTGGACACTGGATAAGTTGTTCAACCGTTCTGCAATCTTTCATTTCCCAAGTTGTTCTTATTAGATGTTTCGATTCATCTACTTTTTACAGATTTCTGCTTGTCTTTTTGCGCTCAGATCTGAAATCAGGGCTGGTGCGAAATGAAATCTGATTTTGATCTTTTGTGTTATCGAGTTCATCTACTTGAAAATTCGGAAAATTAACAGCGATTTTGAACTTGTTATTTGCCATTTCCCATAGATTTATAGTGCTGATTACCGTAATTATTGATGACAAGTTTTGACAATCACTTATTGCTGACAAGGCTCTTATTGCGGCAGATTACAATGCCGTCAAAGTTGAACTAGTCCCAGATTTTGAGATGGACGTTTCCAACAAAACTCCTGAATTTCTCAAGATGAACCCAATTGGGAAGGTGTTAGGAGTTAGTTCTAGTCGACAATCCGTGAATTTTAGAGATTTTTTGTTTACCTATTTTCTAATTGAGAAACTCTTTAATCCTTTTATTTTTAGGTTCCTATATGTTGGAAACCCCAGATGGTGCCATTTTTTAGAGCAATGCCATAGCCCATTACGGTAATCGATTATTTTGCATTTTGCTTAAGGTTTGGATTTCTACTGTGATTTTCCGTGGGCTAGAGATTCCTCCATTTGTTATGGAATATGGAGGTCCATGAGTGGACTAAGGTTGATCTTTCTGATGAGAACCAAAAGGGCGGGTCAATCAAATAATTGAAGATTAGGTGCTTTCGAAGGGGAGGGCGCCCTTTTGCAGACAAAATGCTTAGGGCGAAAAATATAAATATAATTTATACTCAAAAATTTTGAAAGTAAGACTCGAATAGAGGTGGTAATTTGAGCTAGTTCGGCATGTATAGGGCTCGAGCCTATTTAGGTCGGGTTGGGTAAGGTTCGGACCATTTTATTCGAACTATGTTCGGGTTGGGATCGGGTCTTAAAACTCCCGGTCTGGCCCTCGCCCGATTAAGAATGAGCCCAAAAATGAATTATTCTATTTTTGTTTAAAAAAATATCATGTGATATGATAAATAAGTTTTATGCACAAACGATACCCTAATAAACACAAAACACATCCTTCATTTTTTCTTATAAATGTCCTCATTTCATCCTGCAATCTCCTCACATTTTCTCTTTTACAAATACTTTATCACTCTCGCTTATATTCTTATACTTAATTCTCTCAAAATCTAAGAAATTTTAAATAATAGAATTTGATAGAATTGGACTACTCGACCATCTCATTGAAGACACCCTACTTGAGATCATTTTATGAAGCTTTATAGGTTTTCCAATGCAATGGAATAATATGGTGTGTTTTTGTGTTTTTTCTTAGACTTAGAGTTCAAATCTTAACTTAAGCCCTAACTATAAATAATAAACTGTAAACTTAGACTTTAAACCTTAAATATGAACATTAAACCTTAAATTTAATCAATAATCATAAATCTTAAATCTTAAACCTTAAACTTCAAACCTTAAATTTAAAATCTAAACCTTATAATTAAAACCTAAAAATAAATCTTAAACCCTAAACATAAAAAAAAAAAAATTAACAAAAAACATGCTGATAAAGATTTCAGACTGTTTTATTCCGTCCAAAATCATGATTTCGAAATGTTTTATTTAGTCTAAAATCATGATTTCGGATTATTTTGTCTATGTTTAGTGATAGTCCGAAATCATGGACCCCAAGATTTTGGACTGGGACAGTAGCTAAAAAAGAAGGAAAAATTAAAAGTAAAGTGAAAGTACTTGGAAAATACAAAAAAAAAAATAAATAAAACAAGAAATATAATAGTTCTTATTACAATAATAAAACATCACACAATAAACATAACAATTCTTACTGAAATAGTAGTTCTTGTTATAATAAACATAACATCACACAATAAAATATCTTGAAGTGTTTTCAATAGGTGCTGGTGGAACCAAGTTCTAACAAATCTTCATGTTGTGTCCAAGACTGCCGCAATTACCATACTTTCTTTTCCTCCGTATTTGTTCCCCGGTTGAAGGTATACATTTATATTTTGATCTTCTACTCTGTTTACGCATAATGGGTGGTAGAACCACAGTTAGCTAAATCTTTTCTGGAAAATCCCATTCGTTAGTCAGTGATACAGGATAAATTAATTATACATACTCGATCCTCTAATTTTCGGTGGAGTATAATGGTAAACATAATTAGTACAAACTCACACATTTAGACCATGCAAATGTTATGGCGTGCATGCATAGAATTTTTTCCAAGTCAAACACCCTATATGTGCAAATCATTGCCCTTAAATTGACAACAACACTAGTATCACCTTATGTTTCTTCATACGTATGACCGTCCACACTCTCAGCCTTCGTTGTCAATGATTCATCATATCTTTTTTTTAAATATAAATTTTACTACCTTAGGAGTGCATCGATCAATATGCTGGTTGGCTTCATTCATCTTTTTAATACTATCGAGTAAGACTACAATTGGATATTCACGACCTCTTTCAAAGTATCATCACGCGATTCAAAATTATAATTTGTCATGATGTTGTATCTAAGACCTTTGAAATAAGTTATTGACTAGTGTTCTAAACTAATATCCTCAAAGTACGTTGCCACACAATGATGCGATGTTATGATCTCATTGAAGTATTCATTGAATTCTTTTAGCCTGTATGCTTTAGCTGCCGTCTTGAATAGAGAGACCACTCCACCGCTTCTGAATCTTGACTTGATATTTTACCCGATGTATCAAATACATGCATCGTGTTTTGAATTTCAATAAATACTTTGTACATAATTTTTTATACTCTATTATCGATCTGAAACAAACACTAAATTGGGGGCATCAAGTATCTTTTCTCGAATTCTAGTAAAAAACTAAGTCCACAATGTTTTGTTCTCTAAGTCGACTGTAGCCCATGTTATCAGATATAGTTGATGGTTATCATCCTGTGCGATTGCAGTTAGAAGCGTGCCATTATATTTACAATTCAAAAAGGTCCCAATGATATAAATAGCATTTTGCATCAACCTAAACCCCTTAATTGATGCCATAAAAGTCATGAAATAATAAAAAACTTTCTTTCTTTATCAGTCAAAAGTGCAGTTATAGTTTCCAGATTTACCACTTTCATCACGGCAGAGAATATGATAACCTTGCATAGCTCTCCTTGGTTGTACCTGAACTGGATCACATGCAATAGACATTGCTTTACATGCCTTCCAGTAAGTAATATTTACGTTGAGATTATTATGGGCTAAAGTTTCAATTATTTTCGGGTGAGGACACTCTTTGCTCCCACAAAAACTATTCATCAAATGCATTCCAATTACTAATATGGATACTTGGCAATGTTTGTCATGCAAGTAGTCAAAGTTACATGTGTGTTGATCTTTATAAGTTTGAATTTGAAAAAATGAACAATCTTTCTTTCATGTAGCATGAACTATCCACTTTCAATCTGGGTCTATACAACCGAAAACATATGTTGTCTTACTCGACTTCTTCACTTTGAATTCAAAATTATATCGGATCGTATATATCGGTAAATTCATCTTTTGCTCTTTCTTCAAAGAATTAAGTGCGATAAAACTCATCTCGCTTAATTAGGAAGAAACAATCAGAAGTAAATTGCTTCCACTGCAGGAAAAGACAGAATTCAATCCTTTAGGCTGAGTAGTAATAGGAAAAATATTTGCATCCTCATCATCGCTCTCGTTCTCAAATTCATTTTTTAGTTATGGTAAAACATGTGGCGGCAAGTTGGGAACAAGTATCGGATCCGGATCTTTTCGAGCAAATAAAGTATCAAATATATTAAAGATAAGTACTACTCCCTCAAAGTAGTCACCATAGAACAAACGATTACCACATTCTTCCTCTATTCTTCTAACCCCATCATCTTCAACCTCATCCTCCTCCGCATCCTTCGTCTCATCGTCATTCTCAACAACATTTCCCATATTCAGACCTTCATTTAGATACCCATCGCCACCATCATCATAACTCTTATTTCTCATTTTGATCATTACTAACATTGGGTACTTTACGTCGCTCTGGAACATGAATACTACTTCTTCCCTTCAGAATCAACGTCACATACAGTGGAGATAGATTTATTGCCTAATAGGTATGTACTAAAAACAGTTTCATATCTACATAATTTTCTATAAATATTAGATAAGTAATCGATGTGAATAACGGCTTGTATATTATTATCATATAAAATTCAATATGATCAACGCGAATATTATTGTACATGACCTCTAACTACTTAGTAAAATTGATATTTATTTCAACTGCAACACCATTTCATGTTTGTGAGCTTTTTGGAATCCAAGATTTCGATAGTTTTTAGGTCTCATTATCATCCTTCCATTTCTCATCGAAGTATATGACTATGAATACATATGAAATCATTTCTAAAAATAAATTATTTGAGATCAATAATAATTCTCATTAAAAAATTCCAAGATTTTAACCAATTAAACTTGGACCAAAAGTAATTACGGTCCAGTCCAGATCTCTATCAAATGGAGAAAAAGAAGCATATTAACCTCTCATTTTGAAATAAAAAGATCAAAATTTAAAGAATAAATATGATATACGTATACTCATTAAAGACAAAGTAAACATAGAGTGAAAAAAAGAACACGTACCTGCAAAATTTTAATTTTTTTTATGTGCCACCGGTGAAGTTGCTTCTTCTCCGATGAAGGACAACCAACGTACAGATCATTTTTCTCCAATGAAAAATCGTGCAAATCAGAAGAATGAGAGCAAATTAGTGAAAAGACGGTCATTTTTTTTCCAGTTGCAGTAGTTCGGTTATTTTTTCAATTTTTTTGAGGAAGGAGGGATAGAAAAAATAGGAAAGAGGAAGAATGAGAGGATATAAATATAATTTTATTATTTATTATACAAAAATATATAATAAATGAAATAAAATCATTTAACCAAAAAAACTTAAAAGAAAGTCATTCAATAAAAATAAATAGCTACCTATTCATAAATATCGAATTACAGATAAATTAAAAATATAATTAATCCAAATCTTATATTTAATATTTATAAAAAGAGCATTAACAATATGCGTATCTACGGAAGATAATCGCCGGCCGCACAAGACGAGACTCCGGACAACGGGAGTAATCACGAGAAATTACTGATTTATCATCACATCAGTGGGGCAAAAAGAAAATATATAAAAGTACAAGGGCATCTACACAAAAACATTTCTTGTAGTTTATTAGAAAACTCGTCTAACTGTTTAAGAGGAGCATTAGAGAGAGAGAGAGAGAGAGGGAGGGAGAGATGAGTAAAAATTCAAGACGGGGATCGTTGGGTTTGGTTGCGTTTTTGGCTTCGCTTTCTCTACAATTCATTTCTGGTTTGATTCTCTCAGATCTCTAATTCTAATTTGTTTGGTTCTTGATTTCCGTATGCGAATTTGATCTGTTATTCGTTTTCCCTTCGGATCGTTTCTGTGTTGATTTTGCTTTTGATTTAATCATTTTGTTGATGGATCTTCGGTACAAATTTTAGGTTGCATAGTACTTTGTTGTAATTGCTTTTGTCCTGAGTTTGACTACTTAAGAAGATGAAAATGAATTAGAGGGAGAGAATTAGTGAGTTCTTTCCTAGAAAATTTACCTTACTATTGGATTTGGTTCGATGATTTCTAAGAAAATCTGGGAAGAGAAAAGCAAGTTTATTTTTAGAAATTGAAGCTCCAACTTATTTCTTTTCCTCGTGAGTAATAAATACAAAAAAAAAAAAATCGTTGACTGTTCACTTTGAATTTTCGCAAGTAATTCCATATGTAATCTGTGGTAGTTCGTTTGTGTTATCCTATATTTGCAGTATCTTAGAGGGCTATTCATATTTGGAAAGTAGAAGCTTCATTTTAGGATATGTTGATAATAGAAGTCAGCTTTCAGTTTTTCAATAATTACACAATGGCAGAAACAGTTTATTACTTTGATTCCTCGTAAACTAAGGATTTGTGTGTTTAATTTTTATCGCTATTTCAAAAGCAAAGAATTTTTCTATCTGTTGCTGCTTTGGAATGCATTTTCTTCCCAGTATGAACTAATTTATATCCATGAAACAACTCCGTGTTAGATCTGATATTGACCTATGATTTAATGAAGTTTGATTGATTTTTATTTCTCTTACCCTTTCTTTTTGGTTGGGCATTTCCAGGCCTTTCTGATGATTCATCCAGCTCAAAAAATGGTTCCATGGTAATAATCATCATATTCCTTGTGCTCGTGGCAGTTGTGATAATTTCGTTTTTTCTTTTCAAGTTATGGCAAAAGAAGAAAAGAGAGGAGCAATATGCCCGCCTTCTTAAATTGTTTGAAGAAGATGATGAACTTGAGGTTGAGCTTGGTCTTCGCGATTGAAGCATTTCTTAAAACGCCAAGAATTCTGCAGTTGAGGTCTGGCCCCTATTTGCATATCTTTCTTTCCTTCAATACAAGTTATTACTATTTTCTTTTCTGTCATTAGGTGAAGAACCAAGATTATAGATTCCCTTGTCCACGAGCAAACTTTTGCCCAATTTTTATACCCATAATCCCTACAAATTGCATCACATATTTACTTTGGATCCAAACTTTATCTGTTTCACTAACCTCTCCTCAAATTGGTGGTATGTTTACCTGATTGTTTTCTGCTGGATACTTATGCAGGCTTCGGTGGCTTCCATCATCCGGATTTTCGCATCAATCATGCCCGGTTGGGGTGTGACGTAGATATTTTACTTTTGTTTCAACTGTAGAATCTGTAACAATTTGTTTTACTGAGACAACAGAGAAATAGGGAGTTATGGTTTTCTCTGGTTGTTAAGAGAAAGATAATACCATTTTTTTAAAGACGATTGCTTGGAGAATTTCAACTTGTATTTGTAAAGTGGTCCTGAATTTCGAATCCCGAATTCACTTCGGATTGAGTTTTTGCTCATATTGATATCAACTCTCTTCTAAGTAGCTTTTGTTGCCTCTTAAACCCCAAAAGATTCCCTTCGATTGTTAGAAGACTCAAAATCTTTTGAGATAACTCAAAATTTTACATGAAATTCGCCTCCAGCATAGACAGACACCTCCATGGCCAAAATACATTTAAAGTCTGCTGTAAAAAAGAAGAAACGGCCTTAAATTACAAATATAATGAAAAGCACTAAACTGCCTTATTGTAAGTCAAATACATTGTAAATGATAAGTAAACCAAAAGGCCAAAACGGCGATAAACCAAATACCTTATTGTATATGGGTTCAAAGAAATAATACATGAAATAATACATATATATATAAAGTGAGAGAGAGATAGTAAGAGAGACCCTACTAGACATTAAAACTATTGAACAAAATAATCACATTAGTTAAAATCCCAATCAATTTGAAGCGGGCCTGGTTCATCTTCCTGTCTTTAGCTCGTTTCATACCTGAACTGTTCAATTTGAAGCAGGGTTGGGTCATCTTCCCGTCTTAGCTCGTTTCATACCCGAACTGTTAAACGGAGACATGCTAGGGCTCATACTCGGACTTTCCTCCCTTAATGTACCATTTAGCATTGCCAATTCCCTCAGTTGTTGCTTCTTATATTGGTCCAAAGATTCATCCTAAAAATCCATAGAAGACCGAAATCCACAGTGAAGTTAGCAGAAAATTGTAGTAGTATACATAAATATTTGGATTGAACACATTATGAGCCGAAATCTATGTAATAAACTGATAGTATGATCATACCACGGGCTTTAAAAGGTTTTCGAGCACTGAGACTGCGTGCTCTATGCGGGCATTTATTATATCTTCTGGAAACTCAGCCTCAACCAAAACATGTAGGGGCTCATTCAGGTGCTCATATCCTGGTTTATCTTTCAATTTCTCCTCCTAAAGGTACATACAGAACAAATTAAAATTGCAAGGTCATTAAAAAAAAGGTGAAGACATCACACGATACCTTTATAGCATCTTTGACCGAGCCTTGGCCTCGTATATAGACCCGGCATTCTGTCAAGGCTTCGACCCTTTTCAAGGAGTTCCCACGAGGGCCCAAAATCCGGCCCACAAAATTATACTGCCAAAAGCTTCAATTTGATTAGAAATGGTATTCAGTGAAAAAAAGAAATGGTCAAATATTAAACTCCATATTATTTTTTGACATAAACAACTTTACTTACATTAGGATACTTGTCCACGGGTACATCAAGTCTAACAACTCTCTTTACGATTGGTGTGGCCGGAATTCCTTGAACCCCAGGCCAAATCCTTGAAGGAGCATGAAATGGAACCATTCTTTGGATATATCCGTTTTCCTGCCAAAAATATAATAATAATTAGAGAATCTTCAAAAATCATTCTATAGAAAATTGAAGCAACTCCGCCTGGTTTACTCTATGATGACAACTTTGTAACTCATCCATTAGAAATTTAGAATGACTAATCTAAGCTTTACATAATGTTGTTAGTGTTTTTCTTGCTTTGCTTGATTTAGTTTAGTTTGAATTTCATTCTTTTGTCTTCTTTGGAGGTAAGGCCTTAATGTCCCCCTCTCGAAGGTTGTAATGTTTTTGTTTTTAGTGAATAAAATTTTCAGGGTGTGCCTGCATCTACAAAAAAGCTCAGACTAAGAAAAGGATAAAGAGAACTTTGCAATTAATTATTGAACTCTTATACACAATCAGGCTAATATTACCTCGAGTTGCATACGAGGCAACCCCTCAAAGTCCATTGGCCTTCCATTCGATCTTTGAGTTAAAGACCTAAATGGACTATCCTGATCAAGTCTCTCATGATCCACAAAACCTTGATTGAAACTTGATATGCGTCTGATTTCTGCACAAAAAAAAACAAAAAAAAAGCTGAGTTATTTATTAGTCAAACATTCTTCTTACGGCTAGATCCAATCTCCTATTCTCTGCAGAAGAAAAAAAACACCACCGCCGCCACATAATAGATTGAATAGGAGAAGAAGGTCAAAAGGTCATGGATGTAGTCTTGTTAACATGTCACTATAAAACAGAAGAATAATGATGATTTCCAGCAGTTTATTTGAATGTCTCGGATTTTTTTAACATATTATGACTTCCTACTACTGACCATAAACTTTAAATTCATTGACAAAAGAGTAAACATGTAGATTAAATAGTAGATAACTTTTTACTAACCCTGACTCAGGAGCCGGTTACATGAAGGTAAAACTTGCACGAACGGTACCAACTTTTGCTTTTCTTCCAATAGTTCAGCCAAATATCTGCCAAAAGTCATAAAATACACATACCGTTATGAAGCATCTTCATAATTGCTCGTTTTGATATTTAAGCATTTGCTCTAACGTATTAAGATTTTCAGTTTTGATATGTCCTATAAAGTAAAATGTGAATTAAAAAAAATGAAATGTCTCACACGACAATGCCATATACAAGATCATGCCGTTTCTTGATTCATTTTGAAAAATTATGAAATGACAAATATACAGATCCTCCATACGAAATCCGGAGCAGAAATCAAGGCCTCACTCTGGAGAGAACTACAAGAATTTCTCTATGTGCAGATGACAAAAGATTTCTCAAGTTTCTTGGTAAAAAGGAAAGACATCAAGATCAATGAGACAGATAATTAACAGTCAAACCCAATAACAACATGCACATCAAGATAGAAGCAGTAGATTCGAACATGAAAGAAAAACCATAAACAGAGAAATGAAGCGTTGGACCGACCTTTCTCGATCTGAAGGAATAGAAGGAGACCTATGAGGCGAAGCATGAACAGCGGGAGGAGGATACTGAAAGTAACTTCCAGGTGGAATTCTCTCCCCCATCACTCAGAAAAGGAACAACTACTGCATAAATTCGATAATAACAAGCAATCAGCAAAGAAACCCATTAACAAGAACACTAAAACAAAAAAGACCCAATTCGTCAATTATACACACAAATCAACATACATGAATATAGACAAAAACAAAGATGTGGGCTCGATGGATCAAGAAACAAGAAAGCAGACTAATGAAAGCCTCTTTCTGCTCCCCTTTTGATTATGAAGAACAAGAAGAAGAACAAGGGGACTGTGTATGAAAGAGTGGAGTAACAAAAGCCCTACTCGAGAAGAGAGAGAGAGAGAGAGAAGTGTAAGGGATCGTCTCTTGAGTTGCTGTCTTTTTATGTTTCATCAAATTTACTGCTATGGAAATGAACCCTCCTTTTTAACCTCTTGGTAGAAAAAGAGAATAATATATATATATATATATATACCATTCTATATGGGTAATATATATGATGTTTATTTTTATGTTTATTGAAGAAAAAATGAAGGGGTGTGGGTCATAGGGTTGAATTTTGATGATGGTCATTTTCTAATGATAATAGCAATCCAAATTTGTTTGCTTGTATTTTTCTAATGATATCAGTAATAGAATGAGAACTAAATAATGACTTAAATTGGATATTAATAGTTTATACATTTCATATATTAATTGACGATATATATCTAGAAAAAAAAAAGTTGAATATTTCATTATTCGAATTTAATAGGTTTTTAATATCCATTATTTAATATTTATTATCAAATTTTATTAAATATTTATAATTAGACTCGAATTGAAAATAAATAAATTGGGAAAAATATCAATGACTGTACAAAGTATTGTAGAAAGAAATTGAAATTGTATTATTTATATATAATTTTTTTTTTAATTTCTAGTGTCATTTTTAAATTTTAAGTTAAATATAAAGAAAAAAAAAAAGGGAGAAAAACAACTATATACTAAAAAGAGATTTTTTAAAATATTATTTTTCAATATAGTATTTATTTTAATCTAATTAATTAATGAGCAATGTGACCGTTATTTTCTCGGCATCCAAAATCCGAACCGTAACGCATAAATACTCGGCTCCGTTCCTCATTTCCTATCTTCTTTTCAGTGGCAGCAATTTCACTTATTCTGGAAAATTAGGGCAAAGCATCAACACAATTTGATTCCAGCAATCTCTAGTTTAGGAATTATAGTTTGATCAGAGTGAATCTTGAGAATTGGGATCAATTTCTTTTCGAATGTATTAGATTGGTAATGTGTTCGTCTCCCACTAGCTCCTAGGGTTTTCTTGCACATGAAGAGCTCGCCGAATCGAACCAAGGTCGTTGCGCGGAATCTTCCGCCGGCGATTTCGCCATCTACTTTCAGGGAACAAATTGATGGAGCCTTTGATGGACGCTATCACTGGGTCTCTTTCCGTCATGGGAAGAAAAGGTAAAAGAAAAAAAAAAATCGATGAAAACTCCCAATTTCTTGAAATTCTTATTGTTTTTATCTTTAGCAGCTCTGGGAATGTTTTGTGGGAAGCTCAAATTTTTCTAAGCGTCAATGATGGATGTGTTTACAGCCAGAGGAATCAATCTTGTTCTAGAGCATACATTGACTTCCAAAGTCCAGAAGATGTAATTGCATTCGCACAGATTTTTCATGGGCACGAGTTTGTTGACGAGAAAGGTAATCTTTGAACCCATGTCTGAATAGATTGCTAAAAAATTTCAGTATCTTTGATAAACCTATTTGTGCTGCCAATCCGATTTTCCAGTTGTGTCATTGAATTGCTATGGGTCTGATGTCAGATTTGGGAAGTTATGGACTGCGTTTCTTTTTTTTTTTTCATAGGCACTCAGTACAAAACTGTTGTTGAGTATGCTCCTTCGCAACGCATTCCAAAGAACCTGTCCAAAAGAGATGGTCGTGAAGGATCAATCTTTAGAGGTGCTTATACTCTTTCCTTTTTCCCTTCTTTTGGATCTTGTAACTAGACATATTCTTAGACTATTTGTAAAAATGTTTCCTTGATGAAAAGGTTCAGATCCCGAGTATCTGGAGTTTCTTGAGTTACTTGCAAAGCCTGTCGAGTATCTTCCTAGTGCGGAGATACAACTGGAAAAACAACTAGCAGAGCGAACAGGTTAGTTAGATAGATCCCCAGATACAACTTTTTTTTTTTTTTCCCCTTTTACCTTTTTAGTTTGTGACTATTCCCAAACCATTCTACCCAATGCAAGGGAAAAGATGAATATAAAGAGGATATAATGATGCCACTAGAATGCAAGGGAGTGGGAGTATAATTTCAATTTTCAACTGATTGTGGTATGCTTTTGCAGGTGGAATTAAAGCCAATCCTGTAATTACACCATTAATGGAGTTTGTGCGCCACAAGAGAGCTGCCATGGTTGCATCTCGGGTACGTCATCATTTTCTACTTTGATAAGATATTTTATACATCTCCTAAATAACGTTGTTGAAGGTTCTTTGCTTTTCGCATGCTACTACATTCTTGTAATGTCAAAGAACCAGGATTTTTAGATCTCATTTTTTCTTTATGGAAAAAGCTGTAGACTGTAATGTGATTGAATGTACTCCGGATTCTTGTCAACAGAGATCACTATCTAATGGGACAATTTACAAAAGAAGGGGTGCTTCTGGCTATGGTTCCAGTGAGGTGGTTTGCCCTTGATTTTTAATGTGCCCCTTATGGCTTGCGAGCTTTTAGTTATTTAATTTAATCGTTGTTTACTTTTATATGTGCTTTTCAGAAACAAGTGTGGGTTCAAAAGTCAGTTCCAGTTCTTAGAAATCATTTGAAAGTATGTTGACATACTTTGATGCAACCGGTACTTCTGATGATGTTAATAGAGTAGGCACGGAAACGATATCAGATGCGAATATCGGTACAATGGAGCCATGGACCTTATTCTCCTGAAGTTATTTTATGCACAGAAATGATATCGGATGTGAATATCGGTCCAGATTTTGATGCAAGCGGTACTTCTCGACATACAGAAAGAAAGAAATCCTATTATCCTGAATCTTATACTCTTGCCAAGGCTTTGAATTGACAGTCAGTGAGTGATTTTACAGAGCTAGAAGGATTTGAATGTGAGCTAGTTATTCTAGGGCGCTCTGTTAAACAAGTCTGATTATGTAAACAGAGTAGAACCTCTTTAGCCCAAGCAAAGGTTGTAGTTTCATCTTCCTTACGAATGAAATATGAGTTCATACTATTTTACGGAATGGTAAAATGGTTATTTTAAATATAGCTATTTATCGCAAATAATAAATTAAAAACTATTTATATATACAATTTTTTATTCAAATATGCGATGTGATTTACGTATTTTAGAAACAAAAAAAAAATATTTTGTTATTATTTTTTATTTTTTGAAATAATATTTTCAAGAGATAGTAGGAATAGATGACGTGGCGAGGAACGGTGATTTGCTAGACTGGTGGTCGGTGCAAAGGAGGAAGAGAAAGTGAGAGACGATGGAGGAAGAAGCTGCAAGCAAAACAACATCAGCAGCTACTGCTCTTTTCGAAAAATGGCTATGACCGTTCAGTTTCTTCGAACTCCTCCTCCTCATCGCCTACTTCTCTCTCCTACTACTTTCGCGTCGTCTTCATCCAAACGAGCTCTCAAAAATGGCGCTGTTCGGTTGCTCGGAAACGTAGTAACACAGAGGAAAGAGGAAAGAGGAAAGACAGGAATTGTGCAAATAGATACTTCCTAAATTCTCGAGAAAAACTAATTTTCTGTTTATTTATCTTTCATTTTACTTTTCATCGTTTTCTCGGCTACTACCAAACAGTGCTCGATGCTTAAAACTCTCGTGTGTGTTTAATTTCTTCACATTCTTCGCTGCACAAATTTGAATGATTCTGATATCATGATTTTCCCTTGAATTTATCCTCAAAATAACAACGTTTTTACTTGGAAAGCAAGAATACAGATGTTACAGTAATCGGAAGTGTGGTATAGGGGGATTATGTTGTTGTGCAGGGCTTTTAGCTAGCTAGATACGGACAGGACGTTCTTGTGCTGGAAAGTCACGATCTACCTGGACGAGTCGCTCACTCTTCCGAAATCCAAGGCTACAAATTCGATTTCGCTCACTCTCCGGTTTTCAATCACGGGGTCCTCAAGCAAATCCACTCAGCACAATAAAATTCTCTCTTCTATCTGTTAAAAATTATTGACCCGTTGAATTCCGAAACTACTATTATTGATTCATCTCAGCATATATATATGCTGTCAACTTGTCTCGTGATGATTCAAATCTTTCTGATCAAATCGATTTGTTGTCGTCTTTGACAGGGAGTTCGTGAGGATTTAGGAATTCATCATATAGTTGTGAATGACTGGGACAGAAGAGTTGATGCTGATCAGAATGTGGTCTTAATTTCCGTACCTAGTACGCTCAATCCGGTTCTAGCACCTCATGGAAAACATGTCTTACACGCTTATACACCCGGAACCGAACGATACGGATTATGGGAAGGGCTTGACAGAAAAAGTTCTGAGTACAAAAATCTCAAAGCCAAACGGTCCGAGTAAGACTTCACACCCATTTTTGTCGGGTTTGAATCCAAATTCCAATCTGGGCCCGTAATTTCCAGTTTAATCCCACGAAATATAATTAAAATCTACTATTATAGAAGTCAGTTTTCTTCGACTTTTGCTGTGTGGCAGGTAATGTAGAGGGCGGTGGAGCGGGCCCTTGGACTGGGGTTTAAGCGGGAAAAGTGTGAGGTGAAGTTAGGTGGAACTCCATTGACGCATAGGAGGAGGTTTCAAAGGAGGAATAGAGGGACTTATGGGACCGGCTATTGAAGCTTTTGTAAGGGGTCTGGTCTGTCTTCAATGATACGAGAATCTAGTTAGTAACTAAACTTCAGTTTAGATTAATTAGTTTTTTAATATTGACTTCACAAAATCAATGTTAAATTTTAACTCTTAGTTTCAACAATTTAGTTACTATCTGTTGTGAAACGATGTCCAAACAAAGTAGTGTAATTTTAAAAGGGAAAGAAAGCAACACAAATTTGCATTTGATTAAGCTTTACAGTTTTAACTATTATAATATGATAATATAAAATAAAATAAAAATATAGAATTAAGATATTGACCAATTAAAACTTGCCAAATGTCACGAAGAAAGCCGTATCAATTAAATAGCGTGAAGACAAGAATTTGTCGAATCTGTTGGCCCAATTTGTCTGATTGGAATAATTGTAAAACATATAGTTGCCAGTCTTGTCTAATAGGAATATATTGTAATGACATGAATTGATGAAACACATAGTTCCTTCTTCTTACTTCTAAGTAGTACTGTATTTAATGCAATAATAATAATAATAATAATAAATATATATATATATGAGAAAATTATATTTAAAGCAATATCTCACTTAGTAGCAGAAGATAATTATTTACGAAAATGGGTTTCATTAAATTCAATAAATAAATTTAAAAAAAAAAAAAAAAAGTATAGTGGTCCCCAGTTGACGAATATGGTAGGCTAGCTTTTTATAGCTTCATGATTGAAAGCTAGCTTGCTTTTATTTATTTATTTATTTATTTTATTTATTTTCTTAAATATTAATTTCAAAATTAGTTCAATTAATGAATATTATTTTTGTTTGGAGGACCACCACCTAATACCCCTAATAATACCATTATCCCTAGATTATAGAAATCCTTTGGAAAAAAGGAAAGAAAAAGCTTTTCCCTTTCCAAGCGTGAAATCATACATTCTTAAAGGGAGGGAACAAAAAAGTAATGAGAGGGATAAAATCAAATTAATCCTAAATATAGGATCATTAGCTTAATTAATTAATTAATTAAGAAACCCTACCTTTGTAATAATAAAATTATGGTTTTTGTTTTCTACGGATCGATTTTGCATATTACAAGATGAATATATATTACAAGTTTTTTTCTTACAAAAGCAAAGAGACAGAGAGTCAATAATAAGGCAAGAAAGTCAACATAATTGACGAGAGATGATTCCATTACCAACTTTTGTCACCTTTGTCAATCTAATAATAGACAAAGAAGTGTTCAGATGGGACCCATCATTTTGTCGAGCGGTTCTTCCTGTTTTTTCTAATTGCCATACGTCCATTTCTCATTCGCACAAACCGCCTTGTTACGAACAACTTCCTTTCCAAACTGGATATCTTTTTTATTTTTATTTTTATTTTTAATTATATATATATATATTTAAAAAAGCATATCCACGTATATATATATATATATAAATCATATTAGTGGATCTAAATAAATGTAACATTGCAGAGTATCATTTATAAAAAGAAGAATTGGATAAAATTTAATTTTTAATATTAAATATTAAATATTATTTTTTAAATGAGAGAGGATAATATAGTCTTTCCCCCCTCTTTTCTACCACTTAATTTATGTAATAATAATTTGTGACTAAAAGTGGAGAAAGGATTGGATCCCTACCCCCCTACCCTCCCCTCCTTTTTTTTTTTTTTTAAGATTTGTTTTAGATTAAAAATTAAGATTTATTTAGTGAAAATTTAGTTATTTTTTTGTTATTATGTTGATAATTTATTTATTAATATTTATGATAATAATTTTAAGTAAATATTTAATATAATTTAATAAAATTTATAGTCGAAATATGATTCGAATGAATAAAAATAAATTTTTATTATATGATATTATTAAATATATTTAATCCAAATTAGATCGAGAATTTATTTTAAATGAATCTCAACCTTAGTCTAAACAAGTCTCAAGAAATATAATACAAATGAATCATTTTTCCCCAAGAGTGATATTTCAAGTAATCTAGATAAAAATTAATCAGCTCTCTAATTATAATAACAAAAAAAAAAAAGAAAAAAACAATTAATAAAAGAGCCTATGTATTAAAAAAAATTATAAATAAACGAAATTAAAAAAAAATAAAATTCGAGATCTTATTTTATAAATTATAATATAGTTTTCCTTAAATAAACGTGATAATGCATCTTATATTATATAAAGAGTGAATGAAGATATAATTATCAGTCAGATAAACTCTGACCCGTTTCTCTCTCTCTCTCTCTCTCTCTCTTCTTTATACATAAAATTTATTTCTTTCATTTTGAAAAAAGACCAAACGTCCGACTCCTTACCCCCCCTTTTTATTCCCTTCCTTCTTTTCATCAACACTCTTCATGCTCACAAAAAGAAATGCTAAAAAATCATTTTCACATCCAATCATCAACTGTTTCTTTCCTCGATTTGAACCCTAAAATCTGTAGAGAAATATAGTGATCGAAGAAGACAAATGTACTAGTTCCGATCCCAATTCGCTCTCTAACACTTCCGGGTGAGCTCGATTTTCTCCACCGATCTGCTTCGATTCTTGTCCGACTCGAATGCACTTTTTTGTTCCTTTTCCTTTTTTTTATTTTCACTCGGCATGAATTCTTGTGAAATTTGTGTTTGGAGAAGTAAATGATTCTATGATGGATCGTTGTTCATTCTTCTTTCTGGATTTTTTTTTTTTTTTTGAATTTGGTGCTTCGAAGTTATATATGTGCTAGATCTATTCGAATCCGTACCTCTAGAGTTTTTGTAAATTATTCATTAATTTTTTTGGTTGATGATTCTGGAGAAAAGTTCTGATCATTTCCTGTAGCTAATTTTCAGCAATTTTTTCACTTGACCTGGAAATTTATTTCTGTTAGATGGATCGGTGCTTGGATGGTCTGGATTCTGTCAGGCAGGAGCAGGATGCATTGTGAGGGGAGTGTAAAATACTAACATCTGTAACAGATATTTGTGATAAATTGAGAATGATGGCATCGGCCGGACTGGGAAATAGGGGAGTAGGCAGTTCCAGATCCGTTAATGGTTTCAAAGGTTCGTCCAGTTCAGTTGATTGGCTTGGAAGAGATTTGCTTGAGATGAGATTGGAGGACAGGGTCGATTCTGATGCGGAGAGAGTAAGTGATGCGGTTTTTTGGTTGCTTGGGATTCTTCAAGTTCCTAATAAGTTATTTCAGTATGTTTTAGAAACCTAAGAAGTTTGCTGGGGAAAACAGTATTGAAGAATTTTGATATTTTTTAGGTCTTTTCCTGAGTGAAATTTGATTTCCAAAAGCATAATGAAAGATTTTATTGTATTTATTGATTTTTGTTTTTTCCGCCTTTTGCAGGATAGTGAGCCGGATATTATTGATGGCATGGGTGCTGAAGTAGGACATGTGATAAGAACCACTATTGGCGGTCGAAGTGGTCAATCTAAGCAGGTAGGAAATTTTTTCTCTTAATTTCATGTAATCGTGGGATCATGTCTGCTGATATCTTAACTTCTTCCACAACCTATGCGCTCTTTTTGGTTGGCAGACTCTCAGCTATAGTGCAGAACATGTGGTTGGAACAGGTTCCTTTGGGGTTGTTTTTCAAGTGAGTTTTTCTAATGTTTTTCCCATTCATTCAATCTTCACTTTTCATCTTGAAAAATTTATATAACCTTCTCTTGTTAGGCCAAATGTAGAGAAACTGGAGAGATTGTTGCAATTAAAAAGGTTCTCCAAGACAAGAGATACAAGAATAGGGAATTGCAAATCATGCAAATGTTGGATCATCCAAATATTGTTGCGCTTAGACATTGCTTCTTTTCGACTACTGACAAAGAAGAGCTCTACTTGAATCTTGTACTTGAATTTGTTCCTGAAACTGTTAACCGTATTGCAAGGAACTACAGCAGGATCAACCAGAGAATGCCCTTAATTTATGTTAAACTCTACACCTATCAGGTATGTAATGAGTTCTTTGGAATCCTCCTCCTTCCCCCCCTCCTTTAAGTGTATTTGTTGCCCCAGCTGACTATATCAGTTTATAGAGCTCGACCACAAGTTCTTTTGTTACTTAAAAAAAATTATATAAGATTGAGCTTCAGTGTTGTTTGATTTCAGTGTTCTCTTTGACTTTATATTGTAACAGCCATGTATTTTATTCAATAGGAAACATAATTTCATATCTATTTCCATTTTACCTGTTCTGTTGCAGATATGCAGGGCACTTGCATATATTCATAATTGCATTGGCATCTGTCACCGTGACATCAAGCCTCAGAACTTACTTGTAAGGCTGATCTCTCTGAATCCGAGTTTTTTTTCTTTCATCAAGACACCATTTCGACATATCAAACCTTTTAAAACGTGATTTGATCATTACTGAAATTTCAATTATCTTCATGCCAATGAATTATTGGTTCTAGCATAATTCCTTTTTTACCTTTAAAATATAAGGCAATGCATTCCTCGTCAAGTATACTTTGTTACCTAGTTACGGCAATGACTAAAAGTACACTTTCTTTACTATAAAACTGAGAACACTTTCTTTTTGATATTGTATGCGTCCAAAGTCGTAAGGAACTATTGTACGGGTACTCCCCCCACACAAAAATTAAAGACAAAAAAGGATATGGAACCATGATCATTATTGAACTGTCTCCAAAAGATTGAAGAAAATATAGTTTTCAGGGAATTTTTTGGATAATTTAACATATACCTCAAATTACTTCACTCATGTTCAGGTGAATCCAAGTACGCACCAGCTCAAACTTTGTGATTTTGGAAGTGCAAAAGTGTTGGTAAGTTTCATTACGGCCTTTAGATTGATGGGTGCATCTTGTTACTTGCGCGCAAGTTCTTAATGCTTTTCATTTATCAGGTGAAAGGAGAGCCTAATGTTTCCTACATCTGCTCAAGATATTATCGTGCTCCAGAGCTCATATTTGGCGCCACCGAGTACACAACTGCTATAGACATATGGTCTACAGGTTGTGTGATGGCCGAGCTACTTCTTGGACAGGTAATCTGATACATAAAACTACAAGGGTAATGCCCTTGCATGTTTATTCCGTATTTATTACTAATGTCTTCTGTCAACTTATTTTCCAGCCATTGTTTCCTGGTGAAAGTGGCGTTGACCAACTAGTTGAGATTATCAAGGTAAGCCTATGTATCTATTCCTAGTTCTTCAAATTATTTCTGCAATGTACATATAGGTGATGAGGTAAGTTTTGTCCAGTTTTGAAGATGGAAGTAGTTCACCATAGTATCCAAAAACTGTAAAACAAATGCATCGGATTTTGGGTTTCTATGTTAACTTTGCTATGCTGGATACAAAACAGGATCCTTGATCAACTGTATTATGGCCTTTAAGTGTTTCAATATAAAAAATTCATTTACCATACGATTGAACCTCATATATCTGGTCATACAGTAGTTATTTTTTATTTAAGCCATCACCTATCGTGTACTGGTACTACTTCTATACATATGGGATCTTGGAAGTGTTTACATTTGACAAGTAACAATTCATTCGGATTTTTAGATAACCATATGTCTTCTGACCATCTTGTTTAGGTTCTGGGGACACCAACCAGGGAAGAGATAAAGTGCATGAATCCAAACTATACGGAATTCAAATTCCCACAGATAAAACCTCATCCATGGCACAAGGTATATCTTTTAGGCTTCTTCACGTGGCTCTTAATGCTGTTTACATTCAGTTTCAATAAATTATTAGGAATTCCAATTTTCTGAAGAGATTCCTTTACTTACATGCATCTGGAACTCATTTCTCCCTCCATTAATAGAGTTTTTGTGAGAGAAATTTGGTTAAAAGAAAATATATAATAGAACAAAAAATTTAACTGTAATAATAATTTTACACAACAGGTGTTCCAGAAGCGTCTACCCCCAGAAGCAGTAGACCTTGTATGCAGATTTTTCCAGTATTCACCCAACTTGAGATGCACTGCTGTAAGTCGGATACATTTATTGCCTCAAATTTATTATTATTACACTAGAGGGCTGGACCAAAATTACATTGCTCATATGTCACAGTTGGAAGCATGTATCCACCCTTTCTTCGATGAGCTGAGGGATCCAAACACCCGTCTTCCTAATGGCCGTCCTCTTCCTCCTCTCTTCAATTTCAAATCCCGAGGTGCATCTCAAGAAGAAAGATAGTTACTGTTTTGATTGTTATATACTTATATCCCCTTTTGCTTATATTTCTCTTTTGCAGAGCTCGAGGGTATACCACCTGATACGGTCAATCGGCTCATTCCAGAGCATGCTCGTAAACAGAACTTATTCATGGCTTTGCATAGCTAACAACTGATATTTGTCAAAATATAATTAAAAAAAAAAAAAAATCTTCCTTGGATACATTATCTATCTAAAATCAAGAGTTTGGCATCCTGAAAGAGAAAAAGTTTTGGAGAAATTGTGGGAAGGAGAGAGGAGTCTCAAAATCTTTTGTCTAGTGTGTTAATGGGAAGTTTGTTCTTATATCATTTCTGAACATGAGAAGTTAAGTTGATCGTTTTATGTGGTAATGGGTATTTAGATAAATTTGCTTCTTGTTAAGAATCAGTATTAGTTGCGTGGTTTTGAGGTTTATCTTTTTTTACATATATTGAGTTTTTATAATTTATATTTTCAGGACCTATTTTTTTTCATATATTTGAGTTTTTAAAATTTATATTTTCAAGTAAAACAAGGAAATAAGACATTGAAGTTGCAAAGTTTTCATAAATGTATATCATATATAAAAAGTTGTGTGACATAATTAAAGTTGGGATATGTCTCTGTTTTATGTAAATTTATTGAACTTCTAATAAAATAAATGTGATATATTACTTTACCATTAATAAATTATCCAAGTTTATTTTCTAATCGTTCACGTCCCCTATTCCTCCTCCATTCACGTCCATAAAGAACCATATAATATCATAAATATCATAAATATCATACAATATCATAAAGAACCATATAATATCACATAAATATCATAAAGAACCATATAATATCATAAATATCATACAATATCATAAAGAACCATGTAACAAGGGATACTTTTCTTTCTAGCATGTCATAAAGAGCTTGTTCCTGTTGCCCGAAAGATGGGGAGGGAATGTGTAGAAACATGGGTCATGGAAAGTTATACGAAGAAGTTTGGAGCAGAAGAATCAAGGTGAATATTGAAGAAGGTGTTTGTTTAGGGAGAAGATGTTGAGAATCTAAGATTTGAAATAAGTAATATTTATGTCTTTTTATAAATAATAATTTTATTATTTCGTACCATTAAATCACTATATTTATTTTTTATTATAAATATTAATTTTATAATTATTTTAAATATATTATTACTTTTTAATGTAAAATCTATTTTTTTTATTAATAATAAATTTATTAATTTAAATATAATCATACTTAGAATTTTATTTTTTAATTATAAATCAATCATATATTTTATTTTGAGACAATTCCAATATTTACAAAAACATTTATATGAAATATGAAGATTCTAAATGATAGTTTAATTTTTTAAATAGTATTGTCACAGTAAATATTTTTCAAATCCTTTAATTAAATATTTAATTTTGTAAGAAAATAATCATAAGTAAAGAAAAATAAATCATAAAAAAAAAAAAAAAAAAACTGGAAAAAAGAGCCAAACCCCGAACAGCCGGATCCGGGGCAACCCTACAAATGCATCCTTTTGCATCCCTACGTGAAATCGTGCCGTCCAATTTCATTAAATAAAATCGGACGGTCCGATTTTACAGAGTTTCTTTTTTTCTTTTTCTTTTTTTCTTCTTGTTCTAATTTCACAAACTCCTCCATTTTCGCCTCTTTACCTCACACCAGAGTCTTTATTGAAGCTTGTCATTCGAAAAAGCTTGATCCTTTATAACAGATTGACTATGGCTCGTAGGAAGAAATGTATATATCTAACTCGGCAAAACCCTTTCTCATTCTCTTCATGAAAAAAATTACAAAATTGAAATGTAACATAAGAGCATCGTTCATTCATCATGAACACCTCTCTTGGTCACAATATCCAGGAGAAAATCAGTGAAAACTGGTTCATAAGATGTCATTTTGGCATACCCAGAAAAGTAATTGATATCAATCACGAAATAGCGATTCACATCTCTAACATCGCCTTTCTCGCCGCGATTCTCAGTCGCTGAATTTGATATCCTCGAAAAACTCAGTACGTCCTCGGATTTCTCCATCTTCTTCTCCTCCGATACGTCCGGCAACGACTCCCTCTTCACGCATGTCACGTGTTCTCGAAAAACTCAGTACGTCCGCGATTCACATCTCTTCTCTTATATTCTGTTTCATATTATTGAGTTTAAGAGTTACAACTAGGTATTGGATGTTTGATACAGTAGTAGAAGTTTAAATGAATATGGTAGATTAATTTAAATCTTATCTTATACTAAAAATGCAGTTTCAGAAGTCTAGTTCTAAATTGATTAGACAAACTGATCCTTTCTATGTATTGAAATGTTTGATACAGTATCAAACATTTACGGATGCTTCTACTGCGAAGCAATACATTAAAGAGCAAGGAACACCTATTGTCATCAAAGCAGACGGATTAGCTGCTGGAAAAGGAGTTGTTGCTGCTACAACCGCTGGGGAGGCATATGAAGCTGTTGACTCTATGCTTGTGAAGGGTGTTTTCGGTTCAGCCGGTCGTCGTGTAATTATTGAGGAGTTTCTAGAAGGAGAAGAAGCTTCTTTTTTCGCCTTAGTGGATGGAGAGAATGCCATTCCTTTAGAATCTGCTCAGGACCATAAGAGAGTTGGGGATGGTGATACTGGGCCCAATACGGGTGGAATGGGGGCCTACTCACCTGCACCAGTTTTGACAAAAGAACTTCAATCTATTGTTATGGAGTCTATAATTCTTCCTACGGTGAAAGGAATGTCTGAAGAGGGGTGTAAGTTTGTGGGTGTATTGTATGCCGGCCTTATGATCGAGAAGAAGTCTGGTTTACCCAAGTTAATTGAGTACAACGTGCGATTTGGAGATCCCGAGTGCCAGGTCAGCTAACAACCTCAATTTTTAGTTCACCCTTTATACATGTTTGCCCACATGAGTACATGATATTATTCGGAATTCAATCTAATTGAAAATTTCTCTACAAGGGTGCATCTGGTTTCACTTCTAAAACTTTTGATTTGGGTCTAATATCAACGTTGATTCAAATGTAAAGTTCAGGTTACCTTATGGTCTTACCAACATTATAGGTTCCTCAAACTGCAGTTAGAAACTTTGATGTAAATGAATCCTTAGAACTTCACATATACAAGGAATTCTTGAGTGGGCCAAGCTTGGCAAGTAATTTTACAACGGTTTGGTTCACCAAAAAATCTCTGTCACGTCCTTGATAAAATTAGGCTATAATGGAGAATCAACTACATGTAGTATTGATCCATTTTTGTTTTCTTATTATTTTGTTACTTTCTTATCCTCTAAGCCTTTGTCCCACCAAGAATGTTTCAATTCTTATTCTTGTCACGTCCTTGATAAAATAAATAGGTGCTGATGGTTCGTTTAGAATCCGATCTTGCACAAGTTCTTCTTGCAGCATGTCGAGGGGAGCTAGAGGGGGTTTCTTTAGACTGGTCGGCGGGGTCTGCAATGGTGGTAGTACTGGCAAGCAATGGATACCCCGGGCCTTATGAGAAAGGAACAGTGATCCAAAACCTTGAAGATGCAGGGAATATTGTACCGTCAATTAATATATTTCATGCGGGGACTGCTCTCGACTCTGATGGGAACTTCATAGCAACAGGGGGTCGGGTGCTTGGGGTCACTGCCAAGGGAAGAGATCTCGAAGAGGCTCGGGATAGAGCTTATCAAGCCGTGGAAGTAATAAATTGGCCCGGAGGGTTCTATAGGAAGGATATAGGTTGGAGAGCTCTTCCTCAAAGACAGTTTTCGACAAATATGTAATCTTTTATCGTTACGCAATTGTTGTTGTAACCCTAGATTTGAATTTTGAAACATGTTGGAAATTTTGAGGGCCACCCATTCATGTGTAGTTTGAAAATTTAAGCTTTGAAGTTTGAATTATTATCACTAGCATTCATGATTTTTGCTGTTATTGTCATGGGGCATTGGATGGGTTAGAACATGTTTGTCAAGACAATTCACTTTGTGGGTCCCCTTCCCTTTTGATTTTTTCCCAACAACTTTATGGTCACGGAAAACATACATCAAAATATTTAATTTTGTGGCTGATTGCCGACTCTGTTTGAAAAGCATTGAAAGAAACCTTGTTGAAAGACGAAGGTAGTTGCTAGAGAGGGATAAGAATGGTCAATTTAATCTTGTTGGTGGTTGGAATTCATATTTACATGATTTTACGGGACGTATGCGTGTTTTATTAATGTCAAGAGGATGAGATCAGGTCTCAACTTGCCTCTTCATACATCTTCATACTTCGGAGAAAGCAGTTGAACTCACGATATTAAATAAATTTAAAATATTATATATAAAATTTAAATTCGGACCAAATTTAAGTAATGATCCCATTAGATTGGGCAAATTGGTAAATAATATAAGTAAAAGAACACTCTGAATGATGTATAAAGTGCAGATAGTTAGATTCGTTGTACGAGTATCATTTCACATCCTTACAAAACATCCAACTGTTGATAGCACGTGCAAATCGTTTATTGCTCTTTAATCAACATCATTAATTAAAATGAGAAAGTAATTATTAAAAAAAAAAAAAAAAAAACTAGAGTCCAAAAATTCGCTTACAGGCTTTAAGGATCTTGCCTGCTTTGTTCTTCTTCTTCTTGACAGATCTTGATAAGTCATCCTCACCATCTTCATTAATGGGTGAAGAAGCCAGTGTCACAAACTGGTCATGTATCCTGCAATATCTTTCAGAAACTGAAGAAGATCTTCTCATTGAAAATGCCCTCTTCACTACATCCTGCAATCCAGAGCTTGTAGAAGAAGAAACAGAACAGTTCCTAGTCACCACTGCACCAAATCTCTCCCCTCCATTTCCATCACCCTGTTCTTCACATGAATCTAACTGCCTCACTCTTGTCGTCGTTGCTGTTGTGTTCTTGGTCTGTTGCTCTTTAATGGGTGCCGCTTCTTTTTTCATGGGTTGAGGAGGAAGTGATGAAAGATCTGAAAAATCTATGGATCTTGATCTTGATTTTGTGCTGCCTATAACTTTGATTTTGGTATATCCATCTTTCATTTTTCTTTTGGGGTGATGGATGAATGAATTGATAGAGAGAAAATAGGTTTAAGAAATATGGTAAACAGGGAATGGTAGTAGTAAGTTATATATAAAGACAATTGGGTGTTCAAAGTGGGGCCCTTAGGAAACAATAAGGTGGTAATTTATTTGGGATTTAATAGAGTTGGGAGTCCAGTTTAGGAGAAACACGAGAAAATATTAGGCCGGTTTGGAGCCATAATCTGCTGTTTCTCGTATCTACGGATTATTGTTAAAAATTAATTAATTATTTATTTATAATAAAAAATTAGTTAAAAAATAAAAATAATCGAGATTTTATTTTATTTTTCTATATATTCAAGTATATTAGAAAATTTATTTCTGTATATAATTATATTTATATTTAAAATTTTTAAAAATAGTAGATATAATATTTTATTTTAAATAGTTATTATAAATTTCCTTATTTATTTCTATATGATTTAAAATTGAGATCTACTAAGTACCAAGCAAGGTGTTATTATTAAATTATAATTTCATGAGAGAGTGAAAATTGATATTATAATAAAAATATTAATTAAATTTTTTTGTGTGTGTTTAATTATATATAAGAAATAAGAATATAAATGAAGAAAAAATTAATAATAAATTAAAATATAATATTTTAAGATTTTAAAATTTTAAAATTTTTTAAAATTATTATAATATTATAATAAAATTTAAGAAAAAAACATAAAATATCATATAATTTATCCACTAAAAGTATAACCAATGATAAATATTTAAAATATAAATGAGAATAAATGAATGATTTAATATTATAATAATAAAGTAATTTTTACTAAAAATATTATTTAAAATAAATAAAAGAATAATATTTTTATTTTTATTTTTATTTTTATTTTTATTTTTATTTCTATTACATTCATTTTTTAAAATTAAATAAAAAAATAATTAAAAAAAATGGGACTAAATGTTCCTCAAGAAACAGGTGCTGTAGCACCGCCTCCTTCCTTCGTTTCAATTAAAACCCTTTCAAGACACGTGTCATTAAATTCATTCACTCAACTCTCCATCACTTTGGCCAAAAAAAAAACTCTCCATCAGACTCTCTCTCTCATCGTTCTCTGTCGGAAATTTAGGGTTTGTTTTCTCTCTCTAAAGTCTGGAATCCATCTACATTCAAGCTAGAGTTTCACTGTGAGATTCCTGATCTCGCATCTACAGCTATTTCAATTTTTTTTTTTCACTCTTTCAATTTCATGGATTCAGCTGAATTTCTGTTAATCTCTCTCTGATTCGAGTTAAGAATTGACTAGATTTCTATGAAAGAGTAAGCGTATGAGTTATTGCGTTCGTTTTGCTGCTGATTATGTAATGTGGCACTTGAGAATTGAATAGATTTTTTTTTATAGCTGATTTCATGGTTTGAAATGGGTCTTGGGTTCAGGTATGGATTCAAGTTGCTCAGGTTTGTGAATGTAGCTTTAGATTGAGGTAGATATATATTTTTGGAGCAAATGCAGAGATTTTGATCTATATTTCGTTGTACCTAAATTTGTGTGTTTTGAACTAGCAATTAGAGATCTTGAGCTGCTTTTACACCAAGAATGAGGCTATTTCTATAGCTATATATACTTATTATGACAATGCGTGTACTTGCAATGATTGTGCAGGGTTCGGATTTTTCCTTGGTGAGGAAGAGCTATGCGCTTGAGTTATGGCCCTTAAAGTTCCAGCTCCAAAGGCTGCTGAGATTGCCCTAGGATCAATTGGTCGTGGTTATGACATATCAGTAGATCTGAGACTCAAGTACTGTAAAGGGGGTCAGCACCAGTCTCGGTTGATTGAAATGGATGAAGATGGGGGTCACGAGATTGTCCTTCCTGGTGGGATTTCAGTCCCAAATGTGTCGAGATCCATCAAGTGTGATAAAGGGGAACACACACGGTTCAGGTCTGATGCTCTCTCTTTCCAACAGGTACTGCTCATATATTTTAAGGTGGAAGAGCTCTTGAATTTTGCATTTTCATTTAAGCAATAACAACGGATCAATCTAGTGTTTCAAACGACTAATGTTTTCCTTTAGGTGTACCGAAAGGAAAAAATAAAAATAAAAATTTTTTAGTTTATTAATCTTGTTATTCTCTTTGTTGCTTCCGCCAATAAAAATTATGCAGATGTCAGAGCAATTCAATCAGGAAATATCTTTGACTGGAAAAATTCCCTCAGGCCTCTTCAACAGCATGTTTGATTTCTCAGGCTGTTGGCAGAAAGATGCTTCCACCACGAAGACCCTTGCATTCGATGGCGTGTTCATCACACTTTACACAATTGCTTTGGATAAATCTCAGATGGTACTGTGCGACCACATTAAGAAAGCTGTGCCATCATCATGGGAACCTGCTGCACTAGCAAGGTGAAATATGAGCTCTCAGTCTCGACATTAATGACAAACTTGTCATATTTTTATATTGTTTGGACTAGTGTTTTAATGGCTTAAAGAACTGTATTTTTCTGTCTCTGGTTATGTCACCATATCTTGTCATTAATCCATGGTGCAAGGACGTTTTGTCAATCTTTAATCACCTCAACTTATGTCAAATTTAGTTTGAAAAATAAAATAACATTATACTGAATATTTATCATTGCAGATTTATTGAGACATTTGGCACCCACATAATCGTTGGTCTTAAGATGGGAGGCAAGGATGTCATATATATGAAGCAGCAGCATTCATCTAATCTTCAACCTGCTGAAGTACAGAAGAGATTGAAAGAGATGGCAGATAAAAGATTTCTGGATACAAATGGACAGTACGGCATTCCTTCCGAACAGTTATACCAGAATGAAAAGGTTCATCCATGTTCCTAACTGTTACATGTTTCTTATATTTGAGTTTCACATAAATAAAGAAAGAAATATCTTAGCTCGCTATTTTAATTCTTAGTGAAATTAAGTTTTTCAGTTGTTGCATAATATACATCATTCTCAGTAAATCGTGTTCAGATCAGTGACATTATAGAGCTATAATTGACGACACTTGGCACATTTTATGTGTGTGTAATGTTGAATTCTACTCTCCAACCCAAGCAAAGGATCAAACAGTGATCTAATCTTGTAATCAACAGTTTTTCTTTGTATAGTTCTTGTGTGACGAAGGTTGATGTTGGATTTTTTTTTTTTTTTTTTCTTAAGGCTGTTATTGGAATTTGGCTCCCCACTATTTCTGTACACTCTTCACTAATTTGTGGAATGCTCTTAAACATATCTAATAGTTTTTTTTTTTTTTTTTTTTTTTCAGTTTGAGATCAGGGAGCAGCGATTGAGGTTTGCAGATGCCAACCCATCAATTTCTTACATAGACAAGGAGGTGCGACTTATCAATTGATTTCTTGGTAGTCTGGTTTAATTCATGTACATTGATTAAAATGAACTATCTTCCTGCTCTTAAATATAGCAAGACAACATACGCACATTTCCTTTTAGTTTTAATTTATTGTTGAAAAAAGAAAAATAGTAACTTTAATCATGTACATAATTGCAGAATATTGTAACCATTTGCAAGAGGAGAGGTGGAGTTGATGGCAGGAACCTCTCACATCATGAGTGGTTACAAACAGTTCAGTCCGAGCCAGATGTCATCTCAATGTCCTTTATCCCAATTACCTCTCTATTAAATGGAGTTCTAGGGAGTGGATTCCTGAGCCATGCCATAAATCTCTATTTGCGATGTGAGTAGAGACTAAGCTGCTCAATATGCATAGTTATTACATTGCATGGTTTCGCAGTCTAATGCTCCTTATAGACAACATATATCTTGATCTTAGTTGACCATTAATACGTTCAGTATTCTCACATAAAACATATTCTCAATGAATAATTATTGTATATGTTGCAGATAAACCGCCTATTGAAGAGCTCCAGCAATTTTTGGAATTTCAACTTCCTAAGCAGTGGGCCCCGATTTTCAGTGAGCTTCCACTTGGTCCACAGCGAAAACCAAAAAGCTTGGCATCTTTACAGTTTAGCCTAATGGGACCAAAACTATATGTGAACACCAATCCGGTATATACTTTTCTCTTGTCAACATTTACTATTGTTCTTTCCAACTGCTTTAAGGTTTTTGTCAAACTTTTTGATAATACTGTCCATGGCAATATCTCTTCTGTGGTGTTCAGAGTATTTAAAAAGTTTTTCAACTACATTGTGGTCCTTCATTTGATATTACAAAGGAATATTCATCTACATTTTCACTCTATGTTCATTGGATTATAATTAATGTGTTATCATCTCAAAACATTCAAAAAATTTCTCTAAAATCTTAGTATACTTTTTTCTTAGGTCGATGTTGGTAAGAGGCCAGTGACTGGTCTACGACTTTATCTAGAAGGTAGCAAAAACAAATGCTTAGCCATCCACTTACAACATCTCTCATCTCTCCCGAAAAGCTTCCATCTGGAAGATGATCCGAATGGTAACTTCTTCCAAGAATCATATGATCGCAAATATTATGAAAAAGTCCAGTCCAAGTACTTCTCTCATGTCTGCACTGCTCCCGTTGAATCTGATGAAGATCTTTCCATAGTAACAGGGGCTCAGTTACAGGCTGTGAATCATGGGATGAGGAATATTCTCTTTTTACGGCTCAGATTCTGTACAGTTTCAGGAGCTACTTCTTTGAAGCACCCTGAATGGGATGGCTCACCTGGATTAACAGCCAAGTCTGGATTGATATCAACGCTAATTAGCCATCACTTCACTTCGGTTCAAAGACCACCTCCTCGCCTGGCTGACGTGAACATAAATTCAGCTGTTTATCCTGGGGGCCCACCAGTGCCCGTCCAAGCTCCCAGGCTTCTTAAATTTGTTGATACTACTGAGATGATGAGGGGCCCGCAGGAACCTCCTGGATATTGGGTTGTTTCTGGGGCAAGGCTGATGGTTGATAAAGGTAGAATCGCTTTGCGTGTTAAGTTTTCGTTATTGACTGTTATATTGCCTGATGAAGAATTGGAGGATTAGTTGATGATTCTTGATTGGATGATATGCCTTTTCTTGGTGAAAAGGTCAAAACGGAGCAGGGCATAAGAAGACTGCTTGTATGGATGTATTCATTAGGTGAGAGAGAGAGAGAAAGAGAGAGAATGAGAGCCTGGTCGTGGGAGCTGTAGGAGACGGGAGTTTTGGAGAGAGAGAGAGATGGGTTGTGCTTCTACAGTGTATATAACGTTTGGAAGCATTTGTGGGTGAGCAAGTCTTTGCGGAGGGAACGGAAACTATCGAACATTCTATCTACACACCCTCGTGTGGGGAAAAGGTATGTCATCCCACTACATTGTGGGCCCCATCAGTCTGTCAAATGAGAGGGAAAGTAGCCCTGATGTTGTGCTTTTTCGGCATTCATGTGCTTATAATGGCATACAGTGACAGTAGTATTACTAGGTCTGTGCTGTTACGAACCTATTTGAGACCCTCGGAACTACTATTCAAATTACAAATCACCTTGAAGTTGAATGCAAAGGCTATGCCGCCTTCTTTCTTTAGAGAAATGTTCTAAGACTTCTATTTTCTGTTGTTTATGCAACTATGATTTGATTATGATACATTTTATGATTAACTGTCTTCAAATTATATGAAGAAATTATATGAAAAGTTACGCCATTGATAGCAACCGTGAAGAGAAATAATTCCGGTAAGATTTTCGGGAACAAAAACAGAGTGAGGGAGGAATTTAGTGTTTTCCGTTCTCAATAGTTCTTGCACTTATCTGGTCGCATATAAAACACCAATCTGGGCAATCTAAAAACTCCAGTTTATCTCAAACATGTTAAAGATCAACAAAACCTTCAGGTTTACCTCACTCCCAATTTACAAAACTCCTTCCTCATTGCAACCTGAGTTGGAAACAATAAACTAAGTACAAGGTTGACAATCAACAGAGTAATTAGATACTACGAGGAATATGCAAGGTTACGTTGATGATGAGCAGGCCAGTAAATTCCCTCCCTCTGACATGGCAAAGGAGCCGGCTGTGCAATGTACGTCGGATAGTACTGTCCCGGCATCACAACCGAAAAATCCAATGCATACGCTACCTGTTAATAAAAAAAAAAATATAAATCAAAATCAAAATCAAAATCAAGTACTAGAGTTTCAAATTGAAGTTGTTGAAAATCTACAGTTTTTGTCAAATGAAGGAGAAAGTATCTGATACATTAGGTGTAGGCAACCCTTGTCAGGGAATTGAGATGGATTCAATCACAAGGGTCCACCATCCTCATTCATGAGGATTACAATGGGTACTGTTTCGTTTCGATTTCTCCCTTGTAGGATCTGATGCATTAGATAATTTCTCCAAATACAACATTACTAGTAAACAAAAAAGGACACTGAAGATAGATAGATAAACTTACAGGTTGTTGTGAGTTTCCAAATTTCTCTGATACCCGTGATTCCGGGGAGTTGGCCGCCGCTTCATTAAGAGATGAAGAGAAAGAAGAAGAAGAAGAAGAAGGCCGGAATAAATGCTCGAAAATGGCCATGACAAGGAACATAGATATCAAGATAGCGGTGGCTACGAAACCGATAGAAATCGCGTTCATGGATGCTCCAAAACTTTTCCACGGAGCTTCTTCTTGCCCCCCAAATCCGTTCGTTTGAGAAGATGGCCTTAGGTCCGAACCTGTATACACACTCCATGGATTTGATTGTCCGGAATCGGTCCTACTACTCATAGTCTCGTTTGAAACTAGTCTACCTCCTCGATCCTGTAGTAGTTCTTCTAATAAAATTGAGTAAAAGGTGTATTAATAAGCGGACCTGTTGTTAGGAGTTTCTCTTTCTAAAGCTTACTACCTGCCATGAAAACATATACATATAAAGACATAAACAGTGCAGTGCTCAATGCATTATTTATAAAGGATGTAGAAGAGCCCAGCTAGCTAGCTTTGTACCCCGTAAAAATTATAAAAAAAAGAAAATGTAAAGACAAAGTTATATGACAATATAAGTAGTGCACTTTTCGGTTATACATACATGTATATATATATATATGTGGGTACTTTTGTCTGAGGCAGTAAGATTGAAGAAGAAAACAAAAGGATAGATGCTAAGGAGATGGTTAAGAGCTCGTGTAATGGGCTAATATTATCATTTCATTAGCTTAGTTCGTGATATAAATAAAAATCCAACAGAAATACGAATAATGATTTTGGCATAATAAATCTAAAGACAAATATATTCCAGTTGGTAGAAAAACAATGAATAAAAGAAGACAAAAAGAAGGGCAAAAGCTGTCACTTGATAAATAATATAGAAATAGGGTAACTAAGTAGTAGGAGGAACTAAGGTTCTAGAATGTTTCATAATCTGATTAAAATAGAGTTTGCTCAAACTTCTATTTCAAACTTTATGACCAAATGCACTCTAATGAGTGAGTGAGAGAGTGACATACTTTAAGACACCTTACTACATCTATGCATTACCTGAAATCCATGGAGAAACAAATGGGATTCAGACCACACACATATACATATACATATACATATACTGATCAATTTTCAAATCTGATTTCGGAAACAACATCCTCATTAAGCTGAGAATCATCATCATCATCATCATCATCATCATCATCATCATCATCATCATCATCATCTCACCTTGAATTCAATGGAAAGAAAATGAGCAATGATTACAATAAATATCATCATCATTTATTCACCAAAAAGATAAAAAGAAAAGTTAGAGAGGGAGGACTTTTTTTTTTTTTGGGTCAACTAAACAATCAAAATGTCTTTGATAATCATTCCAAAGCAATACCTATATTCGATAAACCATCAGGAAGGAAGAACACAAATCAGTAAGTAAGAGAATTATACAGTGAACAATTTGATCAAGCAAAAAACGCCTTACCTTCAAACAAAGAAGATAAGAAACCCATTTTCAATTAATGATAATATTAAAAGTAAAAAATAAAAAATAGTTTTAATAAGAATAAAGATATTATTAAGCTGTAATATTATGTTTCAATTCGAATAATTACAAAATTAATATCTCAAAATTACAAAGATCATTTAAAAGGGATGCTTGGAAAAAGAGAAAAATAAAGTCACTAAATTATCTTATAAGATAAGATATTTTTTTTTTTTTGGATATAGAAAAATATATAAATAATTAAATTAATAAATCGCTTGTCATTCAAAAAAAGGAGGATAAGTGGTTCAACCAACTTCCATGTAAGACATTTCCTAAAAGGCGATGGTGGACCCTAACATGACATGAAACCACACTCTTAACCATGAAATCATATATCAAGAGGACTTCCTCCTCCTCCTGATTAAGATTTAAGGACAACCTTTTTAGTTACCCAACGGTATTTTAGGGATCAAATTCTGTAATATATATATATATATATATATATTTTTTTTTTAAAGTAAAAATAATAAGACTTAAAATTAAAATATTTTGAATTTTAGGGATCTAAATGTAATAAAATAAAAGTTCAAGAGAGGATAAAATCTAATTTACACAGAATAATGAGCATCTTTAGCCCTTTACTTCTTTTTATCAGGTTCATTTCCTCTGTTCTTCTTTTCGATTGTTTCTTTTGGCATTTCCTTTTTCATCTTTCGGCTCACTAATCAGTAATCATAACATTGCCTGACTACACTCCAGTGGCTGTTCAAGCATGTGCCTCTGGCTCTGGCATCATGCCAATGCCCTCTATTTTCTCCATTCCATATATCTTCCTTCACTAAAAATGGTTATCTCCTCTATTACGGGTCAAAATGAATCTGACCAGGATCATAAAATCTGCCAGATGGAGAAACCCAGTTCTCACTACTCCAGAAGGAAGAAGAAAGTTCCCCATCTGTTCCATCATCGGTCTCTCTAGCTAGCATGCTAACTTAAATTTTGAAATGTGCTGTAAGAACTAAGAAACTACTTCAGTTTGTGGTAAGAAAAAAGCGCATGAACATTTCGGAACATAAAAAGAGCCATAGCGCCATAGATAAACCACCGAAATAATCGAATGTAATGTTTGACAATTGCCATCCAAACGGTCGATATACTCTACTATCAAAAGTCAAAAACCTTTCAATATCGAAATGCATAACAGTGAATTCAGAAACATTGCTCTAACTAGATATTCAAGGGAAATCAGGTCTTGAGTTGCTTTCCATATAGAATCGAGCCTTCTCTTCAGATGTCTGGAAACGACCATGTCCAAACTTGGAAGAAGTATCGATGAACTTAGGCTTCATTTCTTCCAAAGCAACCCTTGATGTCTGATTCAGCAAAACCTGTCTCAAGGTCAAAACACGCTTTTTGGGACCAGCACAGCCACCTTTTATCATCAATGAATCTTGCTTCACCACACCATAGTGAGGGAACCCTCCCAATTGGTGTAATTTCCTTCTCAGTCCTAACACAAAGAAAATCCACGACACAGTAAGCATTTATAGTATCAACATGAAATCAACAATCAAGCACAAGCATTAAACAAATGAACATATGGGACCCATCTCTTCATATTTCTATAAAAGATCTATCGCCCAACAGGATTAATTCTGAAGCAGGCAACTAACGATGGAAGTAAGAACTGACCTGTCAAATTCAGTCAGGGCAGAGTGGGATTCATGGCCTGCTTTACCAAGCTTGTAGATTTTCTTGTTCAATTATGTGCGATGATGGTAGCCATTCTGACCAGCACCGGCAATGGTGAATGAGAAGACTCTAGCTGGATGACAAGCACCCGATACAAGCCACTTTCCAGAGCCCACGGTGATTCTTACGTGGAAGACGGGGACACACCCCAATGGGTTACCACGCCTTCATATCCTTTTCCCTTGGTCACACCAATGACATCAATCATCTCATCCTTCTGAAATATGGCATCAATAGGAACCACCTTCTCGACGAAGCTGTAGGCAAAGTCCAGTTTCTTGGCTACATCTCCACCATTGACCTCAATTTCCATCAGATGGGCTTTCTTCTGCTTCAGACCCTTCACTTTTGTTATCTCTGGAACCAGATATATTAAAGAAGACGCTGAGTATGAGCATAATACAGAGTTAATGAAGTCTAAATTTTAGTTGTGTACCAAACAAAGCGCTATTATACAATGAAAAATAAAGTGGATCTTAGATATGACCAAGTTAGCTGGACCAATTTTCTACCATTTTAAAAGTAAAATGTAATGATATACTTCAAAAAGGATTTAACCTGGGTGTGAGCCAAAACACGAATAACACAACAGTATTTCTTCATTTTCTCCAGTTGAGAGTGGATGTCTTTTTTCCCATCTTCAGTTTCATACTTCTTAGAATACTTGGTGAAACCTTTCTTCTTTAGACTCACCCCAGTTCTTGTAGAATCTCCTTCTCACCTCCTCATTCAGATGCTGGGCCCAAACAATGTTCAAGGAGCGAAGACCTCAAGATGTTTTGACATAGCCAACAACACCAACAATAACCATAGTTGGAGTTCCGATAACAGTAACAGGTTCACAACAAAAAAATGTATGACCATTAGAGAAACAGTAAAGACACTTCAATTATCAGGACACAACATAAGTTAAGTAAGAAAAGCATATGCAATCGTCATGTATTAAACAATCTAACCATCATTTTTAAAAATAAACAGTAACAATATTCAAATTGTATAACCGCTTCCAGAGATTAGACAATTTAAAGTTCATCCCCTTTAAGTGCTTGTAACTGTTCCTCTTGATATTACAGATAACAACAATACCCCATGAAACAAAACAATTAAAACATAAGTACAACACACTTGATTCTGGCTTCTCCACTTCCCGTATCACATGGGTCATACCAGCCTTGCATCCAATAAAAGCAGTTAATCTGCAAGGCTTTGCAGTATCATCTCCGGGAAATATGACTACACTGCAATTTGCTTATTATAAACGCAAATTTCACACTTCAATCTCACAAATTCCAACTTTAACTTGATGAAATTCAACACTGGACCTCAGTACAAGACATTATAGTGTAATTAAATTTACAAGAAGAAAATCAAATCATACCTTTTCCCTCTATAAATTCAGATTATGAATGTGGTATGATATAGTTTAAATTAGTTGATGGTTTGTATTAGGGTTTTGAATGTTGTTTGAATTTATATTGCTACAAAAAATATGTTACTTCACTATTTGATAAGTGTTGTGGTTTAACGTGTAAACAAATATTCGAAATTTATTAAGAAAAAAGAAGGACGTTGCAACTCTAATGTCAACGGTGGCCAAAATACTAGCTGGGAAACTAATCGGATGTTAATAATCAATATTATAGACTAATATGAATACATTCAAGAATTTGAAAGAAAAAAAAAACATGTAAAGAAACAAATATATATTAAGTTAGATGATCCATGTTAACTTAGTTTTTGAATATTCGTAGCGAATGGGCTTGGACTTGGAAAAAATAAATAAATAATAAGCTAAAGTCTTATAATATGAATTTCCCATGACTCCATCTAATCGAACCACATGTATGATGGTATGGAGTTGTTCAAAAGAACAATTAAAGTCTTCCTCATAAAATATGATTATTTATGGTTAATTAAGTTTAAGTACTTTATTTTTTTTAGCATAAAGTATTCATACCAAGTTGTTGGATCCATCCATTATCCGAACTTATAGTTGGATCATAACACAAATTATGTGTTTCATACACTTGATAAGTAAATTCTTCTAAGAAGCTAGAAAAGAAAAAAAAAAGATTTCAATTTATAAAAAAAAAAACAAAAAGGAAATTATAAATCATCATTTGGTAACAGGGTAGCCAATCCCATGCCTAGTTGTAGGAAAAGCAACAAACAGCAAGCCACAAGCAAGACCAATCCCAACAGGAACAATGTCCAGGACCTCTTGTGTTTCATGAGCTGGCCTTGGATACAAACAAGACAACACACTCTTGTCTCTCAAAGCAATAGCTCCAAACACCAAAACGGTCAATACTGCATGAACTCCATCAATGAACCTTATCTTATACTTGCTCAAATCCGGCAACCTCGCTCCGGATGGGTCCGGATAATCAAAAAGCCAAAGCCCCTTGAATGTCGCAAAACCATAGTAGACTTGTCCGTTATCAGCCTTGACACTGTCAGTGAAGCAGGCAAGGAAGCAAGAAACGCTAAGGAGGAAGAGTAGGAGGATGGTTAGGGGTCTAGTGACCGTGTCGCATGACCCGTTTGTGGTGAAGAGCGGGACGAGAAGCTGGAAGGCTAGTAGGGTGCCTGTGGGAAGAAGGTTGGCTAAGTTAGCAGTGCCAGATAGCGTCTGAGATATTGCACGTTGGGAAGCTGACGGTGACCGTTGCAATTGTGGTGGCGGTGATGGGCGGGAGGGTGGGTTCACAGCCTTGTCGGGGTTGTCGGCAGCAGAATCAGATATGGATGGTTGTTTGGCAGGTGGGGGTCTTGATCTAAGATTGGTCTGATCTGACATGTCTGAGTATTGTAGTCACATCGGCTGTGGGGGTGCTCACGGTGGTGGCTAGAGGCAGTTGAGATGGCGGTGATGGATGGAGAAGGTTTATTTGATGGTCAATGGAGGTGGGAGAGGAGAGAATGGATGTGGAATGTGGGTAATGAAAATGAAAGTCGTTCTTGGCGTGTGGGAAATGAATGGTTGGAGACAATTCAAAGTTAGGTTGATATTTGAAAGGGAGGAGGTTTGAAAGGGTGTTTATTAGAGGATGTTATATAGAGAGGAGGAAATTCATTTCGTTGCCTTCTAAGAAGTTTCGTATGAATATTAATCAATAATCAAACATGTTTATTGACATGTTCAATGTGTGGTGGTCCCATTTCAGTTGTTACAACGTTGTGCTGGATTCTTCAATCCTCGGTTTAGTGTTCAAAAGCGTGACGCTATGTCCATTGGTGAATTAAGATAGAAGATGATTAACTACCAAGTCATACATACATACATACATACATACATACATACATACATACATACATACATACATACATATATATGTATAACTTGCAAGGAACATATTCATGAGGAAAGTTCTAAATTCTAATATTATATTATAGCTTTATTTTAAGGAATTAGTAGATAATGCCATGAGAACGCGACTTTATGTGAACCCATTTAACAATATTTCATAAAGGGCCTTCAATTTTATATGTAAGTGGAAACCCAATTTAGTGATACAAAATATAAATAATTATATATATATATATATAGATATATCAACATTATACAAAATTGTTCTTTCTTCTTTCTTTAAGGAACGATTTTCAGCTCAATTGAAAAGGGAGATAAAGGTTTTTTAGTGGGCAGGTGAACGAACCGACCGAGAACCTGAATCGCTTGACTGACTGGCCCCTTCATAGTCCATTCATCAGAGTCGAGGATAGAACCAACCGGAAGTGCAAATCGCGCAAGCGAAGATGGGAAATGGACCACAGCACAACAACTAGGACTTGTGCCGGAGGAGTTTTGAGCGTGAGATTGTTGTTCTCAGGTATCCAATTAATTGATCCCTCTTAACACTCCTTTAATAGACAACGAGTGGAGTGCATGAGCTCGTAAGTCAATACAGAACCAGCCTTGTCTACGAAGTAGATGGACCTCGTCTTGCTTAAAATCACAAGTTACCTACAAGGCTAGAGGAAACTCCCTGTGTAGAGGTGTGAAGCAGGAGAGGCAAATTAGGACAAGCGCGTAAGGATGAGGTTTTTCCCATTGGGACTGGGAATGGGCGTTCCCGATACCGGTACTAGGTACTAAGATCGGGAATCAAACCCTTATTCCCATTTTATTTTCAAATCCACCGGAATTCTAGATAATTTTTTAACTAATTAATTAATTAATATAATAATATTATTTAAATTTATAATTTATATAATAATTATAATTTAAAAATATTACCAATAAAATAATAAATTGTTTATAAAAATATATAGTAAAATTAATAAAACACTTATAATTATATTATTTATAATTTAAAAATAAATTTACTAATTTTTTTTTTCAAATTTTCTTTGGGACCAATATCATCCTTGGTCCAATTCCTGATCCTAATCTGTAGTCTCGATACCGGTACGGGACAGTTATTTTTATTCCCGGTAAATATCAGAACGGAAATCGGAACAAAAATCAGGAAGGAGGACAGGATAGAGAAAAATGCCCAACAAGCGACTTAAAACGTGAATGCGTTGCTCACCAAAATGCACTTTGAAATGTACTTCATCACTTTTTCTGTAAGACGCGATTTAATTGTACTATATAATATTATGTCTCCACTTTCTTAATTACAAAAAATACCTCTACACACTATGGAAAATATTATTTTCATTCTTACAAAAATCATACTTCACCCGTTTGAGATCAAGACCACAGGACGGAGCCATGGGACTTGCAGCACTCACATTCTTCGACTCTAGGATTCTTTCAACTGAAACAAAAAGATTCTCCCAACTAAACGAATGGGTCCAAGCAGAACTAGTATTATATTTTTCTTCTTCAATCTAAAACATATAAACAATGATTAAAGGAGAATAGGGAAGAGATATATGGAGAGCGAAGACTTACCATCAGAAATTGTCAAATTTCCAGTCCCAACAGATTTGAGAACACCCACAAGCAGTCTAATCTGAAATATTTAGCACAATTTTTTTAAAGATAAGCAAACTCCTTGTAACTGGGTCCAAATTTGGGTTACAAGTTTAATAGGAGGGGAGAAAATGAACCTGGTGGTAAAGAAAAGAACGAGAACGAGCAGTTACTACAAAGCTACGGTGTCTTTTCCTGATGCCAAAACCAATATCTTGGGATGGAGAAGTGAAGTCTCCTACTAACCCACTAGTGGGAAAAGAGCTGCTTTGGGAGTTTACCCAGTTTGAATTGTTTTGTTTTCTTTCCAGAATTGTTGGGAAGTAAGGAGTTGGAACTACCTCACATAAATGGAGCTCATCTAGAGTTCTGATCGGTGATTTTGCCTGTAGGTTAGAGAATCTTTGATAAATTTTAGAACATTACAGATTGAAAGAGAGATTGGAAAAAGATAATGAAAACATCCAAGAGAAAATGAATCTGCAAGTGGGTTCATTTCAGCAGAGTGTGATATAATGTACGAAATATACTTTCCATTCATTTGTAATTTGGAAAATTTTCTAAGTCCAAATTTAATCAAATAAAGAAGGTTTCATATCTCTAAAAAAGACAGGCTTGAGAAGATTTGAGGAATAAATGCTGTCTTGTTTCAAATGTCAAGACTGTTAAGAGAGTATTAAAATGCATTGCAAATTGAAAAAGAAAATGAAGTAAAATTAATGAATGCTTGGAGGAATAAATGGATTTGTCCAATAAACAGAGATCATAGTTTAAAATGTCAGAGCTATTAATTATTATGAAGTATTAATCAGTTGATAATGATATGTATACATACATACACACACACACATATATATATATGGAGAGAGAGAATATCGCAAACGACCTGACTACCTGATGCTCTGAAGGAACTAAAATCATGATGTCCAACTAGTACTTTGCATGCATTCTGCACTAAGAATGATTTCTTAGGATACAAAAACCAAAAAGTAAAATAAATAAGAACACAAGCAATTTACACTATATAGAATCTGTTAATTTGACCTGCATTGCCTGTAGATCAAGCTCCTCAGGTATGTGCCATGCTCGATCTTTGTCAAAGGTTGACAAACGCTCTGGCCCGGAGAGCAGGCGGTAGAAGTATCTGAACAACATTTTAGATAAAAATAACTAAAAGATATTGTGCATGTAAAAAAGAGAAAAATAATAACAATATATAAATAAATATATATGTGTGTGTGTGTGTAATGTGCTAACTGCTAACACACAGTTTCATAACTTAGATTCAGTTAGACACAAATTAAGATTCGGGAGTACCTACATGCGCTCTAGAGCTTTATATCTGGCATGAAAATCAGCTGGAACAGATCGAACGTCAATAACCGATATATCACCTTCATTCTTCTGATAAAGAAAATCAAATTGAAGAGGTCTTGGCCAGTCAGGATTTCAAATAATGCAAAAAAGGGGAAAAAAAAGGTCATTAAAGAAACCAAACCTGTAAGAAATGGTTCATGGCTCTTCTGACTACTGCAGCCTCATGATGTGGTAACTGCACTTTTTAATAAAAGATAAAGCCAATATTCATTATGCAAAGTCAAACAAAGCATTGCAGCTAACGTGAAATTTATTTCTTTAGAATTAACCAACCAAATATTTCATTGTGCAGTTGTGAACTTAGATTATGTGGAGTTTGTAAAAGAACGTGGGAGGGAGAATCTTTCATTTGGTTTGTAAATGTCCTTTATTTTCGAGGTTAACCATGAACAATTATAGAGCACGTTCAATACTTCATTTATCAATGTCAATTATCGACAGACCTAAAGTAAGAAATAACCCAGGCTTACGCATTATATACCACTTCTCCTGGCTTCCTTTTGCTTATACGCTCAATATCCACATGAAAAACATTCGATAAGGCATGAACTCCAGCATCCTACAATTACATAAGAAAATTCATTTCATAAGAAAAAAGAAAATTGCTTTAAAAGGTATACAGAAAGTTGAAGTTCCAATCTTTATTCTATTCAATTACATTAAACTCCATCATTAACAGCAGCTAGTAAGAACCAATCTTACTAGATAAGAATATGTTACTATGTAGTACGCAGAAGTTAGTGACTAATTAGCATGAAGATGAAACTTACAGTCCGACTTGAGCAAGCAACTGAAACCGGTTGGCCAATGAATTTGAGAAAAGCCTCCTAGATGAATCATACAATACAGAATTCAGCAAGAAATTCAATGACAGAGACCAGCAATCTTTTTAAGCAACCAAACAAAATCAAGAGCATTTCCTTCGAAACAAAGCATGAGAAGGTACCTCTAGAACGCCAACCACCGTGCGAAACTTTGACGCCTGCTTCTGAGAACCAGAGAATCGAGCTCCGACATATTCTATCGCGACTAGGTATCGTTGCATTCTAGGGTTTAGACCCATATTTTCTTCTTTTTGCTGCTGCTCTTCTTCCTCTTCACCTTCGCAGAGATCTTCTTCTTTAGTGGTTTTCGCAACCTTGAAAGGCCTCTGAGGAGATAGCTGGTAGGTACTCTCTAACGTGTGGTTGGATTCCGTCATTTGATTTTCCCTCTCAGTTTCTCAGATTCCAAACGGGTCCAAATCGGAAATGGAAGCAGTTCGCGGGTTCAGGTTTAAGGCTTTTGCTATTGTTTGGGTGCGGGTTTACGTTGTTCCGAAATAAGCTAAATTTAGTTTCCGGCAATTCCTGAAAACCAAATTTAGTATTTAGAGGACAAACTTTATTTTGGAATTTTTTTTATATCTTAAATATTTTCTTTTTATTTTTATTAAAAATTTTATACTCATATAAGAAAATTTATAAGCTAATTTCTCTCTTCTTCTTTGTTTTCTCCCCAAAATAGAGTTATGAAGACAATTTTTCTCTCTAAAACCGACATACATGTTTTTTTCTATACCAAATAAAAAAAAAATAGAGAAAATTTTTCATATATCAAATACAATTACGATCGATTATAATTATAAATATTAAATTGATCAATTTATAATAAATCGAATATCCAAAATTTTTGTTAAACATGTATATATTAGATGATGTTATAATACAAAAACTAAGGTAGAGCTTGCATGGCCCTCTGTTTATATTAGCCTTTTGCATGCTCTCTCTCTAATTAACTAACAAAGTACACCCTTTTCCATTATTAAAAATTCCTAATTAACTTAACTCCAATTTTCCCAAGCTATCTCATTCCCTAACAACGACTACCTATATCCTTCACTCTAAGCCCAAACCCAACCAAAAATAAAATAAAATCAAACCCACCCACTAAAAAGGATAACAAAAAAACCCTTAAATTAATTCAAACATTTTGTTTGAGCCCATGATTTTTAGAAGCAGGAGAAGGAGAAAGAGAAGAGGAGGAAGAGGATGGGGAGGGAGATTGATGCTGACGTGGATACTCAGAGAGCATTTGAACAACATCTCTCATGGTGGGCCGCTCGACACTGTTCTCTTGGACACACAGCATTGCAATGAAGAACAAGTGCTTTGCTTCATCTTTGGGCACTTTAGATACTATTCTTTGATCAACAATCTGCATTATCATATCTTCACTATCATGATCTGCTTCTTGTATTGACTTCTTACACCATTGAACTATATCGACCCCATCCCCGAACTCCCCTACCGCCCACCGCCCTGTCAGCAGCTCCAGAACCACCACTCCGTAGCTATACACGTCACTCTTCTCGTCCACTCTTAATGTATATGCATACTCTGTTCAATTGTAAATGTATACAACACATTATTAGAAATTCCTCCAATGGAAATTAAAAATAAGTAAAAGCAGTTAAGAAAAAAAAAAAAAAAAAAGACCCACTTGCTTATGTGGACCATAAGTGGGTCCACCTAGCACGATGCACCATCCTCATATATAATAAAGTGATGTGGTAGCTTAGTAAAAGACCCACTTGATTATGTGGACCATATACGGGTCCTCCTTGGCATCATCACTTCATGTAATAAAATAAACGTGGTTGCTTTCCACGTAAGAGTAAAAAGAGCCACCCACTTGCTCTAGAAACAATATAATTGATTTTTTCTAGAATAATTTTTATACACTAAAGAAAAGAAAAAAAAAAAAAAGGAGGGAAGAGAAGAGCGGGGGGGTTCTCTAGTGTGGTAGTGGGCGTGCAGTGATGTCGGATTAGCTTTCACGAGACTCAATGCTCCACTTTTTTATGACAAATGAGAGTCAGTCAGACATAGAAATTCAGAGATTAGATTCATTCTTGGAAATGAGGTGGGCCAATTTCCACTCTTCCTAATTCTACCACACAGTATTTTTTACGGACAAACGTAGTTTGATTCCTTTCGAAATTGTTGAAGTCTTTCTTTGCCGTTTGTTTGTTTTGTTTTTTTTAATTTATTTTTTGCACGGCTTTTTCTGCTAATAGTAATGCCGAAAATAGAAAAGCATTTTATTATATAAAAAAAAGAAATGGGCCCAACCTATAATACCTAATCTTCTCTCTCTCGCCCCGAATTTATAGTCTCGTGATTACCCAAAAAATTCTAAGAATTTCTGTCTGCATGGAAGTGGGGAATCTATGTACGGTGTAACAGAGAAAAATCTAACACGTATTTCAAATCTCGCGAATTTTAAGACGCACGCTTTGAAAAACAGAGTTAGATGATTGAACTATAAGTTCCTCGTTCATTTATATGGTTGCATTAACTAAAATCCATATAGTTCATCTCAGGAATATATATGAATGAAGACTGAAACTTATGGTATTTATAAATTAAAAAAAAATGGCCCGAGATGTTTATATGTTGTTTGTAGTTATAGGTAAGATAAGGAGGGAAGAGAATTATACGTACCAGGAGCAATGTAGCCATAAGACCCAGCAACAGCAGACATACACTCTGAAGCACCACCATCAGAAAAGAACTTGGCAAGTCCAAAATCAGCAACATGAGCTTCAAAGCTTGAATTCAACAAAATATTATTGGATTTTACGTCCCTATGGATGATCAATGGGGAACAATCATGATGCAAATAACACAACCCTTTTGCAGCGTCAATGGCTATCTTGTACCTCAAGTTCCATCCCAAAAATGCACCTTTTTTCCCATGAATCGCCTCTCCCAAGCTTCCATTTATCATGTACTCATAAACAAGCAAATTGGTCGATTTGTTCGAGCAAAATGCTAAGAGTCTCACTATGTTTCTGTGGCGAATGCTACCTAAGGTTTGGATTTCGGCTCTGAATCCACGGTCATGGCTGCTATTTAGCCCAAAACCCACCAGTTTTTTCACAGCAATTTCGACCCCATTTGGCATTTTTCCATGGTAGACAATCCCAGCTCCTCCTCTGCCTATAATATTGCTATCTTTCACACATTCAAGTGTATCAGTCACCGTAAAATCCAGCTTTTGAAATGCTGTCATCTTCCACGAATCAGAGCCGTTGCCTTTGAATGATCTGGCTTTGACTATGGCTGCAACAGCAAAGACTAAAGAGCAAATTAGTAGGCCAAGTGCAAGGATGAGCTTGATATCTGAGGCGCTTTTTCTGGGTGTTTTTGTGATTGTGGTGAAATTGCAGGGGTTGTTTAGTAAAGAGCCACAAAGTTGCGGATTTCCGGCGAAGGTTGAAGCATTGAATAGCGCGAATTGCCCCAACTCCGGTAACTTTCCAGACAGATTATTGAAGGATAAATCAACTATTGTGAGGCTTTTCATGGCTCCAATTGATCTGGGTATAGTTTGATTGAGGTGGTTTCTTGATAAATTCAAGTAATTCAGGATATGAGTATTGGACATTTCTGGTGGGATTGGACCAGAGAGATTGTTCTCACTCATGTCAAGGTAAGAGAGAAGCAAACAGTTGCCGATTTCAGGTGGGATTTCACCAGAGAGTGAGTTTCGACTAACATCAAGCTTTAGAACTTGATGGAGTTGGCCTATAGAAGGTGGAATTGAACCTGAAAAATGGTTCCCAGAAAGGAGAAGAATCTGCAGAGAAGAGAAATTCGAAAGTGAAAAGGGTAAAGCACCAAATAAACGATTATTAGATAGATTAAGCTGCCCTAATTTGATGGGTTTTGACGTGCTATTAGAATTCTCCAACAGAGTTCCAGATAAGTAATTGTTCTGCAACTCAACTAGATTCAGCTCCGGCAGGTAAATGAACCTATTCGGAATGCTTCCGTTCAAATAATTCTGTCCTAATCTCACTTTAGTGAGACTAGAACAGGTCCCCAAGCTATCAGGAATTGCCCCGAAAAGAAAATTGTTCATCAATATCAGTATCTTGAGCTGATTTGATGAACAAATGTAGGGAGGAATAGTTCCAGTGAGCTTATTGGAGGACAAATCGAGAAGTTGAAGCTTCCCATTTCGACCAAGATTTCCCGGGATTATGCCTGTGAAATTGTTCATCCACAAGCACAGAGTTTCAAGACTGGGCAAATCAGATACATAATCCGGAATCGAACCATGTAATCTGTTCATGAAGAGATTGAAAAGCTTGATTTGCTTGAGATTTACAAACTCGGACGGAATTTCACCGGTGAGTGCATTGTTGGATACATCAAGATTAACTAAGTTCGTCAGGTTGCCTAAATGCTTTGGAATAGCTCCAGAGAGAAGATTTGTATGCAAATACAGTGTGTCCAGGGTTTTTAAATTCCCCAATTCATGAGGAATCTGACCATGCAATTCACAATTTGAAATATCCATATGAACTAGATTCAACAATTTCCCAAACTCTTTTGGAATCCCACCTTCAAAGACATTGTAGTAACCCAAATAAATCTCTCTCAAGTTCGTAAGATTTCCAAGCTCACCAGGAATTTTTCCTTGTAAATCATTCCCGGCAAGAGAAAGATACTCCAGATTCACTAAATCACCATAACTCGCCGGAATTTCGTCGCGAAAATAGTTGCCTCCGAGATCCAAATGCTTCAGCTTCTTCTTCAAGCTCAAAATCCCAACTGGAAGCAGAGCAGTGAAGTTGTTGTCATACGCATCGATCACTTCCAAGTTTTCTAGGGCTTCGAACTTCCAATCCAAACCTCCACTGAACTGATTGTTCGAAATGTTCAGAAATCGAAGATTACTCAAATTTCCGACCTCAATGTAACCCTTGAAATCGTTTCCAGCTAGAGAGAGACGAGTGAGAAAATCGAGCCTCGAGAGTGACGGCGAAACTGAACCAGAAAGACTCATATCCGTCAAATCCAACGACACAACTCGTCCCTCATCGCATCGAATTCCGAACCACGACGTACAGACGAAGCTCCGACTCGAATCGTTCCAAGTGCTCAGAACCGGGTTGGGAAATTCAAAACCTCGCTTGAGTTCGAGCAATATGTGGAAGTCAGTGGAAGAAGAACAGAAAGCAGTTGTAGAAAAAGCCGCCATTACAGAAAGCAGAGTCAAGACAATAGAAAAGACTGCCATTGTTCCTCTCTCTCTTTTTCTTCCTTCTTTCTTTTTTTCTCAGAGAAATGCTCGAGAAAACAGAGCTTGGAAGCAGCTGAAGCAGAGAGAAAGGGAAATAAATACTCCGGATTTTCTGGTAAGGAAAGGAAAAGCAAGTGTGTATGGTCTTAAGGAATCAAACATCTTCTCCAAATACAAGGAAGAAAGCTTAAAAACAAAACCCTCCTTTTCTTTTCCTTTCCTTTCCTTTCTTTTCTTTTCTTTTCTTTTCTAGCAAACAGAAATAATTCTTAGTCTGCTATCTATATTCCTCTTCTCTTAAATGCTCTGATGAGTTTCTTTTGGCAAAGGTAGAACAAAAGGAAAATGTAGAGAGAAGAAAGAAGAACAAAAGAAAACCAGATTATTTTTTTAAATTTGAATTAAAACAATTCTTAAGCAAAAAATGTGGGGGGAGAGAGAGAGAGAGAGAGAGAGAGAGAGCTGTCCGGGTTGGATAACAGTAATTTGACATCTATAATTAAATATATATATATTTTTATTATAAAAAATAGCATAAAATTAATATTAAAAAACATATAAAAATTTATTTATTTTTTTAAAATTATTTTATTTTTATAATCTTTATATAAAATATTTTTTAAAAATTCAATTTTAAAATATATTTTCAATCGAGTCCTTAAAGTTGGCATTAGAGGGAAAAAAAAAAGTAAAGTTGATGAGAATAATAAGCTTTTTATTTTCTTTATCCATGTATTAAAATGACGAAATTATCCTCTTGCTTTAAATATTGTCTTTATTATTTGAATGAGAGTGACTTAGGCATATTCGGTATTCGATCTTAATTTGTATAATTATAATTTGTAATTAAGATTTTATAATAAGTAAAGATAATTTATTTTAACCATTTAATTTATTAAATATTATGATGTGAAATTTTAAAAAAGTTGATGTCATGTTAGTAATGTTTAATAAAGTATTAATTATTAAAATCAATTATTTTTTATATAATAAAAATTTAATCATAAATTATATTAAATTATATTAAATATTTTCTCAGCAAATAATTATATAATTTATCAAAAACTTATTCTTTAATTTATATTTTATGGATGGATAAAATTATTAGTTTCAATAAGAATTCTAATTTTATTATCAGTACCGGTCTCGGTATAACCGAGAATCGAAATCTATTTTAATCGAAATCTAATTTAAAATGAGAGAGAGAAGGGGAATGATGATTATTAGAATCATTATTACCATTTTTCTAAGTACAATTTTGCTGCAGAAAATGATCAATTTATTATGATGTTGAATGAATAGGTAACAAGGGAATATTTATCTTTTCTCTTCTTCTTTTTTTTTTTTCCTCTTATCTAAACATGATTTTGTTTCTTCTTTTCTCTCCGGTATCCGATTCTGCCGGTTAACTCGGTTCGAAATTTTAATCCCGTCAAAAGAAGAAAAAAGAGATCTTCTAAATTATTCTTTTAAAGTAAATTATAATTATTATTTAATATTAATAATCTTATTTATAATATTTAAATTATCGGTCGGAGTTAATAAAATACATGCAACAATATTCTTAGTAAATACTACTATTATCTTAAAATTTATATCCCAATAAACATGATTTATGTGGGACCAATTCTATTTAATGCGTAGTTGTAATTTTAGAATTTGAAACCTTTTCTGGTTATGCTTTTTAATACAAGATGGAATAGTGTTAAAGAGGGGGGGCTCTAAAGCAAAAGCAGAAAGCAAAGCCCTAGCTATAGCACAGATTAGAGTCAGCTTTTTGTTCTTCCACTTGATAAGAGAGAAAAAGAAATGGAAATTCTCTCTCTTTTTAGAGATGACAAAATGAGTCGGACTGGCATGGATACGTTCTGGCCGGCACGATATGAGTACGGGCATGACACGACTTGTGCCGTGCCCAAGATAAGAAGCCTAAGTGCCGGCACGATACGATATTGAATTTCTATGCTGACACGTCGTGTTCAAATTTTAAACCCTCTTATTTCTCCCGAATTTTCTGTCTAATTCGACATCTGCATTCTCCATTTGATATAATATAAATAAGAAAATATTTGAATATTTGAATATAAGAAAAATATATAATAATTACCGACGTTTCGACATGACAGCCGAGCCGTGCTGTGCGAGCCCAAATTATCACCTCTATCTCTCTCTCACACATGGAAAAGAGTGCTCTTCTAATAACTTGTTAGCTCTCTTTCTCTCTCACTAAAAATATGCATGACCCAGCTATCTAACTTTCTTTCATAGTTTCATATATGCATATGGGAAAGAGTGCTTTTATCTCAATACGAAACCACATAGGGGGTGTTTTGAGATGTCTCTATCTATCATACAGGCCTTACGGAAGGGTCACTTTCCCTAACTTTGTGGGGGAGCCAGGTTCCCTCTCATCTTTTTACTTTCTTCTAAATAAATTAATGTGTGTCCTCTATATATAGAGAGAGAATGAAGAAGAAAGAAAAAAATATCAAAAAGATATTTTTGCATACTTTGAATAAAAAATTTATTATGAACACTATTCTTCAACTATAGAGATGCTTTTAAAATGTGTTTGAGTGATAGATTTTTTTTTTTTAGTGGATCTAATTCATTTAAAAATTGTGTATCAATTTAATAATAATAATCGATTATATTATATATGTAGATATTTTTTTAAATCAAACTAATTATATATATAGTCGATTTCTATTAAATTAGTCACATATTTTAATATAGATCATATTTACTTAAAAAAAAATATATATATATATATATTTTAAATGGAATAAAATAATATTTATTTATACGAAATTTTTCTATAATCAAACTAATTTTAAATTAAAAAGCCCTAAAATATAAAATTTTCTTTTTCTTTAAAATTATATTGATTATTATCGATTCTTTATACAACTAAATAAATAATTAGAAATCACTTATTCTATCCACCCTTGTTCCCATCAGTGAATCAAATCAATCGCGCACTTAAATGTATGACATATCATATAGTTTTTTTATATATATAGTTTGTGAAATACTATGTCATCAACTATATGCATATATATTCTAAAATAATAATTTAGATTATACTGTTAAAAGTATCAAAGTTAAAAATTTCTCTTAAATGTACTTAAAATGAAAAAAATAAGAAAAAAATCCATATTTTTATAATAACTTGATCTAGATTTCAGATTTCTCATCCTAAATTGAGTCAAAATTCAAAATTAATTAATTATTTAAAATATCTACCCCATAAATTAAATAGTAATTTATAACAAAAGACAAAAATATAATAATTTAAATTTGTAACACTCATCTTGCTAAAAACATCTTAAATATGATAATTTGTCTTCATTAGAGCCTTTTTTTTTTGTTAATAATAATAAGAATTTTTTTAGATTTAAAAAAAAAAAAAAAAAAAAAAAAACCCCCATTAATTTCAGGACCAGCCAAAATCACTTTAGTCAAGATCGATACATACACCCACTTTCTTTTGTGCAAGATTTTGTTGATGATCTGACGTCAGCATGCAGATGTGTACAGCAAATCATGCCATGCATTATTATTATATATACAGTGAAATTAGTGGACTTCATGTTGGTCATGATAATTATTGTAATCCAAATCTTAATGCACTTCCTTGGTCGGAAGTCAAAGCGACTCTTGATTTAACATGATGTATTTAACATTATAAGATGGAATCTTGCCACCAAGGCACCAATAGCTGGGGATACAGCATGTTATAATATTGATCCATAACAGAGCCCTACTACTTACTAATCGGAATCTCTATCCACTAATCATATACATCATGCTATATAATATGCTACAATGCCGTATGTTGATTAACTAGCAAGTCTAAGCTTTGATTACTTCACACTCTTCTATCATTCATTAATGCCATGGAGTAGGAGTTTGCTACTTTAATTAGTGCTTCGTTAACTCATAGCTACTGTAATTAATACACTAATGATTTAATCAAACGATGAAATTCCATTAGCGAGAGGAAAAATAAAAAAATTATTGTAAGAAAGTGGATATTTGCAGATGCATGAAACATATATGTATATATATATGAAAAATCATTTCGATATGATTTCGTATAAGGACTGAAACTTTTAGTCTCAGTTGGGTACCATTACTAGTTTCAGTATCGATATTAAAACCTTTCAATCAGATTCAATATCGGTACCATTCTAGTACTTCAATTCTTCATCAAAGCGGTACTAGAATTGGGATTTCTATTGGCATGAGAAAAAATGTCCACCCCTAAGTGATGCTACGAGATTTCTAGATTACACGTTGTCCATAATTGCGAAATGAATTGCAATTTTTCATTAATTACTTAGGAACCCCATGAGAGGTATATGAATGCACATTACAACCAATTCAGTTAAGCTAACCACTAACCAACCTAACTACCATAGGCTGTGAAGGAAGATGATTGATTTCAAAATCATCATCTGTGAATGATATGTCATGAGTTGGGAAATGAGGTAGTGAAGAGTTGTTGGAAAAAGGAAAAAGTTTTCTCATGAAAAATGACATCTCTGCTTACTAGAAAAGAGTGTGATCTGAAATCATATAATTTGTATGATTGTTATTAGTCAAGGAGTATCCCATGAAGACACAAGGAGATGACGTGGGTGAAAACTTGTCTGGGAAATTCAAGGTTTTTGCAAAGGCTAGACAACTAAAGACCTTGAGATAGTGTATTGTTGGTGGCTTTTTGAAAAGAAGTTCAAAAGGAGTTTTTGTGTTGAGATTAAAATAAGGTAATCTATTGATCAAGTAAATGGTAGTTAAGATGCATTCTTCCCAAAATCTAGATAGCATTTGAGATTGGATTTTTAGAGCTCTAACAATATTTAAGATATGTTTATGCTTACGTTTAACTACCCCACTTTGCTGTGGTGTATATGCACAAGAATTTTCCATGTATTACTCTTAAAGGATGATTGCTCTTTGTTAAAAAACTCTTTGCCATTTTCTATTCTAATGATTTTAATTGGATGATGGAATTGGTTGTTCACAATTGTAATGAAGGATTTTAGGGATGTATATGTATTTGATTTGATTTGGTTTGGAGTAAAACATTCCAATTTAGCTTGGTAAATCCATCTACTAATATAAGAAAATACCTTGCTCCATTATGGTTAGACACTCTATATGGACCCCAGATATTCAGCATGAACTAGCTCAAATGGAAAACATGAATGAAAAGGGTAGATTTCTAGCTTGTTTGGCTAAAGGGTAGATTTCTCATAGAGTGACTTTGTGTTGATGTAATGAAGGAGATACAACAAAGATGTGTTTAAGTTTTGAGAATAAGGCATGTCCAAATCTACCATGCCAAAGGTCAAAATCATCTTTTATTGAATGTACAGATTGGGAAAGAGTACGATTAGAAATCAAATTCATGGAATGAAAAGGTACATGATTTTGTGATGGAGAAACAAAATGATATAACCCATGTTTCATTCTACTAATCCCCGTTATAATTTCAGTCCATTGGTCCTGAAAAATACAAAAACAGGAGATTTCAAAGCCTTAAAGTCACATGTCATCATGTAGCCTACTGTCAATTATCAAGTCAAATTCAGCATCAAGAATGAGGAGACAAGAATTCATACCAACCAAATTGGACTATTGAGATGCTGGAGTGTTGGCTAACTTGTCATATCCAAGCAACTTCAAGATCTGGCTTTGATGTTCTTGTGTCAATAAGGTTGGACATGATGCATTTTGCCGAGATTCAGTTACTACATTCCTTGAATTGGAGGCTTTGAATGGGCTCAGACTTGTGTAGCTTATATCCAACTGGATATCCCACTAATTTGAGGCAAGTATCTTTCTTGTATCCTAAAGCATGGCAATACTCACATTCTGTTCTCTTATATCCAGTCTGTGTGTTCTTAAAATATTGAGTCTTGTTGTTAGAATTGCTATAAAGAGCAGTTGTTTCGTTAATAGCATTTGAAATTGAAATTATGTGAAGCAACATTTCTAGTTCCTTATTCTTCATTAATCATGGAAAAAGCTTTATTGGTTGTAGGTAAAAGGGAATTGACATGAGAATTTGACTACGGGGCTCCAGAAAAGCTCTCATTCAATCCCATAAGAAACTGGATCAACTTCTTTTGCTAATCTAAATATTAACTCAACCACATAAAAATTAACTCAACCACTCCGAATACTTCTAAATATTGAAAAATATTATCTTTATGTGTATGCATGTCCCATTCAACATTATGAGATTGTCTACGTGGGGTTATGTCACTTCATATTCAAATGGGCATGTCGTCACTTCATATTCAAATGGGCATGTCGTCACTTTGTCCTATATATTCTATACCTAATTCCGACGTCACTATGAAGTGTTTATGATAAAATAAAAACATTATCTTTAAATAGTTGGAAGTCAATTTCATTAAATAAAGAACCAATAAATTTGTATGAAAGAAAAAGTAATAACGTGACATTTCACTGTAATTTTTATAATATAAGATATTATATCCACGTACAAATGAAAATTGAAAAGGACACTAAACAAATGTATTTGAGTGTTGTTTTGTGTATGGAGTGATGTGGAAGATCTACATTAAAACTGGCTTTTGTACTTTACATCTTAAGGAATCAAATCTAGTCGATGTCACGTGGTATTGACGAGAGGATACACCCTCTTAAGATTTTTGTATTTTGTTTTTTATTTTTTTATTTTTGGAGGGGGCTTAAATCTTTTCCTTAGGAGGAATTCTAATATTAATCCAATGAAATTTTTATTAGTATTTTATTTTTTAATATTATTTATTATCACTAAATATTTATTATTTTTATTTCTTTTTTTTATATTAATATTTTTTATCTCTTTTTATAATAAAAATTAATTTAAAAATAATATTTAATTAATATATAAAAAATAAAATAGAAAATTATATATGAAGATAAGTTAAATTTAATTAACTAAAATTAAGTTAAATTTAAAAAATAAATCCAATGCTAATACTCGGTGGAAGGTCCTATTGAATCTTTTCCTGTATGGCCTGTAAAGCGGGCTTTACTATCGGCCCATATCTATAACAACTTTACAGAAAATGGCCTGTCTCAACCATCATCATCTTAGCCCAAACATTTATTTTGGGCCACGATAGTCCAAGATGAAGTGGTATCTGGTAAGCATGAACTATGAAAGCATGAAATCTCCTTCTGTCCTTATTCATGAATCATACCAATGGATGTGTGATAATGTAAACTTCTTAACAGAAGATGACGAAGAAGAAGATGAAGAAGAAGATGATGTTTAAAGAAGAAAAAGACCCAGAGAGATTCACATTATTAATATAAATTTAAGGATGATAAAACTCATAACATACAAAAGCTGTCACCCAAAAATTTATCCGTACGAACTTCTCACATGACAGCAAAATTAAAAGGAAGAAAAAATAAATAAATTAAAAACAATAGAAATTCTTGTAAAATATAATTCATTTAATTATTTTTATAATCTGATAAATAAAATTATATTATTTTATTTTATTTTATTTAATATAATTTTATTTATCTAATTAAAAAAATAATATATAAATAATAATGCAAGAATTTCTCGATCTTATCAACCCTCTAATAATATTATACACAGAAAAATCTCTTGTGTACAAAACAACAACTTTATACCCTTAATTAATTAAACATCTTCCTTCCCCTTCAACTCACTCATAATCAGATAGAGAGAGTCATCATGTCCACCAGAAAATTCTCCATCATCAATGCAGCTGCTGCTTCTCCAAAACATATCCTCTCCCAGCTTCCTTTCCCTGCAGTTATATATGAAAATCAATTAAGTGCAGATATATATATATATATATATATATAGAGAGAGAGAGAGAGAGAGAGAGAGAGAGAGAGATTTTACCATAGAAGGGAGGAGGAGGAGGAGGTGAAGTGGAGGATTTGACCAGAGGGAAAGAAGATGGAGAGATGAGAGGAAGAACAGGGAGATTGTTGCAATTGCAGATCTCAACCATGTACCCATCGGGATCATGGAAGAACAACTGATCAACCTTGATCCCACCTTCTTCAACAACTGCACTCACATACTCTATCTCCCATTTCTCCAGCTTCTCCATTACTGCCTGCATGTCTGAGCACTGGAATGATATGTGGTTGTCTTTAGGATTTATCTTCCCTTTTCTTGCTGGCATTTCCTCCTCTGTTTCCAGCAGATGAATCCCTATCCCATAGTTGAACAGCCTGCATTTTTTTTGGTTTAACTAATTCATTCAGTTTAATCACAACATTGATCTTAGTCATTTAATTTTGGCACACAAATTAAGCTAATTATACAAAAAGTCTTACATTAACCTTTTGTCCCCCCCTAATTGGCATAGTATGAACATATAAACCTAATCCATTCAAATTTCAAATGCGTTTTTCAGATTTATACGCAGATCGACAACCCGATTCATCACAGAAAAAGAAAAGCAGAAATGACTTTCGTACATGAGCTCGTTATAGTAAGAAAATACAGGAAAACTGTGAGATATATATAGAGAGAGAAGGTTTTATTACCAGGCGCCTTCGAAGTCGAAAGAAGAGGGGCGTTTGATGAGGAAAAACCCTAAGACATCGACGTAGAACCTGACGGAATTAGAGATCGATTTGCAGAGGAAGGAAACGTGATTCAGAGATAACAAAGGCAACCTTGAAGGAGCAGAAGAAGAAGAGGAGGAGGAGGAGGAGGAAGCAGTCCAATTCTCATTAGAATACTGCTTTTGCTCAAGTTCTCCTAAACTCCCCATCGCTGATCTCTGTGATCAGTCGCACTGACTTCCTACTTAGAATGCAAAAGTGAGCTCTTTACTTTTTCAGAGCTCTCTCACATGCTCTCTCACGTCCATGTCATTTATAGCCAAGCCAGATCGCAACGTCTTGAAAGAGTTCCAAACGTACACCCATTCAAATAATATTAAAATAATAATCAAAAAATAATTTTGGACAAACAAGTAAAATGATTTTTGGACAAAAAAGTCATATCCTAAAAAATGGAGAAATACCGAGTCAGATTTTCTTATATTATCCGTTAATATTATATGATATTAGATAAATATTATATTTATATTTTTAAATATCATTCAAAAGCTTAATATGAGAAGTTAAATAAATATTATTAAAAATAAGATTGCAAACTAAAATATAACATTTTATGTTTTACCTAATAACTTTAGATGAAGCCTTTTTTTTTACTTACTTAAATAGAGGATGATGTGGATCATCATCAACCAAGTGGATTGAATATGATAATGTTAGTATATAATGTAAAATATATGATATATATAGTAATTTGCGATTGCTTATGAATGTATTGAATTTGTTGCTTTAGTTTTTTACAAGCAAAAAACCAAAGGCAAAATCTGACCCACAAAAGCAAAATAGCAATAATGGAGTTTGGTCGAAAATTACTAATGATTTGATATTTTGACACAGTCTTGTTTTTATATCATCAAATCTTCTTTTAAAATCTAAACCATTCCTTGAACGACAATATGATACTAATTATTATAACCAAACTCATATTGTTCAAATATAAATAATATGTCTCAAATGAAATCGTGTAGATTTTGTTGATTAGAGAGCCGTGTAGTACTGACTGATCTGATCGACTACAGAAATTTGTGATTCACGATTTCTTTATCTAATGACGTGATAATATATATATATATATAATTTTATTTTCTTCTTTAGACTATTTAATTATATATATATATATAAATAAAATATGATTTATTTTCTTTCCGATTTGCCGCAATTGGACTTCATAGTTTATGATGAAAGTGAGGCCATGATGGGTAACATGACTAAAATAATTACTACAAAAAAGGTATTTACCGTCTCCCTCTTTTATCTATATATTCCTCACTTTCATTTGATCATATGAAACTAAATACAAGATGTCATATTTTTTTTTAATTAAATAATTAAATAATTAATATTTCGTCTTCACTTTCTGTTGCTGAAGGAGAATCGGAACACGTAGCTAATTGAGATCGAAGATGATAGTTTTGTTTCTATGCGCTAAAAGAAGGTAGAGTTTGATGCATGCAAAATTTAGTGAAGAAGACGATGATAATAATTTATATAGCTAACTTAATCTCTTGTATTTATTCTAAATATATATATATATATATATATATATAATATATAATCATTACCAAACACACATGATATTTTTTTAGAAAAAGAGTAATAACATATATATACTTACTAATAAAATCATATTTAATTTTCATAGTACATCAAAAAGTTTATTTTGTAACTCAATTTATTTGGATGAAATTTGAATTAGATTTAGGATCAACTCAATACATATATACATATATATATATTTTTTGAATGATTAGAGGGTCCACACAATAATGAAGGTGTATTAGCCCACATAGGTTAAAATCCTAAGCCACAGCCCACTTAAAATATCCATTGAAAGCATGCATTTTGAATCTTTGTTGTGAAATTGAAGAGTATACTTATTATTTGAGAAGTAAAATAATATTTAAAAATTATTAAAAAAAAAAAAAAAATTGTCAGTTTGTGGACAATTTGATCACTGTCCCGATTGATCCAGAACCTTCTTCAATTCTAGCCTTTCAAACTCTTCTTGCCCGACAAGGATGGAAAGCTGTCAAAAGGCCGCCTTATTTAACTCCACGTTTGAAAATTAGATACTAGGTCTTGAACGATACATTACTTGCTTTTTTTATTTTTATTTTAGCGAGCCAACAACCCTCGCACCCAAAATATTCTGGTATATCTAATCTAAGGCACCAAAATTTACACTAATTACTCGCAACCACCCAAAATTTTAAACCATTACCCTAAACCCCAAATTTTTAAACATCTGTCACACTTAACTGATTGACTATTAGACCCGCCCCGAAAAATCCGACCCGTCTCAAAAAGAAAGAAAAAAAAAAAAAACTCTTAACTGTTAAAATCCATGACCACATCACATAAAAACAGTTAAAAGCCAAATTTATGATGTCACCTTCTCTACTCTTGGAACTGTTAGTTAGGATGAAGCCACATGAGCATTTTTTGACATCAAGTTTGATGTAGCTTGATCCTGCCCAATTAGGAGTAGACACTAAAATGCCTGATAGAAGGCAATGATATTCTTACTTTCTTAAAACAGAAATCAAACTACAAGGTTTAGCAAAGTAGAGAAAGGGAAAGAACGTTCTTAACCTTGGGAGTAGTAGAGCGATTTGAAGCGCTAGTTTGTGCGGTTCATCTTTATCTTAGGCATCCCCTTTTTCTTCAGCCGGGCAGCTTCTTTCTTACCAAGAAGCTCTGCTGTTAGCTTCGCCTCGGCTTCTTCCAGCATCTTTCTCCTTTCTGCTTTCCTTTTATGTCTTGTGTTTTGTTGTTCTTTGTATGCTTCTTGAGCAGCCTTTGATCTTGCTGCTTCTGTTTTAGGCCGCACCTGCATTTAGTATTTCAAAGTTTATTTACCCTGATTCAGGGTTCGTTGATTGGTCGAAGAGTTTAAAACACTAGATTGGGGTTAGAACTCAGTTTGGAGTGTGGATCCATAAGTGGCCGTTATCTCAAATGCTGATCAATATGCACTAGTTTTACTTCCCCATTATGAACAAAAAGTTAGTTACTGTTTTTCTTAGGGGTAAAAAAGAAGAATGTTAAAATATATGGGCTCACCTGAGAACTGAGCTTGTAGTGGCCGATTAAATCAATATAAAAGGGAATGAGAGCTACCAAGCGAAACATATTGCCCATGTTATCAGCATCTGGGAGGGCAAATTTGAAAGTGAGCATCTTCTTCTGTGTGCCTGGATGTTGATCTGTGAAATGCATTGAAATGAAGTTTTTCCCGAATTTACCGAAAGCTTTGTCGCCAAAAACCTGCATGAAACCACGATGTCCTTAAATTTCTCTAAGATGGAAAATATGGCTGAGATTCCTGGATACTTAGATTATTGCAGATAATTAAGACGAACAACTGTCAATAAAATGTGAGATGAGTAAGAATTGCACGTGAATTCAAGCCATCCTATAGAAATTAGGAGGGAAAAAGGATCGAGAGTTGAGAGAATACTGTAAAAGTGTTGGGGAAGTTCCATTTGAATAATCGTAGTAGCTAAATGACCATGAGCAACATCATATAAACAGGTTAGACACAAACTTTATCTCTCTTGCAGATGAAATGCTCTAAGAAGGATTAGAATGGCAGTTTCTGCTCCTTGGAACAAGGCAAACTCACTCTACTAGAATGAAATTTCTAGTAGCTACGACACAAATGTTTTCCATATATCAAGATTGAAGCCTTTTTTCTTGTTCTGTTTGGCCTTCTCTTTCATTTTAGCACTCAAATTCCTAGCTTCCAAAGAGATATAGCAGCAAAATTTGAAGAATCCAGCAAAGCTTCAGTCACATATGAGTCTATGACCAACATATCTACTCGAACAGAACCGAAAGTACAATAAAATTCCATAAACCTCCAAGGAATTAGAGGCAATAGTGCAAAATAAGCTCCTTGATCTCCTCCTCTTTCTTTTGATGTGAAGTAGATCTATATTTCAGCTAACTTACAAGTAACAACCATACATCTTCATCTTGTATCACATACTCAAGAAGTTGAATAACTGACCTAACATCTCTTAACACCAATTTAGGAGTTTCAATGCAAGAACAAAGGAAACAAGTAAACCTAACTCCAGAGGGACAAATAGTAAAGAAAAGACATGAAATAAGTTGGGTCTAACGCACATAACCCTATATCAACCAAAAATTCAATTTCTTGTAGTAAACCTCCAAATCCAATTTCTTAAGCATGAACTCCAAAAAAAAAAAAAAAAAAAAAACTCAACTCATAATTCCTAAGTTTCTATAAGTTGGTTAAAGTCTCAATTAAACCTCCAAATCAAAAGGGTTCAAAAGAGAAATTTAACTTCCTTTAAGTCAGTGATGGAGTAACTAAATCCCCTTCATCTACCCTAAATTTGCAGCAATCTTTACTTTCAAGTTTCAACAACAGAATAAACACATTTCTCCCAATAATTAAATAACTTCACTGAAAATTTCCTTCATATGTGATTGTACCTCATCATGCACACTTTCCGGGATCATATCAACGGCAACTTCCCTAGACTCTGAAATCACCGCTAACTCATCAGTCACCCATTTCCTCCCACTAGGCAGAGAAACCATGGCAGCAAACCTCTGCAAATCCTTCCTCTCTTTCTGCACACCTTTTATCGCCTTCTTCTTCACCACTGAAAAAATCACATGATCCATCGCCTCCTCATTCATATACACCTCAAAGTTGATTTCATCCTGAGAAGGCACCACCAAATTGTATATCTGCGAAATCAAATCGTGTCGTCTCTTCAGGTCCATTGTCGCTACCAATCCAAGGCAATATCTTCTCCCGCCTGCATAAAATTTGAACACGTTTTGCTCCTCTTTCAGCAGGAATAGCGATTCGTCACCTTCTCCTGCACCTAACAGACTGAAGTTCCTCTCGAATATAGAGTTCTTTGTCGCAAATTTCGCCGCCCAGGACAGCGCGATTTTCTTGTTCTTTCTCTTTCCAGTGAAATAGTTGATTACGAAAATGATTAAGAAAGCTCCACTCACGATTTCAACCGTGAACGAACTCGAGGTTTTGGTTCTCTTCCGTTTCGGCGAATCGGAACTCGGATCATCGACCAAGGTCTCGTTTTCCGTGATTTTAGGGTTCTCCAGAGGAGATGATACTTGCTGCTGCTGCTGCTCCTCAGTGGTGGGGAAACCTTCGAACTCATCCTCGTCCCAGAAATCGAAGGTGTTAGGAGAAGGCTTAGAATGATCGGAGGAGGATGTTAGGGATGGATTCGGATTCGAATCCGAATCGAGAGAAAATTGCTCCGGGTGAGCTGATTCCGGTTCGGATTGAGTGAGAGGAGGAGGAGGAGAGGTAAGGACTGAGGGATGGTGGAGGGAGAAGGGAACCACTTCGTCATCGGAATCATCTTCAGCTCCGGGCTCTATGCCTTCGAAGTGAGACTGAGAGACGGCGAAGGAGAGAGAGATATGAGTGAGGTAGAGAGTGAGAAAGCAGAGAGGGATAAGGAAAGGTGGTCCCGCCATGGCTGCCATTTTCACTCTCCTTTTCGAGTCTCAACTGTTGGCTGTAAGCTGTAACTTCCAGATCCAAATTGCGGGAAAACGCTGCGTTTTTCGTATATATATATTTACGAAAATGCCCGTCTTACGTTAACTACACAATTTTCGTTTTTCTCTTACTTTGGTCCTGTAATTTGTAAATATCAACAATCAAGTCCAGTTCGAAATAAGTAATAATATTAATAATAAATAATACCACAAATAAAGTATCATATAATTGACTGTTGGATCCATCTTTTTCTCCCACAAAATACAACGGAGACAGAAATGGGTGATTTGGACTTTGGAAGTTCTTCAACTTGCGATTTGATACATATTCCATTTCTAGACACTACAAAACTACTTTTTGCAAAAAGCTTAATCAAAGAGGAGGAATAAATTGATCGGGATAAGATAAATCATCCGTTGCAATCTTCGGTTTTCCGAATTTAATTGTGTCGATGGCTTGTCTTCTTCTAACAGCAAATGGATTATCGATCTTACAACCCCGTTATTGACAACCATAGTAGCCTGCAAGACAAGTTAAGAGGTTATAAATCAGTCATTAGAACTAATCGCATAATTATAGCATGAGGAATAAAAGTGGTATTCTACTAGTTGATTATATACAACCCAGCTTAAGAGAGAGTGTAGAATTATAATATATTTCATGTTATTATCATTATTAGTTGTCACTACCTATAGTTTAGGTAAATATAGTGTATTATAATTGTTTCCTTTTATTAGATAGAGAGATTTTAGGGATCTCTAGCTGTAAATTAGGAGGCTCTTTTCCTATATTAATTACTGTAATTTACCCTAGTGAATGTAGTGAAAAATAACAGTTTTTCTTCCGTGTTTCTTCAGTAACTAATTAACATATCAAGTACTTCATTAAAAGAACACTTTCTAAGATTCTGTAAATAGAGAGGAAAGTTCTTTCTATGGTTGCAATTGCAACTAATTATGTAAGAGTGGAAAAGGTCACCTTCAAGCCACTTCATGGCTAGGGAAGCATAGGGCCCTATAATGAGAAGATGTACAGGGCGATGAGGAAACAATTGACTAAGAGCAAAAGCTGCTACTGTATTCTGGGTATCCTGTAATGAGAATAAGTAAATACACATAGAAGTTACATTAATGAGAATGCAGGTCAGACAAACAGGCATAAACAAAAGCGTTAAAAAAAAGGTATTGGGTTTTCCATCAGAAACTTGCAATGGCACCATCAGTGGTAAGTATTTCCTTTTGTGTAACATAGCAGTTTCTGACATGCATGAAGTCGAAGTATTCTGAGCGCAATTTCATTGTTAACAAAAACGAATTTTCTATATACAGATTACGCATTGTCCTGTAATCAGTGGCTCAGCTCATTTACTCTATTTTCTGTCTTTCAACTCCAAAAAGGGGCAGCCATAAGTCCTTTCTTCTCTATTTCTAGATTCTTGATTCAGATCTTAATCCCCCTACATAAGCACATGAAGACAGGTATTCTAATCTGTCCAACATGACTGAGTCAAGTCCCAGATGAAAATCTTCCAAGTACCTTTGCTAGCTATGATGATTATAGCAACTTGTATATAACGAGGAACACGGATCAGGAACTACCTCAGTAGAATCAAATGCTTCATCGTGATCAGGAAGCTGAAGAGTGATAAGGCCTCCAGCTTTTCTGCTCTTGCCTCTCCCACTAGCTTTATGCAGACACTCACAGCATAAGAAAATTTGTTTCCTTTCCTGTAAATTCTATCCCACCCTGATATCTGACATAATTGATGAAGTACACTCTTGGGAATTTTTTGTGGGGCCCCCTGTCATCAATTAGGCACAAAAAGGTTAGCATAAGTAATGTAAAGGGAGTAATATGAGATCACAGAAGTATACATAGCTGGAACACATATATCAGAAGCTCAAAAATGATAATCGTGGTACTTGACAATTGAAAAACATATATTATAAATAATTCTTGAACAAATATGAGCAACGAAATGAGGATATGAATCAGAGTATTTTTTAGAAGAACACTACCTCCTTCCAGATGCATCCAATTTCTTCAAAATTTTCTCACTAGACAATTCTCTCAGCCGACTTTCCTTTTGCAACTTCAGATGTTCAGTTGGTAAACCTTCATTTAATGGGGAATCTTCTATCAACAGTTGATTCATCTTCATGACCAGAAATAGGCAAACCACTGTTAGACCCGTCATTATTATTATTATTAGTATTTTTATTATAGGGCTATTTTAGTAACTGGCTGGTTAGTAGTATAAATAGGAATAGTATGGTTAGGGTTTAGGGAGGAAATTGAGAATTTTGAAGAGTAAGGACTCTTAGAGAGAGACGGCCTACCTCTCGAATCGTAGGTCATCCTATGTTAGTTTGATTGTTCGATTATCTAAGAATAAAGTTTTGCCCTATTTGTATTTATCTAGATTGGGTCCTATCAAATTGTTATCAGAGCACTCGATCAACGATGGTTGCGAAGAAGATGGAAGCACTCGAGGAGAAATTGGAGAGCGAAGTGATGGCGATTAAAACAACGATCGAAGAATACTTCTCGACAGTACAACAACAGTTTTCGTCGTTGTAAGCTATGTTGGTTAAACTGATCGAGATGCAAACTAGGTCACCACCACCGAACCCTGACCAAGGTAGAGACGGTCATGGTCGGGCGGTAGGGGACACCGCCGGAGAGGGCAGCCAGGGTAGTCGCAGTGGACGGGAAGCGGCTGCAGAGGGGGGACTGGCAGCGGGCGGTGCCGAGGTGGGTGCAGGCGCTGGCAGCCAGGCTAGGGCAGAGTTTGGCAGTGACTTGAGGGAAGGTTCCAGGACAGCAACACTGATGTGGGGATCAGACGGAAGGGGTCAATTCGGAACAGGGGAAAAACGGGCGGAGCAATGGCCGTCCAGTGGTTACGCAGCAGGGACCGCCGTGGGTGGTGAGGCAAGGGTGTCGAGGGCTGATTTTAGGGTTCCGGCGGAACCCCCATGGATTGGGCAAGGGCAGTATGCGGCTGGGCAGGGAAGAATGTGGGCTGAACCGCAGATTCGCAAGCTGAAAATGTGCCTATCTTTGAAGGCGAGAATGCAACCGCATGGGTCTATAGGGTGGAAAGATACTTCGCGGTTAACGGGCTCTCCGAAGAGGAAAAGTTGTAGGCAGTGGGTCTCTATTGGGAAGGGTCGGCATTGTCATGGTTCCAATGGTGCGAGCATCGCCAACCCAATGGGTCGTGGGTGGAATTCAAGCAACGGGTAATGGTAAGGTTTTGGAACTCTTGGCCCTTCGCCAAGAGGGGGCAGTTTTGGAATACCAGGAGAAGTTTGAGTTGCTTTCCGGCCCATTAACGGGTGTCTCTCCTAAGGTCTTGGAGGGAAATTTTTTAAAGGGGTTGAAGCCGAAAATTCGGGCAGCATTGAGGTTGCTATGGCCACAGGGACCTGGAGAGTATATGGACTTGGCATTACAAGTGGAGGAGAAGAAAAATGCCAAAAAACAGCAAAAAATCAGCCATGACAGTTTTGTTCACAACGGTTATACCGGGAACCCTAGCGCTAGGACTCAAACCGTTACCGTCGGTAAGGAGGCGCCGGAAGAGAGGAGAGCAGGTTACCGTCCGGAGGGGAGTTTCAAAAGGTTGATGGAGACAGAGATCTCGAACAAAAGAGCCAAAGGCTTGTGTTTTCGTTGTGATGAGAAATTTTCGTCCGGGCATCGTTGTAAGGATAGGAGGCTCCAAGTGTTAACGGTCAGTGATGAGGATGATGATATGGTGGAACCGGAGGAGGAGAGGGAGGAGGAACTAGTGCATCACCATCTAGACTCCCAGTTTCCGGACCATCCGCATCATACCATAGTTTCCCGATTTCCACCTTGAGGACAAGGTGTCTCATTGGGAGGGGAGTAATGATAGACCCGTCATTATTATTATTATAAGTATTATTATTATGGGGCTATTTTAGTAATTGGCTGGTTAGTAGTATAAATAGGAATAGTATGGTTAGGGTTTAGGGAGGAAATTGAGAATTTTGAAGAGTAAAGACTCTTAGGGAGAGACGGCCTACCTCTCGAATCGTAAGTCATCCTATGTTAGTTTGATTGTTCGATTATCGAAGAATAAAGTTTTTCCCTATTCGTATTTATCTAGACCGGGTCCTATCAACCACCTTCAACGCCAACTAGTCTTTCAACCTTAGAAGTCTCACAAGGCATTGATGTAGTAGGTATGTCCTCTAAGACACACTCAGAAGCTCTTTCATATCTAAATTCAGATGCAAGGGTGGCATCAGATAATCCTGCAGAGCAAATGAGGCAGCATGCAACAAGATTATCAACACGGGGAGAGAGAAAATATTAATAAGAGCCAACTCTTGCTTGAGCTTGCAGATGATAAGCTCTACTTTTTCCTGGATTTTCTTATCCAGTTTCTCCTTAACTTTAGAAGCTTCTAGCCGTGCACTATGACATTCATTTGCAATAACATCATAAGACCTTGGGACAGAGGCCTGTTGGATAGGTTATAAGGGAGAAAACTATTCCAAATAGAAAAGCAATTGCTCAGGAAACTAGAGCCCAGAGGTGGTGATCATGTATGAAATGGCTTCTACTACCAAACCGACCTCAAGAACAATTTAGATAATAGGATGAATTAAACTGATAAAGTGTACTGGTTGGGGTTGAGTCTCACATGATATAATGAGACACTGAGCCCTAACCAACCAAGATATTGAACATAGCGAGTATTTCACAGACAGATTCGGATGTGGAGTCATTAAACTTTTCAGAAAACTTCCTTCCCTCCCTCTTTTATCTCTTGGTTAAAATCACTGTTCAGTGTTGATTTCAATGCACTTTTTCTAACATCCATCATTCTCTAATCTCTACTCTAGCATAAATTCTTAAAACCATAGCAGGTACTATAAACTTAAAAATTATGATAGAGAATGGGAAGTACCTGCACATCAGAACCTTGATTCATAACATCATCTTCCCAAGTTTTGAAGTCATCCTGTTAGTAAAAGCCATAAAAGATTCCTTTATTAAAAATCCTACTGTAAATTCCTTCAAGAATGTAATGCTAAATGAAGTATATTGTGGGTAAATAACAGGAAACGCCCTGAGAGAAGGCAAATTTGATAAAGCATTCTATCATTGCACCTCTTCCTGCAGTTCCACATACTGTTTAATCCAATCTGCTTGAGATCGTTGACGTGAATCTAATATATTATTATGACTATGCCTCTTAAGTCTAATATAAAATTCAGGTTCTTCCTCATGTTTAGTAGATGTGTCAGCCGAAGGACCCCGATATTCATGTGCAGTCAATAAAACACCGACAGAACCTCCTGATAATTTTTGTCACAGAAATAGGAGCATCACAATCCTACTATGAATTTGCATTATTCATTTTTAATACCAAATGAAAATTACTTGGTCCTGGATTTAAGGTGACCTACTCACAGTAGGTGGAGCCCAATAGTCCCAACTTCCAAAAAAATTCGAGTCAGGCTCAAGCCTGCTATCAAGTTAGCCTATTGAACATTCCCATAAAAAGAGCTTACTGAGCAGCGAAATAATTATATACGTTAATCTACATCAGAAACTCAAACACTTGGACTATTTTTTTGTAGGAACTCAATTTTGAGTTTAGTCAAGCTCACTTGAGCATAAGCTCAGCTAAACAACAGACTTGAGCTTGCGATTTTCTCACAGGTTAACGCTAATCAGAGTTGCCCGATATTTGTCGCATATAAGCAAGCTAAGCTCAGTTTCTAAACACTAGTTCTACTTTGCTCAGGTACACACCCCTAGCGTAGTAAGATTGAGTTAGCAAGACAATATAACTAAGAAAATATGAATATACCTCAATCTGGGGTACAAGAAGTTCCCGTAGAAAATTTCAATGGAGTTCATTACTCGGAAAATTCAAGCATAACCAATCAAGAGCAGCTTCAAATGTAGCACTATCCTCCTCAATACAACCGGAAATGGCCACTTAAAATCTTCTTTTCGAAATACGCATAATCAAAACAAGCTGAAAAACTTCCATTATTATCCTATCTATGCATGAATTAGTAACAATACCTAGAGAGCCGAGAGAACGAGCTCAACCTGACTATTATTGAAGCCTTCGCAGGAGAGGCTCTCGTAAACAGTTTTAAGTCTCTTAGCCTTCTGAACCTTGGAGAGCGTATCATCCGTCGTAATCAAGGACGGCGTATTAGACCGGCCTGAATTGAATAGGAGACAACGGAGGCGGTTCTCGTTCTCCGCCGATATCTGCAGCTTCGGACCGGACGACGAAGATTGTGAGCTCAAAGATGAGGAATTGAAACTCGCATTCTTACTAAGCTTCTTCGTGTTCTGCTTTTGCTGCCGCTGCTGCTTCTTCGGCGCCATCGTTGTGTACTGCAGTGCTGTTCTCGAGAAAGAATAGTAGTGGGAGCGATCGAAACAAAAGGAAGACGAAAATGAAATGAAAACTTTCTTCTTCGTGAAAACGGATTCTAAACGCGCGTTTTGTGTTTCACAGTCCGGCGCCCCGCGGTTTCAGGTACGCCTGATACAACGGTTACACATTGATGTTATTTTTCTGTTAAACTAACTAACGGAAAAATCTCTTGTACAATTCAAATTTACCACTTAGAATCCTTTGATATCAACTAATTTAAAGAATATTTGTAATAGAAATATGTGAAACTAAAAGTCAGTCCGTTGAAATGGATCAATCTTCCGTACACAACATTTCTTTCACTCAAATTTTGCACTCATCATTTCTTTCAAAAAAAGAAAAAGCAACATTTATTTTGAACAGGTGGAAGAAGACATTAAAAAATAATAAGAAAGAGTTTGCGTTGCATCTTGTGGGTATGAGAAGAGGGTTAGGGTTAGGGTTGAAAAATATGAACATAATCAGAAAATTTTCTTCACAGTAGATACACTTGTATTGACCAGCATGTGCAAAAATTACAATGGATTTGGCTGCAATCTTTTTCGTATGAATAGGGGGAGGTGGGGGAAGAACTCGTATACAACAGACTTTTTCCAAAATTATATAAGCCGCTGCAAAGTGCAAAGACGGGAAATGAACCCGGAAGCAGCAAATGATAGGAAAAGCATCCCTCCCTCCCCCCAAAAAGTGGCATGTTTTGAGGAGGTCAAGTTTTTGTGGATCTCATGGTAATCTTGACGATTCTTGCCGTCTAAGAGGTATTCCTTCCGAGCTATTAAACCCATCTTCTTCTGAGTGCTTGGGAAGCCGGATAGGTAAACATGATGTAGGACCTGTAAGAACTGGCTGTCAGATTCTGTAAAACTGAAATTTTGAGTAGACTAGAATCTAAGGATCATAGTTTGGGTTGATTATGTAGGAGGGCCAAACAAGAATGTGTGAGAGCATTAAAAATTTTTACAAGAATCATGAAGTGCGTACCATCCACCATGTCCTTTGTTTTGTGAAGAAGAAAAGTTCCGGAAAGGATAGTCACAAACCCACACATTTCTGTGACAACTTGGGTTGGACTCTGCCTATCCCAATCCTGAGTGAAGTAAAGCAAGAAACATGAGTCAAGTCAACATCATACTGCACAAACTGTGCTCAGATTTAGTGTAAGGTAAGTGGAATAACGGAGACTATAAAATTAAGAATGCAGGTCATGATAAATGGGCAAACATAGGATTCCTTTTCTTCCTGTAATGCTCATAAGGGAGAGAATCATCATCATCATCATTCCCGATGCTTTCGGGGTTGGCTATAAGGGACAGAATAAGAGAGAGAAATGAAAAGACGGATTCTCAAAACGGTATTCCTTTCCCAAAATGTTGGTATTAACATATTATCTGAGTAAAAAAGATGGTTAATATACACTTGGAGTATTACACTCCCAATGGTCGTGATTCAACCACATCAACATTTGTGGTGACATGGCATTCATCACAACCATTGGAAGTATATACTCCAACAGAATATTAAGACTCCTTGGGTGGAAATAATTCAATGACTAACCACTAAAAAATAAATGAGGGACTGAGTGGCTTTTCCTAGTTTCCTTTTATATTGAGATGGTGATTATGGATACGTATGAAAGTAGGCTCTACTGTCAGATATCTTTAAGCTGAAAAAATATATCATTACATATTAAGCTATGGGTGCTAAAGTACCATCACTCAGAAAAGAGAATATACCTTAAACATGATCACACTAGCCAAAATGGTCAGTGATGTGAACATAACGTAGTATATTGGTGATACAACAGCCGTGTTAAAAGTATCAAGCGCCTGTAAACAAAACAAAGGATGGAATATTCATTAGAAAGCCTCTCATCAAATATAAGAAGGAGCGCACAGAGTAAAAGGCAATAATTTTGAATTTAAAAAGAAAATGCAATCCCAGTGTACATGAAGCCACAGCATAGCTATTGGATGTATTTACAAGTGAAACTTTGCCACAACAAATAAGGAGAAGAATGCAAGCTAAAAAAGAGAAAAAAAAAAAAAAAAAAAACAAAGAAGAAGCTCTACTTGCCTTGTTCAAATAGTTCATTTGGGTAAGCACACAAGTAATAACTACTAAAGTGAATAGCCAAGTCTGTGGATAAATTAACTGGTTTATTCCTGAGAAAGTCAACTTTAAAGCAATTCCAAGCGCTTTAACACTCATCACCTGTTGATATAAATCATGGAGTAGAATCACTAAAGGACCAAACATAGAGTTGGCAAAAACGTTTAAGAGATATTAATACATAGAGCCACACATACCGACAAAGAACCAACAAGGGAACAAACTCCAATGTAGACCATAATGTGTGTCTGGCCATATTGTGGTATAAAGTGGAATATAAGTACAAACACGATTGTTATGACCAAAGCTGCATAAAAGAGAAAAGCTGCCCAGAAAAAGAAGGTTACAACCTAATCAAAGTATATGAAACCGAAAATGGTGCGAGGTATATTTACATCTGACAGAGACAAATAATTGCAGGAAACAAATAGCTACCTGGATCCATGGCCATTTGCCATACTTCTGTCACAGATTCAATTTCACGTTCTGGGGGAGCATGAAGAACAATTGTTGTCGAACCCACAACGCAAAGAACGCAACCAAGAACTCCAAAAATATGCAGCTTCTCATGCAAAATTATATGTGCAAGTGCAGCACTGAAGGGAAAAGAACGATCAGCACAAAAAACAATAAATCAAACTAAAATTGAAAAACTTCAGAGCATGCCTGATAATTATGCTGAGAGCACCAAGAGGCGTGACCAGTATGGCTGGCGCAAATGCATAAGCTGCAAAATTAGCAACTTCTCCCACAATCACTGTTGAAATGAAAATGGCCATGTCAAAATTCATCAGTTTTCTTTCACTTCCATTTCAGATCAAACAAGAACAAGCAATGTTAATACACATTATAATTATGAGAATTGGACGCTAAACATATAGATAAAGTGAAACGGAGGGGGAGCAATAATTCCACCTGATTGCCCGCCCCCAAGTGGACTTAAATATAAATATGATGTAACATTTGGAGACCCACATCCTCCAGTTAAGTTTATTATAATATTGCACTTTAAGTGAATGGGATGAATTGAGCTTAATTGCATTATAACTTTAGTAGATAGTCGCATTCCTTGTTTTACTTAACAGGTCGACAGATTACATAAAAGATAAAACAGATAGTCGGTGCCACAAGTATCAATGGTAACAAGAAATAATAGAAAACTTACTTGTTATCATGCCAAACCACCAAAGAGGCTCGTATAAGTACGAATAGCCTCCAACTCCTGTGAAAGAAATCATTGAGCTCAATAGAAAGAAATCATTGTCACATGATGGTCACGAGAGAAGCACAAATCAAAATGGTACTCAAGAGTAATAAAAGCCCCACACGCCCTCAAATGCAAGTCACCTACAACCCAGAAACCAATACAGGATTGGCAACAAACAATGGAAATATAAACGAGTATCCAACAGTGGGAAATGTTAGCTAGTTAACATTAACACGCCATTTCCACTCTGGTAATATACAAAGTGTAAACTATACCTCAATCCACTATCGATATACAGCTGCAAATCTAGCAATTACAGCTCAAATTTCAATTAATGTCATGGCTAAAAACAAAATGCATCTCTAACTTCATTCAATTAGACTCAATTGAAGTTAATTAAAAACAAAAAAAAAGGTTACCGGCTCTGACTCCAGACGCAGCAGCCTTCTTCAACCCCTTCTTCTTAACAATGAAGCTGGCACCAATGAAGATGCTAGATGAAAGTGCAAGAACCAAGCCCTTGATGTTGTCAGATGACATTCCTTCCCGCCAGCTGGGAGTAGCCATCAGTCGATTAAGAAAAAAGAAATCGAAAACCCTAGCTTTATTTTCTCTACCGTCGGTGACTGTATCGCACGACGGCGAGATGCATTAAAGGTAGGTAAATAAGTAATGAGTAGTAGTAGTAGTAGTTGGATCTAAGAGATGATGATCAAGATGAGAAGATAGATTGCCGACGCTTGAGGATCTTGGTAAGTACAGCTCAGAGTGAGAAGGCGGATCGGGAAGGAGTGAGAGAGAAGAGAAGCCCTGAAATGGATTTTTATTAAAGACTACTTCGTTGAGATGACTTCGTTTCTACATCGACATTTTCTACCGTTTTCCATTATTAATTAATTAATTAATTAATTAATTAATTATTTATTTATTTATTTATTTATAAAATAATATTGTCTTATAGAAGGATTCAAGTCTTCTTCTTCTAAAAATAAGATAAATTTTAAAATAATCCGAAATTACATATTCCGAACACGTAGATGGTACGATGTGGTATTATTTGAATATCGACATTTTTAATAATATATTATTATAAATAATAATATAGTATTATTCAAATATCAAATTACTATAAATAATAACGTGACATTATCGTACATAAATATTATTTTTAGACTATGCAAAATGACTCCTAAAAGAAGATATCCATAATAATTTAGTATGTTGGATGAAAGACTAATCGGATAATAACTGCATAATTACGGGAAGAGTTCGGAGTTATGATCGATAAATAATACACCTCAAAATATTACATGTTTTCTTCCATGTCAATACGAATCATTACAACAGAAGCATTCTTTATTTTTATTTTTTATGATAGAAGTTGAACATCGGCTATAGCTGGAATCTTCTCTCGTAAATTCTGAGTAACAGCCACCCGAACGATCATGACCCCAGCAGCAGGACCCTCTCGATCCTGACTTTTACTATCGGCTCTTCGATTGTTACTAGTTCAAGAGACCCACCCGCTGCCCCTACTAGATAAGGTCTAATCTCTTATAGGACCTAAAGCAAAATTACATAATGCAAACATCAGAGAAAAACTTTTGAGATCATAGTATCAAGATTTTCTCTATTGTAAAGCTAGACACCACCCTTGACTGAGCTCATCATGTTTAATAAGATTCTTCATTTTTTTTTTTAGCCCCCCCCACGTTATCTTCATTGTAATTCTTAGCTCCATCCATTTTTTTTCAAATTTTTTTTATCCAAACCATATTGAATCTTCTCTTGTTATATCAGAGGTTAGAAAACTTATCACTTAATTGCTCAATATAACAAGACAGCTCAATAACTATATGGGTGCTCCAGGGGGAGGAGGGGGAGTAGTATTCAGTTGTAAAACAAGGGGGAGTAGTATTACTTCCTAGTAACTGTGACAAGATGATAAGCACTTCCACTTTCCTTCTTCTATATGCTAGAAATCTACATCATCGAGATAGATCTCCTTTATTTCAACTTTCTATGTTCTTTTTCTAACAGTTTTAAGTTTAGTAAAATATAGATACTTCGCCAATAGCTAACTCCATAATCATTCATTCTGGACCTTTTAGCATAAAATATAGAATCCTAGATGATAGTATTTAGATGTAAATTAAGTTGGCACAGGTTAGACTAGTATGAGGAAATGAGAAATTACCTTCTCTTCATTCAGCTCTAGTCCGGTTTCTCCATCTGCTATCGGTTCCACCGCAACTATCTCAGGGATCTTTTCCATTAATCGCAGTTCAATACCCAACTTCATTGTTGTAACCCAACTTGGACAAGAGCCACATGCTCCTTGTAGCTTCAAACGTACTACATTACCATCAATTTCATGTAATGCCACGTTTCCTCCATCTGAAATCAGATATGGTCAGATTTCATCCAATACATTCTCTACATTATCTGCAGTGAGTGGCAATTCCACTGCCGAATCTGGTGTGGACACAACCTTTCAGTTCCACAGATTTAAAAGTCATCTAGAGAGATGAATCTAGGATAAATAACATTATACCAATCATTCATGAATTATAATGTTCAAATTTTCAATATATAAGTGGAACTTAGAAAACAAATGCAGTGAACTATAACAAATCCAGAGGATGAGGAAGATAGTGAAGAAACAGAGGATGAGGAGCATGATAATGTTGAGGAGGGTTGGAGGTATGCGGAAAATGAAGAAGATTGATGAAGAAACCGAGTATGAAGATTAAGAAAATATCATCTTCCCCTTTTGTCCTATGCATTATTTCCTAGTTTTAATACTCAGTTTCTAATAAGAGTGAAAATTTGAGAGAGGAAAAAGAGAAGTTAGTTCATTGTTTCGGATTATCTATCCAATTAGCACATTGTTTCTCAAATGAAATCGTGTTACGTAACAATCGTAAATAAATTATAATTATGCAAGAATTTCTCTTTAAATATAATAATTAAATAAATTTAATAATAAAATAAATTAAAACTGAACCCAGAAGGCCCGGATCGCAGAACGCGTGAGCTTTGAACATAACAGTCTTTAACAAAAAAAAAAAAAAAAACACTCGACGTAAAAGCTGATTGACTCTTTCTAATCGACCAAAATAACATGATACTTAATTTATTACAATTAAAACCTTAATTAATTGAAAGGGAGAAGGAAAAAGAAATATGTAACAGTCTGATTCTATGCATTACGATACAGATACACATTTTCTGGGCTGTCTTCTTCACCCCCTTTCTTTTCTTCTTCTCTCTTCTTTCAATACAACAAATCCAGATCAAACTGCTCCTGATTCTATTACAAACTCTGTTTTTGTTCTTTCCTTTTTCTCTGTCTTTATGGGTTTTCTTGCAATATTGGTTTTGAGTTGAGAAAGTTGAATTACTTTTCAGTTTTGAGAATGAACCCATTACTGTTAATTGATCAGAGACTAATGGGTTTGATCCTGATTTGCATTTTCTTCTTCCTTACCACTTTCATACCACCCTCTTGTAAGTACTTCTTGTTTCTTCCTTGTGGAGTTCAAACTTTGATCATCACTCTTTTCTAATTCTAATATTCTCTGTTTTTATCCAAATTTCAGATGGGTATGATCCGTTGGATCCTTCTGCCAACATAACTATCTCTTGGGATTTGATGCAAGAAAATGATGACACTTATGATGTAAGTATTAAAAAAATATATATCTCATTTTTCATTTTTTTTTTTTCCTCTCAGAAGTTTTTTAAATGTCTAAATGATCAGGTGAAGGTATCCCTATACAACTTCCAACTGTACCGGCATGTGTCGGAACCCAGTTGGAAGCTGAGCTGGACATGGGGAGGGGATGAGGCAATATGGAATATGTGGGGAGCAGAGGCAACATTGCAAGGGAACTGCTCAAAGTACAGAGGGAAAGGAGAACTCCCACACTGCTGTGAGAAAAGGCCAGTGATTGTGGACCTGATGCCAGGGGCACCCTATAACTTGCAGGTTTCTAATTGTTGTAAGGGAGGGATATTATCGTCAATTACTCAGGACCCTACAAAGATTGGGTCGGCATTCCAAATGAGTATTGGAAAAGAAGGTGGTGGCAGCGGCGGTGATGGGAAAATGCCGGAGAATTTCGATCTAGGCCTTCCCGGTTATACTTGTGGGCCTTCATTTCAAGTCTCTCCTACTAGATTTAGTCAAGACAGAGGACGTAGATGGACCCAAGCTCTCGGTAAATGTCCGAGTGGACAATTCTTTCTTTAACGTGCCATACTTTTATTACTCTCGGATTAATATTAAGATCTTAGTTCAGGAACAACCAAGTATATCTCATTGGTAATTTACGAAATGTCCTCTCTACAAAAATTGGAGACAAGAAGAGAGTAGATTTTTTCAATATATAGACATATGACCGTATCATTTAGATTACACAGAAGTATGTGTTGATTGAGGAAGAGGGGTTGTTCCTAATCTTACTTATAAGTGTATGTTGACAGAGACATGGAATGTGACGTGTGTATACTCCCAATTTCTAGCATCTCCTACACCAACTTGCTGTGTATCCCTTTCTGCCTTCTACAACAGCACCATTGTTCCTTGCCCACAGTGCAGCTGTAGTTGCCAAGGACTTGATGGTGCAAAATGTCTCAAGTAATTTCCAATCTATTATCATCTCTTTCTTTCTTTCAAAATCGGATACCATCTTTTATACGCCCGAGAATGTCGTTTCTCGACCAATCCCACGTCGTCAGATAAGATTTGTTCTCTTGGAGCGAGCTGCATAATATATGTGCATTGGATATATGCAACCGATATGCCAGAGAATAATGAGTCTCGTGTGATATTTCTCGCCTCAACACTCTCGTATTAGATGCATATATCACATGTATGAGATACTAATTTCTTATTTCATTTCATTACCATTTCTTATTTTCTTACATATGTGGCATAACGTTATATTTCAGGGAAGGAGAGATCCCTTCATTCTTACAACTTCCACGGGAACAAGACATGGAAGAAAGAGAGGAAGGACCAGACATGGTAACATGTTCTCAACACATGTGCCCTATAAAAATACACTGGCACATAAAAGAAAGCTACACACAATACTGGAGGGTCAAGATCACAATCACAAACCTTAATGTTGTCAAAAACTACTCTCAATGGAGCTTAGTGGTGGCCCACCCTAACCTGCAGAGTTTGACTCAAGTCTTCAGCTTCAACTATCATCCCATCAACCTCTATGGCAACATCAGTAAGTTCCATCTATCTAGACTTCCTTCAAACCCTAATCCCTTATTTTCCTCATTATACTTTTTATTAAGACAAAATGGGTTATATGTGCAGATGATACAGGGGTATTTTGGGGAATACAGTACTATAATGACATGTTACCATCAGGAGAGAGTGGAAATGTTCAAAGTGAGATGCTGCTTCATAAAGATGGAGGAAATTTCACTTTCAAAGGAGGATGGGCTTTTCCTAGAAGGATCTCATTCAATGGTGATGCTTGTGTTATGCCCCCCCCTGATCAATATCCAATCCTCCCTAACCATGCACATACCATTGCTGCTCTTACTACCTCACACTTACTAGCTTCCATTTCAATATTGCTTGTGCTTATGTTCTAATACTATATACATAGCAAACAACTTATTAAAATGTTGTCCGTTTTACAAAAATTTTAGGACATATTTGGTTCATTTGAATGCACAATTAATGAGTAAGAATTATTAATTTTGATTTCGTTTCCAAATCATGTATTTTGTTACTTAAAAACATGCTTGAAACTTGAAAGAATCGGTTTTAGGTTAAATGAAATTATTTAAGTGTCACAGTAACACTTATAAAATACGTAAAAAACTCCATATAAACAAATCATTAAATTGATTCACCAAAGACATGAGGTTAGCCGAGGAATCAAACATATTGGTATCAATTATACTGAACAAAATGTAAAGAACCCCCATTGGAATCATTCTACAGATGGCAAATCCCTAAACAAATTACTCACAAGCAAATTCAAAACTCTGAATGAAAAAACTTGCACTGGTCGAATAATAATGACATAAAAAGGGCGAAAATATAACTAAAGCTGATCTTAGTACAAGAGAGCTCCAGACAATTTTGAAACCTACTCTCGGATCATACCACCTCAGATAAGCCATATGCGCGGTTATACACTAATCTTTCTCAGCATTTGACCACCAGGTGCATTTTTCTTTTTAATAATTAACATACCGGAAAAAAGAGAGCAAGAAAGAAAGAAGAGGTTTGGGGGGGGGGGGGGGGGGCGACCTGAAATGCCCAAGAAGGGAAGAGAGCAAGCCCCAATTAAGAGGAGGGCGCTTGTAGCTAAAAAATTACAGTTTCTATATGTGGACTGGGCCCGTCATAGGGTCACGAATTTCCATCCTTCTGTTTTAGAGAGAGGTTAGCAAATTGGGTATCAAGGTCTCTGCTTTTAGTGCGTCTATGACTAGAATATGGTTGTGGTTGCTGCTGCTGCTGTTGCTGTTGCTGATATAAGGCTCTTAGCCTCCCAATTTCTCTTTCAAGCACTTCCTGTTCCACTAAAAATATGGCCTTTCATCTCAGTCTTGTTAACAATGTATATATAAAAAAAAAGGAAAAAAAAGCCAGGTTTAATTAATTCACAGTGCATTTGTTGAAGCATTTCAAGTTGTAGTTTGGGTAAACTAGAGTTTGTTTAAACTGTATTTTAGTTTGATATGAGGTAGACTGGATTTTTTATTCGGACCAATGTCGCTCATCAATGTTCGGATCAATGTCGCTCAACAATCTTTTGCACTTGATTCATCTCCTACTGATACATGAAAAAAAAATTGACTTTCATTTATAGAAGCTTACTGTATTTAATAAGTTGCTCCTGAGCTATACTTTCTAAGCGCTGCTTGAGAGCTTTGTTCTCCAAGCCAAGGATAAAAGTTTGCTGGTTGAGAAATTCAAGCTCAGCTGATACTCCAGACCCTTCTGCCTGTAATAATGATAAATAAAAGAGATGACATACAAACTTTTTTATAAAAACTGAAAAAACTTCTGGGCTTTTTAGAGCTCTTATTTTAATACACACCTGTAAAGCCTGTACATTCCTTTCCAGCTCGGCAATGTATTGAAGTTTCCGGACCCGTGAGCGTTGAGCAAATTGCCTGTATTGTTCAATTTCAATCATCAGTACTACAGTTTGTAAGCATACCGATCATATGCCAAGATTTCATTTCAAATTAAAACCAAAATTCACTCTCAGGTGTAGATAATTAAGTACAAGATCAAGTAAGACAAATAATCTCAAAAAATAAAAAATAAAAATAAAAAGAAGTTATCAACCACATACTGTTTGGCACGCTTGTTATCAGAGTCCAAAACAGAGGGCTCCCTCTTGGTATTAGACACATCCTTTCTTTCTGAAGAAGCTTTGGGATCATGTGGACCAGAGTCAAGAGGGTCCTCCTTCTCGATTAGTGGACATGGAACCCCATCTCCATCCTGTGACAAGCTAAATTGGCCTGGGCTCTGAAGAATTATGCTATCTTTACCAGAATGAAGGGAACTTGGGTTATTAACAGCACCCAGAAATGAATCTCGTGCCTTATTCTTATGCTTTGTCAAGTTTGCCTCTGTGAAGAATGGAGCATGTTGAATTTCCCTATGATATTCAAAGTCTTGAGATGCCCAAGGTACAGACATCATATTTTTGTATTTCAAGTCATCCTGGGCAGCATAATCTACAGTAGAAACTACTGAGTCTATATATGCAAAGGAGTCACTTGATGAACGTCTATGACCGCCTCTACGGACTGGTGTCTCTGGCTCATTGAGAAGATCATCTAGCCAAGAAGGCTGTTCCTCTATCAAAAAGCTTTCAGAGGAAGTTCTTTGATGGGTTATATTTCCTTCTCTTGGCTTCAGAGAAATTTTTGATCCGATTACAGTTTGGGGTACATAATCAGCATATGACGGGGCTACACAAGGAAACGGACTTTTAGGGGGAAGTGGAGCATGCTTTCCATAGTACATCCAGTTTCTGACGTTTGATGAACCCTTGGAATTTTCCATGGCCATATAACAACCAGTTCCTATCAATTAAAATAGTAAAAAAGATCAGGATAAGTCAACATAAACAAGAAAAGTAAGTCCAGAAGAATTGTTTCATCATTTCAATATAAGAAAATACAGCCATATTGTTGAGAAATCATTAGAAGGGTCAACAGGTGTTTTGAAGTAGGTTGAATTTCTGGCCGCTCTTATGAGCTACAAGCAATTAGCATTAATGTGGCCATGAGTTATAAGCATGTGAATTTAGCAGGGACATGATAATTTGAGGGGAGAAAAAATGGTACATTAAATGGAAATATTACAATCGTAAAAATCCATAAATAATAAAAATCATGACCTCCAGGCACTAATCAAAAGAACTGTAGATGAAAGTTCAACCAAGCGCAGAAATACTAGAACGAAAGTATATATATGTCCATATTTTCAGCACATGCATCACTCTAGAAAGATTGCAAATAGTCAAAAGAACCCTAAAGACAAAAACATTCTCACAAAGAAGATCATCAAAGTAGAATAACGAAAGAAAATACATCAATTGGCAAAGACATTGGAAAACCGGAAATCTACTATTAAGCGGTTAAAATTGAATCTACATTTCAAATCCAAGAAAGCCAATTCAATCACAATTCACAATCTCTACATTATTTAATATCGCAGAAGAGCAATCACTCTGATCCAACCAGAAGATCCAAGACCCATATCAATATCCTCATCCGCATTTTCTCAGCAACCAAACAGGAAACAAACTGAAAAAAAAAATGAAAAAAAAAAAACACACACACACACACACACACACAAAAGATACTAATGATCAGGCGGTTTAGCGAATTCTTGAGCTCACTAAAACGGAATTCAAATGCAAATCGGAGCAGATGAATTTATTTAACAACGCAAATGCGTACCTTCTTATTTACGGCGACTGAAGATTTGCGATCTCGGATGCAATCAAGAAGAAAAGCGATGAAGAAGAAATCGAAGCAAGAGAAAATCAATTAAAATTTGATACTTTGTTTTAGCATTTACTTTTCATAGGGTTTGGTTTACTCTACCCAATTCTGCCAGGTCGTTCTCGCTCTCTCTGTCTCTCTCTCTCTCTCTGATTCACTGATTCTCCTCTGATGAAGGTTGAAAACGTGTGGGGTTAGATTGGAAAGTTACATCATCTTTTTTTTTTCTCATAAAACTTAATATATATGATAAAATAAATATATATTTTTTCCATATAAAACATCCAATTTTTTTAGCCGATTAAATGAGGAAATCAGTCTGGCCGATAATTTTATAGTTTCGGTCGGGCGGATATCTAATCCGAACGACACTAAAGTTATTATCTTTTATCTGACTTGATCTGACTTGTATAGATTCAGATCGGAAAATTAAGTATTTAAATTTTTTTATTCTTTTTTATAATATGTATTATTAATTAATAATATATATTAAATTTATAATATATATATATATATAATTATATTTTTATTTTTTATATAAGATTTTATATAAATTAAAATATATACATATTTAATTAATTATTATTAAATTTTAGATAGTATAATATTTAATTTATGTATAATTATTATTTATAAATTATTTATAAAGTGTAAATACATCATTATTATAAAGTTATAACATCACAATCATAATAAGTTGTGAAGTTCATCAACAGTTTCATCAAATTAAAAAAAAAAACAAGTTTACTAAATTAAAAAATATCAACAAGTTCAACAAATATCAACAATATTCACTTCATTTCTATAGCCACAGACTCCTCTACACCTGATGTTAAAGATTAAAAACTCAATAAATATGTATTATATGGGAAATAAATAAATAATATTTTTTCAATCAATTAACATTTTAAACTATCATTTCGGTTAATAAGGAATAATGCAGTGACAGACATATATCATCTCATCCATGATTGCAATTAAAGATTTTTTAGTCAAATTAAATCTCAATATTCAATACATTTCAGTATCATATATCAGCTTCGTATATATCAACTTCGAATAATGTAATGACACACATAAGTTGTTTATTTGCATATACTAACTTAAATCTAAATACCCAATATATTTCAGCATCATATGCAGAAACATGATATAAATTTCTAATCATCTTCTAAAACCATCTCAAATTCCTTTGTAGGTGACTAAATGCGTATGGAATTGAGAACTTCATTGCTCATACATATAAAAGTTGTTCAAACAAATTGAAATAAATTATAAACTCCAACAAATCATAATATAACCAATGAACTGGGATGATCGTCTATGCATATCTCTGACGAAACCATAACTGGAGAGAGGATAGATCGAGGGAGGGATGGCGGATGGGCGGAGGAAATGGGAGGGGGAGGGAGGGATGGGCGGCGGATGGATCGAAGGGAGGGTCAGCGGATGGGTGGAGGAAATGAGAGGAGGGAGGGGCGGCGTTGGGTGAGGGAGAGAGTGTGGCAGATGGATTTGAGGGAGGAAGGGGATGACATCGGGTAAGGAAGGAGAGGGGTAGCAGATCTGACTGGGAAAAGGGTGGCCTCAATCAGGGTGAGTGAACGGTGGTGGATCTTACCGAGAAGGGCCAACGTCGGGTGAGGGAGGGAGGGTAGTCCCTACTCGGGCGTCTCCTTCAATTTTATTTCTTTTTTATTTTTTATTTTTATATTTTAATATTAAATAGAAGTCAACATGTCGGATGTCCAACAAAAGTATCTGATCCGACCAAATTTTGAAAGGTGATTATCTAACTAATCCGATCCGATCCGACGGATCGGGTTGAATAATGATTTTTTTATCAACACTAGTATATATATATATATAGAAGTAAATAAATAAAATTCGTTTTGACCGAAAAATATGTATATTGCATATTCTAATTTAATAGAGTGGCAGTTAATTGAAAATATGCAATTATCACATTTATAAATCTTTTACCTATATGCGAAATGATAGCATGATCAGTTGTTAGAAGATAATTTATCACAGTTTCTAATGATTCTTCTGTCAACGTCACTCTACATAAGAAACTTTTTATAAACTAAAGTTTTAAATTTACACCATATCCAATAATGCGATTAATCATCATAATCTCAAATTTCAGTCATAAACTGGCGTTTCATAGACTGAAACGTCTTTCTTACTTAGAGAATGAAGACCCACTTCAATTCAAATTGACATACAATAACAATAAGACTCGGTTTGAAAGAAAAAAACTGTCTTACTTTGCTTGGGTATTCCTCCTAATCATGTGTTCAATGATCTTGTTTCTTCATTACAAGCAATAAATTAAGAATTATATTACAAAACAAGAGTGTCTTACTTTGCTCTAACTGTATTTTCTTGTAATTATTCATGATTAAAAGAGAAAAGAGCCACTTTGATGCAGGGCTAATAAAGAAAAAAAAGAAAAAAAGAAAAAAAAAGGAAGAAGAGGTATACCACTTAAGAACCAAGCAACTTCTTCCATCTTGCATATCCTAAAACAAGCAGGAAGATTAACACACAACCTGCAGAAGTACTTCCGACAAATATCTCGAAGATCCCATTCATCTTGTACAATTGACAAGGGATGTTCATTCCAAATGCCCCTGCAATCAGGGTTTCCAGCGATATAGCAAATGAAGCAATGGTTAATGTCAATTGAAGTTGAATAAGTTCGTTTCTCTGGTTGTCAAGTTGGATGTTGACATAATCCTCTGTATCATCGATGTATTCTCGAACCTGTAAATGAACATTATATGAAATTTGCATGATAGAGGAAAATATTCAGCATTTTTCCATAGGATCAATGTTTTATTCTATATTAAAATTAGACAATGTAAACACAATTCCAATCATCTAAGCTATCTGATAGATAAAATTTTGACACTAAATAGAGCAAATGAATAGATAAATCTTGTAGTTGTTGTTGTTGAAAATAGGGAGAACTCGATCAAAATTCGAGATCCCAAGGAAACATTTGTGAAAAGACAAAACCCGTGTTTCAAGTTTAATGTCTGATTTAGGGTCAATAAAAAGAACTCACAGATAATATCTTGTTACGGGTCCCATCCAATTGCATAAAATAAGCCTCGAGCAACATTTCCAAATCCTCCACATCATTATCCGCCATAAGGTTGCTAGTAACCATACTACCGCTCCTATTAGAACCAAGTCGATGAAGGGTGGTAGTGGGGATGGTGTTGGACAAGGCGTCATGTTGCTGAGTTAGCATCAACTTCCTCGTCAAATATAAGTGTGCCATATCTTCATTATCATCCAATAGATGTTCGAGTTCATCTCTCACCTGGCATTACAAATAGAGATTTCTCTAAAATTTCCAGACAGATGGATGCAATACATTGACAATATTCTCAATGCCTAGGTTATGCCATAAATCTCGTCATGTAATGCAAAATGTCTACTTTCACCAAGCATGAAACAACCAAAGAACAGAGATGGTGGAAAATAATCTGATGTATGTATATCCTACTATCGAATACTTAAAAAATCAACCATGATTTTCATATATAGAAGGAAGAACAATTCCAAATTCCACACGACCTAGAAATGGCACAATTTCAAGATTAAGTTTGAGTAGAACAAATCTTAGAATCACCATATGAGGAATATGGAGAAAGGGGTCATCCCACCTTTTGCACACGAGCAAGCAGGCGGGTAAGCATGCTCTTCAAACTCCTAACATGTTCAAGATTTTTGGTGCTAACATTCCGAGCCAGTTCATCCAGCACAGGGTAAGCATTCTTCTCAAGGTCAGCCACATGGGAGTCTAAGCACATACAAACAACCTCTAAAGCAATCTCCAGGACCTGAAATTCAAATGGTAGATCATGCATGCTATTTTCTTGGTCGTCTAGAGTCCCTGCTCCATTGTTTCCAGATGAATTTTTCTGAGGAATTTGTTGCCTTAGCTGATTGACAAATGGAAGAACCTCCTGCCGGAGTGGGTCGAGTATAAGCACTTCTTCAGCAGTAACTATAGCCTTTATAAACTCCAAATTAACAACCATGGCCTTCTCTCTTGCTGCAAAAAGTAACGAAGAAGAAAACAAATTCAATTTTCATGTGCGACAACAATTGAATTTCAAAACTGTAAGTAAATCACCCTAACTTTCTGATACTACACCATATTCAAAGAATTCATATATCAGATTTAATGGCTTAGCTCAGACAGAATTGAATAAAAGAAAATCCATATTATAAAATAGAATGACAAAAAACCAAAAACAGCCTAATTTTAAAGGAATTGGGGGCGATCAATTTACCTAGGATATTGGACGAATGAGAGAAAACAGGACCAAGTATCCTCAAATCCCGAGCTGGAATTGCTGCTTTCCGGATAATATCGCTCTTGTCGCACTCCCCAACCTCCGAGTTCCCCGAACGGTCGAATCGCATCCATAATCTCGCTCCTCCAGCCTTCTTCTTCACCTTCGCCACCGTTCCACCCCCAACACCGATCAATCTATCATTATTATTAGCATTCAACGGAGAACCTTCGCCAATCAAGGCTGGTTGCTCCGTCGTCTTCTTTGACCGCCGACTGATGCTCCGGCGAAAGGAGAGTCCCTTTCCCATTATCCTCTCTCTAAAAAATACTCCCAATTACATGCAACAGCGCAAGCTTAGAATCAGAGAAAATATTCAGATTGATAGATGAAGAAGATGATGATTCTTCTTCTTCTTTCTTTCTCTTCTTGGTCTTTCCTCTTCTTCCATAAAATTACCCGCCACCACTATTTACAGCGAGCGACGGGAAAGTGTAGCATCAACTCATTGAATCGAAATCAAGGTTTTTAAATTTAAAATTTGCTTTTGGCATTTTTTCTTTTCCTTTTTGGGCCGGGCCATTATAAACGGGCCGAGCCCAAACAAAAATGAGAATACTAATAGTTGGCCTACATCGAAAAGTGTGTATACTAAACCATTGTTTATGTTTCATTCGAGACACAAGAAATTAAGTTAATAGCCTGGACCCAAGAAGCGGCCATAATTTTTTCCTCCTTAATTCCCCGAGACCTTGACGATAATTACGATTATGCCCCTCTCAGTCTGTTGTTGCTTTTGAGGCTATTCACGCTGTCGGAATTTCCGTTATCATCTACAAACTCGTGGAAGAGAAAACTTGTGCCGGTAAAGATGTTTGGAACAAGATAGATTCTAGTTAGAGGATGGAGTTAGTACTACTCTTTGGTGTCTTGTTTGCTTTCCGTTATCTTCATCCGCTTCATGCACAGATTGAACCACGAATAGATATATCATCATCGGTGCTAGTCTCACTATCATCCACATAAATATAGACAGGAGATTCCTTTTCCTTTTTCCCTTGTTCTTGATCTGATCATCAGCATTATTCTTAGCCGAATCCAAACAAGTACTAGACTGTCCAGTTCCGAAAGCACCGGTGAGTTCGGTCTTGCTCTTACAATCATCCTTCTCAGAAACATTAAAATCAGCATTCTCAGAAGTTGGGAGTATTGATTTTCAAGTGCCTCCTGTCCATTGATGAGTAGTTCTCATAATCAACAAATCTTTATCTCTTCACTAGAAGAGTACCACTGCTACTGCTTCCTCTTATTTTAATGGTTTCTTCAGTTTTTGGTGCCTGAAACTGAAAGAGAAGTTCATTATAATCACCATAGAAATTGCAAGAAAAAACATGATCAGCAAAGTTTGTCAAACTCACAGTGACAGAGGTCCTTGAGGATTGATCCTTTATGAAGTATTAAAACCTCAACATATGAACGAAATACCTTGCTTGATTTCTGGTGATGATAGAACTGCATTGTATATCAACACACACACATATATATATATATGTCAACATTACTAGTTACTGATTAACTTGACCAAAACGATACCAAATCCAATTGCATAGCAGTAGCAGTAGCAGTAGTAGTAGTAGTAGTAGTTTGCACTAATCAAACACTTGACTCATTAATTTGAACTACTTTGCTTTAAACAAGAGGTCATCAATTTGTTTACACTAATCAATCGTCTGAGAGTTATGTAAAGTTCTTTATAGGGTTTGTTCTTCTCTTTTTCTGATCATCACGTAAAATCTTCACCGAGTCATGCATCGGAACATAAAGCTCTATTTCCATCCCCTTCACATTCTGATCATCACCCGACTGGTCATCTTCTAAAGTATCAAACCTTTGCGATGGCATCTTCGACTGCATGAAGATTGATATCAATTACAAGAGGAAGACAGAAAAATATAAATATCATATATGACAATATGGGCAAAGAGATTCCTATAATCACTATATGTAAATGATCACGTACATTAGTTACAGAAAGTATAGGAATGAGAGAGTAATGAGGATTCGGATATTTTGATTTAAGTATCTTAATCTTGAACATGGCTAATGTTAATTGTTAATAAGCTGGTTGTCTCATAACAACACTACTCTAAGATTTAAGTATATGATTATTTATAAGAAAATTTGATTATCAATGATAAAATATAAACACTTTAAAAAGTTAAAGATATCGAATTTTATATCGAAACTCGACTTAAATTCATATATATAACGTAATTTCATATTTAAATAATTATTTTATTATAATAGATATTATATGATATGATATGATATATTATGCTGTAATAAGATAAATATTTATATGAAAATTTAGAATAATAATAATGATAAAAAATAATAAAACATAAAGTATTACATGAGAAAACTAATTAAAACAATAATTGTGTTTAGATTGCAGGGGAGAGTATATTTCTAATCAATAAATTTAAGAGAGTTCAATTATTAATGGACAATAATCCACTTCAACGAATCAACTATAATGCATTTCATACAAAGGTTCTTATTCAACACCAAAGGTTATTTAATTATATAATATAAAAAATAATAAGATTATAATTAAAATAAAATAAAATATATTTATTTTATATTAAATTTCAAGAGTTTCTTTCCTTATATAAATAGATATATTAATTTATATATTAATTATATATATATATATATATATTTTTTTTTTTTAAAATTAATTTTGATATTTTCTTTAGGCCAGGAATATTATTTGGGGGTTTTGGATTCGTTAGATAGGTAACGGAGGAGGACTATATAAAAGCTCAAACCCCCAAATTTATGTTCCTAAAATAATCGAAGCCGAAAAGAGGAGAGAGGGAGACTGAAGAAGAAGAAGAAGAAGAAGAGCTTCCTCCTCGACGCGTTGCATTTGCTGTAAATCTTTCAATCTCTCCTTCCTTTTCGACTTTTCTCGCAATTTGTTCATTTCTGTATTGTGTGTCTCATTTTCTGATTATCAGCTTATTTATTTCGCCTGTTTGTGGTTGTACTGTGTTTGATTTTGAAGATCCTATAAAATCTTTGGTTTTGGTTTCTAGACTAAGCTCGATGCACGATTATTTTGGTTTGGAAGAAAATGTATGGAAAGTGAAAGAGAGAAGCTTAGGATCAGAATTTGTTTGATTAAAAAACCCTATCTTTTACTTTTTCGTTTATGGAAGGCATGGCTGCGCATTGATTTTTATATCTGTTTTCTGCTGTCTTTTTTTTTTTTTTGGGCTTCCTTTTCCATTTCATTTCCTATACCTTGTGTAGCCAAATCGAAACGTTACGGTATTCATTTTAGGTGAAAAAGTTAGAGAAAGAGAGAGGGGTTGTAGGAAAGAAGAGAAAGAAAGTGAAGAGAGAAGTAAGCGGAAGGGCTTATGGAGAGTTTTATTAAGGGTCTTTTCTTCATCTTGTTTTTTTTTTCTTTTTCTTTTATTTCCCTTCCTTGAATTAATTAGATGCCAGTTATTGATAGCATGTAATTTACAATGGTCATGTCCTGGGTTATCCGTCTCTACACTTTATATGCATTACAATAAATTAGTTGGTTAGACAGGTGAAGTCTGACGTGTGTACTAAATAATTTTCTTCTTGTTGTCATGTATTTTGTAGTTTTGGCCACGTCTAAGATGACATGTTAGTATTCATTACATATACTGAAACTTCTCTCATATGCAATTGATACTTTTTGAAACTTCTCTCATATGCAATTGATACTTTTAAGTATTACAGTAACTGCTTGCATATGTACAGATTTCTAAGAAAAGTTTTGGAATGGAATTTTCTTTCAGGGTGCTATTCGGAGAGTGTGAGGAGATATAAAACAGTCTACTCCAGAAAATACTTTCCTTCAACCAACATTGGCATATATTTCACCTCTTGGTATTGTGGGTCCTTGGTTAATGCAATGGCTGTCCACACCAATCTTTGTCTTATTTCTTACTCACAAGAGATAGTGGATGGCCAACCTATATATGTTTCTTCAAACTGCCTTCCCATTAAGGCTTTAAAATACGAACCAGCTGGGCATTCTTTTCATTCTGCAGCTCTTAGACTCCTTGGCTGTGCTGAGGATAAATCAAATGATGATGATCGAAAAGTTGTCCAGGAGAAGGAGCAGACTTCCATCCCTTCCTTTGACTCGTATAGTAGCAAAGGTAAAAAGAAATCAGGTGAAAGCAAGCAACAAGATCACTATGCATTGCTGGGTTTAAGTCATTTAAGATATCTTGCCACTGAGGAACAGATTAGAAAAAGCTATCGTGAAACTGCCTTGAAGAATCACCCAGACAAACAGGCTGCTCTTCTTCTTGCTGAGAAAACCGAAGCTGCCAAAGAAGCAAAGAAAAATGAAATAGAGAACCACTTCAAGGCCATTCAAGAAGCATACGAGGCATTGATCGATCCCGCCAAGAGAAGAATCTATGATTCCACTGATGAATTTGATGATGAGATTCCCACTGATTGTGACCCACAAGATTTCTATAAGGTGTTTGGTTCAGCTTTCATGAGAAATGGAAGGTGGTCAGTGAATCAACCGATCCCATTTTTGGGTGATGATAAAACTCCACTAAAAGATGTTGATGAGTTCTATAATTTCTGGTATAGCTTTAAAAGTTGGAGAGAGTTCCCACATGCAGATGAGTTTGATCTCGAGCAAGCTGAGTCTAGGGACCACAAAAGGTGGATGGAGAGGCAGAATGCGAAACTTTCCGAAAAGGCCAGGAAAGAGGAAAATGTAAGGATACGTACTCTTGTAGACAATGCTTATAAGAGAGATCCTAGAATACTAGGGAGAAAGGAGGAGGAGAAAGCTGAGAGGCAAAAGAAAAAGGAAGCTAAGTATCTGGCTAAAAAGTTACAGGAAGAGGAAGCTGCTAGGCTTGCTGAAAAGGAGAAGAAGCGGCAAGAGGAAGAGCAGAAACGAGCTGCTGAAGCAGCTTTACAGCAGAAGAAGTTGAAGGAGAAGGAGAAGAAACTCTTGCGTAAAGAGCGGACCCGACTCAGAACCCTCTCTGGGCCTATTATAGCACAGCATTTGCTTGATCTTTGTGAAGATGATGTAGAGAGTCTTTGTATGTCACTTGATATAGAGCAGCTGAAGAATCTATGTGACAAGATGGAAGGCAAAGAAGGACAAGAAACTGCAGAATTTCTCAAAGAAGCACTGGAACATGATGGTCATTTAAAGAGTACAGAACTGGCCAAGAAGAAAACGGAATTGCAAAGTGGGCCTCTGAAGGCAAATGGCAGTCTTCTATCAAGCAGCATTCAAAAGGAGAAACCATGGGGAAAAGAGGAAATAGAACTTTTAAGGAAAGGAATGCAGAAATACCCTAAAGGAACCTCTAGAAGGTGGGAGGTTATTTCAGAGTATGTTGGTACAGGAAGATCTGTGGAAGAAATCCTCAAGGCGACTAAAACAGTTCTTCTTCAAAAGCCGGATTCGGCTAAAGCTTTTGATTCGTTTCTTGAGAAGAGAAAACCTGCCAAAACTATTGATTCTCCTCTTTCAACAAGAGATGTGGTCATAATAGAAGAGAGATCAGAAAACAATGAAGAAAAGAACAGTAATGTGGAGTCTTCTTCGTCTTCCTCTACCTCAAGTGCAAATAACCAGAATCCTCAAAATGCAAAGGATTCAAATGGGGTTTCTTCTGGTTTGGAGCAAGATGTCTGGTCAGCTGTTCAAGAACGAGCCTTGGTTCAGGCTCTCAAAACTTTCCCAAAAGAAGCTAATCAAAGGTGGGAGAGAGTTGCAGCCTCGGTTCCTGGAAAAACTGTGAACCAGTGTAAGAAGAAATTTGCTTCACTAAAGGAGAGTTTCCGAAACAAAAAGAATGCTGTTTAGAAAGTGGAATTGCCTTAGAAAGGTAGGGATATGAGTTTAACTGCATTTATACGAATATGGGAGCAATTTTTCTTTTCTTTTGGAAACATGTTTTTCATTATCTGGACTAAATGGATGTCATATTGGGTTATATTTTCTAATGTTTATTTTGTTACTTGTTGAGGGGATTGACCCTTCAACAGTGTTTTGTTTTTCCTCATGTTTCAGTAAGATATGGTTCTTGTTGATTAAGATTTTGTTTAACTGTTTCTCAGATCATGTTCGGTAATCAGCACCCCCTGCCTTGTTCAACCATGTTCTTCCGGCGATTCACATTGGAGGGGTAAACACATTATTTCATACGTGCTTCCAAGCATCTAGTGTGGAGTGTGCCTACCATTCTGCTCTAATCCGAGCCATTCGCCACAGGTCCAATGGATAAAATATGGCCACATAAAAAGCTCATTTTTATCCAAGCCCTTTTTTAGCCGATATGAATTCGGCCTAAAAATGAGCCATACGTAAACATAATATTATCCATTGAATCTGCAGATGGGCACCAATCCTTTCTTGCATCTAGTTGCCTTTTGTGGAAGGGATGTAAAATTACTTACAGTCTCGAACTTACTCTACTTTAATGATGTAAGCTACAAATTATACATATAAAATGAGAGAAGCTATTTGTTATATAGAAACTAAGAAGAATGTAATAATACAGGAAGGGGAAGAAGTAGATTATTCACAATTCAGTCTAGTCTCTTAATACTAAGAAAACCAAAGCTTGCAAATTGTAAACTGAACGAAGCAGAATACGAAAGTTAATATATTGCATCAATCTGGTGAACATGACATGTCTTATGGAATCTCCCTGCAGATCCCTTTAACAGTGTCAAACCTTGGAAGGTCACTATCATATCAATTTCTCCCCTGCACCAAGAAAAAAAAAAGGCCAGCGTATTAGTATTAATCCCGCATATTTTTCAAGTGGACATGCATAAAATAGTATTCACCTCCTAGTATTAGAGTTTACACTGACACTTTGACATAAAGAAGATGGAGATTAGCTTATGGAATTGTTTTGCAACATGACTGCCTGAAATATGTTAAGGTAGTTTAACAAAGAAAAACATTACCTGGTAAGATCCAGGTTGTCCAGTGGGTGGATAGTTCCCGTCCTCTCCTCGCACGCTTTGACCATCTACATGCCCTTGGTGACTAGGTCCATATCCAGGACCTGCACCTTGCCCATAGCCACCTTGGTTTGCTCCTTGACCTTGATATCCACCCTGCACTTGCCCATAAGGTCCCCCCTGTGGAGAGGGACCATACCCTCTATTATCTCCCTGCCCAAAACCACCCTGCCCAGGAGGACCATAACCCCTCTGATCCCTTTGAGGATAATAATTTCCCTGTCCACCTTGGTTATTATAACCACCTTGTCCTCCTTGATTATTTCCCTGATATGGAGGCATTGGCCCACCTCTCATTTCCCCTTTTCCTGGTAGACCAAAACCAGGTTGGGGTGGTGAATAGTTTTGTGAAGCCCCAAAGTTCCTTCCATCTCCTTGCATAGGACCTTGTTGATTATTTGAAGGATTGTTTCCTTGCCAACTTGGCGTGGACCCTCCCCTCTCATATCTTGGTTGGTCGGGATTTCTATTCCGGTCACGAAACCTTCCGCCCTGCCTCCCATACTGAACAGGAGGCGGTCTTGGTATAATTGTTCCATTTATGTATTTGTCTCCTGATAGTTATAATGAAGACATTTAGTACAAAACCCGAACCAGAAGAAACTTGAGGTCTAATACCATTCAAATATATCAAAAATTGTATTAATTTGTCATTCGAATGAAAATATAAGGTACAAAATTTCCTTCTCTTTGTAGAGCTTTTCTTACCTCCATACTCCTTGTTTTGAGGGTCAATGTAAGAATCGGGCAATATGAAAACAACGCCTGGGAGACCTATTAAAAAAGAAAACAAAAAATAGAGGACTAAATTTACATCATACTCTGAATAAATGATACCAAAATGCAACTAAAACAATTACCATTAAATTTCTCTGATTCTTCTTCAGTCATCACAGCCTGAAAACCCTGGTATGTGGTTGTGCTACAAGCATACATTCTCTGTTTTGCTTCTTCCAAACTGCATCCATTAAAACACACTTCAACAAAATTAGCACAACAGCTCCAAAAAACTAAACTTTGGTATCAAATGACTTGTTGAGGAGATATTATTAATCGTATTAGACTTAGTGCACCAATGAAAGCCAGGAAATGAGTCAGTAATAAAAAGAAAAACGGAAAATCTGCACCATTTTTTTCCCCGAGTTACAAAACAGGATTTACAGAAATGAGTAGTGAAATAAAGACCTGATATTTAACCCCTTGGCACATGTTTCTTCATAGGTCCTGACCATTTCCTCAGGAGTCGGTTTCGGATCCTTGGGGAAATCCATGGTGATGAGCCAATGGTTGTAATCGCATCCTTCAAATAGGATCGTATCAGGCCCAATCGTATCAGCATCCTTGTCGTTCCAAGATCGTGCGGAAGAGAAAAACATATAAGATGACATAAACGGAGAAAAACCCCGAGCTAGCTTCGTGGTAAACTGCGATGGAGGAGAAATGAAGGGAGGAGGAGTAATAGAGGAAGAAATGCTTGTTGGGGTCGAACAAACATGGCGATTGACTGTTGAGAGCGTAGTTAGGGCTCGTCGGAGACGAAGTGAGCAGGACGCCATTGTCGCTGGTGTGAGAGAGAGAGAGAGCACTAGGGTTTTGAGGGGTTTAGGGATGAGAGGAAGATGGAAAGCAGAAAAATTGAGGTTGTACCTTGTAGTAAATGTAATCTACCGGGAGTATATCCGAATTTCTGTAACGGCCATTTTGTATAGCCCAACTCCAAATAATTAAGCCCATATAAACGGCCCAATAAACTTTTAAGGAATCCAGACCCGATATCTTTATAAACCAAGCCCACTTCTCCTTATTTACAATCACCCCCAAAAATGTTTATAATCAATTGGAGCCCCCAAAAATATTTCAAAACTGAGATTTATCCCTGATTTGTTTAATATTTGACAGGATAGAGTTTTAAAAAGGTACATATAAACATGAACCGTTGGATCTCAAATTCTTACCAGGGCGCGAGAAACAGAGAGAGGTTGAGAGGTGGAGAGAGAAAGAGAGCTAGAGAGAGAGAATGACACTGAAATGAGATTCCATCACCATGTGAGCTTCTTCTAGGAAGAGATGGCTGCAGTGCCAATGCACAATTGCACATGGTGAGATAGAGAGAGAGAGATTTTCTATTTTTCCCCATTAATATTTTAAAAACGTATCTTTTTCTTTACTTTTTTCTTCGTTTTTATTTTTCAATTTCCCTCTACCCATTTCCCGGATCGTTCATTTGCACTCACTTTTCTCCACTTGGGTCTCCATTTTTCCGGGAAAGTTTTCAACTTCTCGGAAAAAGAAAAAAAGGTGTTGAAATAGAGAGCTAAAGGGTATTTTTTGAAGTGAGTGAAACAGAGTAAAAGTGAAAATGGAGGAAGAAGTACTTCATCAAGAAAGGTCTCTGGCTGAGACGCCAACTTACTCTGTCGCTTCAGTGGTTTCAGTCATGGTCTTCCTGTGCTTTCTGGTTGAACGGTCTATCTATAGATTTGGAAAGGTCAAAGCTGAAAACGTTTTCATATTACGTGATTTTGTTTTTTTGGTACCTTAACTATTTTAATTAGTTTGTTTTAAGAGTGGAGAAAAGATAAGATCGAAATGGGAAAATTTATGTTTTAGTCTGTTTGGTTGGTACGGAAATGTGAGCTGAAAAAAGAATTTTTCTGGTTTGGTCTTGGTAAATTAAGTGTTGATTTCACAGAGGCTTAGGATGTGTAATTTTCAAGACTAATAAGAGGGTGATGCGAGCACTTAAGTGAGGTCTAAAATCCAATTTGAACATAATTTTTCTTCGGCCCACACCCATAGTGAAAGTGTGTGTGTGTGTGTGTGTGCAGTGGTTGAAGAAGACAAAGAGGAAGGCTCTTTTTGCTTCTTTGGAGAAGATCAAGGAAGGTAAAAAATTGTGTGTTTATCTCAGTATAGTACTATAGATTCTAGACCCCTCTTACTATTGACATTGTCATGATCTTTTTAATCTTTTACTTTTTATTTAATCCCAACAGAATTGATGCTACTTGGGCTCATATCTTTGTTGTTGTCACAATCCGCAAGCTGGATCTCTCAAATCTGTGTGAATTCATCTCTTTTCAGCAGCCGTTTCTACAGTTGTTCAGAAAATGATTATCACATTGACGGACATGTTATGCTTTTCGAAACTTCATTTTCATCTCCCAATGAGACTGCCATTCCGCCAAGAGGAATAAATATTATTCATCATTGTGGTGAGGTAAGTTATCCCTTATGAATGTTTCATTGAATATCTTCCATCGTGTTGTTCTCAAGTGAAGCGACTATCATTAAATCTTAAATCATTTTGATTTTAGGGCCATGAACCTTTTGTTTCATACGAGGGTCTTGAGCAACTCCACCGATTCTTGTTTGTTCTTGGGATCACTCATGTTTTATATAGTTGCTTGGCTGTTGGTCTAGCTATGAGCAAGGTGAAGTTTCTTCTCTTTCCAATTTTTTTTTTCTTTAAGGTGTATTGGTACTCAATTTTAGTACTAAGATTGATTTGGTATTCAAGTGGAAGAGTCTTAACTTAGATTCATCAATACATTGTCAAAGCTCAAAAATATATGATAGGATAAAGACCGATCCACTCCATTGATAAGAAGATGGAGACCCCCACCTTTGCTTGAAATATTAATGTCACCTGATTATTATTGCAAGTAAATAATCAATCTTGATCTACTGACTTGACCTATTAAAAATGCTGATTCAATCACACCATCTTGTAGATTTACAGTTGGAGAAAATGGGAAAACCAGACCATAGCTCTTGATGAGAGTTTGCAAGGTAATTTCAAAGGGGCCAAAAGTCGAAACTGTTTATTTGAGTCAGTGAGATCTATATCCCTGTTTATCTTTATTCTGGTTCAATTTTACACAACTGAATTCTTGTTTGTAGCAAAGAAAAGCAAGGTAATGAGGAGGCAAACCACCTTCATTTTCCATCATACTTCACATCCGTGGAGCAGAAGCCGTATACTCATTTGGATGGTATGCATCTTTCATCTTTAGTAACACGGGCTTTTTGTGTTCTTTTTTCCAAAGAGATTTAGACAAAGATCAATTCATAATGGTGTAGACTCTTGTCTTTTACATTGCAGCTCTGCTTTTTACGACAATTTAAAAGTTCCATTAAGAAATCAGACTACTTAGCACTGCGCTTGGGTTTCATTACCGTAAGTATCTAAATTTTTACGAATTACTACCACCTGGTGTGCTTTCCTTCTTTGTATTGGTAGAAGCTTTATTCCAATTTTTTTTTTCATTTCATATAATTATATAGAAGCACAAGCTACCACTTTCATATAATTTCCACAACTATATGGTTCGGAGCATGGAAGATGAGTTTCAGGGAATCGTCGGTATTAGGTTCGATTTTTTTTTTCCCCTCTTTTTTTGGGTGAATAATCACATTATTTGTAGTGTTCATTTAATCTCACCTTTTACTGGGGAATTTGAATTTTAAGGATCTTTTCTGGTTCTTTTCTCTGTTTTGGGGAATCTTGAAGAATATTCTAGAACTAATTGGTTCTGATTTTGCAGCTATCCACTTTGGGCCTATGCAATAGTCTGCATCTTCATAAATATTCATGGTATTTTTCCAAATTTCATAATGCTAATCTGGATATTCTGAGTTCGGTTTTATTTCCGGGAAAATTGTTAAACCCTTTCTCATTATTGTAGGTTTGAACATTTACTTCTGGCTTTCTTTTATCCCTGCCATTGTAAGTGTACTTTCTCGCTATCAATTATTTCAAATCGAAATATATGAAACAAACATTGATCTGTTCTATTGTTTACTTGGAAAAAAAAAAAAAAAAGCTTGTGATGGTGGTTGGAACAAAACTGCAGCATGTGGTCTCATCTCTAGCACTTGAAATATTGGAACAATCCGGACCGTCTGTTGGGAATCAGGTTAAACCACGCGATGATCTGTTTTGGTTCGGAAAACCTGAGATTTTATTAAGATTGATACAATTCATCATATTTCAGGTCAGTCTTCTACGTTATCTCATTATTATCTATCATGCCGTATGTTTCTTTTGTTTGCATTTTTCATTTTAGTTATCTTCTTTCTAAGGTTAATAGATTTTTATTGTATTCTTCTTTGGTCTCCTTTCCGATTACAGAATGCCTTTGAAATGGCAACTTTTATCTGGTCCCTGGTAAGAAGCATTTCCAAGCCATTGGTTTTATAATTCTTATTTTTTCTTACTAGAAGGAAGCTTTCTGGTATAAAACTTTTAGGAAATGGGACTCCCATTATGTAGCAACCATGGCCACAAGAATGAAGAATTATATTTTCCCAAAAGTTCATTTTTAATTATTTATCTTTTCTTCTATTGTTACATGTGTTTCAAGTTGTTATTCAATGATTCTAATGGATTCTTTGCCATCTCTAGTGGGGATTTGAACAGAGATCTTGCTTTATGAAGAATGATTGGATGATAATCATTCGATTAGCTTCTGGGTATGCTTCTTCTCTAATGCAGTCATCATCTTTTTTTTTTCCCTTAATTTATTGAAGGTTTTGTATTTATTTTTGTTTCCTCTCAGTTTTATGGTAATATTCGAATTTACAGTTTTTTCCGTTTTATTATGCAGAATTGCTGTGCAGTTCTGGTGTAGCTATGGCACGGTGCCTCTTAATGTCATTGTTACACTGGTATACTAAGATTTTTCACCTTTTTTTTTTCTAGTTAAATGGCATGCATGATGCACAATTTATAAGAGAATAGTATTGAACAACACAAGATTAAAACTTTAGTTCATCTTGTTTTCTAATATTAAATCATATATTTCTTTTAAAATATTCGATTAGAGCTAGTGATCGAGTGTAATACATGGAATTGTATTATTAAGATTACAACTAGTGATTGAGGGTTCGAGCTAGAGTTTCAAACAGGAGTGTTTAGAAACAGACTATGTTCGATTAGTTTGTGAGGTAATATTGGATTCAAATTGCCTCAGCATTCGAGTCAAAATCCAGTTTAGACCCAAAATCCAGTTTGGACCCACAATATCCATTTTACCTCGAAATATAACCAAAACATGTTATACTTAACATTAGTTTCACAAAATATCAAATTAATAAGTCTACCGAAATGAAACATGAGTTTCTGGACACTGAACCAAATGAAATTTTCGAGTTTTGGTGGGTCCCACAACTCGAAAGAACTAATGTGGGTTTATTTTCTAGATTTTTTTAATATCATTTAACTTCTTACTACAATTTCGTGTTGATATATATTTTTGCTTGATGAAAAAACATCAGATGGGATCTCGGTGTAAGAAAGCCTTAGTTTCGGAAAGTGTCCGGGAATCACTCCATAGCTGGTGCAAGAGAGTAAAGGATAGATCTTCGAAACGAGAATCTGCGCTTTCAGTTACTACAAGGTCGGTATGTTCATTAGAATCGACAATCGATGAAAGGGATGAAGTAACAGTTGCCTCTGGTACTTTATCTCGAGCCTCCTCTTTAGACTCACTTAATCAATTAACTGTTGAATCATGCAATCGGCCCGAGGCCTTAACCCTTGAGGCATCTAACTTGACTCAACATGAAAACGAGCTCTCATTTAGAACGGAAGAGCATTTATGTGAAAATGGAGATGGAAGAGGAGGAGAAGGAGACAAAGCTGAGACCCTCTTGGAGTTGTTTAAGAGGACTTGAAAATAGCTTTTCATCCTTTTGGTTAGTGTTGTTGTTTAAGGTGAAGCTTGACTGACAACTTGAGAGGAAGTAGTTTTGTAATGTTGTTTAGGGATAGAATGTCTTTTTGACTCTGTAGAATTTGCTCAAATACGTTCCTTTTTTTTTTCTTTTGCTAGATACAGCATCCAGATTGTGCATTGTGCAAAGGTTTTACATCTTTGAAGGATGACTTGTTCTAATCGGATAGCGGGTACATTGAAACAGCGTTTCAAATGAACCGGGGTATATAAAGTTTAAATTGGAATGTCAAACGGATTTTTGAGTTTTCGCGAATCGAAGTAAACTGCATTCTTCGCCTAATATTATAGTGATGTAGATTGTAACTGTGTTTCAAATGAACCTGAGTTTCGGAAGAGTTGAAACAAATTGCATTTTCGATCAGCGTTTAGTTTCTTGTACCGAGAGAGAGAGAAGAGAAACTATTTCACTACAAGCCATTTCCATTATTAAGCTACAACAAGTTTCATTTGTGACTACAAATGAAAGGTAGAAAAAAGAAAAGCAAAAAAAAAGCCTTAAATGACTCTTATAATCATAACATCACATGAAGAAGAATATTGTAGGGGACAAAAACATGAAAACATAAGAACATCATCAAAAAGAACAAATTAAGCAGTGAGCTCCTCCTCCTTGTGAGTCTCAATGGTAACATCAGATGTAGGATAAGCCACACATGTAAGAACCCAACCACCATCTATCTGCTCATCATCAAGGAAGCTTTGGTCCGACTGGTCGACCGAACCTTTGACCACTTTCCCAGCACAAGACGAGCATGAACCGGCCCGGCATGAGTAAGGCAGGTCTATCCCGGCCTCTTCCGCAATATCTAGAATGTAAGCATCATCCGGGCACACAAATTCGCTCGGTCCATCAGGAGTAATAACGGTAACTTTGTAAGCTGCGGCAGTTATCCTGCCACCACGGCTACCGCCCTTCAGGCCGAAAATGGCAGCTTGACCAGAGGCCGGAAGTGACCGGAGGCTTGTCACGGGAAGCTGTCTTCTAACGAAGGAGGTGCTCACCATGGTACCGGATAGGGTGGCCATTTTTCTTTTTTTCTTTTTTGTGTGGTTGGGGTGAAAATGAAAAGAGAAACTGTATGTAGTATGAAATGGCTAACTACTAACTAGAGATGGTGGAAAAGGGTAGTAGTGTTAACTTATAGAGATAAGTAGTGTGGCTGGGAATGGGAAAATTATATCTTCCACGTGGCGAGTTTTGGTGGATCGTTTTATCTCTTATATTATCACCACAAAGGATTACCGATTGGTCCAATTTGTTCTTCTTTTGGTGTCTGTGGTTGACACAATCCTTTTAGGGATGATTATTGTTTATTATTAGATATATATATAATTCGACCATAAAAAAGGAAAACAAGTTTCTGGACGATACAAAGGTGGCCCCCTAAAATCTCTTTTGCCTTTTTTCTCTGGTTCTAGTTATAAAGAGCGAAGGATTGTTGAGGAATGAGGATAATGAATGAAAATTCATGTCTCATGATTCCCTCTTCTAATTTAACGGTCGGTATTTACCGGCTGGTTCGGATTTTAATAATTTCCGCAACCAATTCAAATATAATTAAATTTTAAAATTTTCACCCGTAACCAACTTAAATAAATAACTAGTAATCCAGCCAAAACTTTTGTGAGTGAAACCAGTTTCAAAGATTTAAGTACCATAAATACATGAAACCAAGGAAGAGAGTTGTGAAACTCTTAACCTAATTTCAGATTTAAATTTTTTTTTTTAAAAAAAAAAATCATTTTCATAAGACCTTCACCCAAATTTAAGTTTAACATGAGGAAGAATGACGATAGGAATTGGATCTTACAAGGGCAACTGGTATTTCCTAAGAGTGAATGAAAAATAACCCAAAAAGGAAAGGGGAATAGGGAGTCTTAACATTTTTGCTAACTTTTTCCTATGATCATGAGAGAACAATCTCGGAATTCTAAATTAAGATCTTCACTTACAGCCGAGGGGGGAAAATAATTCATGGCTTCCCCCCTATTGAATGCATTACCAGCATTACCACTCTCAAACTCTGCAAATTCAAGCTAGAGATGATAATAATGACATTGCCAGGTCCCCAGAATATGAAAGAGAAGCTTCGATTCTTGAGTTTATCGCCTCTATATAAGCAAAGTGATAATGAAGTCCCTTTCTTAATCTGTTGAGGTAGAATCCTAATCACATTTGATGTTTCTGTAGATCCTTCTCACGAACAAATTAGAGCCAAGATAACCCACAGCCCCTGCCAAATTAGAATCACACAAAACAACCTAAGTTTAATTGCAAAAGCCTAAACAGATTTTATTTTTTATTTTGAGCAAGACCAACAAGATTACCTAGCAATTATAAACTATCAAATGAAGAAGAAAAAAAAGCAAAAGAAAGAAAGATAAATAAACAAAAATCGAAGCTCTTGATATTCGAAAACAAATTCCTAATATTTGCTAGTGCAAAAGTTAAGGTAAGGCATAAAAGAAGACTTCATCGAAATATGACGCATACTCACCGCAGAGGATTCCTAAACCAAGACAGAACATTAAAGTGTATCCGAAATAGAAGCTTGTCTGGAAAAATCCCGACATCTTAGTCTTCACATAGTAGTAGTATACCGAGTACAAGTAGACATAGACAGCAGTGGATGCAGCAGAGAAGAAAGAGGTCCATTGCCAGTGATAGTTCTCAGCATTTAGCAAGAAGTATGTTCCCACGATTGTCACACAAACAGTCACGATGACAAGGATCAGGAATACCAATAGCATAAAACCATAGACATAGTACACCTGTCACGTATGAGGGGAGAATAATTAGTACACCTGTGATGTATGAGGGGAGAATAATTACTCAGTTAAAATGAAATTTTCGACCTCAGGAAAAAAAAAAGGTCCAAGCAGCCTCTTCCTTCTAAGCAACCAAACAATCACATAACGTCATTTCCTGTTTATAGGACATGCTTAATGGGTGTAGTTTTGACACCATCTTCTGGAAACTCTAGCCAAATAATTAATAGCTCAGGATGCTGAGGATATTCCAACCCCACTCAGCTAAATATTTTTGTTTCAGTGTCTCAATATCAATCACTATGTTATCACAGCTTCACTTTAGTTCAAAAGACAGGAAAAAGAAGCAATACTGATTAGAATGGCTTCCAGATCATTTACCTTGTAATTCCAGAAGGATGTGAAGACAAAATACATTTCTATGAAAATGCTGCCAAAAGGTAGCAATCCTCCCATCAATGAGACTACACATGGTGTGAGGTACCATTTCTTCTCAGGAATAGGACGAGGAATAGTCTTAACACGGCATGGATTGTTTGGGGCACCACTCCAATTTCTTCCCACAACTGTACCAAGAAGGGCAAGAGGGAATGATATGAAAGCCCAGATGACAAAAACAACCACCATTGTGCCGAAGGGAATAGCAGCCAAAGACCCGTAGAATATGGCAACCGTGTTCAAGGTGAATCCAATCCCAAAGCACAAGAATGGAAATAGAGATGCAGTGAGAATCATTGATTTTATCCAATTTTTACCTGTCCAATAACGTCGTATGAGAAAGAAAAATCTTTATAAACAAGTATGCTAGGACATGAGGATAATTAACACACAAATACTTTTCAGATCAGACATCCTAATGTACAAAGACAAACCAAAAAAATCTAAGACCAGTACATGGACTTAATACTCACCCCCATTGCGTGAGTACATCCCACCACTCACGTAACCGGAAATAAATGATGTAAGAGCATAACATACAATGAAAGTTGTGACAATTGCTCCTCTCCTGTGCCACAGAAAAAATATTGAAACACATGACAACAAATATAAGAAACCAATTTCTAAGCAGTAATGATAAGACAGCAACATATTTCAATTTCCATGCATGCATGTCCATACAGGAAGGAATGATAAAGAGAGTGACGGATATTATTAAACTGCAGTAATCTATCAAGAGGCATATCAAAAGTTCAAAACGATTTTTAGTTTCTAAATTTTTTTCAACTTACCCAACATACAACATTCCAACAATTGCCAATAAGATGACAAGGAGAACAAGCAATGCTAGCTGAGCACCTGTACCCACAACAGCTGAATGAATAACTAAATGACGAGGAGTCCGGAAAACATCCCCATGCACTAGTTTCCACCCAGACTCTTCACTGACATCTCGTTCCTGAAAAAGGCAAATAACTATTAAAGAAGCATCAAATAAGGGAGTGTATATGTAGAATATACTTTTTAGTATACAAAAGAAAAATAAAAATGTAAGACTAATAATTAATGAAAACATAATCCGAAAGAGAATAACATATTGTCAAGAAAGAATCACCAGAGTTTCCAGGTCATCATCTTCACGGGCATATTTTGCGTAATCATTCCTAAGAGTCCGCATTAATATCATCGACACCAGACCAGTAAGGAAGATAACCATCATGAAGGAATTGAAAATTGAGAACCAATGGATCTGCAGCATTGACAAATTCAGACACAGCTTCAAATAACAATCATGACTTATCTAAGTAGAGAATTAAGATGCACATGTATATTATTGAATTTACATTAGTCACAAGTATAAAAGCATGTTATGGATTACAAGAGAAGTATATCTAAGTAAAATAGGGGGTTGGGGGTGAAACGATTAATTGTTTTACCTGATGCTCAAAGAAAGGGTAGTCCAGATAAACATTAAACCGCTGGGCAAAACTGACATTGATAGGTGTCCATTTGACAGAATAAGTCATGTCCAATGTTCTTCCCACCTCTAATGGCTTTGGGTTTTCTTGAGTGAGATTGACGTGGATGATCTAGAAATTGGAACTATTACTGTCACTCAAATAATGTATGTAGAAATCTAAAATGTCCCATGTCGATTTTCAATAGACACACAAACCTGATCATTATTGTACTGAACAAGAATGCGTTTATGTGTGTAGAGTAAATGCTTAATATTATCAGTATTCTTGTCAGAATGCAAATCACCAACAAAGCCTGCAATAGTTACATATAAAAAAGTAAAATAACTAACTAATTAATTTATAAAAAAAATTCAGTTTCACACACTAAATAAGGAGTTGAATGCATACCCCACAGAGGCAAATCATCTGAACACATGCTCGTCGTATCACGCCAAAGACCAAAAGGTATATGTTAGAATACGCATGTGAGGTGAAAATAAATAAAAGAAAGAACATTGAAAGCTACATACAAAAAGGAATAAAGCTGAGACATATTCCAGATAACTGGCACTGTCGGATAAAAGACCAATCACTAAAAGGAGATAAAGAGACTCAATTTTCTATGTCGCCACTAAATAAAAAACAATACACAAAATCAATCCCTTACTGATTTCCACCACCTTAAGCTTTTCATAATTACATACGAATCTGAAGGGAATTGAAAGTCCAAACAATGAATGTCTTACCATATCATGTTACACAGATTTTCCATGAGAATCCTAACTGTGTAATACATTCTCTCTTTTTGCATACTTGTTTCTGTTTTTTTCTAATTCACTCTTTACTGTAGATTAAATTTCTACCAGAGTTTGTCAAAAGAAATCACAGTGTAGAACACCTTAGTTCTAAACGATAATCACAGTGCAGAACATACCCACGAAGAATTCAAACCAGTAATTGTTTTCAATTGCATCCTTGAACTGTTTAACCTTTTGTTCATCAAGCTCAATTTGACAAATGGAGGTCTTGTCTACATCGCCTGAGTCAGGAAACATGGATAAGTAGATGCAACTGTGTGACTATAACCAGTAACAACACTTCAGCATCTTTGTATATAACAAATACTTTACATACTCCGGAACTTTATCTCAATCTGACTGTCAATAAGCTCATTTCCTCCTAGGACCTCACCAAGACCACCCCATTTATGAGCTGCATTTCCAGATGGATGACAAAATGGAAGGCTATAATAATTGTATGTTTCTTGTGGATTATTATACGGGCCAACTTTATTAACCCAGAGGGTAACTGGATTTTCAGCTTGATACTGCCAAAAAGTATGTGAAATAATTAGATTAGAACCATATGGTATACAATATAACGCAGTTGCTACTACACATATCATCATCCCATGGACAAAAAAGAAAAAAGGACAAAACGTATGCCAATAAAGAAGAATAGTATCTGACCCCTTATATTTGATGTCAAATCATTAACTTTCCCCAAATGCAAGCAAGAAGATCAAAGACAATGCCTCAATTTATACAGAAAGTAAACAGCTCTATTTAAAGGCCAAACAAAAGATTGAACTAGCATCATCTTATATAGCAATAAAAAGAAAAAGGGAATGCCTGGCATTCCATTGCCAAATAGAAATTTTCAATTTCACTGAAAATTTTCAGATTTCATGACAAATACAATTGAATCTAGAGCACTATGAGAACACTCCTCACGCAACAAACAGTGTGAAATACATGATAACTCCCACTATGATCTAAGCCCACAGAACAACCCTTAGGCTTAATCCACAGTCCATTATTAACCAAACAAACAACAATTATGTATATAGATCAAAATAATTTCACAGATCTAAACAGAAAGAAGAAAGATCTAAGAGCTAGGTCAAGAAGGAGATTGAAAATGATAGACCGTACCTTGTGATCTGACTCGGAAGCAAGCGCAGGTGAGAAAGAGGAGAGGAGAGAGGAAATGAAGATGAATAAGAAGGTGAGGTGGGAGATGGATCGGACGGTGGATGACATATCGATCGCCGATGGAGCTCTCTGATTTCTTCTGGCCGGTCTAAGGTCAAGGTCAAAGTCAAGATATGCCTCCTTCGACTTACTTCGATTTTTCTCCCCCTTTTTGAAGCTCTACGCTACGCCTCTACCTTGAATCGTTTTCTCTTCTCTCGATTTTCTGAGCATTGTCTCCTCCTGCTCCTCCTCCGCCTCCTCCTCCTCCTCCTCTCTTCGACTTTCAGTCAGCTGAAAATACTACTTGGGCCGAGCCTTCCCTCACCACTGGGCCTTTTATGATTGTTATCATCTTATTTTTAAGTACGCTGGAGTTGCTTTTATCTAATTGTTTGCCCTACTGCTATTATAATACAGAAAGTGTTAGCATTGCATGCACACAAGGAATCAGATTCCCTAATCAAAGTGTCTGACTCGTATTATCACGTGTCCACTCTTATCATTTCACCTCTTAAAACGTGTTCACTTCACACAATGAATCAAATTCCATATGGTACAAGAGTCTCGACTTGTACCAAGTAATAATCACGCAGATTACTTTTCTCTTTGTTAAATCCATAACAATTCATGCTACTTTACACAAATGGATGCTGATTCTTGGACTAGTGAAGGAAGCACGCAGTCCGGTCGCCGCATCGTATGCAATTGCGGGTTCAATGCACGGCTGTATACATCCACGACGAGGGAAGAGAATCACGGACATAAATTCTATGAATGTCCGGACTTCCAGGTAAGGCATTGATTACGTATTCCAATGATATTCAAGTAGCAGGTCTAACGTCTACAGTGAAGTGTACTTGACAGTTGGGCTGATTCTCTCATGGGTTGTAAATTCCATGCTTGTATTATTACATTACATACCATACATCTTCAGTGGTAACAGTAAAATCATGAAACAAAAGGACACTGTTAACATTGAGTTGGACACTGTTCATAGATCGACGCGAGAGGTATGAGTTGCCGTACGGGAGAAAGAAGAAAATAGTATTGAAATCGTGATTTTCCCCCTTTTCCATTCTCAATAAAATACAGTTCGCAGTCCTATCAATTCATCTTTGTCCGTAAATATCTCTGCTTTGTCTACCTCTTTCTCTATAATCTGATCTTTGAAGCTCGTTGCTTCCATCCGTCGGTTTCATCTTAGTGTGAATGCTAGAATTTGAATATAGGAGTTTTCGGTTGTATCCTGCGAAGAGAGGCTGAAGAAATGGAGAAGTACGAGCTTGTGAAGGATATTGGATCTGGAAATTTCGGTGTGGCTCGGCTTATGAGGAACAAAGAGACGAAAGAGCTCGTCGCCATGAAATACCTCGAGCGTGGCCTCAAGGTACGGAGGATTTCGCGATTTGAGGTTTTTACTGTTTGAGTGATTTGAACGCTTCGAATCATGCATGAGAGATGATGAAATCTTCAGCTGTTTTATTCGAGAATTGTATCTGATTTTTTAGACATCACAAGTTGAATTAGAGGCTCGATGCTTAGCGAAGCGAGGAGTCTGCATTTTGACGACGTGTCTGAGAGTGAATTTATCTAATTCTAGGTTTACTTGGCTGCAGATTGATGAGAATGTAGCTAGAGAGATCATAAACCACAGATCTCTTTGCCATCCGAACATAATTCGCTTCAAGGAGGTTAAATTTGATGTGCCCAAACCTCTAAAAGTTAATTTTGTTAGTGCTAAATGCTGATTGTATGATATTTTAGTGGTCTAATTTGGATTTGAGATTTACAGGTGGTCTTGACTCCTACTCATCTAGCTATTGTCATGGAGTATGCAGCAGGTGGAGAGCTCTTTGAGCGAATCTGCAATGCTGGGAGATTCAGTGAAGATGAGGTTTGATTGCTTTCTAGACTCTGAGTAGCTGGTAAATTTGGTAAAATTTGTTTACCTTGACGATGGAATATTTGTCTTATGTTTGTTTTTGTGAAAAATGAAAGAAAAAGTAGGATTTAACTCAGGGCAATAGGAATATTGGTAAGTTTCGAGTTACCAATAATAAAGCCATGCAAAAGTCTTATATCCAATTTCCAAACACAATCATCAAATATATACTTCTCATAAAGAGATTAAGAAAATAATGGTGGGCAGGTCATAGTGACGTGAGTTAAATCCTCCCTTACCTACAGCATAGTGACACTAGTTGGCTTAGCTGAGTCCATTTGTCAGCGTCAGGAAGCAGAAAGTAAATATATGCTTCCAGTTCCATTATATGGTATCTGAGACGGAAAATGCGGCTAATGTTTCTATATCGAATCTTTCAGGCAAGATATTTCTTTCAACAGCTTATCTCAGGAGTTAGCTTCTGCCATGCTATGGTAAAGGAATTTGGACACTGATGATATGCCTTATATATATATATATATATATATATAAAATCCTACCTGTTATGTTGTCTTTTTCAGTTTAACCTGACCCTCGTATTCATTGTATTCTGCAGCAAATCTGTCATAGAGATTTAAAGTTAGAGAATACCCTGTTGGATGGAAGCCCTGCTCCTCGCCTTAAAATCTGTGACTTTGGTTACTCCAAGGTATATTTATACATTCAGTTCTATTTAGGTTTTATTTGAATGAAATAATGATAGATGTTATTTTGCTCCTTACAATCTTTACTGCTGTAGTCGTCCCTGTTGCATTCAAGTCCCAAATCAACTGTGGGAACTCCGGCTTATATTGCACCCGAGGTCCTTTCAAGGAGAGAGTATGATGGAAAGGTACTTTTATCAAATGCTTGTTTTTGTGAGGATTGAGCTGATTATTGTGTTCCTTTAAAATATTTTCTAAGGTTCGCAACATGGGAACCTCATATTATCGATTGAAAGTTGATAGCATAAGTTATGTTTTTTCTTCATGGTGTTCAAGTGTTGCACAAAAATCTATTAAGCAATCTACTACTAAAATTACTAAACATTATTTTAAAATAATTGTTTGTGTTGCACCAGATGGCAGATGTATGGTCATGTGGAGTGACTCTCTATGTTATGCTAGTAGGAGCATACCCTTTTGAAGACCAGACCGATCCGAAGAACTTCAGGAAAACCATTAACGTAACTAGACCAAACTTTTGATCTGACCCTACCCTGTATAATTTTTTCTGTTTATCTCATCATAATTTTTTCTCGTCCTTTGTAGCGAATAATGGCTGTTCAATATAAGATCCCAGAATATGTTCGTATATCTCAAGAATGCAGACATCTTCTGTCTCGGATATTTGTTGCAAATCCAGCTAAGGTACTTGCCGCTCTAAATTACTGAAAGTACCAAACAATTACAAATTATGATGATCAGAAAGCTGGAGGTGGCTTTAAACCGTGCCTTTTTTTGGGAGAAGTGAATTAGAGTTTAGGGTCCATTCAAGTTAGAGTTTCAAATTAGAGTTTGGTCAAATTTTATTTTGGCTGAATTGTGAGGTAATCTAAAACTTCATTTGGATTAGCGGTTAAGACAAACCGAAGTTTTGTGGCTCCCATATTTTAGTCTTTTATTGGTACTTTTTCATCCTACTGTTTTCGTAAATAGATTTATTACTACCCCTTTTTTATTTCAATGCATGGGCATTTAAATTGGAAACAAAAATAAAAATTATGATCTTGGTTGGCAGAGGATCACCATTACAGAAATCAAGAGAGACCCATGGTTCCTAAAGAACTTGCCAAGGGAACTTACGGAAGCAGCTCAAGCCATCTACTACAACAGGGAAAACCCAGGCTTTTCCCTCCAAAGTGTGGCAGAGATAATGAAAATCGTAGAGGAGGCCAAAATTCGTTCTCCTTCAACCCGGTCAATTGGAGGCTTTGGCTGGGGAAGAGAAGAAGAAGAAGGTGATGGGTCGAAAGAAGATGTAAATCCCAAAGAAGAAGATCAAGAAGATGAGTACGAAAAGACCGTAAAGGAAGCTCAAGCAAGTGGAGAAGTTCATGTCACTTGAAAAGGACTTGTCCATTGTCAGGTAATAAGGCAATTTTATAAATCAAGGAATATTCATCCATCGGTCGTGTAGCAATGGCTTAATATAAGTTTAGCAAGAGTATGTATAATGATTATAGCAATATTTATGTTTTCAGTATGTGTAATTATTTATAGGTTTTTATTAAGAAAGAGCATGAGAAAACTAAGGAGATCTACTCTTTCAAAACAAGTGTATCATGTATGTAAGAATTTGGTTTCTTAATTATGTAACTGACTTGTTACCTATGCAACTGACTTGTTAATTATTATGTTCCTGTTATAATGTTGCTTAATCATGTTTAATGTAAGATGATGCTCGTAACTACACGTAAGTGGTTTGCTTTGTTTATACGAGCGTTTGCTAAGATTCATTTGTTGCTTCTTGTGAATGACATAAGGTTTAATTTTTCTCTTGAAGTTACGAATTAATATGTTTGTCATCACGATCAATGATACAATATTGATGTCATGTATGATAAATAATGTGAATTTGATATATATAGTTGAGATAAATCAATATATTATAAGCACGATTATTATAGAGATAGTTGTCCCCTTATAAAATTTATATTTTTATCCCATTAACTTAAAATTTTATAGAAAGTTTGTATGAGCCTAACCCTAAATTTACATACATATATATATATATAGTTTGGAACCGTGCAACGAGGTAAACCAACAATCTATGATGCAATCAACTCCCAATTAGGCGTTTGGAAGAGTTTTTGATGGTTTGAAACTTGATTGAAATGTCGAAATGAAACCGTGCATGTAATTTTTTTTATTACAGAAATCTACGTAAAATTGTGCAAGAATTTTATGACTTTATGACTGGATGTATCTCGTTAAGTTCAAACTGAAGTTTTCGAAATAGTTGATAACTTGACGCAAAATGAACTTCATTTGTATTCTTAAACATCAATACAAACACGAAACTAAAACGGAAATTCACGATTTTATAATATTTATATTTATTCGATACAATACTCATCATCATATAACATATGTAACCATTACATAACATACTTTTTTAACAGCTTCTGTAACATTGACTATGACCACGATCACGGAAATAGCAATAACATTTCTTCCAGAAAATCCCATAACATTTTCCATTTGTAGCATCCTCCAATTCATGACAAATAGAATTACAGTGATGTTCTAATTTACAAGCCCCCCTCCATTATTTCACTCAAATGTATACAACCTGCGACGCCTGATTGATTTCATTGCACCCAAAAATACAAACAAAATCACAACAATGTTAGAGAAATTATACAAAAAAAAAAAAGAAACGGAGAAGAACATGATGCAATTTCGATAGTAATAACGGTAAATTACACTCACCGATGTCGAAAATGAGACTAAAGATGAAGAAGATTAGAAGGGAATACTTTGGTGTTTTTGACTTCTTGTTTAATTATAAACCCTTTTTTTTTTGTGACAATATGCTGCTTTGTTGAATGAAATAATGCTTTCAATATTATGAAAACAAAGTAAAAAGAAGATGAGAAGATGTTTGTCATAACGACCAATCACAATACTTATGATAGTATTTTGTGCGAGTATAAGCTACTTAATTACCCTTTACCTAGTCTCCAAAAGCTCAATTAGACAATTACTAATGATTAAGCCAAATGTCTTTTAATTTAATAAGATCCATGAATGTATACAAATCGTATTAATGATATCATATGATGAAGGTCGAAGACTCCCAATTATTAGTGATATCTCCTAAGATAAGATTGTATAGTCTAAGATATCTCTCCTTGGTTAGGTTTGTACAACTATATAAATACAACATTGATAAAGCTTTCATCCTCTTACAAGCTGTGAGATACAAACTCCTTTTGTTTTACAATTCAAATCGAATCTTTAGCGAATAACTTAGATTTGATTTTGTCTTACTTCCGAATTTGAATATGATCAAATCAAATTTGATTAGTTAATTGTTTCAAATGTTCATAAATAGTTCAATTAATTGTATAATATTGAAATAAAATAATATTACCCCATATTCGCAAAGAGTTTGAATATGAGGTTAAACAAAATAGAATATAATTAAATTTGATCCGAATTATTATGAATTTGAATGAATAATGGAACCCGAGTAACTTGATATTTTATTCGATTCGACTCGTGAATAGTCTTCCGATGTTTCATAGTTTGAGAAAGAGCAAGAGACACGATAATTTACTTCCCATGTTTCATAGTTTGAGAAATGATACGTACAGTTATTCCTTAGAAATCACTATAGAACATACATATATAGTAAATAGTAATACAACAATAAGCTATTGCGATGAAATGTATCGAAAATACATATAATATACTGTCAGATACAATGATCATGATCATGATCCTCGTCGAAAAAGCAGTAGCAATATTTCTTTGAGTCAAGATGTGTGGATCCATGACATTTTCCCATCTTAGCCTTCTCATTTTTTTGACACAGAAAGTTACATCGAGCGCTTGCTACACACTGCTTGATCCCATACACTTTACTTAAATGCATGCAGCCTCTCCCGCCTAATTATCAATTTACATGCAGCAAGCAATCCAACAATTAGAAGAAACATATATATATGTAGTGATTAAACTTATAATATGAGAAAGAAAAAGAAGTTATATGATAACATTATAATGATGAATTAACACATACTCACCGGCGACAAAGATAACGAGACTGAAGATGAGAAAGATGAAGAGGTAATCATTACAAGTTTTCGACATAACCCCTTTTCTTCTGTGTATATATGTGAATATATATGCAAATGTAATTAACTCTTAGTCTTAAATTTCTAAAATGTTGTTTATATATATATTTGATTGAGTAAATGTTTTTGTAGCGTTTGATCTTTGGCCAATTCAATTGGGCACACGACAGTGAATTCCATTTCTAGGATCCTCATCATGCTTGTTACCGCAACCAATAACACTTGTCATTAGGAGTTTAAGACCAATAAGGGGATTCTCATAATGATGTAATTTCACGTGTAAGATGTTTACACTTTTTCTCACCTGTAACTTCTTATACAAGAAGCAAAAGCTCAATTGTGCACGTAATCATAATAAGTAAGGAGTGTGCGATAGATACATCATGTACCAGTTACGCAAGTATACGGAAGTTGATTCTCAAAGTTTTGAGGTTCTCCTTTCAAAATATTTGATTATACTCTTCCTTAAATTTCAGTATCGTAGGGCTGTGTTGGTTGTATTGTAATTAATATCATGATTTTTGAAATATCAATATTCTCAAAGGCTTTAATATGTTAGAAATTGATTCAGTAATGTATGTGTGATTATATGTAATGTGTAGCATAGTTATTTAGTAGAACAAGCCTTCGAAGATACTTGATAACTTGTTTGTATCAAGATTTTGGGTGTGTAAGTGTTCGCTTTAATTATAAATAGATGTTGCTATTAATGATTAATTATTAGTTAAACAAATTAAAGTGATAAATAATTAATCATACGTAAAATAAATTTTATTTATATATTTTTAAAAAATATAATTAATTCATGATTTTTAAAAATCATATAATGTAATTAATCACTCTTAACTATTGATTGTAGATTCAAATTACCATAATATATAATTCGTTATTAGATTCGGTGCATAGAAAAAGAAAAACCAGACTGTTTTTAGGATTTGTTTAATTATGATTGGCATCATTTTTTATTTATAAGATTGTTTTATTTTCGTTAATTAACTTTAGTTTAACTTAATTTAATTTAATTTAATCATTATTATTTTTTTATTACTTTTAATTGAAACTAAAAAAATAAAAAATAAAAGAAAAATATTTTAAAACTTTTAAATATTTCACTTAATTTAAAAATAAAAATAAAAATAAAAATTAAATTTCACTACTTCTTTCTTTTCTTAATTAATCACTTCTTCCTATAATCTCTATGGTCGCTCAAACTTTGTTGTCACCACCATCCCATATTCCTTTCTTTCTCTTGTTATGAACTTAGATTCAAGAGGAGTTATAAGATTTGGTGGTTAAGAAAAGTTAGTTTATGTTCGACTCGAGTGGAGGGAGAGGAAGGAAGTAAACTTCAAAAATGAAGAAAAAGGAAGTGAAGAGATTTTAAAATTTATTTTTGGTATTTAAATATTTTATTTAATAATAGATGAGATAGTTAATTTTTCTTTATTATTTTGATAATTTCATAAATGAAATATTTTGATATATGTACTATTTTATCATCTAATAATAATAATTTCATTAGATAATATGATTAATCTTATAAATAAATATACATTTTGATAAATAATATGAAGTAAGGGAAGAAAACTTTATTAAAGGAAGATAAGAAGGTGAAATAGATCTTAAAATTTATTTTTAATGTTTAAATATATTTTGTATAAGAAAATATATAGTTAATTTTTCTTTATTATTTGAATGATTTTATAAAATATAATAAGAGAATATATTATAATATATTTATAATTTTATATTATAAATGGTTTTAAGTAGATGGTTTAAAAATATTTTAATATATATATATAGTAAAATTTTAATAAATTAATAAACTCACTTATATAATATTTCTTTTTAATCCAAATTTAAAGAAACTATATTTTTTAATAATTTAATAATTTATTAAATTAATAAATTTATTTAATTCTAAAATTATTAATATTTTTTTTTTGCCAAAGTATTGGTTTTGATTAAGACTAAAATACATATATCCCCTTAAATTATTTTAGATATTCTTAAACTACCATATTTTTTAAAGCCCCTAAATTATATAATATCATATTTTATTACTCTCAAATATCTTTTAAACTCATTTCTAACCTCATATTAATTATTATTTTTTAATACTTTTTTTTAACCCTAAAATTTTATTCTTGTTCTTTAACCTAATTCATTATTTTAAATAATATTTTCATCAATCAATCTTTTCATCATCACACCAAACCCTCCGCCGCTGTTATCTTTGATTGTCATTGTCAGAAATCACTTTTATTTTCATACCATATTTTAAAAACTTTTTATATTTTTAATCAAACTTTTAATAATTTTTCATTTATTAATCCCTAAAACAACTTCTTATACTTTACCCGTCTCCCTTCTCCATTCAAAATAACTCCATGTCTCTAATAGAAGAAAAAAAAACTAGATTGTGGATGATTCGACCATAACCCAACAAGAGAGAGAGAGTTATTTTCCGATGATGAAGGGCGGTAGTGGTAGGAACAACGAAAATGTGGATCAAGTTATTTTAAAGGTGAATAAATAAAAAAAATTAAAATTAAGATTGAAAAAGTGAAAATTAATATTATAAGTAAAAAATAGGTCAAATTTATAATTTAAAAATTAAACAATAATTAAAAATATTAAAATGGGTTACGGAGTGAAAATAATATTTCAGGGCTAAAAAATAAAAAAAATAATTAATTATAAATTTAAAAAAAGTTGAAAAGATATGCAGATGAAGTAAAAATATGACTTTTGTATAATTTAGAAGAAGTTTTTATAAAACGTGATAATGTAAAGGAGCCTTTCTAACTGGATGATAGTTCGAGAGGTAAGATGGATCCTTTGAGATTTATTAAGATAAATTTATTTTAATTTATTAAAAATTTTACAATTTTTGAATCACATGACACAAAAAATTTAAATAATATTGATAATAAGAAAAAGTAAACACATTTATCTTATCGTGCGATGAAACTATTAAAATTTGTTTAACTTATATTAAATAGTAAAAAAATTAAGAATTATTATTAATTATTATTAAAATTTATAATAAATTTTTAAAAAATTATTTATAATTTAAAATAAATATAAAAAATTCATATTTTAATTTTAAAATTTTCTAAAATTCATTTATAATATAAAATAAATATTAAAAAATTTACTTAAAATTAAAAAATTATATTTATGATTCCTAAAATATATCGATGAATAAACTTCAATGTTTTACACGTGCAATTTTCCATAAGCTAATTTGACCTTTGATTAAACAGATAAAAATCCCGCCACTGCCTCAGCGCGCTAAAATATTTGAAGCGCCAATTTCCCCCTCTACCCTCTCTCTCTCTTTCGCTCGCTCGGTCAGAGTGTGGTGGCACTGACGAGTGACGTCAAGGGTTCAGGAGTAGGCGGTGGGAGTATCCATTCTTGAACTTAAGAGACTGATAAGCTATATCTATGCTAGAGTTCCTTCGATCGATAATTTCTAGGGTTTCGTTGATTAGACTGAATTTGAGGATTTCTTGTAGGCGTGGATTATTCGGACGTTAAGCCCAGGCATTACGATTTGCAGAGAGTTTGAAGGTACGGAGTTTTCCTTTATTCCGGATTCTGGTTCAGCAGCGATTGTTTCTTTAGTCCTTGCCACTCAAATGAAGCATAGTAAGACCTGATAGACCAAAACAATTAATTAATTTAGTGAAATATTAAATTATCTAGAAAATTTAGTACACTATTTTCATATTCTCAAGTTGGGAACACAAAAATTATTATTTAATCGAGTGTATTAGTTTATTGTACTTTGGATTGAAGTTAGCAGGTTCCTTCTGCTTATATATTGAGCATCTGTTTGGGAAATCTATCTGAAGTTCCGTTATGGAAATGAAACTCCATCTGAGCCTCCAAAATGGCAAAATATTCTAAACGCTTTTCCAACCTCTTAGCTCCAACTCCAATTTTATTTCCTCGATATATTAGTAAACTCTTGTTTTACGTCCATAACTCATCCTCATTGTCTGCATTCTTGTTTTATTGCAAATGCTACTTTAGCTTGTTACAAGAATACTTCCTTTTAAGGTTCTGGACTTGGTTGTGCTGCTGTAATTCAGAAGTGAAAAAATTTGCAATGCTTATTGTGTTCTGAATATATTAATTCTCAGAAATTATCATCACCATTAGGCTGTTGATGCTATTGTATTTGGTTGTGCAGCGCATTAGAGTTTTCTTTTTGAGGGCCTGTCCGAGTTTTGGAGACTGGTCCTCTTTGGGGGAGCTATTACCAAAGTCGACAATTATGTTAGCCAATGACTAAGGACGAACATATGAGAAAAGAATGGTACTGTGCTTTCTACCATCCACACATTTAATAGCTTCAACAACTTTAAGTTGATATAGCAATCTATGCAGTTTGAGTGCAGGTCATAAATGTGGTGATAAACTTCCTAAATTTAATTGGTTGCAACATTCCAACGCGCATTATAATTTCTCAAGCCAAATTAAGTTTCTGTGCTCAAATTTTCTTTCGTCCTTATCAACCCAAAAACCTTATACTGAAGAAGTGATGAGTACCAGGTGCATCTCTGTTAAACTCCCCACTCTTGTTTAGCTATTTGATTTGACGTTTTTATAAATCTTCCTATAACCCATAATATTTGTTATCTATCCATCTGTACATTACTTATATCTTATTGAAAAAAGTGCTCTTGAAGTTTTCCAATGACTTGTTTATTCTGGAATACCATTTCTTAAAATCTCTTTCTTTGCCTTTGATAAGTTTAATTTGTTTTTGATATATTGTTACTAAATATTTCCAAATGAGTCAGTTTTCTCTTAGATTTGATGTTTTGATTTTACTTTGTCCTAGGGCCTTGGCATGTCAAGTTCAAAATACTCAAAGATTACCGAATTGGCAGGTTGAAAAGGTAAACCCATCAGACTGATTTAATTTGGTAAATTTGGGATGCTCCATTTGCTTCTGTTACTTATACAATTTACATAGTATACCGGTAAACATGCTATGGGATCTTAACTTGAATATTAAGATCGTGGTTTCTCATTTGATTACCTATCTAAAAACAGAGGGCAATGATATGGAAAAATATTCAACTCATATAATTTCATGTACAAGATTATACATACTTATAGAATCCTCTAGGATACTAGGATACAAAATAGGAAAGTAATTTAGTTAGGGAAAAAATCAGATTTCTATATTTACCACTAATTTCTCTATCTATCTAAATATAGAAATACTCAAATATGGTACATAATTATAGCCTAATTCCTAAGGTTACGGTAAGACTTTCAACACTCCCCTTCAAGTTGGCATGAAAATATCTCTCATGGCTAGCTTGTTTACAAAGGTCTCATGTAACCCTTTAGGAAGTCCCTTAGTGAGTATATCTGCGGTTTGACTAGCTGTAGGTATATAAGACATGCATATCACGCTATTGTCTATTTTTTCCTTGATGAAGTGCTTGTCCACTTCTACATGCTTTGTCCTATCATGGAGGATAGGATTGTGAGCTATAGAAATGACTACCTTGTTGTCACAGTACACCATGATAGGTGTTGGAGTAGAAATCTTCAATTCTCCTAGAACCCGTTTGATCCATAATACTTCACAGAAACCATGTGCTACCGAGCGGAATTCTGCTTCAGCACAACTCCTTGCCACTACACTTTGTTTCTTACTTCTCCATGTAACCAAATTTCCCCCTACAAAGGTACAATAGCCCGAGTAGATCTTCTGTCAATTACATTTCATGCCCAATTTGCATCCGTGTAGGCTTCAACTTGTAAATGACCTCTCTTTTGGAACATCAACCCTTTGCTAGGTGTCCCCTTTAGGTACCTTAAAATTCTGAACACAACTTCAAAATGTGTAGATCCTGGAGAGTGCATGAACTGACTTACAATGCTGACTGCAAAAGTTATGTCAGGTCTAGTATGTGTTAGATAAATTAATCTTCCCACCAATCTCTGATAACGTTCTTGGTCTATCACCTCATTAGGAGCTGTTGTCTTCAATTTCACCTCATTAGGGGTGTCTGCTATCTTACAACCAGTCATCCCTGTTTCTTTGAGTAGATCAAGAACATATTTACGTTGGTTGACAAAAATTCCCTCTTTGGATCTTGCAAACTCCATTTTGAGGAAGTATTTCAGTTTTCCCAAGTCCTTAACTTCAAATTCTTCCTCAAGATTACTTTTCAAGTTGCTGATTTAATTGAGCCATCTCCTGTCATAATTATGTCATATACATAAACAATCAAGATAGCTACTTTTCCTTCGGTGAAATGTTTAAAAAACAGTGTGTGGTCAGCTTGACTCTGTAAGAATCCAAGTCTCCTAACAACTTCACCAAACTGCTCAAACCAGGCTCTAGGAGATTGCTTAAGTTCATATATAGCTTTCTTCAATTTGCACACTCTACCCTTCCCAAGTCTTTCTTCAAATCCAGGTGGTAGGTCCATGTATACCTCCTCTTGTAAGTCTCCATTTAAGAAGGCATTCTTTACATCAAATTGATGGAGTGGCCAATTGGATTCAACTGCAAGAGAAAGGAGTATTCTAATAGAGTTAATTTTAGCAACATGAGCAAACGTTTCTTGGTAGTAAATATCATGAGTTTGAGTAAATCCTTTAGCTACAAGTCTCGCCTTGTATTGTTCCGCACTTCCATCAGCTTTACACTTGACTGTAAAGACCCATTTACATCTCACTGTCTTCTTATTATCGGGCAGATCAGTAACACTCTAAGTGTTGTTCTTCCTAAGAGCATTCATCTCCTCTATCACAGCCAATTTCCAATTTGGATCACCTAAAGCTTCCTGAATAGTTCTTGGAACAGACAGATTTGAGATCCTAGTCACAAATGCTCTATGAGTGTTTGACAGGTTTTCATATGATAAGTATTTTGCCATAGGATGTTGAGTGCAAGTGCGGGTTCCTTTTCTAAATGCAATAGGAATATCAAGGTCATTAACAAACAAATTATCAAAGGATAGAGAGGGAGGATTCATTTGAGTTGTAGAGCCATTACTCGGCGAATTTGATTGGTCATCAGCTAAAGGAATAGTTGGAGCCGTAGCAGTTTTGTTAAACTGTTTTCTGGTATAAACCCGGGGCTTTGGTTCCTTTGGAAGTACATCTCCCCCTGTCTCTGATACAGTCAATTTTGGCAAGGTAGAAATAGGAGGACTTATACTAGTATCTATTTTCTCAACCAGTATTTCATGAAACTCTTCATTAGAGTTGACTAAGGGCATAGAGACAGTTTCCCAAAAATTATTTTCACCCATTTGGGTCTCCTCTTGAAACACAATTTTCTGAAAGTAAGGTTGCTCCTCAACAAAGTTCACATCTATACTTTCAAAGAATTTTTTTGTGACTGGATTAAAACATTTATACCCCCTTTTGTTTGTAGCATACCTTAGGAAGACACATTTTTCAGATTTTGGTTTCAACTTTGACTGGAAAGCATTTGGTATATATACATAACAAATGCAACCGAAAACTTTTAAAGGAAGTTCTGCAGTGATCCGGTTTGTGGGAAAACAATTTTTTAAGATCTTTAATGGTGTTTCAAATTTCAAAACTTGAGATGACATTTTATTTATTAGATAACAGGCAGTTAGTAAAGCATTCTCCCATAGATATTTTGGAACATTCATTGAAAACATAATGGCCCTTGTAACTTCTAATAAATGTATATTTTTCTTTTCGGCAATGCCATTTTGTTGTGGAGTGTCACGACAAGTTGATTGATGAATAATATTTTTTTCTGAAAGAAATGTTCCTAACTGTTTGTTAAAGTATTTAGTTCCATTATTTGTTCTAAGAATGCCTATTTTTATTTGAAACTGATTTTCAATCATAATATAGAAATATTTGAAGATTTTCTCAATTTAGGACTTCTTTTCCATTAAGTAGACCCAACATACTCTTGTATGATCATCAATAAAAGTAACAAACCATTTTTTTTCCAGATAGTGTATTGACCTTAGATGGACCCCCAACATCACTATGAAATACGTAAAATGGTATTGAACTAGAATATAATTTTATTGGAAAAGAAACACGATGGTCTTTAGCTAAATGACAAGCTTCACAATGTAATTCTGAGTGATAACCTCCTTTAAACAGTGCAGGAAATACATGTTTTAAATATGAAAAACTAGGGTGTCCTAATCTTTTATGCCATAATATAATCTGATCAGAGATAAAGGTTGAGCTAGTACTACCTAATCCCTGAGCTTGATTAGTCCTAAAAACAATTTCATCAAAGTAGTACAAGCCCATTTCTTCCTTTAGCAGTTCCAATCATCTTCCCCGAGCTCCGGTTCTGAAACACAGAAGTGAGAGGAGAAAAAGAAATGGAACAATTAGAATCCTTTGACAGTTTACTAACAGACAGAAAGTTACAGGCAAGTTTTGGGACATGTAAGACTGATTTTAAGATTAGGTTTTCTGAAAATTTAATGTGTCCTTGTCCTGCAATGGGCGAGAAACTACCATCAGCTATTCTGACTTTTTCTAAATCAGAACATGGATAATATGAGTCAAAGAATTTTGAACAACTTGTCATATGATCGGAAGCCTCTGAATCAATAATCCAAGGACTAGTTTCTCCTAGAGCTGAGAGTGCTATAGAATATCTACCTGTCTGTGCCATAGAACCAGTAGGAGCATTAGGTGATGAATATGATTTTAGTAGTTTTAGAAGGTGATCTAACTGCTTTTTACCAAACATAGATGACTCGGCCTCATTTGCTGCAGGAACATTTCTTTCACCTTGTTTATTCTGCCTACCGTAGGATGGTCTTCCATGCAACTTGTAGCAGTTTTCTCTTGTATGGCGTGTCTTTCCACAATAGTCACAGTGCATATTATTCTTGTCTCATGTGCGCTGGTTTTGGTAGGTTCTTCTGCTAGCTTGGGCTTCAGGTATGGCTAAGGCTGACCCTTCCATACTTTTAGTCAAATCTATAGCCTTTTTCCCTAGCATTACATGCCTCCTACTCTCTTCTCTTCGTACCTCTGCAAAGGCCTCCCCAATTGAAGGCATGGGATTCCTACCAATTATTCGACCACGGACCTCATCGAATTCAACATTTAAACCTGCAAGAAATTTGAAGATTCGGCCTGTATCCACCATCTTCTTGTGTTGGTTGCAGTCTTCAAGTGACTTCCACTCATAGTCGTTGAATAGGTCCAAGTCCTGCCAAAATCTTTTAAGGGTATTAAAATACTTAGTTACACAATCCTCACCTTGGCGAATTTCCCCTAATCTTAGGGTTTATTCATATACTTGAGATTGGTTCCTTAGATCAGAGTACATAAATGAGACGTTATCCTATAGTTCCTTAGTAGTAGGATAACAGAGGTAGTTTGCACCTATCTCCTCTGTCATGGAGTTGACCAACCATGTCATTACCATTGAGTTTTCAGCATCCCAAGTGGCATAAGTTGGATCATCCAGGTCTGGTTCCTCTGTTTCTCTCGTGATGTAGCCAATTTTTCCTCTCCCCCTAATATACATGCGGACAGACTGTGACCATCTCAAACAGTCATCCCCATTCAGTCGAATTGTGGTGATCTGAATGGGTGAGTTTTCTGATGGGTGTCAGACAGTTTGAAGTCCGTGCTTAGGGGTCTGATCGGAAGTGACTTCAGACATCTTCTAGGGTATCGGACAGTTTTAACCTAGGGTTTTAAAACCTAGCTCTGATACCATAAAAACAGAGGGCAATGATATGGAAAAATATTCAATTCATATAATTTCATGTATAGGATTATACATACTTATAGAATCCTCTAGGATACAAAATAGGAAAGTAATTTAGTTAGGGAAAAAATCAGATATCTATATTTACCACTAATTTCTCTATTTATCTAAATATAAAAATATAGAAATACTCAAATATGGTACATAATTATAGCCTAATTCCTAAGGTTACGGTAAGACTTTCAACACTATCCCTACCCACAAATTAACAATGCCAAAATTTAGTGCTCGTCTGTGTTAGGTTAATATATAAACCATATAAAAGCCTCTTTGTGCAGTTTATGGATAATCAAAATCCTGATCTGATAGTTGTTTTACATTGCTTGGCAGGCTTGGAACCTTCTTTCTGGTCTTCAGATTTCTTCCAGGAACTACGCTAGACCTGGAAAAACTGCGAATCTTCAAAGTGTTGGTGCAAATGTTTCTAGAAGAACTACTTTACAAAACTCGTCCAACAATAACAGAAGTTCACCGTATACCCAATCTCATAAAAAGATTGGTGATAACAGTGTAGATACTACCAGCTCATCAAGGTTTGCAGCCAATGAATTTCCATCCAGTAATGTCAGAGAAGTGGGAGTGCAAAATGGAGTAGGTGGGCAATGTTGGGATAGAAACTCTCATCCTCAGGTTTTAAATGGCACATTCAGCGACCACACTCATACAAGAAAAATAGATAAGTCTTCAACATTTTTGGATGAGGATGATAACATAAATGAGGTAATACTTGACTCTATTTTCATTCCGGCATAAAGCAAAAATTAATGAAATATGGCTATCTTGAGTGAGCTGAATTTAGCTCTATCTTGATGGCAACAATGCATGATGAACTCTTTTATTTACGATCAATAGTGTTGCCAACTTGGTATAGTCTAACTGTATGAGCAGTGTTCTTACTGTAATCATTAATAGCGATTTAATTGCAAAATTTTATTTTCTGCTGAAAGCTAAATTTAGCATTAACATTGGTGAGAAAATGATTAAATATATGTTGTATGAGCCATACATGCTGTTGCAGATTTGCAATTTTAAATCGGTTAAATAAATCAGGTTCTTTGCAGCATCATTCTGCCCACAGATCTTTAAAGTTGACCAAAATACCTCTCAATGACTCATCTCGGCTTATGTCTTTCCATGTTCATTATGTGTCAAAGGGAAAAAAAGAAAGAAAAAGAAAATCTATCTCATGCCACCTTTGTCTTTCAGAATATTGACATAGACCAAATAGTGGAACAGTACCAATCAGCTAGCACTCCTCTACAAAATAGTGGGAAATTTATTTCCAAGCTTCCACCAATTACTCTAACCATCGAGAAAGAGAATTTTGGAAGACAAGAGGAAGCCTGTTTGCCTCTAGAGTTGTGCACAAATTGCAGTCATGGATTCAAGGTATGAGTAGTTTTTATTCTGTTTCTTTGGTGATTTTCATGTCTCCTGCCAGTTTCAAAAGTGTGATTTTGTATTTAATACAGATAGGGCTCTGTCCAGAAGCTGGAAATCATTTACAGGAGAAGAAGGACGTGTTAATTGCTATATCCAATGAGCTACTTGATAATGTTGGTGACCTCGGCCCATCACAGATAGAGAAGCTTCAGCAAGATAGGTTGATATTCAAACTCACTAAAAGTGCTTAATTGTCTTTTCAATGAGAAGTACAACGTAGTTATATTTCTGAGAACCATAACAGAGAAAACTAAAGATGAAAAGAAACTAGGATAAAAGAATCTACTAAAGGGGATTGATATTTCTGTAAATCATGGGCAAAATAATTTCTTGCAATCTTCTCTATATTGTTTTGCACGACACATCTAAGAGATACGAGTCACCTAATTGATTGTCTATTGTTTTTAGATCACAGCTAAACAAGCAAATTCAGCTGCTAGAAAGACATCTTTGTTCTAATTCAGTTGATGAAGAACGACAAAAATCTCAATTTTCAGCATCAATGAATCCCAGGCCCTTCCTGTATGAAACACCTAAGGGAGCCATGAACAGGGAAAATTCAATGAGATTTGATGCCCAGATTCATCTACATAATGAGCCTGGAGGGTATGACCAATGGAATTCATATTCATCCTCCTACATTGACAGGTTTGATATGTTTCGTGTGTCATCTGGTCCAACTGAGAGGGAACAGTACATACCCAAGTTAATTGAAGTTAATTATATCGAGGGTTCTCGCGAAAAAAAGTGGAGTAGTAAGACTTTCCCTTGGACCAAAGAGCTGGAGGTGTTTGTCTAATTCTCTCAACCCTTATTGCTTTCTTTTCTTTTTTTTTTTTTTTGGCCAAAAACCCTTATTGTTTTCTGGTTACCTATAATCTGACACAATTTTCTCAACTGCACCAATAGGCTAATAACAAAAGGGTCTTTGGGAACCACTCATTTCGTCCCAATCAGAGAGAGGTTATTAACGCTACAATGACTGGGTGTGATGTGTTTGTTTTAATGCCAACTGGAGGAGGAAAGAGCCTGACATATCAGGTAGATTACAATCAAAACATTTATCAGATATGGCTTTACATATACATTTTTGGTTAGACAATGTCTGCCAGTTCCATTAGTTATTCACTTTAATCTTTTCCTTTAAATGCTGTACCTCTATTATTCTGGAACCAAGTATGCATATCCACCATGTTTTCTGATGTTGTGGGCATCAGGGAATAAAAGTTCATGGCTTACACCCCTTGACTTTTCATTTGTGATTCTGTTCTCCTGCAGCTCCCTGCTCTTATTTTTCCAGGTATCACTTTGGTTATTTCACCTCTTGTGTCACTTATTCAAGATCAAATTATGCATCTATTGCAGGTAACTTTGATGTCTCACCAATTTTTCTGATCTACTGTTCTTCCCCTTTTTAGAAAATTTTCATGATATTTTTTGTTCAACATGTTTTTTTGTGTGGGGAAATACAGGCAAACATACCTGCTACTTACTTAAGCTCTAATATGGAGTGGAGTGAACAACAAGAGATCTTCAGAGAACTTAATTCTGATTATTGTAAATACAAGCTACTATATGTCACACCAGAGAAAGTTGCTAAGTGAGTACTATCTTCAGTACTATTCTTGCAAATCTCATTTATTTTATAGATAGTGCAGAATTGGGATTTTCCCTCTATTAGCAAAATTTTAAGCTTATGGTTATCTTTTTTTCTTTTGGCCTGAAAACTTATGGATATGTGTTGGCTGTTTTGTACACCATTATCAGAATCACAAAGCATATCAGCATCACAGGGGTGCATCCACATTGAATTTAAATTCTGTTTTTGTAAGCTTTTTCACATTTTTTTCCTCTTAATTTTAGAGACTCATCTGTTTTGTACTACAGGAGTGATGTTCTTTTACGTCACTTGGAGTGTTTGAATGCGCGTGACTTGCTTTCGAGAATTGTAATCGATGAAGCTCATTGTGTGAGCCAGTGGGGGCATGATTTTAGACCAGATTATCAGGTTTTGACTTTTTGGCTTTATAACTTGTATATAAATATGTCTCTCCTAACAGAAACTCTCACACTGAAGGGAGTTGAGCGCATATAAAGTCACCTCCATTATGTTAAGCTCTTTCCTTAAATCTCCAGGGTCTTGGTATCTTGAAACAGAAGTTTGCAAACACTCCAGTGTTAGCCTTGACAGCTACTGCAACAGCCAGTGTCAAGGAAGATGTTGTGCAAGCTCTTGGTCTTGTCAACTGCATCGTTTTTCGTCAAAGTTTTAATCGTTCAAATTTGTGGTAAGTTCTGGATGCTATTGGACAGAAGTGATGTTAGACCCCCGGATTTGTCAATCATCATTGTCTTGTTACAGGTTTTCTGTTATCCCAAAGACAAAAAAGTGTCTAGAAGACATTGATAAGTTCATTAAAGAAAACCATTTTGATGAATGTGGTATAATTTACTGTCTTTCAAGAATGGACTGTGAAAAGGTTGCAGAAAAATTGCAGGTTGGTTTATATGATCTTTTTTCTTTCAAAGGGGTGTCTTGTGGTATATCAAGGATATGATTCTTGAATCAGATGCTTTTTTTTTCTTCATGTTTTTATTTGAAAGTACTGTGATATTATTCAGGAATGTGGCCATAAAGCAGCATTTTACCATGGCAGCATGGAGCCCACTCAACGAGCCTATGTTCAGAAGCAGTGGAGTAAAGATGAAGTCAACATCATTTGCGCGACTGTGGCATTTGGAATGGGTATAATTGGGTTTTTTTTTTTTTTTGCCTTGATTGAATGAAAACAATCGCATGCTAATACATAATGTTCAGGTATCAACAAACCAGATGTCCACTTTGTAATTCATCATTCTCTTCCAAAATCTATTGAAGGCTACCATCAGGTATTTTATCAAATTTAGCTGCTTCTGAAGACTTGAGTTGTTTCCATGTTGATAGCCCAAAATAATATGTACCAAGATGTAAAATTTGTTTCAATGACAGTGTTGCTATCATTTTTTCAATGTTTCAGGAGTGTGGACGAGCTGGTAGAGATGGCCAGAGAGCATCTTGTGTGTTATATTATAATTACAGTGACTATGTAAGCCATGGAGTAAAACCACCGACCCTATTCATTTCTTATGAATACCACATTTACAGATACTGAGGAATTACCACGACATTTGGCTCGATCAAACTGAAAAGGGTGTTGATCTCTATACTTCCAAGTTTGTTTTCATCCTCGTATAGCCAACTTTCTTTGTTCTTTGTAGATACGAGTCAAGCACATGATTAGCAAAAGTGCGACTGAGCAAGGTCCCTGGGCATCTGGATATAATTCTAACAATGCTGCTTGTTTGAGAAGGATTTTGGAGACAAATACTGAAAATCTTATGCGTATGGTAGGTGAACAATCAGTCTGTAGAATGTTTTTCCTTCTGGTATTATTATTATTCAGACCCTAGCATTTGTATTTGATTAATAATCTCCCATTGTTCCAGGTCAGTTATTGCGAAAATGATGTTGACTGTAGACGCCTTCTACAGCTTGTCCATCTTGGAGAAAATTTTGATTCTGGAAATTGCAAAAAAACCTGCGACAATTGTCTGAAATCTCGAAGTCTTATTGAAAAAGATGTCACAGATATTGCTAAGCAATTGGTCTGATTCATAATTATCTTTTCATTTGTTAATATTTCAAGATTATTACTCCAGCCCACTACAAGATAATATTCAATTTGTGGCTAAAAATTTATGTCCTCTCCTTTTATTCTTAGGTGGAACTGGTAAAGTTAACTGGACAGCAATTTTCATCTTCTCAGATTCTCGAAGTCTTCAAGGGTTCTATGAGCCAATTTGTATGTTCTATCAGCATATTGACCCTTCGTTTCTATCTTATTAGTTATTTATCTCTAATGTACCTTTTTAGCGCAAAAATAGGTCAAGAAACACAGACATGAAAAATTAAGCCTGCATGGAGCTGGAAAACATCTAGAAAAGAGTGAAGCTTCCCGAATTTTGCATCATCTTGTTATTGAGGACATTCTGGTGGAGGATGTTAAGAAACGTGATCTTTATGGATTTGTCTCATCCATACTGAAGGTATTTTTTGGATGACTATTGTTATTCTAATGTTCAGAGATTCTTGAACTTGAAATTGAGAAAAAAAAAAGAAGGCAAAAGGTTTTCTCCTTATTTTGTCCTGTTTGTACTTTGATTTTCCTGTGTTTTACTTAAAAGTTGTCATTTAATTTTTCTAATTATGTTCAGGTGAATGAATCTAAGGCTTACAATTTGGGCTTTGGAGGGAAAATAATTGTACTAAGGTTCTACTTTCTTTTTCATGATTTTTCCTGTTTGAAGTTTTGAGTAAATCCTCTTTGATTTTATGGTTGTGTGAACATCCTCTTTCATACGTAATAAAAAAAAGGCTGTTTCCCTCAGTAAAATCTAACTATATTGTTTGGTTTCTCACACACGATGATTAATGGCCCCTTGATAAAAATACTGTTTTTATTGAGTTGTTTCGCTTAGTAAAATATAACTATTGTTGTTTCTTACATATGATGAATTATGGTAGCTTTCCATCCATCGTGAAATCATCTAAAATGGGCAAAATTGAAGTAACCCCCCCGGCAAAAGGTTCAATGACATCCGGGAAGATAAGTCCATCACTTGCAAACACTCCTGCTCAGCTTCAGTCTGAAGTGGACTTGGTATTTTGTGCTTACTTTTCTCCTGCTCGTTGAAATTACTTACAATAGAAACTCATTTAGTGTACATTCTTTTTCTTGTGCGGCAGAATCTCTCAGCCAAACTATATTCTTCTTTGCGAATTCTCCGAACCATCCTTGTTAAGGAAGCTGGAGATGGTGTCATGGCATACCATATTTTTGGGTGAGTTTGAAACTCCAGTTCTGGCTGCCTAAATTCAATTTTATCAAAAATCTGAATACAAAATTCAGTTTACTGCACAATTTATCAAACTTCATATAATCTTTCCAAACTCTATTTTACCAGAACTCTAGTTTGCAAACTGCTAATCAAGGTTTCATTCAGGTTAGAGTCTGAAACTAGAAGTTGGGCAAACATTAAGCTTTGGTAAAATAAATATTTACTTATTATGAGGTTAATTGAATTCCCATCTGAATGAGAGATTGGAAGGAACCCAATTTTGTGGGTCCAAAACTAGAGTTTAGTGACAAACTGGATTTTTTAAAGCATGTTTTCTTGCTGTTACTAAGCTATTTGCCTCATCTGATCATATGCTTGCCCCCCTGCCCCCTCTTTTCCCGAACTCAGCAATGCTACACTGCAGCAGATAAGCCGAAAGGTTCCAAGAACAAAGGAAGAACTACTTGACATCAATGGCATCGGCAAGTAAGTTTAAAAGAACACTTAATTTAAACACTCTTGACCCAATAACCAATTCCATTAACCCTTTAGTGGCCTGATTCAGGGCTAAGGTTAGCAAGTATGGAGACCATTTACTAGAAACCATAGAAGCCACCATCAAAGAACACTACAAGACAGAAAAAAACAGCAGCAGTAATGACAGTAATGATTCAGGAAAGAAAAGAAGATATGGAAGCAGCTATGGAAAGGCAAACTTAGGTGATACTGATGACTTGACCAGAAGCACGGGTCGTTCCGAGAATAAGGGCAACAATAACAACCACAGAACAGAAAAGTAATGGTTATAGTTATACCGTGGGACCAGAGGATAATATTGATCCGACTCGTAGATGATAATCTGGATTTTGATGACGATGCTGACTTTGAAACTATTGTGAAGGAGACAAAAGCTGACCGGGTAATAGGTGGAAGAGTGCCGCGCCTACGTGGTCTAAATGAAGAAGTGGGCAAGCTAAATATGTAAAATCGCATTTAGAATTTGGAGTACAAGATGATTGCATTGAGTTTATTTTGATGGAGAAAGGGAAGAGGCTGAAGGGATATTTCAATGTTTAGGAAGTCCATCAATGTATTTGGTATATTATTACGAGTTACATTAACCAGTAAGTAAATGTTCTATTACATGACGTAATGGTTAATTATATAGTCGGGGACTTTGTCTAAATACTATTGATTTAAAGGGTAAATTTATAATTTTATAAATATGAAAAATATAATTAAATTAGAAATTTCGTTTTAAAATAATTAATCCCAGTTATTAATATAATAAAATTTTAATAAATTAATAATTGAAGATGGATTGAATTTAACAAAATTATTATGATAATAATAAAAAATTATTATTTAATCGATTTATTAATTTATTCGAAAATTCTTGAACTTCAAAAAAGATTTTTTCAAAAAGAAGTTTTTGAAAAAAAGGTTATTTGAAGTACTAATAAAATTCGAGGGAATCTAGCCGCTCTTTAGCCACTCCCATGCAGACGTAATTCGCTCTTCGTTTGGTGGGCAACGTCTGGCGTCTCACTACACCGGCAGCCTCTTCATATGCTGCTCTCATTACTATGATAATCTCCATCACTATTCCCTTTCCTGCGCAGCTCCTTTGGCACATTATTTCTCTAGGTAGTTTTTTTTTTCTCGTTTGCACCCTAGTATTGATAGTTTCTATTCCGTTGGGAGTATGGACTCGTCCAAGATAGTCACAAGTGATCCAAGGATTGAAATCCAGGAGGGAATCCCCCATGCATGGAAAAGAATCAGGATCAAAAGGCTAGTAGGAATAAGCAATCGGGGTTCGTCCGTTCCTATGCTGAGTCTCTTATGACTTCTTCGATGCTTCCTTCTTTTCAGATTGAGGCACGGACATATGAGAAAAATGGTGCACCGGCGGTGTCCTTTTCTTCTTCTGTGATAGGCCAATCTGAAGCGGTTTTAGATTCGATAGTGATCCTAAAGTTTAAATCAGGCCAGCCATCATTGGAGGATATCCAGTCCTTTATCAAGTCTGATTGGGAACTTGAGGGAAACTCATTGGTCTAATGGATTCTAGGTCTCTCCTGATAAGGTTTTTTCATGAAAAAGACCTAAGGATAGCTCTTACACGTGAAGTTGCAAGCATTAAGTGTTTCCTCTATATGATATATAGATGGAATAAGGCTTTAATGGCCAACAAGATGCTCCTTTAGCTCCGGTTTGAGTAAAATTCCCAAGGCTGCCACTTAACTACTATATTCCAGGCCTTCTACGTTCTATAGCTAGTATTATTGCTCCTGTTTTATCTCTTGATAGTAAGTCAATCACAATGACCCGACTAAATGCTACTAGGGTTTGTGTTAACGTAGATCTATCAAAGAAGCTGCCAAATAGAATTTGGATTAGAGAGGAGGAGGGTTTCTTCCAAGATATCATTTATGACAATTTACCTGCTTTTTGTGGCTACTGTAATGTGCAGGGTCACATGGGGGTAGTTTGTAGAAGGAAGAATGTTTCTTCTATTGCAGCCCTTCCTTTGGCTGGTACTCCAAATATTGAGAGGGACCAATCAAAGAATGAAGGTTTATCTCGCTCGGCAAGGAAACAAAGGAATAGAAATATTAGAAAACATATTGTGCAAGCTGATATTGGTGGCACTTCTCACGTCCAATATCAGGAAGGTGGAAATATTTTGACACAGTCTCTTTAGGGCTTAGGTTCTGATGTTTAATTGGAGGATTTTGTTACTGATCGTGTTGCCAATCAGGTTCCTCCATTGGTTCCTGTTGCTAATCCAGTTTTGCAACTTGAGGATAGTGAATTTGTTGTCCCAGCAAGAGTCGAACCTTGGTAAAAAAACATAATTCAAATGGCAAGAAGGAAAGTTTTTTCTGAAAAATTACTTCAAAAATGTATTAAACTAATAAAATTTTACCACTTAAATAACAACTTAAATGAAAAATGGATTACAATGCCACCTACATATCTCTTAAAACAAGTTAAATAAGATTGAAAGATAAATACTATTACGACTAACATAAATTTTGCAGCAAATAGTCTACAGAAGCATTGCACCATACTGTCAAAGAACTCAAAGGACAATCTCGATCCAAATATGAGTTTTGATTTCAAATATTTAATCAACACACCCAAAACAAAGGATAATGAGAAATAAGAAAAAGATTTGGTCAATACATACAAAAACAGCTTCTAACTTTAGCTATATGCAATAGGCAATCTGCAGTTGTCGAGTACGTCGACTGCTGACCCATCGACCCGTCAAGTACGTTGATCCATCGAGTGCTCGAGTAGTTCGACCCTTTGAACTAACACAAAACATCGACCCTTTAAGTGTTGACCCATCGATCCTCGACCGTCGATTCTGTCGAGTATGTCGATACATCGATCTTATTAACCAATTGAGCCATCGACCCTGCAAAACTTTTGAGCCATTTATCCTATAGACCTCGTCGACCCATCGACCCAACTTCAAGTCATATTTAAAAAAATAAACAAATTCTAACAGAAGCTGTAGTAACTGGCGGAATAGAGAATGCGGAGAGACATATGGTTAAACATGTTGGACAAGAGGTCTTGCTTGGTCTTACTACTTATTCCTATGAGGGAGAGACATCTCAATATGGCCCTTCTTTTAATTGCGGGTATAATTCTGAGGAGGTTAATTCTCAGGATGGCTTTGTGGTTGTTTCCAATAAAAAGAAAAAGTCTAAATCTCAAAAGGTTGTGGGTCCAACTCAGAATCTGGGGTAAAGACTAGGCACCAATCTCGGATCCCTTGATCATGTCTGGAGCATTACTCTTTGGAATTGTAGGGGTGTTGGTAATCCGGGCACTCTTACAAGGCTGAAGAAGGTTATTAATCAGTCAAAAGTTTCTCTAATTTTTTTGATTGACTCTTGGGTTGATGAAAACAATATTAGAAGTGTGAATAGAAAAATTAAGTTATAGGTTGATTTCTCTAATCAAGCTATTGGGCGAGAATCTTGCTTTTGTGGAAGGATTTTTTAAATGTTCAGATAGTTCAAGTTCTTCAGTAGTTTATTGCTGTCAGTGTTGGTTGGTTAAATATCAAGATTTTGGTGGTGCTGTATACGCGAGTTGCTTTCCCTCTGAAAGGGGAATTCTTTGGTATGTCGTAGGGGATCTCACGAGTTCTAATAATCTTCCTAGGGTGTTAAGAAAACATAACTCAAAAATTAAGAACAAAGGAAGTGCTGAAATGCAGAAAAAAAAACATTCGATTGAATCAAATTTCTTTGACAAACTCACCAACATTTAGTTGACAATATCACTTTTTGATATATGATCACCATGGATCTTTAGTTGACTCACAACAACATTTAATTTCTCAATATAAGTTTAAAGGTGTTCATTCTTCTTCATTTTTAAGGTTTTAAAATCCCTCATTACAATTAGCAAGTTCACAGCCTCACTTTTTTGGAATTATGAAATTTCCCTTTTAGAATGTCTTAAGCAGTTTTTGCATTTTTTATACTTAGAAATCTTATGTATATCTCATTTGAAATGATTGATTGGATCATTATGATTGCTCTAAAATTTTTTTGTTTTTTCGTTTTATCTGAGCTGAGTGACTGTAAGGTTTACTTCCTTATCCGGTGCTTCATTGGGGGGGGGGGGGGGGGAGGGGTTTAATGTGATCCGGTTCCCTCTGAAAAGATTGTTCGCATTCAACCTTCCTATCGAGCCATGCAAGATTTTGAAAATTGTATTCAAATGGCTGGCCTTGTTGATCCTCCTTGCATGGGCTCTATTTATACGCACTGTAATAATTGAGACGGCTTGGCTCGCATGGATAGGGTGTTGGTTTCGTCGGAGGTGTGTAATGAATGTAATGGTAGGGTAGTTCTTCTTTATTCAGATCATTGTCCAGTGGTGTTTGAATCTTCTTCTTTAACCTACTATGGTCCTCGTTTATACCGGTTTCATCAAATGTGGGTGTCTCATCCTTCTTTTATTCAGACTGTGAGGGGCGCTTGGCGTTCAAACTATTTTCATCCTTATTCTCGTTTGGCTAATAACCTGCATGATGTTAGGAAGGTTCTTAAGATGTTTTCTGGAACATTTTTCCAGCAGTTGATACTTGGAGAGATAAGGTGGAGTCGCTTGATTGTATGCTTCAGGAGGGTTGGTTTGAGGATATTTTTCAGGAGCTGCAAACGGCCAAAACTTCATACAATCAATGTCTTCTTCATGAAGAGACGTACTGGAAGTAAAAATGTCATGAGCATTGGTTACTAGAAGGAGATAATAACACGAACATTTTCCGTACTTTTGTCCTTAATAAAAATAGACAATTGAAGCTTCTTGAGATCCCTAATGAGCTAGGGCATAGGTTGGCTGACCTGCATCACTTTCATTTGGCTGCCAGTCAATTTTTAAGGAGTTATATACGTCCGAGCCTGGGCAATGAGATGATGAGATCTTTCTGTCATTTCTTCTTTGGTCTCTGATTCAGATAATGCTACCCTCGTTGTCTGGTCATAGTTCGTCCCCTTACTTTGGAGGAGCTTAGGGATGTTGTCTGGTCTATTCCGTTGGATGGTGCTCCAGTCATTAATAACTTCTCTTCTTCCTTTTTCCAATCGTGTTGGGAGATGATCGAAGCTGATTTGTTGGAAGAGGCCAACTATTTTATGTTGGGGAACAAGTTTCCGGAACCTTTTTCCAGTACTTTGTTGGTCCTTATACCTAAGAAAGCTTGTTCGATTTCACTAAAAGATTTCAGACCCATCAGCCTCTGTAACGTTTGTTACAAAAAATTTTCAGAAGTTACGACAGTTCGATTAGGGGATCTTCTGCCTAGGTTGATCTCAGATAGTCAGCATGGGTTTTTTCATGATAAGGCGATCACTAAAGCAGTGGGAATTGCTCAAGAGCTTACCAGAGACTTAGGTAATAATGTGACGGTAAGTAACGTTATTTTTAAAGCTTGATATGTTAAAAGCTTACGACAGAATAGAGTGGGTTTTCTTGGACCGAGTTCTTTTTCAATTTAGGTTCTCTGATCATTTCCATAAGGCTATGGAATCTTGCTATAAAGACATTCATTTTCGGTGGTTTTTCAGGGGGTGCACAAAGGCAGGTTTCTTGGTTCTAGAGGTCTGAGATAGGGCGATCCATTATCTTCGCTTCCTTTCATCTAGGCTGAGGAACTTTTAAGTAGGAGCTTACTCAAATCTGTGTTGGATGGGAAAATTCAACTATATTTCTAAACATGGATGCCCTATTATTAGTCACCTCTTCTTGCGAACGACACATTGATCTTTTGCAATGGTAGTTTACGTAGTATTCGTGGTCTGATGAAGGTTCTTAATACGTATGAACGTAATTCAGGACAGAAAATAAGTTTGGCCAAGAGGGAATTATACATGCATCCTAAGTGTTTTGTGACTAGGGTTAACATGCTCAAACAAGCTACATCGTTTTCCCAAGGGTCTTTTCCTTTTGTTTATTTAGGTGTTCCAATCTTCTTTAGCCAAGTGAAGAAAGAGGCCTATGGTGGTCTAATTGCCAATGTTCAGAGGCGTTTAGATGGCTGGAAGTTACTTTGTCAAGCTAGTAAACTGGTTCTTATAAAGCATGTATTGACCTCTATACCCTTACATCTCTTAACCTCCTCTGTGGCTCCAATGTCTGTGTTGCATGAGTTTGAAAAGATGATGGCTAGATTTTTTTGGGGCTCTAATGATGATGCTAAGAGGCGACATTGGATTTCTTGGGACAAGATTTGTTGTAGTAAGGAGGCTGGTGGTTTGAATATTAGGAGATTGGAAGTCATGAAGCTTGCTTTTCTGTTAAAGAAGGTTTGGCATTTTACTACAGGGAATTCTCTTTGGTGTACCTTCATGCATCAGAAATATATTTCTGGTCGGCTTCTTTCTCAGTGGATGGCCTCATTTTCTACTTCTAGAATGTTGAAGGAAATGGTTCATGTGATTCCTTTGTCCATCAGGTTCAACCTGTGGAAATTTGTTGATGGCGCTAATGTTTCCTTTTGGCATGATAAATGGGGAGATGGTATCTTGGGTCGGGATTATCTATTGATGGTACGTCATCCTCAATCAGGGAAGCTCTGCATGATATGGAATGGATGGACATGGATTTAGAGGTCGATCAAGTTTATGCTATCATTGATCAACTCCCTTTTCTGTCCTCTTTTGATGATCGTTTGGTGTGGATGCCGAGTAGGAATGGCAAGTTTTCTATAAAGTTTTGCTTGTCATGCTCTTACTAGGCCTATTGTGTCGAATAGGGTGTATAAAACTCTCTGGTCGGTTCATTGTCCTGAGAAGATGAAAGTCTTTGTTTGGAGATTGTTGCATAATGCAGCTGTCGTGGATTTAAACGTGAGAAAAATGGGGATACAACTTCCTTCCGCCTGCTGTTGCTGAACTAATAATGAGGAAGAGAGTGTCAATCATTTATTCCTTTATAGTGAGGTGCCTTCTAGGGTTTGGCAGTTTTTCCATGCAGTTCGTAGGGTGTTTAATGTTTTACAACCAGTTTGGGACTGCTTTGCTATTTGGTGACGAGATTTTCACTCTTCTTCTCATTTGCACACCATTGCTCGTATTATTCCTGTGTTGATTAGTTGGGAGCTTTGGATTGGTAGGAATAATGCGGTGCATAAGGGTATCCGATTGAACCATAAAGTGGTTATCCAAGGAGTTCTTTCTTGGATCAGTGAATTGGATTCCTTCTATACCTTGGGAACTTCTTGTAGATCGAATGATCTTGGGATGCGCCGGGATCTTGGTTGTCAGCAGAGGTCAGCTTAGCATAAGACAACCATTGCTTGTGTTTGGAGTGTTCCAGCTGCTGAGTGGTTCAAATTAAACGTGGATGGCTCGTTCAAAAGGAGCATGGTAATCTCCTCCTGTGGTGGGGTGATTAGAGATGCTCGTGGTCGTTTTTCAATTGTGAGAATAGCTTCCAGACCGAGATTTGTGCATTGTAGTATGGCATTCAATATGTGATGCGTGTGGGATACCATCCTTTGGTGGTTGAAAGTTACTTGAAATCTCTTGTCATGGCGATTCAAGATTTAATGATTTTTGGTACTCGATTCAATTTTGATTCATGTCTTTTGATATTTAGATAGGTCATGTCCTTAGAGAATTCAATAGCGGATGCTCTTGCGAACATGTTATGTCCTTAGATAGGTTATGTTTCTAAGGTTGATCTTTCGATATTTATGAAATTATGTATTCTTAGTGATAGGAGTGGAATCTCTCATCTTCGATTATAATTTTTGCCCTTTTTTTTTAATTATTAAGAATATATCATAAGGCCGTTTCCTTTAAAAAATAATAAAAAAGAGAAAATTTTCATATTAATTAAATAAAAAACTTTTTTATATTTGAAAAATACAAAACAAAAGCACTAAAATTAATTTTCGCTTTTTGTTTTTCGACCCTTTTTAAAAAAAAATATTAGAATATTCTAATATAAATTATAGTAAATACTTAAAAAAATTCTTAATTATAATAAATAAATAATTTTATATTTTAAATTAAAGTAAACTCCAAATTTTATAAAAATGGATGGAACTATCATTTGTGCATTACATACTTATTAAGTAATTATTAAAATTCTAAATTTAATATAATTTAAAATTTTTATTTTTATTTTTACTCTTTTTAATTTAAAATTAATTTTTTTAACCCTAATTACTTTTTAAAATTTTATTTTCTATTTCCATCACACTACCCACTACCATTCTCATTCGCCATCACTACCACTACCCTCATGACTATCAATACCACTAATCTCTATTGTTAATTTTTATTATTTTTATATTGACGGTGGAAATTGACGATTAGTGAAAAGTGAGAATCAAGAAGAAATATAAATAAATAAATAGCTAAAAAGTTAAATTTAAATTAATTGACAAATAATATATATATAATAATGTTATTTATGTTTTACAAAATTGATAATTAATTATAATTTAAATTTAAAATATAATTATTAAAAATTTTAAATGTTTAGTTCGCAGATTCTCCTTTCAATTCCACACACACAAATATGACATTTATAATGGACCGTTTTATTACATTACATCTTTTTATTTCTGCCACAAATAAAATGAAAGAGAAAAATATATACATGTTTTCGTTTCATACCATGATAAATATCAATATGCTGATTCAACTCTCTAAACATAGATCTTACTTTTTTAACACCGCCATCTTTCACAACCTTTCTTTTGTACACCAACTTTACACGACTCTAGTACGTACTTTACTACTACTGCTGCTGCTTAGTTAGCTCTACACATCATTTTCACAAATTCTCCATACCCATTCACATATTATCAGTGAGGGATATATACCATGGTTCATGAACATTAACGGAAACAGCGGCCGCCACCACTAAAACTTCAGCAGCCTTCACCAGCCTTTCCGTCAACATGGTGGCCCCCACCTGCCTCAGAGTCATTTCCGCCAATTTTTTCCCATTCTCTCCACTTCCTCCTCCTTCAAGCACAACACCTCTTGTTGCAATATAAACTGCTCGGGATACCTTCTCAAACACTGCATCTCCAGCTTGTAAGAATCTTCCCAGAACTCTAGCCGTTATTACCTTCCGTGATTGAATCTTCTTCTCAGAATCTCCTGCCTCTGCTTCATCACAATCATTCGAGCATCTACTTATGACATCAGCAATTTCCTTGATGCCTGCATCTTCAACCCGGTCCAAGAGGGCCCATAAACGTTGAACACATTTCGATACTATTATTTCCATGTCTGTAGGTGTGACCACTGCTTGCTCACTAAGAAGGGTCTGACGGCAAACAAGAACACTGCAAAATGCTTGCTTTGCTCAGATTTTATCATTTTACATAGAAAATACTAACAGAAAGATGAAGGGTACTGGGCAATTGTTTTTCTTTCTTTTTTCTTCTTGTTACCTGGTAATGACTACAATGATCTTTTGGATTTGAGCCTGAACAGCTCTCAACCTAGAGAGGTTAAGGCTTAAAGTTTCAGGCAAACTTTCTGGTGTCAGACCAGATACTGTGCTTACTAACTTCACCAAGGCAAGCCTCACCAGTAAATCAACTTTTCCTCCATTGCATGGTTGTTCAATACCTGAACAAATGACATAAAACCCAGATTATATATCAAAATGGGGAGAGAGATCAATCAGCCATTTGTAAGTACGATAAAAAAAAGGATTGAATACTTATTTAAATGCGGGAACTTTGAATTTAAACAATCTCACATGTAGAAGATGCACTAGAAGGAGAAGTAGGTGGAGTTTCTTTTGTTTTGACTAGAATTCTACAACCAGATCTTAAGGTGGTTGAAGGAAGATAGGACGGAGGTGAATTTTCAGGACTCCTCAGAGCTAAGCGGAGGTTTGTATGCTCTTCCCACTCCTCATCTTTACTAGTAGACACAGATGAAAGCCATTGAGCAGTTATTGGAAGAGAGGTGTAGGCATCAGAAGGAGATCCATATCGCCTGATAAAAGCATTTCTAAGATAATCTAAACCGGCAGGACCCCTTATTAGTGGCTCCATAAGTCCAATACGAGCTTTGCTGATCTCTTGCTTAAGCACCTGTTACCAAAGAGTAATACAATTATACACATAGGTAAGTGAAGAGAAGAAGTCTGATTCAAGGCAGAGGACAAAAATATAAATTAATTCATGAAAAATGCACCTGAATCTGCTCTAGAACAAAGCGGAGACCCTTGACCATAGCAATCACATGTGAATTGCTTGATCCATTGCGATCCTGACATATCACAGTTAGCTCTTTCAATAATTTATGGTGAGATGCCTTCATTTCATCATCCTTAGCTGGAGAGGAGAGTTTTTGAAGAGTGACCAAAGCATACTCAAGAATCCTTCCGAGGTATTCAACATCCAGATTGCCATAATTTAACACCTTTTTTTGGGGGGGGGGGGGGGGGGAGGATTGAATAAGGAAAATTTAGATCTTCAAATTACTAAGGCAGAAGTAATATCATTTTGGGTGAAATAAGAGGAGATTAGCATATGACCACTACTACCTGAGAGAGAGTGTTGATGTCAATAGCATTGTGAATCTCCAGTTTCCATGACTCTGGAGCCATCTCACAAAGTTCATCCCGTACCTCCTTCACAAGTTCAACCACCCGATCATAATTAGACTCGTCTTGATTCTTTAAGGATTCCAAGATTCCCTCCCAAAATGCCTTCTCCACTGTATCTTTAATCTTCACCTAAGAGATTATAGAAAAGTGAGTTAGCAAACAACCACAGCAAGCCTTTGACCACCGGCAGGAGAATTATGAAAACACACTCTGCTCATCTCAAAATCCAGTTTCTAGAATAGTAATGAGATTTTTTATAAATGAGTTTCAAAACAGACTATTTATTTAGAGATCTCAATAATACATGGTACTGACCTTAATACTGTCTTGATCTAGTTCTTTGATGCTCAAGCTATCAGAAAATGGATGGTTCTGCTCATGAAGAAATTCATTTACAATCAACTCATTTTCTGGGACTAACATTTCAGAAGCTAGGTGACTATTAGGATAGCTTCTTGGGGCAGATGTATCAAATTCTGTAGGTGGGTGAGTATTATCTTCCTTGAATAAGGAGCGAACAATGCTGCTTGGCCTTCCACTACCCTTATCCCTGTTACTTTTGTTATCTAAGCTAGAAACCGAAGAGGAGCTGGGTAGAGATGGTGATGCAAGCTGTGTCATTGGCGTACCACCTATAGGGCTTCCATTCTCCTTTGCTTGAAAGTAATTACTTCTTGTTTCAGAGAGAGCATTTTGCATGCGCTCAATCCCAGCATCTCCACTGAGGTGTTTAACCTTTTCCCTTATAAGTCTTTGATCTTCTGTGACCTGCATAGAAAGAAAATAATCAGACTTTTATGGGGACGTCAAAGAACAGATAAAAAGACTCTAGTTGCAAGAGGACCCTTTAAAAGTTCAGACTCCATGGATACTATAAAGAGGTAAATGATTATCAAAGAAAAACCTGTTTTTGAATAGCCTTCATATCATGAGTAAGAGGAACACTATCTCCTTCAGGCGTCAGCTTGCAAGTTTGCATCATAGAGAGCTCAAGCTGGCATGCTGCTCTCACTAAATCTTCTTCCAATGACTGAGCATCCTTCACCTTCCAAACCACAAAGCTATTTAGGTAGGAGCACCATGCTTTATCAAATGCAACAAGTTGGGTCCTGAAGGTTGAACGTCTTGGCAATGAAGATTCAGACTTATCATCCAACCTATGCACGGGCCCCACCAGGATAATCTTTATTAGTAATTCAAACTCCTGGACAAATCTTTCTGCAGACTTAGCCAGTACAGTCTCATGCTCTCCTTGCCCACTGAAAACGGCATCTGGATGACCCGTTATCATGTAAGCACATAGTACTATTCTCACTGGGTACCTTGAGAGTTTGGTTACACTTCTGGCTGTCTCCCTTGCAGAACTTGCTGTCTTTGCTTCTCTGCTCTTAATTGATGGCCTTGGAGTAGTCTTTCTTCTTGGAGAAGCAACTCGTTTTAAAAGGTAATCAATATTCTCAAAACTAGACAGTTGATTTGAAACTGTGCTTGCCCAGGACACCTTATAGCGACTGTCAAATCGATCAAGTAGAGTTTTCACAGTTTGAAGAGTAGTAGTTGACTCTATAAGAACAGCAAGCTGTTCGAACGGCATTGACTTAACAGACTTCTCATTAATCTTCAGGGAATCATAAGCTTCTGTCAAAGATAAGGTAGTTCTTCTTTGGCTCAGGAATCTCCTCCAGCACCTAGGAAAAGAAATAGTCTCATCCGTATAATGTAGCTCAAGAAATATTTTTATCAAAGAACTGTTGAATTATTCCTCTTAAAGCAAAATGAGTAATATAAAGGAAATTTTTACAACATAGTTTATTACCTGGCTAATTTTCTGGAAAGAAAATCAGCCTCTTTGTGCACCGCCGATTTCATCATGTCAGAATTCCGCAGCCTACCTCTCTGCCTCAAGAATTCTGCTCTCTGTCTCCTTGCCTAATAATCCAAAAAATTTATGATAGGACCATAAGTAACAAAACAAATCCCAAGTAAAATAATGAGTTGACGATGAGATAAACAAATTTACCCTTTGCAGCCGATCTTCCAATTGGAACCTCATTTGCCTCCTTTCAATCTCCCGTTGTTGGGAGATAGAATTAGCCACCCGCCGCACCTGCAACACACGAGCATGTGCCCTTTTCTTCTCTGCTTCCAGCAGGCCTAGCCGCTTCCTCTCCGCAGCTACTCGCTTCTGCAAAATGGCATCCCGTATACGCTCCTTATACTTGTTCTCTCGAGCCATCCTTCGTAACAATGACTGAGTTGATCTCTCCCTTAGAGTGGCCCTTCTTTGCCGGTTAGCTTTGAGGAGAAGCATTCTATTTGTTTCTGCCTGTTGAAATCGCGATTCAACTTGTGAACCAAGTTTCTCACGTTTCTTCTCATAACGCAACTCTACCTCAGTCTTAGCTGCCTGCCGTAGCTCGTCTAACTGAGCAAGGCGCTGTTGGGCCTTGGCCAATAAACTCAACCTATCAGTTCAGAAGATATATACAGTTAGCATGTGAAGTTTCAAGTGGGAAACTACTTTGGGGTCACTTTTTCTACAAAGATAGTTTTCATGATGCCACTGAAATGTTACTAATTGACCTTTTCTGCTCGGCAGCTTGAAGTTTGGCCTCAAGGCGCTGACCAAGGTCTTCATCAGATGAAGAGTGGGAAGGGCTTCTCAGCTTTGGTCGGGCCTTGCTAGATAGTTTCTCATAATGTTGCTGCATCCAGAAAATGATTATTTAATTACTAACTTGCTGAATATTGAGAAGATAAAATAAACTTGATTCAGATTTGCTGTGAAAAATAACACAAACAAAATTAAACAATCTAACTAGAAGGCATAGAAAGCTCATATCATAGAGGGGGAAATTCAGAATTGCATAGTAAATTACGTTGTGAAAACCAACACATGGAAAAATAAAGAAAGAACCAAAAATGCAGAACCAAACACTCAAACTGAGGAAGCACGCAACTCCCACCTACCATCCCAAATCATGTAAGAAAAGGTAAACGAAATACACAAAAATTCCTTGAAATTACAGGTGATCGCTCTTAAATCGCATAGAAAGTGAGAATTACAAACAAACTTCAGGAAGTCATCTTTATTTCAATAGTTGGTTCGAGAGGCAGAGATAACCCTTCTTCATCCATGTCATATGCCTACTTCAAATTTTACCCGATTAGTGAATCATTTCTTTATAACCAAATTACAATTAACCGACATAAATGATTATTGGCCGGGAATGTTCATCAACTTGAAATTTTTTAAAAATAAAATCAAAATAAATAAATAAACCACGAAATCGTTTATCAAGGTAAAGAAAATTGTACTCGGCCCAAATTTTAAGAAATTTTTTTTTCTTCAGAATTAAAAATTCAATATATATATATATATATATATATATATAAAGAACCTGTCGACGAAGATCAGCGTGACGAAGCTTCGCTTCGATTTCTTCAATCGTGCTAGGAATCTTACTCTCAACAAGAAGCCTCCGTTTAATCCTCCTCGGAATTCTTGAAGGCGAATAAGAAGATAAAGAAGAAGAAGACGCAAAAACATCGCTGATAAGAATATCCATGGCAATCCCCACCGCTCCCCTCCCTGACTCCGGCGACTCCACTCCTACCTCCATCGCAAACTCTCGATCGCACTGAAGAACTCCGACGGAAACAGAAATCGGTAAGTTAACAAACAAACTTTGAAAACTTTGATGAATTCCGTCACGAAATGAAGGAGGATAAAAGTTGTGTGAGAAAAGGAAGAGAGAGAATGAGGACAAGAGAATTTTGGTTTGAAATTTTTTTCTTTTTCTTTTTCTTGGGTTTAACGTATTGAGAGTGAGAAAAAAAAAACTATTAATGAAGCGGAGCTTTACTTGTACGACTTTTGGGGTTCATCGCCACGTCAGCAATGACCCCCTACGGTAATTTCATCTTTCTTATTATTATTATTATATTTTTACTATATTTTTAATATTAAATTTCATTTAAATCATTAAATATCACGACCATAAATTTTATGATAATTGCATAAATCATATCTCAAATAATAATAATTCTATATAAAATTAAGTTTATATTATAATAAATATTTAATTTATGCAATATTTTTATAAAAAAATATATAAAATATTTTTTATTTATTAAAAAAAAATTGATTAATTAAGAAAATAAATCTTCACGATACATCTTTTTATCATAAAGAGTGGAAAAAAAATGATATTAAATTTATCAAATCATTTTCATTTATTCTTTAATATATTAATTTACATTAAAATGAGCTTTATATTTTTTTTTATATGATTTAATAGATAAAATAATTGCATTAATTAAAAAGATAAAATCAATTTTCATAATTAATTCATGTCTTGACATTTCAACTCTTTATTGCTTTCTTTTTAGTGAATAAAAAATAAATTATTATTATTATTATTATTATTATTATTATTATTATTATTATTATTATTATCAAAAAACACAACACCTTTCACATGCCCTATCATTTCGCAATTAGGTTAGATTAAGACTAATATAGTTATATATATATATATGTAATATAATGTCAAATGATTCTTCCCAAAAGTAATTGAATGAAGATTCCTATCAATAGGAATCATTAAGTTTGAATTGCCTAATCTACTCTCTTCTCAATTCTTCCACAAAGAAGTGGAACCCTCTCAATGGCTAGTGGAAGAACGAACATTTAGTTATTATTATTTAGTTCGTTTTTCTTTCTTACTATTTTTGTCTAATTAAGTCTTAAGATTTAAAAGGAGGAAGTGATGTTAATAGTCAAAGAGTAGTGTAATGATGATAATGTTAAGGAGAGGTGGCTTAGTTGTGGGTTGGGGGTTGTTGTAGTGGTGTATAACGGTAGTGGGTATGTTTGGTTTATTTTACTGGGTTAGGTTTACACATTCGCAATACGTGAAAAAAAATATATAACGAGGATAAAATTGTCATTTCAAAAATAATAAAAAAATTATTTACCTTTTTAATATTCAAATTAGTAACTTTTGGTTTTGGAAGTCGCCTCCCTTTCCGGTGAAGACTACTTACTACTACTAACTACAATACGATACGACTCTTCGGTGTGAAGAAAAGGCGGTGATTTTTAAATCGACGTAAGGCCACGTCATCAAATTGAATTGTGCGGTCAACTTTTGAACACAAGACTCCGTGAATTAGGAAACACGGTTCGTACTCCATCTTACGCGCTAGAGTATTCAAAAGGAGTGTACTCGCTGTCGCTTTTTCTCACATGTCCGTTAATGAAGATCAGCAACCGAGCCTGTGCCAACTGTTTGGGTTTATCCATACCCGTTTGTGTCTTTTGGGCCCTACTGTTTTTATGTCCATACACGCATAAACTGCTTTGGGTTGGATTTTAGCGTGTTTTGGATTTCGTTACGAATCTTGTGTTTGACGCGAAAAATGTTGTAACCAAAATCTCTCGTCTTGTACTCACAAATATAATTTTTGTACAATCCGCGAGCAAGCATATTATGCTATGTCGTTGATATAAATGAATATTTATTTTAATTATTATAAAAAATATATATATTTAAATAAAAATATATTATTATTTAAACTTCATTATTTGGGTAGAAGTGAAAGAGTAGGTTATTTATGACAACACATTCTCGTATCTTAAAATCAGTTTTGTCAAAAATATGAGTAGACCAAAATTTATTATTCAGCTTCAAAACCCATTTGATAAATTATGTATTTTTTATTTTATTTTTTGGTAAAAAAGAAACAGAAAAATTGTATCTATATATTGAAAAACTATTAATATTGATTTATATTTTTTTTTGTATTTTAGGGTCCTTTTTTTTGACTTTTTTCCAAAAAAAAAAAAAATATTTTTTATATTTTTTCTAACACTAAAATTTCTTGCCAAACGGTCTTGTCCCCTGCACAAAATCCTTTTTTTTTTTTCGTTGAGGATACAAAAGATTTTGGAAGTTGTGCTAAGTATGATTTTTTTTCTTTCTTATTTTATATGCAAATCAAATAGTAAAATAAAATAATTTTTCATCTTATTTTCATAAATAAAAAAATCGAATCAAATATATCTTAGTGAGATTATTAGGAATATTTAAATATAGAATATTTATAACATAAAAACACATTGTGAATGCTTATATGACAACACCAAATTTCATTATAACTATAAATGTCACTTTTATATATAAAAATGAGTAAATTGTCAGTTTTCGGTAAAATTGAAAATATAACTGAACCGGATGGTCACCGATTTAACCAAAAAAACAAATCGGAATCGAACTAGTATTAAGATTAGTTGGTTTCAATCGAAACCGGTTCAGTGTTTTTTGGGTTTTTTTGTCATTTTTTTCTATTTTCTATAATTTCATTTAATTGTAATATTATATCGTGATGTATGTAATTGATGAACGTATATATTATTTAATAATTTATTTTAGAGTTACCTTCAATTAATATTATATTTGATGAACGTTCGACGTTATAACAACTAAAAAATATTATTTTAACTTAATATCATAATCAAAACAACTTTTAAATATATAATAAATTCATAAATATTAATCAATATCTAGATGTATATACTATGCATTGTGATTGTGTTTTTAAGGCCCCATCATAAAAGTAATCAATATCAATATCATATGCTAGTTTATTTTACGAGTCGAAGAGTCATCTACTGGTCGAAGGGTCAAAGGCTCATCGACTCGTAGAATATCATAAGTTATAAACTTATAATCATAATTTTTAGTTTACTCGAATGGTCAAAAGTCTCATTGATCCGTAAAGTAAACTAGAAATTATGATACTCTATGGGTCAATGAAGCTTTCGACTCGTAGAGTGTCATAAGTTATAATCATATTTCTAATTTACTCGAAGGGTTAATGAGGCTTTTGACCCGTAGAGTATCATAAGTTATAATTATATTTTTAGTTTACTCGAAAGGTCAATGAGACCTTCGATCTTGTGATCCTTAGAATAAATAAATAAATAAATACTAAATTTTTTATTTTTAGTTTCTACGATGGTTTTTTTCTCTCACCCCTACTTATATGATAAGTAATGTGATCTCCGAAAATGACATTTGTAACTATTATGAGAATTAATTTGTCACATCATATACATGTAAATGGTTTTGTACTGTTCAAATTTAGTTGGTCACATTCTACCTCCTCGACATGTTGAACGTGGTAGAACTTAGAAGAGATGGTAAAAAGAAAATCTCGACATGTTGAACGTGGTAGAACCTAGAAGAGATGGTAAAAAGAAAATCTTAGATGGATGTAGCATCATGTAGGTCATACGATTCTTTTGAGCGGGTAAGATTTATAGGTATGGAGCATAATTTCTATGAACAAAATTCCTCCTCATTAAGATGATGTAGAAAAGAAAGGGGGAAAAAAAACGTACGATTAAATGGAGACTATGTCTCTTTCTTATATCTTGAAAATGTAAGAGAAACTTTGGTAGTCCGAAGACTTGATTCAAAGTAGACAGAGACATCATCGCTTATTTCTCACTCCTGGAAAATTCAGGTATTAGAAAAGCTTTGGATAGATCCAATGTATATACCAAGTTTTGGGTCCCATACTCTGCTTCTTACTGCACGTACGAGACTGTATCTAGTATCTTAGATGTATATCAGATATGTGAGTGAGGTAAAGTCGGGCCTATCGTTTGGGATTCACTATCTTCTCTATGTAAGGTAGTATACACCTGAAGCATTGGATAGATTCTCGCACCGCGCGTGCCCGGATGTGGCAGAGAATGATGAGTCCAAGTGCAGAGAGCACGTCCACGTAGGTAGTTCTTTTATTCCGGCGAAATGAAACCGACTGGGTGGAAAAACAGTTAATTTTAGCCGAAATGATGGTGCTTCCTGGGACATTCTCAGCTCTTAGATGCACGACAGACGGCCTGGATCAAAGCGTAGCATGGAAGGTGGTAGGCGTGGAATCCAACTTAGCTTAGGTCCCATACTGTCATACAAGCTTCTCACTAGGCAAGGTTTGGAGCAAATTTTCAATGTGAAATGGTAAATGATTTCAGACCACCTGACCAACAATTCTATGGAAAAATCTAGGCCAAGATACGGAAGATTTGACAGCCCAAGACCTGAGTTTAATGAAGTCTCCTCACCATTCTAACTGCACCCTAAAGAAAAAATCTATATATCAAAAAACTCTTGCTTGCGTTTTGCAGCTAAAAGCAACTACTCATCCTCCTTTTTCATTCACTTATTTCTTGTACCTTTCACCTTTGTTGAACAAGTATGGAATATTTTATTCTTCTTTACCATGTAAGCTTACTTCTCTGCTTCATATCGGGATCTTCTTCTTCTTCTTCTCCATCTTCTTCCGAACAAAGTTCAACTTTGCTGCAATTCAAGAAAAGTTTCACCATAGAAAGTTTTGCATCTTCAAACTGTGAAGAGTATGCTGGTATTGTTTCTTATCCAAAAACAGATACTTGGAAGGAAGGCACGGATTGTTGTGAATGGGATGGGATCAAATGTGACAAGGGTCTAGTTGTTGCAATGGACCTTAGTTGCAGTTGGCTTAATGGTCCCATTTATTCTAACAACATTCTTTTCCTTCTTTCCCATCTTCAGAGATTGAATCTGGCTTTCAATGACTTCAATCAGTCCCCAATCTCATCCGGGTTTGCTCAATTTAAGCATTTGACACATCTAAATCTCTCTAACTCGAGATTTTCCGGCCAAATCCCATTTAGTATCTCAAGCTTGTCCCATCTTGTTTCCCTTGATATCTCTTGCGATTACTATGAAGAGGGTGATATAATAGAACTTGAAAAATCCGTTTGGAAAGGACTTGTCAAAAACTTGACAGAATTGAGGGAACTTTTTCTCAATCAAGTAGACATGTCTTCTATTCAACCCAGGTCTCTGAGTAATCTGTCTCTCTCTTTAACCTCTCTCAGTCTGTCATACTCAGAGCTGCATGGAGACCTTCCAAATGACATCATAAATCGGCCAAAAATCCATATGCTTAATCTCGGATGGAATGCAGGGCTTACCGGCCATTTTTCAGAGTCTATTTCGCCTAATTCTTCCCTAGAAATCTTGGATTTATCTTCAACTGGTTTTTCGGGTGCATTACATGATTCAGTTGGGAATCTAAAGTTCTTGAAGAACCTGAATCTGCAAGGCTGTAATTTTACGGGATCACTACCACTATCCATTGGGAAACTCACGGAAATCACTTTGTTGGACCTTTCAGAAAACCAATTCAGTGGTCAGATTCCATCCACAGTTTCAAACCTCAAGCAACTCACTGACTTGGTCCTTTCACTTAATGCATTTACAGGCCCTATTCCAGATGCTTTTGGTAGCCTTAGAAAGCTGACCCGATTGTTACTAAGACAAAATAATTTAATGGGTCAATTGCCAACATCCATATTCACTTTGAATCAACTTTCTTATCTGGATGTCTCTGAAAATCAATTGGTTGGCGGCATTCCTATCCTGGCAAGTAAGCTTCCAAATTTAGTTCAATTATACCTGTCTTCTAACTCACTGAATGGAAGCATACCTAATTGGATTTACGGTTTGAAATCTTTGAAGTATCTTGGTCTAAGAGAGAATCAACTCAGTGGTCCGATTGGTGAGTTCAGATATGCTTCCTTGGAGCATCTAGATCTGGGTTCCAACAAGTTTGAAGGATATATACCTAGTTCCATCTTTGAACAAGTTAACCTGGTTGACTTGAGCATTTCGTCAAACAGATTGAGTGGCGATGTGAACTTAGAGATGATGTCAAAGCTCAAATCTCTCGAGTTCCTTGATCTCTCTAACAATAACCTTACATTGTTCAACCAGAGCAGCAATGCGAACCCAGATCATCATATCCTCCCCAATCTCAAACAGTTGATTTTATCATCATGTGGCGTCAGAGAATTCCCATACTTTCTGAGAAACCAAGCAAATTTGAAGTGGTTGGATCTCTCCAACAACCAAATCCATGGAAGAATTCCAGAATGGGTTTCGAATATGGGAAATAATTCATTGTATTACTTGAATCTTTCACACAATTTTTTAACAAGTATAGAGCAACTTCCATGGAAGAACCTGGAGTTTCTTGATCTTCATGAAAACCTATTGACCGGATTGATCCCGATTTGTCCACCTTCCATGATTATTTTTTCAGTCTCAAACAATCAGTTGAGTGGAAACATACCTTCTTTCTTATGCAACATGAGTGCCCTAGACGTTCTTGATCTCTCTGATAACACCATGAGTGGAACCATCCCTCCATGTTTGACTAATTCAAGTAGTCGTCTCTCAGTATTGGACTTGTCGAACAACAGATTTAATGGCACCATTCCCGATATGTTTGACAAGGGAAATCAGTTCAGGAATCTTGAGTTGAACAATAATCAGTTAGAAGGAGCCTTACCGCCATCATTGAAAAACTGTGAAATGTTGGAAGTTTTGGATGTTGGAAAGAACAACATTACCGACACTTTCCCTCACTGGTTAGAGGCTCTTCCTAACCTTCGAGTTCTTGTTCTTCGAGCAAACAGATTTCATGGGGTTTTGCCCAATTCCAGCAGGCAATTGTTTGCTTTTCCAAATCTACGAATCATAGACCTATCTCATAATCATTTCACCGGTCCTCTACCAACGAATTACTTCGAGATCTTCACAGCCATGATGATTACAGATGGGGGAAAAACAGCTCCTTTGAAGGTCATGGGACAAAAATTTTATCAGGATTCTGTGATGGTGACAATAAAAGGACAACAAATCAAATTAGTGAAAATCATCAACATTTTCACAGCAATTGACCTCTCCAACAATGCTTTTGAAGGAGAAATTCCAGAAGCAATCGGAAAGCTAATATCACTCAAAGGACTCAATCTTTCACAAAATGTTCTCATTGGTCATATTCCTACATCATTAGGACACTTGACCAATCTCGAATGGTTGGACCTTTCTACAAATAGATTAACAGGAGAGATTCCTGGTGAGCTCCTAGTTTTGACCTCCCTTTCATTTTTGAATCTTTCAAAAAATCAGTTGGCAGGGCCTATACCTCAAGGGAATCAGTTTAATACATTTGAAAATGAATCGTACGATGGAAACTTGGGATTGTGCGGATTTCCATTAACAAAAAAATGCAATAGCAGGGACCAAGGAGAAGTTTCAGGTACCCCGTTGGCCTTCCAAGAGGAAGATGACTCAAGTTTTTTTAGTGGATTTGGTTGGGAAGCTGTGTTGACTGGGTACAGTAGTGGTTTCGCATTTGGCGTCTTTTTAGGCTATCTTGTATTTTTTTATAGGAAGACTCCATGGCTGACTAGTAGGAATCCAAGTAATGGAAGAAGAAGAAGAAGATACTTCCAGGGGTGATTGCAAGCATAGAAATTCGAGTAGTTACCATATACACTATCTCCCTAAGATAATTTTCATCATTACGATGAGTTGTTGTATTTTGATGCTATCGGGGATGAAATTAATAAGAAGACTAACTTTGCAGTCTTTAATGGCAGGTCACAGACTCGCAATTACTGAGTAGACCCAAGGAAATGGTGAACCTTTTTTTTACAATTTTCTAGGAAACCAGGTGAGCAATTTATATATACAATAGACCTGCTAACAAAACCATTAGCTACAGGGAGTGATCAGCAGAAATCCAAAGAAATATATCTGAAAGCCTAGAGAGAAGGAAGAAAACTAGATAGCCAATAAATCATTTAAACAGAAATTTCTCATGAACACTGTTTCAAAGATTAAAGTAGTAAGCCATTGACCGTGCAAGATCGGAATAAAGACGATATTTCATCAACGATAAAAGAACCATTTCAGCCCGTACGAACTTTCAAACGAAATCAGAGATCAAAAGCGTGAGAAAATCAAAGCAATCAAATCAGAAACCCTAATATTTCACTGAAAATGAATAAAGCTCGAAGGCGAAGGGTTTCATATTCACATACAGAAGGGCGTCACTACAAGATCTGACACTACATCGTCTTCTGTGATCTTCACAAGCTTCAGCTGCAATTGATGGCTAGTGAAAAGCTCTGGCGGCCGACACCTCTAATCAAAACTAACGGTTCAAATTGTGCCCGTTTACCGCCAAAACGGAAAACATCTTCATTATTTTAGTAAAATTTTGTAAAATATTAAAAATAAATTACATTAAATTATCATTCTTATCTTTAAATTTTAATGTCTCTTCATATTCTTCTCAATATCCCAACACTTCCTCTTCATCCTCATCAATCTCTTTCTTTCTTTATTTCAATGGGAAAATCGAAAAGAGGATTGCGGTACTATTACTAGGAAAGAGAGATGGGTGGGGGGAAGCATTGATGTTGAAGGTTGTGGTGGCAACAGCTACAAAGATTATGGTCAGCCTGATAGTTGAAAACATAGAATAATGAGTTGTGAATCTAATATAATGAAAGCAAATTTTAGTGATCATAAAGATGAAATGATACTAACTGAAAAAATAGTAATTAGAGAGGATTTTTTTTCATTGAATGAAAAATTTTCATTCCATTAGAAAGAAATTACAAATTAGATACATAACTACGAATCAAAATTCTGAAAACAAATCCTAGTATTATCCTTTTGAAAACAAAACTCACGTTCAAAACATTTTAATACAACTTAAAAGAAAAAAAAATTCAATAATATTATAATAAAAAATACTACAAAGACTTGATTACTCATCTTTTCTATAACGCTCACTATCAATAGACTTAAAATTTGAGAAGATATAAAATAGCGTTGGAATTAGAGATTACTTTTTGTGCTAAAAATCTTCAAAATAAGAACTAACTTAAATAGAAGAAACAAAAAAACTATTTTTAAGATGATTGGTAGGGTAAAGGGCTTTTATTGGGAAAGATTCTTAAAGAGTAATAACTCCACTCTTTTTTTCACGACACAATAGCTTTTTTTTTTTTACCATTTATAAAATATAAATAAAAATATGAAATTTATAAAGTACCTTTAGAACAAAAAATTATGAAATGACTAGAATTCTCATCCCTACTAATGATTTTATGGTAAATTGTAGCCTAAATACCAAAAATGCAACTTCACATTTTTAAGACCCAATTTCTCATCATTTTTTTTCTCATTTCTAATCTGTTTTACCTCCCACTTCGTCAATTTGATATGTTTGCAAGCTTTTAATCGAAGATTAAGAGTTTGAAGATAGATAAATTATTTTGGTAATTTTTAAGCTTTTGCACTTTTTTTTTAATGCTCGGTAGATAATTGAAACATCTTAGGTTTGCAATATTTTGATTTGTTTGTATTATGCTTTTGATTTGTTCTACAATGCACACATGTTGAAATGTGTAAATCGAAAAATATGAAATCTAGAAAAATAAAAGTTGTTCTTGATGCTCGATTGCTCGATGGCTCAAAGGATGTAATGTTAGGAATTCGTGCATTCAAAGCAATAGAAGTAATATTTAAAAATTTTGGATCTTATCCTAAATATGCATAATTCCATAAGTAAGATCGATCGTACAATATTCATATATCGCATATATAAACTCTTCACAAAAAAGTACAGTAAATTTCACAAAATTAAATTTCAAGTTTATGTTAAATAGTTATCTTAACTTGATGAGAAAACTACTCCAACTCCTCTAGAAATTTGTATTGAATGAAAGATTTAATATGCCCACGTGTTTGTCCTCTAATTGTAACCCACACGATCCGTTTGTCAGTTAATTTTCTATCTTGAGATTCAAATTATGAATCAAAAGGTTCGGGAAAAGAGACAAGGAAATTCCTCTTTTTCTCTCTTTTAGAAAGAAATTTCGGGCATATGATAACTTGAAAAAAATTAAATATCCCAAAAATGATAGTTGGGACAAGAATTATATTGCCATTATTCTCCTGAACTCTTATTTTACTAAATTTAGATCTCTCAAACTCATAAACTAGACATACACTCTTGTAAATTTCGTAAACTAGACTTAAGTTATGAAACTTAACTTATCTTGAGATTCAACTCTAAAGACCCACACAATCCATTTGTCAGTTAATTTTCTATCTTGAGATTCAACTCATTAATCAAAAAGTTCGGGAAAAGGAATATGAAAATTCCTCTATTTCTCTCTCAATTTCCATCAAGAGGAGGAGGAATAGCCTTAGGGTTTTTGGCCACTTAGTGGGTCATTTATAGTGTTTTACTATGCCTAAGGTTTTTAAATCACATTAGGTTTCTTAACTTAACTATGAAAATAATGGGTCAAAATGTATATATATGACCGACAACTTCCATGTGTTATGACCCATAGAATTTAATCAACCATTTGATTAATTTGACCCAAGAAAATTCATTTAATAATTCGGCTCATTAATCTTTTAATGTATAATTATTAATATGAACTTTTAGGACATTTATAATTAAATAAAAGTTCATTTGTAATTCATTTATTTCTAATTAAATTAATGTCACACTTAGTCGTGCCAGCAGAGTTACATGACATTAGATTTATGAAATTAATAATTATCATTTTACATTTATAGTCAAGTTACTATTTTACCCTTTAAATGAAAACGACTCTTTTCTCCTTTTCTCAGATGAATCTCAAACTAAGTTATATCGAATCTTATGTGTGTGACTGATTAAGTTCTATATCATACCGGTATAAAATTTCATAACACTTTATGATTTTATTTAATTCATAATTAAATTCGTTTAATTTAAAATATATTTTAAATTAAACAGTTAATTTAATCATCTCATTACTAAATAACTCAAACTTTCAAGTCAAGATTAACTTCTATTAAAGTGTCAAGACTATCCGAGAGATGAGAAATATCTTCTTAAAATAAAAACCTCTTGTGACTATAGTATATTTATAATAACGATCATTTCATCTTGCTAATATCATGATTTGTCATAGGATATGGTTCAATTGTTAAACTCTAACAAACAAATTATATGAACCATTATATATTTATTGAATATCATAAGTTTTAAGTAACTTGAGTCTCAATTAACATGATCTCTAATATGATCTCCAAAATATACAACTTAAGATACTGAACTTTATGATGATATATATTTATAAAACATAATATATTAATTATAACAAAATCAATGAACATAATAAATAATAACTTATTTTTATAAATAACAACTAATAATACTATTTATTATATTGCTAATATTTGCATAAATATAGTATCACATAAAGTTATTTACCATATCGAGTTAAAATAGATTGCATTGACGAGCATATACTTTCATGTAAACTCTTAAGGAATCAAGTATTACTGAAACATTCGAATTATCGAGTATCAATGTTTAATTCATTTCTTTCATATTTCTAATAAAGATTAATGATTTCTTTTTATTTTTCTTTTTTTCCTTCTACAAAAATGAAAGCTTTGTTTGTAATGATACGTTTCGATAATGAATGAAAGGAGAATGAGAACTTAAATGTGAGAGAAAATTTGTGGTATTTGTATCGTATAGCACATGGGGATCAATTAAAGTTTTAGTCAAATCTATATGAAGTATACTATGTTGTTGGAAGTTGTTTATGATTCTATCGACGTAGATCATAATGAATTCAGATTCAATTGTTGTATAAGTCATGAAGTAAATTATTATCTTTCCCACTCTATATAAGAAATAACTCAATTCCTCTACCACCACAGTCCCTCTAGAACCTAATCAGAGTGATTTGATTTTATGTAATCTTTTTTGTATTTTATGATTTTGACTTGTCACCATTTTATGTAATGTAATCAAACTTTCACCTTAGTGTTTATTCATTGAGCTACCAATTTTTATAATGAGTTTTAAAAAAATATTTTTTATTAATATTGAGATTATTTACAGTGTTCTTTCATCGAGATGAGAGGTCGATGGGTCTAGGAAGTGTCCATCAAACCCTTGAGATTAAGAAAATATAGAGTTTGACTTCATTAGCCTCAAATCGCAAGATATCGATGGGTAAAGAAAGTGCACATTGAGTCCTCAAGATAAAAAAAAAATAGAGAGTTTGAAGTCATTAGCCTTAAATCTTGATGGTTCAATGGGTTCGGAAAGAGTCATCCAATCCTCGAGATTTGAAAATAAAGTGTTCAAAGTCTATGGAATGTTTAAGATGAAATGTTTAAAATTTAGGGTTTAAGATGAAATATCTAAAACTTATGGCTTAAGATGAAATGTTTAAATTTTATGATTTGAGATGAAAGATCTAAACTTTATGGTTTGAGATGAAAGACCTAAACTTTATGGTTCGAGGTGAAAAATCTAAGGTGTTTAAGATGAAACTTTTAGCATTTGTGATTTGAGATGAAAAATCTAATATTTAAGGTTTAATATGAAAGTCAAAGTTTTATGATTTGACATGAAAGATCTAAGATTTAGGGTTTAAGATAAAATATTTAAGCATGAGGATTTAATATGAAAGGTTTAAGTTTTAGGGTTTAAGATGAACTGTATAAGTTTTAAGATTTAATATGAAATGTTTAAGTAAGGGTTTAAGATGAATGTCTAAGCATTAGGGCTTAAGATGATAGATCTAAGCTTTTAGGGTTTAAAATGAAATGTTTACGCTTTAGAGTTTAAGATGAAATGTTTACACTTTAGAGTTTAAGATAAAAGATCTAAGATTTATGATTTAATATGAAATGTTTAAATTTAAATGTTTAAACTTTAGGATTTAAGATGAAAAATCTAAAGTTTAGGGTTTAAAAGAAAGATCCAACCTTTTGATTCAATGAAAAAAGATTCAACCTTTATAGTTCAAGGTGAAAGGTTTAAACTTTAGAGTTTGATAGAAAGGTATAACCTTTTGGTTCAATAAAGAAAAGTTCAACTTTTATAGTTCAAGATGAAAGATTTAAACTTTAGAGTTTGATACAAATGTCTAATCCTTACGTTTAACAAAGAAATGTTCAACATTTATTGTTCAATACTGAATATTTGAATATTAGGATTTGATAAAAATGTTTTAAGATTTTGGTTCAATGAAAAAAGTTTCAACATTTCTTGTTTAAGATAAAAGGTTTAGACGTTAAGATTTCATAGGAAAGTCCAAATTTTATTGTTCAAGATGAAATGTTATATCTTTATGGTCCAATAAATTCTCTGTCTATTTTACTCAAATGTTTGATGGCTCCCTAATTAAGGAGTTATCGAGCAATCATGTATAGTGGACAAAGATTTTTTTGGACCATAAAGATTTAACCTTAGGAGCCATTGAGCAAAATGGACATAGACTTTAAAGTCTTTGTTATAGAATCTCGATTGCTCGATGCTTGTTTAAAGATGAGTCATTGAGCAATCAGGCAAATTGGATAGAGACTTGAAAGTTATATCCTAAAATCTTGATTGCTCGATAATTGATTAAAAATAAGTATCGAGCAATCAGGTAAAGTGGATAGAGACTTGAAAGTCACTGTTCTAAAATTTCGATTGCTCGATAGCTGTTTAAAGTAGAGCCATCAAATAATCGGGTAAAGTGGACAGAGACTTGAAAGTTATTGTCGTAAAATCTCCATTGCTCGGTGGCTATTTAAAGATGAATCATTCATTTAAAAAAATTGCTGCAACCAACTTAAACCCAATTAGTACAACCATTCTTTCAACAAAATTGCATCAACCACAAAAATGATTCACTAAAACCACAACCACAACCAAAATCTGATGAAAAAAATATTATTTCATTGAAATTCATTATCCTAAAATCTCGATTCCTCAATGGCTGTTTAAAGAGGAATAATTTATTTAACAAAATTGCATCAACCACAAAAACCATTCACTACAATCACAACCATAATTTGATGAAAAAAAAAATCATTTCATTAAAATAAGTAATATTCATTATAACCATGAAAATATCCATGTCTAGGAAACCAGATAAAATAAAATACATCCATAAGCTATCAACATCAATCTATGCTCATCATTATCAATATTCTCAAACTACCTACATTATGATCAAACGAAGGTCTAAATATCCTTGATAAATGATAGTGTCTATCTAGGAGCGAAATGATATAATATTTTAATCATAACTACAATATAAATATCTAAATATGTCTAGAAAAATTTATTACTAACTAACCACAATATAATTTCAACAAGCATTTCAGCAAGCAAAACTAAAATCATAAACTTTGTTTAAAGTTCATATATACCATAATTCATTACAATCTATCTAGAAAAATAAAAAAATTCTTAAACTAGACCTAAACATCTCCAACTGTTTTGCGGTGATCTTTGCATCAACAATAACTACTTCTTCCTTGGATATCATGGAAATGCGGGCTTTTTAAAAAAGAAATTCGGTAAGGATGGGTGTAACGATATGACTTCTTTCCCTTGAAATTAAATAGAAACATAAAATAATTAAAATTAATATATACAATTATAAGCTAAACAATTAAAAAAATTAATTAAACAATTTATTCTCGATGGCTCGAGAGGGTAATTTTAGGGGTTTCGAGCAATCGAGACCCCCTAGTACAAAGCTCTCAAGCAATTGAGAAGATAAATTAGAGATTTGTCGAATAATTTTGAACAACTGCTTAGAGGTTTGAGGCCTTCAGTTCCTCGCCATATTCATCACAAATTCAATCCAAACACCAAAACTTTAAAATTCACAATCTAGATTCCATCCAAAATTTCAAAACTTAAAAAAAAAATTCATAAATTTCCAAATTTCAGTATATATATAACAACAACGATGTGGATGGGTCTTTGATCATTGATTCTGGCAAATATTTCACTCATTTTCTGATATTTGCATTCGATGATTCCCACTTTCGCCGTTTCTTCCCAATGTTTTGCTTCTAAATTATACTAGTCATTATTTCAAAAATAAAAGAAATTTGGGTTGAAAATGTGAAACCAGATATAAGTGTGAATCGTAATGATGGAAGTGAAGAAGATAAATCAAATGAAGAAGATGAAAAGGTTGAAAGTGGTAACTGACATTGGAGCTTGGTTACCGTTTTTTCTTATTCCATTTTTTTTAAGTTACAAGTAAAGTTAATTTGGTCATTATATATATATATATATTATTTAAATTTAAATGAAAAAAATAAATAAGAAAAGTATTTTGGAAAGCACTTTTAAAGTTAGTTTAATGTTTAAAACAAACATTAAATTATGATTAGTTTTTGAAATTCTCTTTTTTTTTTAAGATCTAGGATTTAGTAGAAACGAAAAAAAAAAAAAAAAAAAAAAAAAAAAAAAATCTCAATGAGAGATGAAAAAGATTTTAAATCCCTTACTTAGGAGCAAAAAGCTCACGAGAGAAAAGAGAGAAAGAAAAGTGGAGGCAGCTAACTGGAGAGCAATTGAATTCAATTAAAGTATATGATTTTAACGATAATTTTGATATATAATTTATTAATTATAATATTCATAGAAATCATTTTAATGCTTAACATTAATAAAATATACTTAAAAAAAAAAATTATTATTATATTTTAATTATATTAATATTATATTATAAGAATTATATATAATTAATATCTTAAATATAATTATCAGTTTAAATTATTTGAAAAATTAACTGTATCATCCCAACCTCATAAATACAACAATACGTACTAAACGTGTGACATTAGAAGAAACCAAAAGGAGCTTGATACGGAATCATATCAATCAAAGAATTAATTTGATACGGTACCGTTTTCTAGCTAAATTTGAAAATTTTAAAATTAAAAAAAAAAAAAATTTAAATAAATCAAATTCGCGTCCAGGTTCATCCATTCATATTCCCCCACTAAAGTACAAGAATCTGCTGTCTACGTCAATGGAACACACAGAACTCTCTCTTTCTATCTCGTATCTCTCCGTCTCTTTACTTCGATTCACAGTTAGGAACAAGGGTTAGGGTTTCGCTTCTCCATTGTCTCTGAAAGTTTTATGGACGTTTCTTCTCCAATTTCAATCGAATCGATGTTAAAGTACTGTCGTTGCAATTTCTTCAAGTCTCCCTGTCGCTGTTTCTGCTGTTGCTATTGTTGCTCTGAGCCCTAATTTCAATTTTTTTTTTCTTTCACGATCTTCTGTACAGGATTCTGTATACGATCGTTGAATTTAAATATTATTCTCTTGAGTTAGAGTTTTTTGGAATTTTGAATCATTGTTTCAATCGATGGACTTGTCCCATCCTCAATCGAATTTGTCTCTAGGGTTTTCGTCTCACGCTTCACCGCCTCATCGCACTCAAATCGCCGACGATTCTATCTCGCTCCAGCTGGAAACTAGTTTACGTGATCCTTCATCACACTCGATTTCTCCAATTCCGCTTCAGTTGCTCGAGCCGCAGACGGAGAATCACAGCCAACAGGATGGAGGTGCAGAGAGGGAAAACAATGAAGACGATGATGATAGGGACGTTGAGGAATTTCAAATTTTAGGTCATTCTCTGTGCTTGAAGCGGCGAAGGGATATTGAATTTTCATCATCTTCTTCGATTTCTACGAAGAGAGTCTCTGTCGAATCAGATCTAGAGTCACGGAGGAGTGCTGTTCGATCATGGGGAAACCAGACGCTCCGAATTGCAGACCCAGATATATTTGATATCATGGAAAAGGATAAACAGAGGCAGTTTAAGGGACTTGAGTTGATTGCTTCAGAGAATTTCGTGTGCCAAGCTGTAATGGAAGCTCTTGGAAGCCATTTGACGAATAAGTATTCGGAAGGAATGCCAGGTGCAAGGTATTACTGTGGAAATCAGTATATTGACGAAATAGAGAATCTTTGTTGTGAGAGAGCATTGATTGCTTTTGGTTTAGATTCCCATAGTTGGGGGGTGAATGTGCAACCTTACTCATGTACTTCTGCAAATTTTGCAGTGTACACGGGATTGTTACTTCCGGGTGATCGGATAATGGGATTGGATACCCCTTCTGGGGGGAATACTAGTCACGGCTATTATACTCCCAGTGGAAGGAAAGTTTCTGGCGCTTCAATTTTTTTCGAGAGTTTGTCTTATAAGGTGAATCCTCAAACTGGGTATATTGATTATGATAAGCTTGAGGAGAGGGCACTTGATTTTCGCCCTAAAATACTTATCTGTGGTGGGAGCTCTTACCCTCGTGAATGGGATTATGCAAGGTTTAGGCAGATTGCAGATAAGTGTGGAGCAGTTCTAATGTGTGATATGGCTCAAATTAGCGGGCTTATTGCAGCTAAGGTATGATTTTCTTGGTTATTTATCAGAATGATGATACATGGCTTGTTTTGTATATTGTTCTTTTGCTCGAGAATTCGTATATATCCCTCTCTTCTACAGTCTATGTTAGTATTTCCTTTTGGTACTTCTTAGATGGTCCTAGCGGTTTCTCATAGGAACAAGCATTTAAGAATATCAACTTGATTTTATTGTGAAATTTTCTAGTAACATCTTATCTTGATAATTTTTCACAGGAATGTGTGAACCCTTTTGAATACTGTGACATTGTTACCTCAACAACTCATAAGAGTCTTCGAGGACCTAGGGGTGGTATAATTTTTTATAGGAAAGGCGCAAAGCCAAGGAAGAGAGGGATGCTTCTTTCACAAGGAGATGAAACTGACGACCAATATGATTTTGAGGAAAAGATAAATTTTGCCGTTTTCCCATCATTGCAAGGTGGACCACACAATAACCATATCGCTGCGCTTGCTGTAGCTTTAAAACAAGTGGCTTCTCCAGAGTACGGGGCATATATGCAGCAGGTGAAGAAAAATGCTCAGGCTTTAGCGTCGGCATTACTCCGCAGGAAATGCAGGCTCGTAACAGGTGGCACGGACAATCATTTGTTACTTTGGGATCTAAGGCCTTTGGGATTGACAGGTATGATTGATTGCAAATTAGCTCTTCATTTACCGATTGACCATTTGTTTAAGATAATAACCACTACTTTAAAGACAATGATACTTAATTGAAACTGCCTCTAGTAAACAACTAATAAGGGATAAGGATCCGTTTGGATCAGCAATTATCATGAGGTAAATAGGATATGGCTATTAAATCAATCAACATGTGAGAATGAGACTAACTGGAGTGTTTTTGGGACCAAAAGGTATTTATTTGTATATGCTTATCTGAAAATGCTCGTCTGAAACCGCTGTTCATGGTTTATAGGTAAAAATTATGAGAAGGTATGCGAGGCTTGCCACATCACTCTCAATAAAATAGCTATTTTTGGTGACAATGGAACTATCATTCCTGGTGGAGTGAGAATCGGTAAGTAGTATAATCCAAATCATCTACCTCAAATCTTTCCAAAGACACTTTTATATATTGATCTTGTTGCTAATAATAGGTACCCCAGCTATGACATCTAGAGGTTGTCTAGAGGCCGATTTTGAAATAATTGCCGACTTTCTCTATCGGGCTGCACAAATTGCTAGTATGGTGCAAAGAGAGCATGGCAAGTTGCAGAAGGCATACTTTAAGGGTATCCAAAGCAACAAAGATGTTGCTGAGCTTAGGACACGTGTTGAAAGTTTCGTAACACAATTTGCAATGCCCGGTTTTGACATTTGAGCAGAATTCAGACTAGAAAAAATTTTTGAAGGGAAAAAAAAAAATCATATTTCGAAATCATTACCAATCTTCTGTTGGTTTCGGCTCAGTCATGTATGCACCTTGCTCCACAAGGGGAAGGGAGTGTGCTGTAAATTGAAGTTCGGGATATGTGAAGAAAGTTATTGAGTTTTTAGCACATAAAAATGGTTCTTGGATAAGGGAGAAACGAAAGGTGGGAGTGTGAAGAATCTTGTGAATCGTTCGTTATTTGGTGACTAAAGTTCTTAATTGTTGTTACAGTTTGTTTGATGTGGTGGCGAGCACAACGTTTTGTTGGGTCAAAATTACTTTGATCCGCCTTTTATCCCAGTCATAATAATCGCCTCTTATTAGATTTAATTTTATATTCTATTACATTTAGTTCAAAACAACTATCAGCATGTTAGATTTACCTCTCCGAACCACCATATGTTAAATAAATTATCATTTTATTAAATTTAATCCTTCAAAATTACTGTATTTTAGAAAGGACTAAAAAATTAGTATTTTGATTTAAGTATCTAAACTTTAATTAATTAACTTTTTTTCCCCTATTTTTATTTTTCATTCATTTTTATCATTAATTTCACAGGCCCTGGAAAGTAGCCACCTTTCCATACCATAACCGCTGGCAAATCAATCTGTGAGGGAGGGAGTGGTGGAGGGGGAGCGGCCGATGGTGGTTATACAGAGAGTTGGCTGCCTTCAGTGACAGTGACCGATTTACTAACAACTTTTGGTCAAATGAAAGATACAAATTGAATAATATTAATGAAATAGGGGAGAAAAAAATTAATTAATTAGCCTTTATCATTTTTATCGTCATCATCAGAACTATGTTGCAAAGAAGTTTTTCCTGGACAGGTTAGATACGAAGGCCATAGAAATATTGCAAAAAAGGGAATACTACTTACTACAAACAAATATAAATGTTGTTATAACTCGTACTACAGCAAATCTATAGTCACTTATCCAGAAACGATTTCCCCCCTCATCCATGTTGTAATTATATTTTAAAATCCCATTATTTAATTACAGCAAAAATCATAAAATAATGAAAAATATAATAATAGATTAAAATATTGTGCTGGCTGACGTTGGCGGTGGTTCCCTAGTCACGGTGGTGGCTGCTCTAGTTAATAGGACTACAGAAACATAGACAACCACCGAAACATTAGAAATGCAGTGAGAGAGACTTGACCAGTTACTTACCCTCCTTGTAGCTTGCAAGAGCCTCAGGCACTGAATGTTTTTGACACTGGCAAGAAATATGAACAATAGGCATCCTCATTTATTCAACATAAGAAACAATTCAGAAACAGGTGCATCTGCAGAGAATCCTTTCTCAACCATTTCCTCAAGAAGTTCCGTTGCCCTCGATGTATCATGGCTATACAGGTGTCCTCGTATAATTGCATTATAAGTGAAACTATTTGGAGCACAGCCATTATCTTCCATTCTTCTAACCAAATCATAACCTTCGTTAAGTAGCTCATCTGTACACAGTCCTCTGATATTATGGTGTACGTCCAGACATCAGGTTGTAACCCTTTGAGATATAGACAAGAGAATAGCTCTTGTGCATCTTTTAGCCGTACATCAATTATGATATTGTAATTCACAGCAGTAGGCTCTTGCGCTTCTCAAAACAGACACAGTGCTTTCTCAAGATGCCTGTGTTTGCATAATCCATCCAACAAAACGGAGGAAGTCCCTTCATCTGGATGCTGTCCAACATCCTGCATCTCCACAAAAAGTTCATTTGCTTCGAAAATCCTTCCAACTTGGCATGGCCTTGAAGACAGTCCATTTATTTTAAGTACCGAAAGTTGTGCGATCAGGTTGAATGCCAAGTTTAATCATTTTACCTAACACGCAAAATCCGAAATCCACTCTTTTCAGACGACAATAATAATTTATCAAGATATTCATCAATGAATCCATTTGCTTGATCATTGAAATCACGGTCGAATAATGCATCAATCTCACAACAGCGCCCAAAAGCTTGGTATATTGGATGATAGAAGGGCGAGGATACATATGAAGCATATGATTAAATGAAGCCAAAGCATCATCAATGTATTGAAATGGGTAGTTTGGTGGTGCTTACTGCTAGCATAACGAATTTGAGGATATGAATAGGGACTGAGTTCAGATTGAGGTGTAAAGAAAGCATGGATTCTCTGGGATGCAAAAAGAGTAACCGTAGATGCAAATCTGGAAGAAAAGCTCTAAAAGCACTCACCCTTTTCGCCATTGGAAGCAGCTCTCGCCCGACCCAGGAGATTGTTCTTGAAACGGGAGCCGTTTTTGGCTACCAGGTTACCCAGGTACATTGTAATCGCAGCACATTCGTCATTCTCAATTTATATTTGTATCTTCTTTATTATTATTTTTCATGTAATTACTAATCTAATTATCAAACAGCACTGGACCGGACCGGTTTAGATACAAAAGCCATCAGAAATATTGCAAAAGAAGTTAGTCTATGCAATTTTAGTAAATATAATTTTATATAATTTATGATCGAGATTTTATTAAATTTTTTTTTAAAAAAATTAAATTATTTAAATTTATTAAATCAGTATAATATATTTAATAAAATAAAATTATTATGATTATTTTTTCTTTGATGTGACAAAAATTCTAATTACAAATTATAAGAAATATTTACTCAATGTATGCTACAAACAAATCGAATGTTCTTATTACTCATAATGTACCACATATACTACATGAAACAACCATTAAACTACCACTATGTCCCTTGTTTTAAATACAAACAATATCCAAAAGATGATAGCATGGGATAGAGTTTAGGAGGTAAAGTTAAATATAATAGTAGTTGAAGAGGGGATGTTTTTAAAATATGATAGTTTAGGGGGGTTTCATCTAATATGATGGTAATTTAGAGGGGTAAAGTATTATTTGGACAAGTAACTAAGGCATCTTGATCATTTTTTTTCTGTCTTTTTTTTTTTTTTTTTTTCCCCCAAGTTGGTATATATATTTTCATATATTACATTAAATTTAGTTGGAATTTTCAGCTATGAAAAGCTTATCATTATCCCTAATCACTTCAATGGAGTCTATTTCTGCACCTCCTTCATCCATCACCATCGCATTTCTTACATCAATGCCCATCATTTGGCCTGTCGAAAATAAGAAAATTTGACAGAACATAAAAAAAAATGAAGTCAGAATTAATTGAGACCACTTCCCTAGATAGGATTTTGGACCTGATTGCAAAAAAAAAAAGAGTGAAAAATAATAATTGTACCTGCTATACTTTTGAGCTCTTGTATAGAATTTGGCAGCCTAATCAGCTTTCCAGCAACTTGAGCCAAACAAGCCTGTTTCCTGAGTATGGGATGACCTCTGTGAATACTCACCCTCGGAATTTCAATATTATAATTTGGTCCCATGGATTCTCTAAATCCCCAATTCTGCTCCTCATCTTTAGTAATTGTATCATCTACAGTTATTTTGTGCCCCAGTTCTCTTCTCTGTCACATTACATTCAGCCCATCAATTATTAAACTAACCATATAGGGAAAATTTGAGATATGTAAAAGCGAAATAAATATTTTGATTAATTGCCCACAACACCCTAAACTATAAGAAAATACCATTTACGTATACCTTAAGGAAGTTTGCAACTATAGAAACCTGATCTTGTTGATTGATTTGTAGAGCATATAGTAGATCGCTTGTTTTGAGCCTCAAGAGCTGTGAAAGGGTCTTAGTTCTATAAGTAAAGTTATGGTGCCCGGAACAAAGTGCGCTGATCTCTCCGAACATGTCCCCACTTTGTAAACTCCCCACAATTGTCTCCTTCTCTATTTCACACTCTATAATCTCTACTTCTCCTGACACTATTATGTATACATCTTCTGGGGCTTCATTTTGCATTATTACATCCTCTTTTGGTGGTATGTACTCCGCCTTCATCTTTGCGACCTACAAAACTTCAAAGTTGTCAGGAAATAAGCTCGATGCGATCTTTCAATTCCGACTAGACAAAGGACTAGTAAAAGTTAAGAACATGTACATACCAAGCGTAAGAGTATCTCCCTTGAGACACCCTTGAAGAGGTAGACCTTCTCAACTGTAGGCAAAAACAAATGTTGGCATATGCTCTTACAGATGGATTTGGGTAGCTGATCGATTAGATGGTATTGATTCAAACTCTCAGCTTTAAACCTCAAGCACATGTATGCCAATATATGTTCCTTCAACTTTGGAGGCAACCTGTTTCTATTCACAAAATTTGATGCTGCCTCAATGCTATTTCTCTACAACACAAGACCCGAAAAGATAAACGAAGATGGTTCAAATGAAAATTCAAATCACCTCACAAATTAAAAATGAATAGAGAATGGAAGGACATTGTACTTACAAACTCCATAGTGCGGCGGGTGCCTTCAACGACCAAGTTGGTCATGTTTCCTATTAAGTAAGCGGTAAGGCCAAGGTTAAAGAGCATGTAGAATATGATGAAGACCATTTCTACGGTGTTAACGGCATGAAGATCACCATATCCAACGGTTGTCATTGTCGTGACTGACCAATATAAGGCTGCGATATATCTGATCTTCAAGCTTGTCTCTCGGAAATTTGGATTCATTGATCCAAGCCAAGTGTTTCCCTTTTCTGGATACCTATCAGCTAACATGTAGTAAAGACATCCCGCACAGTGCACCAAAAACAATGTTACCTAAACAAATGGGACAAAAACAAAAAAGGAAAAACGTTTAAAAAGGGGGGTTGGAATCAAAGTTGGAGAAACTATAGGTAAGTGGTCGAGATGGTGATCACTTACAGATAAAAGCCTGGCGCACCGAACCCAAAAGTAGCTGAATCTAATGTCCTTCTCAAGCCTGGTGAAAAATTGCTTGACACGCCTTAGCCTCCAAAATCTGAGCAAACCCAAGAGAGTACAAGCCAGATTCAACTTATGTTTGCGTGTGATCAGGTAAGCTATTGCCTCAAATGGGACTGTTGATGCCAAATCCATCACAAACCATGTTGATAAGTACCTATAAACGTAAATACTGTTATTACTCTTACAACCCTCCACTTATCATAAATAAGATTCTGTGGGCTTCAAGTAAAGTTTAGTTTTATTTAGTCCATGACCATAAATTAGATGTCATGAGCCTAAACTGCATTTTGTCAAGTCGGAACTAGATCGGAGTCTCAAACTGAAATTTAAGAAAATATACTTAAGAATATACGATTAGGTTTTAGAATCGAACCAAAAATTAATTACCTGATAGCGATTTTTTTACGGTGAAAGACAAGTAGATGAGTCCTAGGATCAATGTAGGCAAGGAAGAAAGTCAAGACAATGTCGATGCCGAAGAAAAGGTCGACTATGTTGTCTGTAATGTCGTAAACTCTACTTTTTGGAGATGTATTCAGAAAAGCCACCTCAAACGGGTAAGCCCATGCCGAATAAAGTACCAAAACCATCATCAAACTCTCCCAACACCTGCACAAAAATATTTTACGATCTTCCATTGATTAAATTGGGCGATTCGGGATTCAAAACTTCAGTTTGCGATCCCAAACAATATTTCGATGCAAAATCTAGTTTTAACTTGCAAAAATTTATGATACAAGAATATAGTTAGTCCAAACTCCGGTTTGCAAGCTCGTGATTTACCCAAACTCCAATTTGAGTTTACAGAATTTCGGAAAATTGGAGTTTGGAGAAACTTTAATTCGATGGTGAGAAAATTAAACTCAAATTTAAGTATATACATCAAAAATTAACCAGATAACAAATTAGTATATATATGTCATGACCATAGCATATTTAAATTATTAATGTAGATCATGCAAAAATAGTAGCTAGTGTTATAGTGTTTACTTAAAAATAAAATATGTATATACATATATCTATATATATATATAGGTACCTACCTGTATCTTGAATCCATGGGTAAAATGACCCATTTTTTGGAGTTTAGATGATTAAGGTTGAAGTTGCTTGAAGCACCCAATGGAGGAAGAATAAGCTTTGAAAGATTCCTCAAGTTCAAAGAATTAGGTGATGATAACATTTCAATATTCTCATCTCCATCTACTACCACATCATGACTGCCTTCTGATGACTTTCCTCCGCCCACCTTGCCGTCACAGTGGCTTTTCCGGGTACCCGACCACATCGTCATGATTCCAAAGACACACTAGCTAGCAAGTCTACCTTTTTAATTGCCAATTTCGTGGACTCGTCCTCATTTTTCTTTCTTTCTTCCTATGAGAGAATTTTTAGAAGAGAGCGGTGTAGAAGGTTTGGTGATGGAAGATTTAATGCGGAGATGGGTGAGGTTTTTATTTTTGTTAGACCATGAAATAAAGACATGTAGTCCTCAGAAAATGGATATGTACGTAATGATTTCTAATTGCTATGTGTTTGTGATAAGATCATAAAAGAAATTATGTTGTGAAAATGCTTTCTAGCTAATTCTTGGCTTTGTCCCTTTGCATGCATGGACATGGTTGATTAGGCCTATTCAAAGATTCCATCTCTTTCTCTCCCCCCAACATTATGTACATGATGTTACATATCTTTCTATGTGTATGTGCATATATGTATGTATGTATGTATATACGCATGTATGCATTTAAAGTTGAATATGGACAAGAAGGGAAATACTTCCCACGTCTCACTCACTAGTGAGTGATTCGCTTGAATTATTTGTCCATGATCACTAAAGCTAGCTCAATTACGAGATACCACTTTAGGTGTCTTTATCTTTTCTATCATTTGCTAGTTTTTTAAGTTTCTCACTGACCCACATACCCAGCAGTGGGTTTCATTCATTCATTCATGATCATTTGAATGTTGAAAACGTATGAGATGGGGTGAAGTGATTGATACTTGGTCTTGTTTTTAGGGATATGCTTTTGTTTTAGTGGAATATTAGTACAAGTTTATATGGTTTGAATTTAAGTGCCTTTCCTGCGTTTCCACTTCAGAGGTTTTTGTCGGTGGCCGAACTATGAGGTGGGGTTGTTGTTGTATCGATCATCCTCTTTCTTTGTAGAAGATTAATGTATATTTTCACACCTGATTCGAATTCAAAATCTCTTAGAAATAAGTGAAATCACTTTTCATCAATCAGTGAAGTTATACATAAACTTGGCAAGTGGTATGGTGTGGTGTGTAGTGCTTTATCTTAGTTGTTAGGAGATGATTATAATTTGTTTTTGTTGTCATCTATGTCTTTTTATTAATACAGAAATATTCAGTCAGTCAAACTAATTAATGGTTGAAAAAATGGTTGGCTTTAAGAATGCAATATTGGGCCTTTTAGTTTACTTGTAGAGATCTAGAACACATTTAAAACCTATGGATTCTGAAGTTGTTTTAGTCCATCTAAGCTATATAACTACATAGGAGGGATGTAAAATGAGCTCTAAGATTTATATACATTACAATTCTATTTTCGTTTAGTTCTTAGAATTAGAATTCTGGATATTTTAATTTAAAATTCTATTTTTGATGAATTTGAGTACATTTTTTTAAATATTTTGTTTGTCCTATTAACCGACGGTTATGCTCTTTTCTCTCCGTCACTATTTGGAAGAACGTGAGATGAAAAATAAGGAAACGGCTCCCGAGATGATGTTCGAAACCCTCCTCCGATGATTTGTTAGTGTTTGGATGAGAAATTTTGTTTGCATAGTAATGGTGAGGTGAATAAGACATATATATATAGATATAAAGAAGTAGTTTTAATAGAAAATAGAAAGGTATCACCAAAATCTCCAAAACAACAACTTATTTGTAAGATATTGTAAAGTAGTTTAAGCCTAACTTATCATCGAAGATATCAAAGTTTGGTAGCTCTAGGAAGGGTATCAAAAGTAAGGAAGTGGCTATCATATAAACTACAACGAGCTAACTTATATATATGTAAGAGTTTGGACTAAGAATCTAAGGCATAATTTTTCTTTCTTTGGGACTAACATAGAGAGCTCGACTGGGTGCCTTTGCTCAAGCATGTCTTCTTCCACTACCTTAATTCAGGCTGTATGATGACCCAATCCACCTCTTACTCCATATCTGACCAACACGTAAGAGTTTCTGAAGTGGTAGGACGACTCTTAACGGTCTGATCAGTTCCATGCCTCGGTGCCGACCCGGGGTGGAATGATGGCTTCCGATTAGGGGTGGTGAAGATAACAATGCTAGAAGAATTTGTGGAAATAATGATTATTCCACACCTGTCCTTTTAAGGAAGAAAATATCAAAATTTAACAACCGCATACAGCTTCTGAGAAAAAGAAAAAAAAAAACTTGAAACCTAAGAAACGTGATTAAAAAACAAAGTGAATGGAGGATGAGGATAAAGATTATCATCCAAATCTTGGGCACGTCTCTCAATTTGTACCGTTAGCCACCTATTCAGCGATACAAGCTGTTGATCTATTAATTAATACGTTTACAAATATAGATCTACCAAAACAACCGTCACATTCGAAATTTTACTCCATACAAACTCTTCGAAAACAGAACCAACACAGAAACTAAACCCCAACAACACTGGATCTAAGTTCTGTTACGAAACCTAAAACCAAACAAGTAACCAAATCTAATATTTGATACATCATAAAATTGCTAGCAGATCTAATACGCCATTAAGTTAATTTTGGACAAAATACGAGATAACAGCACTCAAAGACGAAGAAAAGAGGTCCTCCTTGGAGAGAGTTTTTTCTCACATCTGATATGTTTTGGATCTTGTTGTTATAAAGTGTAATGTTATAAAACGGGTAAGTACGACATAACATATTTGGTTTTATATTATACTTCAACTTTATGGAATTCAAATTATACAAATCAAACTGAAAAGCTTAGAGCGGAAATGAATCCTTGGTTCCCCCAAAGCATGAGAAATCTTAGCATGCAAACGTCAGTAGAATTAAATATTACCACGTATGCAAAATTACGTAGCCTGAACAAAATACAGGCTACAAAACCTCGAATTTGCTAAAAAGCCCTCAATCTCTTCCAAAATGACGCGTCAAGCATTCAGAAACAAAAAAGAATGATATTTTCCCCTCCCTCGAGTCGTCGCTGCCCACGACTTCTCTCCTTCAAAAACTCAATGAGCTCGCTCACTCTATTCTTCTTCACTCTCTAATAAATTCATCACTCACTTCTTCTCCTACTGTTCCTACTCTTCCTACTCTTCGATCTATGTATGAACCCATTGCAATTCCAGTGAAAGATCAGCACTCGTTTCCAATACAATTCTGTCGAGTTTTTTCTGTTTGAACGAAGATGAGGACGAGAACCCGGTTTAGATCTGGGTTTTGTTCTCTGATCATTCTGGGTTTACTGGGGATGTATGGAATCGGTTTGGTTAACGCTCAGATTCGACTGCCCAAGAACGTTCAGGTTGCGGTTCGAGCCAGGTGGTCCGGTACTCCTGTTCTTCTGGAAGCTGGGTACGTTTGCCTTTCTTTTTTCTTTTTTTCTTTTCCTCTTGAATTTTCGTTTTTTGGGTTTGTATTGGTTTCATTGCTTGAAATGAGTTTTTAGGATCGTGATCATAGTTGGTGTCTTTTCTAATGCAGAATTGTTTTTTTTCTTTTTTTCTTTCTCAAACTAGTTTTTTTTGGGTAGAAATCAAATGAATCGAAAAATTAAGTATCCTCTTTAAGCTATTAGATCATAGAATGGAAATAGAACTCAAAATGCAGGGTACATTTGGTTTTAGAGTTTTTTGGTAAAGGGCATTGCCTTTTTGTTTGATCAGTGCATTTTGATCACTGTCTTTCACCACCTTGGGACAATTAAGCTTGAGCAAAAAAATCAAAATAGTGTTTTGGTTTTAATACGTTTGGACTTGTTTCTCGTTTATGGAGGAAAATTTATCATGGGCTTGTCCAGATTATAGTGAGAAAATTGTGCATGGAGGAATAGGAAAGAAAGTTTACCTTTTTTCTGCCCCCCATAACATTTTTTTTTTTGGGTTGAATTCAGTGAATTACTAAACAAAGAAAGGAAGGACCTATTCTGGGACTTCATTGAGGTTTGGCTTCAAAAGGAAAAGGATGATACAGGTGCTTTTACAGCTAAGGATTGTCTTAAGAAAATTTTAGTGCATGGCCGTTCCCTTTTAAGTGAACCCTTGGCATCGTTATTTGAGTTCTCTCTTACTCTGAGATCAACATCGCCCAGATTGGTGCTTTATAGGCAACTAGTAGATGAATCACTTTCTTCATTTCCACTTGCTGATGAAAATAACCCGAATAATGTAAGCGAGGAAAATGAAATTCTGGAAACTAAAAGATCAGATCCCTTGCAAGTCGGTGTAAACCCAAAAGTTCCTGGTGGCAAATGCTGTTGGGTTGATACTGGTGGGTCCCTGTTCTTTGAGCTCTCAGAATTGGTATTGTGGCTTAGTAACCGTGCCGAGCTGTAAGTAATATTTCATAAAATTATAATTTTCTTCATTGAAAGAACAAATAGGAAGTCTAAACTTGTAAATATTACACCCTTTTTGGGGGCTTGCTTTTATTTTTATTTTTGGCTGTTAGAGCTGGGGACTCATTTCAGCAGCCTGAGGTATACGATTTTGATCACATTCACTTAGATTCCAGCTTTGGAAGTCCGGTGGTTATACTCTATGGAGCTCTCGGAACTGATTGCTTTAGAGAATTCCATACTACACTCGTTGAAGCTGCCAAACAGGTACATCTTTTGTGTTATAAACAGTTCTCCATTGTGTTTTCTAAGAATTTATCAAACATACACACTCTTCATTGAAATAATGTTTTTGTACTCTCTCTCTCTCTCTCTATATATATATATTTATATGTATAGATTTAGATATCTATTAGCAGCTTATGCTGTGCATCCCTCCAGCTCATAACTATAGGTTTGTTAATCCTTGAAATGATAATATTTGTGTTTTTTGTGCCTCTGTTGTTAACATGCTTGCTACAATAAATTTCAGGGAAAAGTTAAGTATGTTATCAGACCAGTATTACCTTCGGGCTGTGAAACAAAAGTTAGCCAGTGTGGAGCTGTTGGTACAAGAGATTCCTTAAACTTGGGTGGCTATGGGGTAGAACTTGCTCTGAAGAATATGGAATACAAGGCTATGGATGATAGTGCTATCAAGAAAGGTTACAATGATTGATATATTTATATGCATATGCTGGATCTTAGGTTTTTGCTAGATTTTATTCTGCTTAATGGGAGCTAGTTTGGGTTCTTCTATGTGCGGGATGAATTAACCTGCTCCTAAACCCTTTTCTACCATTCTATTCTGAGCTAACACTTGCGCTCTTTAAATTTTTACTTTCCCCTTAAATCAGTGAAACTACAAATAGCCCATGTATCTCAAAGCCAAAAAATCCCGGAAAAAAGAGTGGCTATTCAATAAAAAGTCTTAAAAACAAAGATTCTTATTGCATACATGCATTACCTTGCTTCATATAATGCACTGACATGTCATTCATAAACTGCAGGTGTCACTCTTGAAGATCCTCGAACGGAAGATCTCAGCCAAGAAGTTAGAGGGTTCATATTCTCGAAGATATTGGTTTGTTATCCTTAAAGTCACTTTGTTCCATCTTATGAGTTACACAACTGAGAGCACCAGAAAATACTAATCTGATAGTTCCTTATTCATTGTTCGCTGTGTATTTTGACTTGCAGGAACGAAAACCAGAGCTAACTTCTGAGATTATGGCTTTCAGGGATTCTTTATTATCATCAACAATTTCAGATACACTTGATGTTTGGGAATTGAAGGGTACCTGAACGTTGAAAAGTTTTTCTTGATATTGTTTGATATGCTGCAAATTGTTCAATGACTTCCTTTTGAACAGACTTAGGACATCAAACAGCACAGAGGATAGTTCAGGCCTCCAATCCTTTACATTCAATGCAGGAAATTAATCAAAATTTTCCCAGTATAGTTTCTTCCTTATCTCGCATGAAGGTACATAATCTGGTTTTCGGTACTCTGGCTTTTTTGTTCTGTTTTAAATACATTTTCCTCCCTTTTTTTATTTTTTTGCCAGAATTGGTACTAATTACTCTGGTTATTGATTGCAGCTTAACGATTCTGTAAAGGATGAAATCATTTCAAACCAGCGAATGATTCCGCCTGGAAAGTCCTTAATGGCTTTAAATGGTGCTTTAATCAATATTGAGGATATTGACCTTTATATGTAATGTGTTATTCTTCTATCCTTGGTAGCTATTTTCCTTTTCATTGTGGATAATTTGAGTTTGGTTCTGTTTAGGTAGACTTATTAAACTGGTGTTTAGAAACTAACGTTCATAAGATTTTGAGTTATATTTTATGGACTTTAACTGGATATTCTGGGCCCCAGACTGGACTTTGAGCCAAAACTGAAAAAAAAAAAAAGTGTTCCAAATGGAGCCTTAGATAGTCTTTACTTTTGTATCTTTTTATTTTTTCTTGCTAGAAAATAATTTACCATAGGTAGTTAAATCAGTTAGTAAAGGCTGTGCAGTTCTTTTATTTATTTATTTAAGGAGATGCTTAACGACAGAGGGTCATTGTAAAATTCTGTTGAATGAATTTCATATAACTCACCATCCAGCAAAAACCTGTTCTGTGCTTTCTTTTGTGGAAATACTTTGGTATTCTTCATTTACGTAACCTATACAACTAGTAAGACTTGTTTACTTTGGCTAGAATTTAATATGTTCCTTTTTTTGTGTACCTCTATAGGTTGGTCGACTTGATCCACAAGGATTTATTGTTAGCTGAACAATTCGCAAAATTGAAGGTGAGTAATGTTACACTATCCTTATTTCAACGGCAGTGTGGACAATGGACTTAGAATATGGTCGTATGATTGACCTACTAATTATGGTGGACAGAATTATCAGTATATCATTTGACACCTGATAAGATACTTGAACAGTGCTGTCTAGAATAGCTGGCCATTCTTCAAGGAACTGTAAAAATTATCTCCTAAATTGATGTTATTTCCCTAAATTCTAATATATTATATTAACAAATTAACATTTCCCTATATCAGATTCCTCAACAAACTGCCAGAAAACTCCTGTCATCTGTTCCTCCAGCAGAATCCAACATGTTCCGTGTTGATTTTCGTTCATCTCATGTTCATCATCTCAATAACTTGGAAGAAGATGCTATGTATAAGCGATGGCGGAACAACTTAAACGAGGTAAGTTTAATCACTATTCAGTCTCTCATTTTTCTCCTACGGTGATCTACTATTAAATTCAAAATGTGGAATCTAAATCTCTGTTTTGCATAGCTTTTGATGCCAGTTTTTCCCGGACAGCTTCGTTACATCCGTAAAAATCTCTTTCATGCAGTCTTTGCTATTGATCCAGCTACTTCCCGTGGTTATCAGGTTAGCACTCTTTGTTGGAATTATCCCACATCCTTTAGGGAGAAGATATCCAAGTTGGTTTATAACTAAAAAGTTCCCTCTTCCTCTACAAGGTCTTTTAGTGGAAGAAATAGATGAACTCTAAAAGTTAATATGGTATCAAAGCCAGACCTAGTAGATGTGTCTACACTTCGTTTCGCAAAATGCTCCTTATGCATTGTGTCACTTGTTGGGTCCTCGGAATGACCAACCCACAAGTGAGAGGGAGTGTTGGAATTGTCACACATCGCTTAGGGAGAAGATCTCCGGTTGGTTTATAATTAAAGAGTTCCCTCTTCCTCTACAAGGCCTTTTAGGGGAAGAAATAATTGTACTATAAAATTTAATTCTCTTGTTTGTCTCTATTTCCATGTCGCATGTTCCGTTATTTGTGATTGTTATACCTTTTTGATGCTGAAATTGGATTTTGCAGGCCATTGATCTAATTACATCTTTTTATGAGAACAATTTTCCTATGAGATTCGGTGTTATACTGTACTCCTCGAGGTTCATCAAGAAGATTGAGACGGGTGGTCAAATCCATTCATCTACCACGAAGAATGCAAATCCAAATGAGGAGGATATATCAAGTTTGGTAATTTTTTGTAGCTTCCAGTTTTTGGTAGTGTTGGAAAATGACATTCACAAAACAAATGATGATTTGTTCGGCTAATGATGCTCTTCATGATGGTTTGTTTTGCAGATTATACAACTCTTCATTTATATCAAGGAGAACCATGGAATTCAGACAGCTTTTCAATTTTTGAGCAATGTATGAGTTGGTACTTGAATTACACATTGTTATATTTGTAGTTATTAGTGCGATAGAAAAGTATGACTGACATTTTCTTGTTATATTCTTCTTGTTCTAAAAAACAAATAAGGCACTATATTGTGTCCGTTTATTATATGTGCATTTTAATAGATAGGATCGGTGTTCATATTTGTCACTTCTTTTACAAAACTTGGAGTGTTTTATTGTTTTACCATTGGATTGATTTGACCATGAATTTTTCTAATCAGTGCTCTTCATTATTTAGACTTCATTTTACTGAAATGGAAATTATTTTTGCAATGTTTCAGGTAAATAAATTACTGCTTGAATCGGATGGTGGGGCTGATGATTCTCCTGAATTGCACCATGTTGAAGGAGCATTTGTTGAAACAGTATTGTAAGTTGCTCAAATTTCTGGAAGATTTCTTTAGTCATGGATTGATGTTTTACCATGTTTACAAAGGTTGTCTTGTTTTGTTCCATAGACCTAAATCAAAATCTCCACCTCAAGATATATTATTAAAGCTGGAGAAGGACCAAACTTTTAAGGAAGCGGCTCAAGAGAGCTCCAAGTTCATACTTACCCTTGGTTTGTCGAAGTTGGAGTGTCCCCTATTGATGAATGGGCTTGTCTTTGATTCTAATGAGGTATTTCTTAAGTAGTTGTTTTTGCATTCGTTCTATATCCTCAAGGGACCTTATCTCGTGGAAACTTGGTTGACTTGTAATTTCTAATGTTATTCTTTTTGGGTCTTCTTTTCTGTTTGAAATCTAACTTTGAAGGAGCAGTTCATGAGGCACATTTTAAATTCTAATATGCTTCAAACTTATTTTTCCATGAACGTACAAATTGTTACTTCTCTTCTATATTGTTATCAAACAATGTGTATCTTTTGTCTTGTATGTGAATCTGATTAATTAAAAATTGATTAGTGATGTAATCATCATTTTGTGCAGCCATTAAGTCTTTCTATTTATTCGAAAAATTTTCTCTCTTTCTTTGTTTGGATTTACTGCCATCAGGACTCACTTGTTAATGCCATGAACGAAGAGCTTACCAGAATACAAGAACAAGTTTATTATGGGCAGATAACTTCTCGTACTGATGTGCTGGAAAAATTCTTATCAGAAAGTGGCATCAGTCGCTATAATCCACAGGTGATTCCTTTCAAAATCATGTGAAATTCGGGATCGACATTTCTGCTGAATCCTTTAATGTGTGTGTGGATGGATGATTTCTTTATCATATAACTCTGTTAGATTCAATCATTTTTGTTTATTGTAGATTATTTCTGATGGAAAACCAAGGTTTTTACCCCTCTTTACATCTGTTCTTGAGGGAAACCCCATTTTAAACAAGATTAATTACTTTCATTCTCCTGAAAGTAAGAAAATATTCTTTTCCTTTCTAACACTGTCAATTTTACTCTACATTTTGCTAACCCTTGTACTTAATACACTACTTTCCCTTTGACTTTTGTTGAAACCATACCAGCAATGGACGACTTGAAACCGGTGACCCATCTCCTTGTTGTTGATGTTGCTTCAAAGAATGGGATAACTTTGCTCCATGAAGGCTTGCACTACCTGGTCAGTACTTAGACTAAGAGACTATTTGTTTTCTGACTAGATTTTGTCATCATTGATCCTTTAACATCAATTTTCTGTTACTAATTTTCTCACCTTCATCACCGTCAAAACTTAGGTTTTCAAATGTCTGCCTTGATACAGATGGCTGGGATTAAAGGCGCTCGAGTGGGCTTCCTGTTTAACATTAATCAGGATGCTGGTGTACCTAGTCTCCTGTTCATGAAGGTGTTTGAAGTTGTTGCATCTTTGCATAGGTTCGCTCAATTAAAAATACTTGATATCATCTTTGTGATGCGTGTTATTGATTTATTAACATATAGTTGCATTTGGGATCCAGTTTAAAACTCCAGCTTGGGTCTAAAATCCAGTTTGGGCATTCAAAAACTAGTTTGTCCAATAGAGTTAGTCTAACTCCAGCTCACAAACTGTAGTTTCAAACGGTTCTCTAGATGCACACATATTCTGTTATTTCTCTGATATTTTTCCATTATTTTTCTATTTTCTGGGTCTTAATGCAGTCACAAGAAGAATGTGTTAGATTTTCTGGATCAGGCGTGTTCATTCTATGAGCATAAGTTCTTACAAACATCTAAAGCAGCAGCTGACAGCACTTCGGTATTTGTTGAAAAATTCTGTGAGCTTGCTGAGGCTAATGGATTGCCATCTAACATCTATAAGATGGCGCTTTCCGAATTTTCTGCTGAAGAATTCAGAAAATATTTGAATAAGGCATGTCAGTTTTTTTAATTGCTTTTTCTATTAATTTATTCCCTTCTGTCCCAGCTGAAACAAAGTCCTTCTGTCATTGAGCTTTGCTTATAAATCAGTTTTTAAAAAATTCTACGACTTCACTCCTTTCATGTAATTGCTTCTGGGTTATAAACAAAGATTTGAATCTGAAAATAGAAAAATAAGTATTATAGGAAGTAATAACCTCGTACTAAATTTAGAAGGGGACATTCATTCTGAGACACTTCTAAGACATCTAGTTCAATGTGACAGAGAGGGTACAATAATTTTTTACTCAATCCCTATGGATTTTACTAAGCTCTGTTTCAGAGATATTCTTCCAGTAAATTAATCAAAAGATGACAATATGTTTACTTCTTAAAATGGTTTTCAGGTTGAACAGCTTTTGTATGGACAGCTTGGACTTGAATCTGTTGTTAATGCAGTTATCACTAATGGAAGGGTGAGTGTATTTGGACTTTATTCTGTTTTCTGATGAAAATATGTAGCTTGACAAATTGGAAAATTTTTAATCTCTTTTGTCATTTTTACTTGGTAGGTAACACTACTGGCTAGCGATAGCACATTTTTGAGCCATGATCTACATCTGCTAGAGTCATTGGAGTTTAAGATGAGAATAAAGCATATTGCGGAAATTATTGAAGAAGTGAAGTGGAGTGATATTGATCCCGACACATTAACAAGGTGTGTTATTCTCACGTCCATTGGGCTCATTTCATTTGTCGTATGTTTACTTATATATGTCTCACATGCAAAGTATATGATAGTTTTATCTATTCTGTTGATATGAACTTTTTTTTCTCTGGGTTTTGTATACTAGATGAGTTATTCTTTATTGGATTTCATTTTGCAGCAAATTCCTCAGCGATGTGATTATGTTTGTGTCATCTTCTGTGGCTCTGCGGGATCGAAGTTCTGAAAGTGCACGGTTTGAGGTTCTGAAAGCAGAGTTTAGGCAAGGAAACTATTGTTTTTTTTCTTTCTATTGGATTTATTTTTTTGGGTTCTAATTGTCAAATTGGTCTGAATACCCTTTCCATAGGGTTTGCTTTCATTATATAGAAGAGATTTACATAGTGAGTGCCTGATTTCCAGCGCCTAAATGCTATACAAGGTAAGTATTTTCCAACGTTATTTGCAGCCTAATTATCTGCTATATACCATCTAGACATAAAGGAAAACATCCCTAAAATAGCACAAATAGAATCCCGTAACATCCCCCCTCAAATTGATGCTGGTAGATCAAGAAGCATCAATTTGTCAACTAGAAATTGATGCCGATGCCGAGAAAGAGCTTTACTGAAGATGTCGGCAGTTTGATGTTCGGTAGAAATGTGAGGAAGGGTAATCACATGTCTGTCGAAGGATTCACGTATGGAATGACAATCGACTTCGATATGTTTCGTACGCTCATGGAAGACAGGATTAGCAGCGATCTGAATGGCACTAGTATTATCAGCATGAAGAGAAGTGGAATGAAGTTGAGGAAAACCAAGTTCACCTAATAACCCACGAAGCCAAGTAATCTCAGAGCAGGCGGAAGACATAGCACGATATTCAGACTCTGTGGAAGACTTGGAAACTCTATCTTGTTTCTTACTCTTCCAAGAAATGAGTGCATTGCCTAAAAACATGCACCAGCCAGTAACAGATCGACGAGTATCTGCACATCCGGCCCAGTCAGCGTCACTATACCCCACCAACTATAAGGAAGAGTCCTTAGGAAAGAACAACCCGCGTGGAGAGGTGCCCTTCAGATATCGGATAATGCGGCGGACAGCGGCAAGGTGAAGGTGTCGAGGGGCCTGCATAAATTGACTGACCTGCTGCACAGCAAAAGAAATGTCAGGACGAGTAATTGTCAGGTAGTTCAAACTCCCAACGAGTTGCCGATACAAGGATGGATCTGATAGAAGCTCGCCTTCCTCCTGACGAAGCTTAAGATTTACCTCCAAGGGAGTAAGAACAGAATTACCCAATTGGAGACCAGCTAATGAAATTACTTCCTCTGTGTATTTGTGCTGATGTAACAAAGTACCAGTCGGAGTAATTTGGACCTCAAGGCCAAGAAAGTACTGCAAGGGACCAAGATCTTTTCATGTGAAAAGAGGCCTTGAGATGCTGTTGTAATTGCTTAAGTAACTCAGTATCAGAGCCAGTAATCACAATGTCGTCAACATATACTAGAAGCAATACAATTCCTGCAGAAGTCTTGCGAAGAAATAGAGAGGAATCAAACTGACTCTGAGTAAAGTGAAAAGCAAGCAAAGTAGAGCGAAATTTATCAAACCATGCACGCGGAGCTTGTTTCAAACCATACAAAGATCGGCGTAACCGACAAACCTCTGAGGAAGGTGTAGTAAACATGCCAGGAGGTGGAGACATAAATTTCTTCCTTCAAATCCCCATGTAGAAAAGCATTCTTCACGTCCATCTGTCGGAGAGACCACTCCTGTGACGCAGCAAGTGCCAAGATAGTCCGAACAGTAGTCATTTTAGCAACAGGTGCAAATGTCTCTTCATAATCAATACCATACTCCTGTCGGTTCCCAAGAGCCACGAGACGAGCCTTATATCGGTCCAGTGAGCCATCAGACCGAAACTTGACCGAGTATACCCATTTACAGCCAATAGGTTTGACACCAGAGGGACAAGTCACAAGATCCCAAGTGTGATTGTCTTGAAGAGCTTGGATTTCTTCTTGCATGGCCTGCTGCCAACATGCTTGGGTAGCTGCCTGAGTATAAGAGTGAGGAACAGAAACAGTATCGAGAGTGGCAGTAAGTGAGGTATGAGAAAAACCATACTTATCTGGTGGATGTGTAACCCGGGTGGAGCGCCGAGGTATCGGAAGCGTAGAATCAGATGACGGATCAGTGTCTGGAAGAGGCGCTGAAGGAGGACGTCTATGGTACACCATACCGGATTTAAATCGCTCAATAGAAGAAGGCACATCATCAAAAGCAGGTAGAAGAGTAATAGGAGGATCAGAAATAACCTGGGACTGAAAGAAATATTGATTTTCAAAGAAAATCACATTCCGGGAGATCCGAAATTTGTTTGCATGGGCATCATAACAAACAAATCCTTTCTGAGTAGGGCTATATCCCATAAAAGCACATGTGACAGACTGTGCAGCAAGCTTGTGACGATCAATAGGTGGCAGATGAACAAAACAAACACACCCGAAAGTATGAAAGGATTTATACTCAGGAGATATGCCAAATAATCGAAGATAGGGAGAATCATAATTTAGGGTGGCAGTAGGCAAACGATTGATCAAATAAACAGCAGTAGATAAAGCTTCTACCCAGAACTTAGAAGGTACAGATGAATCAATCAGCAAAGTACGAACAACATCTAAGAGATGACGATTCTTACGCTCAGCGACTCCATTTTGTTGAGGGGTATAAGGACAAGAACGTTGAGAAATGATCCCTTTTTGCTGAAGATAAGTCTGAAAGGAATGAGACATGTATTCCCCCCCGGAGTCGGAGCGTAAGGTTTTGATACAAGTACTGAACTGTGTCTCGACAAGCGCAACAAATTTTTGAAAAACAGAGAACACGTCAGCTTTAGAACGAAGAAAATAGAGCCAAGTAAATCGACTATAATCATCGATAAACGTCACAAAATAACGATACTGCCCATGAGAAATAATAGGACTGACACCCCAAACATCAGTATGTACAATCTCAAAGCAAGTAGAAGCACGACTACCATGCGCAGGAAAAGGTAATGTTTTACTTTTACCAAGACGACAAGTAGCACAATCAAAAGATACAGGAGACGAAGACAAAGATTCGGGATTGCCCAAAAAACCATGTTTCAAAAGATGAGTCAAGACAACAGAATTGGGATGACCCGATTTTTTATGCCATACTTCTTTATTATCGGCAGTAGCCGTACAAGCAAAAGAAATAACCTTAGGAATAGAAAACTGTAAAGGAAATAGACGTCCCACTTTAGGCCCCTTCGCGATCACCGTCCCTGACACCTGATCCTGCACAAGACAGCCACCACGAGAGAAATGAACATCACAATTATTATCTACCAATTGTCCAACAGAAATCAAATTTGTAGATAATCCAGGGGACACAAAAACATTTTGAAAGGAAGAACCCAAAGTACCAACAGCAGTAATAGGAAGTGTACTGCCATCAGCAATCTGAATAGTTTGCCTGCCTCCATACTTACGAACATCATGGAGACGCGTCGTACTACCGGTCATATGATTAGAGGCACCAGAATCAACAATCCAAGAAGAAGTGAAGGTAGGAGTTGTACCTTGTAGGCCTAAAGCCGTAAAAGTAGACACAATCATCTGTTGGACCATGGCAGGTGTGAGAACAGATGAATCAGAGCTTACAGTGGGAGGTGCAGAATAAGACGAGGACTGAACAGCAGCTTGAAAAGCTTGAGATTGGTGATTCTGAGGCCGCACGCGACAGTCTTTGATGAGATGGCCCTCTTTCTTGCAATAGTTACAAACTTTCTTTCGACAGTTGCGAGCAATGTGACCGATCTCCTTGCAACTAAAACACTGCAGCTTGTTCCTCCCTTTCCCGTGTGCTGCATAAGCTACATTTACAGCCTCAGAAAAGACTTTCTCAGAAGTCATACCCATCTGAGTGGATAATCGTTGCTCCTCACGCAATAAATCTCCCAAGCAAATATCCAAGGAAGGGACCGGATTACGGTTCAATAAACCGGCTCGAACAGACTCAAATTCAGGGCGAAGCTTCATCAAAAATTGATCACGTTGACTCTCAGCATGAACCGCTTGAAGAGCAGCGAGGGCCGCGGTGGGAACCTTAGCATGAACAATAGCAGAATACTCGCTCCAAATATTAATAAAACCAGAATAAAATTGCTCAATGGTCAAATTACCTTGAGTGTAATTGCTAATTTCCAACTCCAATTGGAATTTCCGAGCACTGTGGTCTTGGTGATAAATACGTTGCAGATAGGCCCACATAGCGTGAGCCGTAGTGAAACACCGAAGATTGGTGACAAGATGGGGCTCAATCGTTCCTAAGAGCCAAGAGATCACCCTAGCATCCTTGACCTCCCATTGGGCAAATTCCTTTTCATCAGTGGGAACTCGAATAGAACTATCAATATGATTTGATAATTCTTTCCCTTTCAAGAACATTTTAAATTGAAATTCCCACGTTGAAAAATTCTTTCCAGTAAAACGAATAATATTATTTTCCGTAGACATGATGAAAGTTACGTATAACAAAATCAGCCCAAACAGTCAAAAATAACAGCAAGCCCGAAAGTAAATCAATTCCAACTTCAAGTGAAAAAGAGGCCCAAATACACAATGCAAAAGAGAAGCCCAAGGAACACAATAAGAGGGCCCAAAATTGATACCTGCCCAGCTAGCACGTCTGCAACAAAAGAAGCAGCAACCAAATTCGTTTACACCTTGCAGCCCACCACAGAACCTCGCAACCACCGCGCAACCACCACAGATTCGTTGCTGATCACCTCGCAACCACCACAGAACCTCCCGTCTACCACAGAGAGAGCCGACGTCCCCACAGCAACCCAGCCACCACAATGGAAGCACCGAAAGAGAAGATCGAACACCACTCAACCACCACAGAAAACGCCAAACGCCCCCGCAGAGAAGATCGACGGCCACAGAGGAACCCAATGGACACCTTTCAACCCAGAACAGTACGTCGGCAGCCACGAAATCGATGACCACAGAAAATGCCGACACACCAAGAGCAAGAAAAAAAAAAATTTCTTGTCACACGAGTGATTAAAACCACAGAAATGAATAGCAGAGTAGGGGCTCTGATACCATGTCAAATTGGTCTGAATACCCTTTCCATAGGGTTTGCTTTCATTATATAGAAGAGATTTACATAGTGAGTGCCTGATTTCCAGCGCCTAAATGCTATACAAGGTAAGTATTTTCCAACGTTATTTGCAGCCTAATTATCTGCTATATACCATCTAGACATAAAGGAAAACATCCCTAAAATAGCACAAATAGAATCCCGTAACACTAATTGTAGTATCTGGAAGAGTAATTATTCCCTTGAAAAAGAAATGATGTTAATGTGAATCCTTGTACCATTCTAAGACTTATGTCCGTGCTATGTTGGCTACATATTTTCTAGATTATAAAATTTAGTTTCCCTATTTCCCTAGCACTGAGATTTCTTTATTCTTTCCACCCTGCAGTGCTGTTGTAATAAACAACGACGAGTCTAGGGTTCATATTGATGCGGTTATTGATCCATTAAGTCCATCTGGCCAGAAATTGGCTTCTATTCTTCGGATTCTTCAGAAATACATAGAGCCTAGCATGAGGATTGTCCTCAATCCTTTGGTGAGCTGATTTTATTTTTGTCACTTCTTTGATCATATACAACTATTTCAGTACTCTTTTGCAAATTATGCCATCATCTTATACGATCACTCAACTCTTCTTTCATCCTTGTTATCTATTCATGCCATGTAAAAGTAAATGATATTTACTGCTTTGAGATTCCATGTAAACTTGTTTACTTAAATGTCATTGTCTATCTTTCCTCGAATTTTTATTGCAGTATCCGGAACTAATAATCTTGTTCCTTCCTTGCCAGAGTTCCCTTAGTGATCTACCTTTGAAGAACTACTACAGATATGTAGTGCCGGCAATTGTATGACCAGAATAACTTGTACCCTAAAGAATGCTTTATTTTTGCTCCCACAACTGGTTTCTGATGACACAGTACCTTTGCAGGAAGACTTTAGTAGTACAGATGACACAGTAAATGGCCCGAAAGCATTCTTTGCAAACATGCCATTGTCGAAAACCCTCACCATGAATCTTGATGTTCCAGAGCCATGGCTTGTTGAGCCTGTTATTGCCGTGTATGTTCCTCTCTTTGCTTATATATATATATATTTTCTAGATTCACTTCCAAAGTCACAAAGGTAGATTTTTACGATGTGATAATTTGAATATCTGCCCCTCACATATAGGATTACATCTCATTATATTCTCATTTTTCTGTATAAAGTGCAAATGGTTAATCTATTTCAATTTTGGATATCTCAGCCATGACTTGGATAACATTTTGCTCGAGAATGTGGGAGATACAAGAACATTGCAAGCAGTGTTTGAAGTCGAAGCTCTTGTTCTTACTGGTCTGCCTTTTTTTTTTTTTTTGAAATGTGGAATTTTATTTTACTGCCATGTAACTTTAGCATACGTTAACATTATTCTTGTCATCAATTATATCAAACACTTACACAGGTCACTGTTCAGAAAAAGATCATGAGCCTCCAAGAGGTCTTCAATTGATTCTTGGAACTAGAAGTAAACCCCACTTGGTTGACACTATTGTGATGGCCAATCTTGGTTATTGGCAAATGAAAGTCTCTCCTGGAGTTTGGTATCTTCAGCTAGCTCCAGGTAGAAGCTCAGAGATTTACCTTTTGAAGGGAGATGGTGCTGGGACCCAGGACAAAGCATTGGCAAAACGCATAACTATTGATGATTTACGGGGAAAAGTTGTTCGCATGGATGTAGTGAAGAAAAAGGGGAAGGAGCATGAGAAATTGTTGGTTCCGGAGGATGATGACAACTTACAAGAAAAGAAAAAAGTGAGTATTCCTTATTAATGTTTGTTCTTCTCATTATTTATTTGGGCAATTGCCTATGTCAACCCTTTTTCTTGAATACTTACAGGGAGGTCAAAATACTTGGAACAATAATTTATTGAAATGGGCTTCTGGTTTAATCGGTAGCAGCGAGCAGCAGAAAAAGAGTGACAGCACCTCAGTGGTTAGTTTGTATTTTCTTTTAAACCATCTTTTCCTTTCCGTGTAAGGTCAGAATTTCCTTCTAAACCCTAACCCCCCCCCAAAAAAAAAAAAAAAAAACACAGAGAGAGAATAGGGGCTGCTTGCAAATGGTAGGCAAGTGATAACTTGACTTTCTTTTCTTTTCATAGGAGCAGGGCAAGGGAGGAAAGGCATGGGAAAACAATTAATATCTTCTCCATTGCATCTGGACACTTGTAAGTACAGTGTTTATTCGTCTGTTCATATTCTTTGTTTCATGCGCTTAGCTACACCATCCTTTATATGCACCTTGCTTTCATTTGTACATATCTGAAACTTGTATGAACATTTGCGTATAGAAGCTTTGTTGGTCACTCATGGTTATATTATATCTCACAACAATAATATACAGAAGTCTTTGTTCTTGTTGTTTTATCTTATATTTTTATTTTCTGAGTTTTCTCATGATATTCTTTTGCAGATATGAACGGTTTACAAAAATTATGATTTTAAGTGTCCTAAAGAACACCCGTCGGCCCGTGAAGTTCTGGTTCATAAAGAACTATCTGTCACCACAATTTAAGGTTGAGTTTCCAACTGAATTTATTCCGTTCTTTTAGGAATTTCTACTCTCTTTAATCAAATGACGTAACAATTTGTGCAATCTGACAGGACGTGATTCCTCACATGGCAAAAGAATATGGATTTGAATATGAACTTATTACCTACAAGTGGCCTACATGGCTGCACAAGCAGAAAGAAAAGCAGCGAATTATTTGGGCTTATAAAATTTTGTTTCTTGATGTTATATTTCCCCTTTCTTTGGAGAAGGTACTATGAAAAAAGTGTTATTTTTCTTGGGAACTTTCTACACCTTTCAAAGAAGTACCTTTAACTTATTCACCGAAATCTACAGGTCATTTTTGTTGATGCGGATCAGATAGTTAGGGCAGACATGGGAGAACTTTATGACTTGGATATGAAAGGAAGACCACTTGCTTATACTCCCTTTTGTGATAACAACAAGGATATGGATGGATATCGATTTTGGAGACAAGTAAAGATCTACTTTCGGTTTTGTTATCTTCTCTCCCCCCCTCACTCACTTGTTTTGTTACTTTTTTACTAATGCCCATTCTTTCCATTTACTTTATATGGGTCAGGGTTTCTGGAAAGAGCATTTACGTGGAAGACCATACCATATAAGGTGTGGTTAAGCATACTTGCAAAATAATAACAATGTTTGATTGTTTTGAAGGTTTTCATGTAAAGTATTTTGCTTTTCTTGCAGTGCATTATATGTTGTTGATTTGAAGAAGTTCAGAGAAACTGCAGCAGGAGACAATCTAAGGGTCTTCTACGAAACCCTTAGCAAGGATCCAAACAGTCTATCTAATTTGGATCAGGTGAGTAAAAAAAAACTCTCAAGCCTGAAAATATTATAATGTTCATCTACTAGTATTTTTTTAAAATTTGATGCTTTGGGAACTGTATTTTGACATATTTGTTTGGTAAACTGAATTTTCTTTTGGGTGAGCGATGATGCTAACTGAAATTTTGAGGGCCTAAAGCCAGCCTTTAGCTTGTACTTAACTCGAGTCATTCATTATAGCACAAATTTATACAAATTGTTGAAGCTAATAAAGTTATTCATTAATATTCTTCAGGATCTACCAAACTATGCCCAGCAGACAGTACCCATTTTCTCACTCCCACAAGAATGGCTTTGGTGTGAGTCATGGTGTGGTAATTCCACAAAATCCCGAGCCAAAACAATTGATCTTTGCAATAACCCCATGACTAAGGAACCCAAGCTTCAGGTCAAATAATTCTTTTTATTTTTTATTTTTTTATAAATAATATTAATTGGTGAGTAATATTTTGAAAATATTAATTCTCAGGGAGCTAGAAGAATAGTTTCGGAATGGCCCGATCTGGACTTAGAGGCAAGAACATTCACGGCTAAAATCTTGGGCGAACCTATTCCGGAGGGATCAACACCACCACCTCCACACAGTTCACCTAGCGAGGATTCTTCTTCCGTCGCAGACTCGGAATCAAAGGACGAGCTATAACTCTATGGAGTCTTCTATTTTATGATCATCTAGAAAGTAGATCATTTTTGGAGGGATGGATAATAGTTCACTACCACATCTAACACCCCCCCGGGAACCAAAAGAAGCCTGTTCTGGTAATTTCATCTGCAAAACAGAGATGTTGGAGTGGGGAGTTTTCTTTTTTTGGTATAAATTTTTGTATTATTAATTGGGGGAACATTTGTCATAGGGTTGGCAGATTAAGATTAGATTGAAGTTAGATTGATGTTCTAATCTTAAAGGTTAAGACTCTTAGACCATCTGTTGAACTGTTATTCAGTGTACTTGTCTATGTAATTGGAGGACTATTCTTAATTGGAACTAGAATCATATAAAAATAAGAAAAAAAAAGCAACTTTTCAACCACTGAAGTAGTTGTTAAATGTCATATTCTTATTTCTTACGATCAACCCATCACTCGAGAAAGGATTTGGTCCTTGTACAAGGTTGTGTTTATGCATCCTTATTTAATAAGGACCGTTTGATTTCAATCTAATGGTATTCGATTATTTTGCTAACTCGCCTTTAAGTCCAATTAGATAAACATAAATAATCAATAAAATTCTAACCGGCAGCATTGGATTGAAATCGTATGGTCTTCTTTGGTAAGCACACTTAGGCACAACCTCAATAAGGACCGAATCGTTTCTCGTTTGGTATATAGCATAACAAGTAAGAAAGAGGGGATGAGACCCACAAACATGGAGCCTATCACTCTCATTAGTCATTTCTCATCTAAGAATTAACAATTAAATGATTACCGTATTCATTCTCAATTTACTTTAAATCAGAGAAGATAAGGCCTCTACTTTGTGAGTAAAGTCAAAAGGTAGGCTCTTCCTACTTACCATTTACCAACTCCTAAGAAAAGAATTCCTTTTTCTAAGTAGTAGTATTCAATTCTCAATATGCTTACACTGTGCATAGCCATCAAAAACTGCAAATCAACAAAGAATCAAGTACTCAATCCTTTTTCAGTCAATAAAGAGGTGCTAAAACCAAATTTCCCCAAAAGTTCCAACTTTTTAATGTTAAGGCTAGTCCTCATCATTCAAAACCTCATTGATTCTTCAATTCATATTATACAAAGGAAAAGCTACGTAACTATCCTTCAAACCTATTATTTCCTAAGCAAACTATGACTGTATACCATTTTTTTTACGATCTATACATTTCTCCTACAAGAATCCAATATCATCAAAAACGAAAAGTTTCTTTTTAATTATTACCTGAGCATGTCTCCACTATACCACGGCGAAATGCTAAAATTAGAGCCGTCCCCGTAAAATGAAGGTTGCCCTAAAGGCATCGGCCGATCGGGGATTTGTGGAAGCTCAATATCTCCTTCCAACATTTTCAATGCATCCAATATAGTAGGCCTTAAGGCCACCATTATATGAGCACATAAAATCCCAACCAACAAATACCTCTCCATAATGGACTTAGGATTCAGATTAACCGAATCCCCGTCCCTCAACAAACAACCATCTAAAGCTTCTCCTACTTTCCCGGCTTTCACCAAGGACCAAGCCCAATCCGTAATCAAGAATGCTTGGGGAGATCCAGATGAAGATAAGTCAAGAGCTTTCCTCCCACACATTATCTCCAAAATAACAACACCAAAACTATAAACATCACTTTTTTCAGTTAGTTGACCGTAGAGGGCATATTCTGGGGCTAAGTAACCATGGGTCCCAGCAACCCGGGTCGTCATATGAGATTTCCCTTCTCGGATTTGTTTGGCTAGCCCAAAATCAGCAACTCTAGCTCTCATATCTACATCAAGGAGTATATTGGTAGCCTTTATATCTCTATGATAGATAGCGGGTTTGACTCCATAGTGTAGATAAGCTAAACCTCGAGCCACATCTAAGATGATGTTCTTCCTCTGAGGCCATGTCAATGGTTGTTTTACGGTCGCACCAGGTGAAGGAAACAAACGGTCGTCTACATTTCCATTTGGCATGTAATCGTAAACAAGATATCTATGACTAATTCCTTGCTCCCCACTATTCTCATTCTCATTGTTATTCCCATCAACAACGCAACACCCTCTAAGCGGAACAAGATTCCGGTGCTTCAAATTACTTATTATCTCAACCTCATTGCAAAACTCTAGATCCCCTTGAAAATCTGATTCTATCACTTTCTTCACGGCAACTTGGCTCCCATCAGGCAGAGTCCCTTTGTAAACAAGACCAAACCCTCCTCTCCCAATAAAGTTTTTTTGTGAAAATTTGTCTGTTGCCTTCTCTATCTCATGAATCTTGAACCAAATAGAACCTGTATTGGGCTTCACCCTAGGCCTACTAGACCCTTGTCCCTCCATTTCATAACCCGGAAGGTTTAAACCCTCTTCAACCATTTTCTTCCTCTTCCACCTTCTATCATACCAAAAATACAACCCCAACAAAACAACTATGACCAAGACGGCTAAGCTGGCCCCAATTAGCCCGAAAACAAGGCCCGTAGGGTCCTTTTTTCCGGAACCCACATCAGAAATTTTCAATTGCAAGTTAAATATACAATTTGTAGCACTATCACTCTCAGGTCCATACTCATTAACAATCCCAGCAGCATAAATAATAGCAAAGTAAAAGCAATTACGAGAATTGGATTTATTACCATCAATTGCAGTCAGACTGTTCTGGACCTTCAATCCAGCTTGAAGACAAGTATCACAGTTGGTAAGTACCGTTAGATCGGACTTACACCCAGAATCGAGGGGTGTGATCGGACCGAGTTTAGCAACCCAGTCTTGGGTTGTTTCAATACGAGCACATATGTTAGGAGAGATGACAAATTGGAGAGGGTCAAAGCAGTAAGAGAGGAGGTTGTTTGGGAGGGAGAGGGAGGTGAGCTTGGACTGGAAATCCTGGAGGCAAGAAGTGGATGTAGGGAGGTCAGGGAGCTGGAAAAGGGAGGTAGATTTGAGGTGTTCGGATAGGGCTATCCCGTATAAGGATAAGAGTGTTTGGCAACAGGATTTCTCTGTGGTATCAGTTTGGTAAATTTTGGAGGTGGGTTGGAAGTATTTGGATTGACAATCAGTTGTGTTCCATGGGATTCTTGAGACGTAATTCAAGTCCATGGGGCAAGTTGTTGTGGAGGTGTTTGTGGTGGCTGCTGCCGCTGCAGAGGAGAGAGAGAGAAGGAAGGAAAGAAGTAATAGAAATGGGTTTTTCATGGCTTTTGTGATTTTTCTGGATTCGGGATTTGATCGTAGAGATGGGTTCTGAGGAGGGAGGAGCAAAGTGGGGAAGAAGAAGAAGAAGAAGAAAGAAAGAAACGAGGAAGTAGGTAGAAAGGAAACGTGTGGTTATGATCGGTTGGCCACTAGTGTTTATATTACTACAAAGTACAAATCAAAGAGTCAAACACTTTGATTTGCTATTTTTTTTTTTTGCTCACTTCACTGTTGGCTGCTTAAGAAAGAACAAAGGATCTTGTATGCGACACGTGTCATATTGATTTAGTGATGTATTTTAAAATATAAATTTTTTTATTATTTGAAATTTTCAATTAACGATTTAGTGATGTAATATTCTAAATTTAATATTTATTTTTTTATATTTATTTATGACGAGATTTTAATATGAAATAAATATAATATAAAATATTCTAATAATTAATTTCCCGGAAAATTAGGGGGGCGGGAAAAAGAGAAAAGTGGAAGAACGTCTAACTGAAGATCGTGTGAGAGGGAGAGAGAGAAAACAGATGGATGGATTTGATTCATCTGCAGCCTAAAAATAGGAAGCGAATCACTCATTCTTTCTATGATTCTCGCTCGAAACAAACAGATTTATTCCTGTTATATTATAATTCAGTAGCAGTCCGGAAAATAGTAATCAAACAAACAGAGGCATCATCCTCTTCATCGCGATAAATCGTTCACGAATTCGACGTTCTCTCGCTTTTGAATCTTCCTCATTCTTCTGGAATCTCTCTCTCTCTCTCTCTCTCTCTGGAATTTCCCTGCGCTGTGTAATTCTCTCTCATGGGAGATCATCAACAACAGCAGCAGCGATCGCCGTCAACGCCGGATAGTTTCTACAACATTCTGGGAATCTCAAAGGGCGCGACATCGATCAGAGATCTCTGCAAGGGATTCATGAAATGGGGCCCTAATGAAAAGAGCCCCTCCAATAAATCCCCATCTGTTGATGAAATTTCCACCATTAGCGACGCGGAAAAGGTATTTTTAGTTTTTAGTTTTTATTTTTTATTTTTTCGTTTTAATATTATTGAATGCTTCATTGTCAAAACCAATCAAAACGATCAATCACACTTATAACTTGTAATTAGCTGCATTGTATTCTTTTTAGCGCTGATTGGGTTAAGCGTTTGAAACTAGAGTTTGGGTAATTTGTATTTTGATTGGATTGTGAGATAAACTCAGATTGTAGTTTTTAAAACTGCCTTTGGACAAACTGGAGTTTGAAATGCACCCTGAAATCAAGCCCAACTCAATTGGTTTTGAATTGAATTGTGTTCATTATCCACTTATCAATTACACGAGATACGTAATTCTCATTGACTTATTATAGTGTTAAATAAGGCTTCAATTGGCTTATTCATTTTGGCCTCAAAACGCCGTTTCAGCCATATGTATATTGAAATTGGTTTCATTCAAAGGTTTACTTTTCTACTTGACACACTTTCAGAATTCACTTCAAATTTCCAGTTTAATCGAAATGCCATTCTAAATTAACTTATACCAAATGGAAATGGACTTAAATCTCTTGCAGCAAAACAGTATGTGTGCTATAAAAAGCCATTTCCTTTATATATATATGTTCCTTCTTTTCATTTACTTTTCCGGGTTTTTTGTATTTGCAGAGCTACCATGGACCTCAAGAAGACTTCATCATCAGTAATCCAACAACACCAACAAGGTACAACATCCACAGAAACTCGATTGTGGAGGATCAGTTTTCCTCTCGCTCCTCATCAGTATTTGCAAGAACAACAAGTAATAGAAGATCTAAAACACCATCCCCTACCCCTAGATCTCTGTCAAGAGAAACAAGCAGAAGAAGCACAACGCCCACTTCTCGAACGCATAGTGCAGGTAGAAGAAGCAATTCCGTATCCGAGTTTCCTGCTGGATTCTCCAAAACATTTAGCAGAAAGACCTACTCCTTGAGTGCTCATGAAGACCCTTCACAATGTCTCTCGCCACAGAATACTAGTAGTAGTAATAATATTACGGGGAGGTGTACAAGTCTAAGTAGAAGTACTAGTACTGGTACTAGTAGTGTTAATGTGAGTCCTTTGTCGAGAGATAAGAGTAGGAATACGAGGGGGCCTACCCCCATTGTGTTTTCTCAGTCAACAGCACCTACGAAACCTTCTCCTGTTGAGAGAAAGCTTGAATGCACTTTAGAGGAGTTGTGTCATGGGGGTGTCAAGAAGATCATGATCACAAGAGAGGTCATTTCAAATGGGTTAGTAATTTGCACTCATCTTTTCCCTTTTTTAAGCCTCAAGCGTATGTGTATTTTAGACACATTTTGTGCAGGCTCATTGTCAGATTATGTGGATCTAAGCTAGATTATATGAACTCAAACTGGATTTTTGCAGGATAATCATTCAAGAAGAGGAGATGCTAAAGATAGATGTGAAACCGGGATGGACGAGAGGTACGAAGATTACATTTGAAGGGAAAGGAGATTTGAAACTGGGCTTTTTACCTGCCGATATAATCTTCTCCATTGATGAGAAGAAGCACCCATTGTATAGGAGAGAAGGAGATGACTTGGAGCTTGGAGTTGAAATCCCTCTAGTCCAAGCCCTAACAAATTGTTCGATCAATGTTCCTTTATTGGGAGGTGAGAAGATGCGTTTGTCGTTTGAAAATGTCATTTTATACCCAGGTTATGAAAAGGTCATAAAAGGTCAAGGAATGCCTAACTCAAAAAATGGAGGGAGAAGAGGGGATCTTAGGATTAGATTTCTAGTCAATTTCCCTTCTGATTTGAGTGATGAACAGAGAGCTGAAGCTTGTAGTATTCTTCAAGAGTGTTCTTGATATCAGTCTTTCCCGGTTTTGATTTTTCATTCCTTGTAGTCATCTTCCTTCTTTTATCCAGATGAAAATTTCATTGTAACAAAATATTTAAAAATGTTTTTGGAAGATATATGATAGCAAGAGATTAATCCTTGAGCGGGACTCGCATTGAAAGAGCATGATAACCATGTTAATTTTTTGTCATCCCTAAATTACATATGAATCCTTTAACAAGGGCTATTGAAAAATAGAGTCCAATCTATTACAATTTCTTTAAATAAAGAGGGAAAGAATAAAAACCACTTCAAAACTGCAATAAGGAGCCGAAAGCAGGTGCGGCATCTCGAGCTAGGTGCACTCCTTTTCTGCCTGATGATGTAGTCTCAGAATATATGGACAATGTCATAAGCAAATCTGTTTATTGAATGTTAAGGAAATCAACAGACAAACGAGTAATAATATGGCAAAGAAGAGAAGATTTTAGTATAAGCTTTCCAAGGAAAACTGACTAAAGATGTGGCTATGTTTCAAGATAAAATACGCATTCTCGGGTCAACGATTGTAAAGTATTCATTTCCTACCATCGATCAACTTATGATTTTTGCACGTTTGTCCATCTAACATCTAAGAGAAACTAAAATAATGCAGAAGAAAAAAAAAGGATACGTCCAAAACAGCACGAACGACTGCATACAAACACAATGTGTCAGTCAACTGGTTACAGATGATCATATAATGCAAATTCATAGATGTAATATCAATAAAAAATAGCCATAAATACAAACCAGCAGGAGAATATTTTTTTAACTTTTTAGACTTCATGCGCAGCAAATTTTGAGCTGTTAAAAAGCTATGAGAAGATATATCTAAATCTCGGGGGGGGGGGGGGGGGGGGGGGGGCGCTCTCTATCTAGCACATTTTAAGATTCCATACTCGACTCTCAGATCAAGATCAGTGCCCTCTATCAAACTCATAACCCTAAAAAAACTCCTAATACCCACAAAAAATGGATAAATCCTTCATGATGTAATGGAGAATTGGAACAGTCCATGTAGTGTTAGCCATTCTCACTAAGCCTACACAATTGTCCAATATAGAGTTTAATGACATTATCCGTTTTTTCAAATTAAAAGTCGAACACCACTTTCACATAATCAGGTGATGTCATGAACAAAGACGAAACACCATAAGAAGTGGTAGAGAAAGCATACCAGAAGGCCACCTAGAAAGCCGTCCAGAATGATCCGATTCCACGAGTCAAAGTATGAATCAACAGAAAATCCTGCCTTGGCTAAGAGTCCAACTGAAGTTACTGCCATGATTAGGAAATAGAGGATGAATCCAATCAAGCTCGTAAACCCTAAGATTCCAGCAATCACTCCACCAATTATAGACATAAATGTTCGACTGCAACCGAGAGAAGGATAAAGATCATGATAAATTAAAAAAACAAAAACAAAAAAAACCCTTTTCGATGTTGTGTAAGCATTAAAACCAGGCGAAAATCAAGTTTTTCCGGACATAATATCATTGCAGAAAATCAACTTAAACTTTTTTTTAAAAAGAAACCTGTAGTAGATAATCTTCATGTTGCTTTGCAAATTCTCGGCACTGAAGATCGGTAAATCATCAGCGGCGCCGCCTGATTTCTTGTCCGATGCAGGCATATCTTCTCTGCCTTTATACGATCTGAAACGATTCAACAGCGCAGGCGAGACGTGAGATTTCTAAGTAAATCCGAAAATCCAAACAACAAGATAACGAGTACAAACTACGGAATTAAATCGTGAGAGAGAGAAGGAGAGTGAAGTAAAATACAGAGAGAGAGAGTCTGGCAGGGAAGAGCTGGAATGGAGAAGAGACAGAGGTTCGATGAACTTTTTGGGTCTGTTTAGCGGGCAGAGAAAATAACGGAGAAAAGGAGATGAAATCTTAATTGGCTGGATGATTGGATTACAGGAATTCTGGGTTACATATTCCAGACCTAGAACAAGAAGCTGTCCAAGGATGGAATTAGGATTCAATATGACTCTCTTGTGATCACATGTATGAAACAAATATCATTATGTTACATTATGAATAATATGTGACTCGTGTGATCACATATAGAAAATTATATGAAACAAATATGACTGTATTACATTATGAACGACTATTGCACAAAATATTTCTTAACCAAAGTATGATTTTCCTCCCTTATTATTATTTTCGATACCTTATATTTATTCAAATTAACCAAAAAAGGGGAGAAAACAAATGTCACTTACAATCGATATATAATATCATATATATATAACAATACAAAGAACCTGTACTCTATATTTTGTTTTCTTCTGTGTAGAAGTGACCCTGAAGATTTTCAAGACACAATAAAGAACCTTAATAATAATAATAATAACTCGGAAAATTTTCACCATGCAAACAACTGATTTGAGGAAAAAAAATAAAAAAAAACCCGTCCCCAGGCAGGAAGAATGGAGAAAGAATGGAGACAATTCCGGCTGGGAGAGCAAGATCAAAGCCCTGTACAAATGCAAAATAAAATCAATCTTATTACCTTTTCTATTAAAGAAAAAAGATATTCATTTGGTATTGGCATCAGTCAATTAGACATGTACCAGATAGAAATGAGACCACCTTTGCCGTGCCCAATATTCGGAACTACTATAACTCTAACCACCATTTTGGGATATGAAACTCAGGGCAACACAAACTATTGAAAGGAGTATAAATGATAGCAGATTGCTTGATGAGATGTTAGCTCTTTGAGACATAAGCAGCGAGGGCATTTGCATGAATGGGAGGGAGACTGCTTAAAAGAGGTTGTATTTGGTTCCCATATAGAGAAATCAGGTGAGAGAAAGCTTTGCCTACTTGAGCTTTAACTTCGGGAGTTTCTATTGGAGAGGCCACAACTTGGGCAAATATATTCACCAGGTCTGGCACTTGAGAGAGGATCTGGTTTGGCCAAAAAAAAAAAAATTGTATTTATTGACCAAACACCCTAAATTTAAATTTGACGGCCAAAGAAAACGATACCAGAGGATTAGATGACAAAACAAGAGTTGATATGCAGGTATAGACAGCCATGGACTCCTCTTGGTCTTCTTTTAATGGAAGTGCTTTCAAGAAAACATGAAGGACCTAGCAAGGGGGAAAAAAAAAGGGTAAAATTGACATAAACTATAGGCAGAATTAGAATGCGTAGCTTAAGTACTAAAGAGTACGAAAAGAGCCTTATCAGAAATGGGGATATTGACCTGATTCAATGGGATAGCTTCAGGGTGTACCATAATCATCCTTGCCACAGCACCTGCAGCATTATCCTTTCCGGCATTATCTGGCTCAGAATCCCCAAATAATGGGTAAAGACCCCTTAAGATATCACCATAGTATCTTATTTTCATTAAGTATAACATGATACTGCTGTAACAAAAAGAGCGTTTGTGAGAGAAGAAAAAACTATTCTTCCTAAATTTAGATCACACGAATAGCTCGAGAAAGTTCTAAAATGAAGGATACTTCAAAGTTGTCTCCCCTCCATTCCTACAGAACTCTCCTACACAAAATGCAGCATTCCTCCTATTAGTTGCTTCTGATGAGGCTAATTCTTTTAGTGCCAAGGGCATTACTCTCTGAAACATGAGAAATTTATTTAGGAAAATAACTTGGTTCAATTTGTATAAATAAAGGGAGACATACTAAGACAAATATAAATTACATCAATATAGTTGGAGATTGGAGCACCCATATCTTGAGCAACTTCAGCAAGGCAAGCAACCACCATGGTGCGATCTTGAGAAGGACGTGAAGCTTTCTGCATAACAAATAAAAAACAGTCAAGTTGTGATAAAAAGGTTAACAATTATGTGCAGATAGCAATTGAAAATGCCAATAAAAACATATATACATACACACACACACATATCGTACCGCAAACTTCATTAGTGGTTCAAATAATTTTTCAAAAATGGGAGCAAAATGAGAACCCATGGCCTTTGCAAATGCTGGAAGGAGGTCAGAAACAGCATCCATAAGTACTTCATCATGGTCAGTATCGTCCTCATCAATGTCACTATCTGATTCATTATGTTGGCACGCAGACTCCTCTCGAAGCAGTACTAGCGTTGCGTCAACCAGCCGGGGCATGTCTAGAACAGATCATGGCAAAATAGAAAATGCAGGAATGAATTGCATTCAAAATTTATTTTGGATGATAGGAAATTTAGAAGCTAAATGCCAAACTTACAACATTCAAGAGCAATATAACCATAATCCCTGGCAATGTCAGCGACACTTGTACAAGCTTGAGCAACAACCTCCTTGTCATCATCTTCCGTCATTGTCTTGATATAAATGTTCATTATGGTGTCTGTAGATAAAGAAATGCATTATCAAGACATTTGTTAAAAAATCAGATATAGAGCAGCCACTTGATTGTTTTTGACATCTCAGAGTTATGTTCTTACCAAGAATTTCCCTTGCCTTTGCTGGTCCGTCCTGCATAGCATAAACAATTGATGACAGCATTGACAGCATATCACCATGTAAGTTAGGATTACAAAATAAAATTACTAGATACAAAGAACAAACATCAAGAGAAACTCATCAAATTTCACTGACAAAAACCAAATGAAATGATCAACATAGGTAATTATAAGAGCGACACAAACACATTACACGATGAGAGAGAAGAAAGTTAGTGCTGATGTGTAACTCACATGTTGACCCTGGAAGATTGCCTGGGCTGCCATCAAAATATCTGCATTGGCAATAAATGACTAAGTAACTAGTTCGGTCTAACTTAGCAAAACATTAGTGTTTAACTGCTAACCATTATTCACAACAGGAATCTAAACTCACGTTTCAAAGAAGCAATTGCCTGCAGCCGAACATCTTCATGAAAATATCCAGAGTGCTTGACCAAAATCTTTAATGACTCCTCCAGATAGCTTTATAAGATTCAAGAATCCCAAATAAAGTTTAATACACTACTCTATAAACAGTTATTTCACAGTAAGATGTGAAAAGAATACAGTGTTGTGGTAAGAGGGATACGGTGCATAAGAGCTCTTTGTATGCAATGCAAACATGCCAAGAGCTTGTGTTGCAGCTGCCTTTTCGTCCAAAACTCCTGTCCTAATACTAATATTTCGAACTCTAGGCTCATCATGAGCTTCATCATCGGACGAAACTCCACCAAATCCATTAGTATTGTCATCATCGGAATCATCAATATCCACAGCAGATCCATCGTCGAGATTGCAAGAAGAAAATGCAAGGGGTACCACATGAGGAAGATACTGATTGCCGGGATTTAAAATTAAAAAAAAAAAAAAAACTCACTCATGAGCTGATAAGTGAGAAAATATCAATAGATGAGTAATTCAAGAAAAAGCAAGGTGAACCTGGGTAAAACCATCCTCCAAAATTTCTGCTGCATTGCTGAAGAATCCGTGAGTGTACTCTCGTAGTTCACTAAACTCCAATCCAAAACCCTAAAACCATATAAAGAATAAATGTAAGATAAAATCTAAGACGTAAAGGCCAGTCAGAGACAAGCATGTCTTACAGCAATTGCTGCTTCAATAAAAGGAGGTAAAACAGGTTCCATCCTAGCTCTCCCGATAGACATGGAAACTATTCCAACTAACTCGGTAGCTCTTGCTCGTGAGCAGAGATCCTCATCATTGGTAAACACCATGAATATTTTCATCAATTCCAAAACCCTTTCTGCATATGGCATGAAAGCCTGCTCAGCTGCAGCTGCTACTGAACCAATTGCAGACTGCATTACAATAAAAAAGGTGAAAGTATGAGATAAAACTATCACAGGATAAGATTTTAAGCTAATTATGCAGTATCTGTATGCAATAAAATGTTAACGATTGTCCTAAAAGTTCGACCCGGTAGGAAATGAGCTCAAGTATGTTATCTATCATTGAGACTCTTTAACACTCCCTTTCATGGGAAAACCCATAACAATATGGGTCTTACACGTGCAAACAAATGACAAACAAAGCTCAAGAAGCATATCATATGCAAAAATAACAAAGGGAGGAGCAACCGTGATTTGAACTCAAGACCTCAGCTCTAATATCATGTTAAGTTAATGATTGTCCTAAAAGTTCGAACTGGTAGGAAATGGGCCCAACTATGTTATCTATCATCGAGACTCTTAACATAAAAAAGAGCATGTATCCATACCATACACGTCTCCTGCAAATTACGAGGGCTATTTTGGAGAGCTCCCAGAAGTTTACCCATCAAAGGATCAAGAAATGGAAGGATTTCCTCTCCCATGTTCTCACAAAAGGCTGCCAAAGCATAGTAGGACTTCTCCTGGAAAAGAATATGTTTCTTGGTTCAAAATATGAGTAACTAATCTGTAGAGAAATACATATGCATTAAATTATTCTCCTGTGTATACCTTTACTTCGTCAGATGTGTCTTCAATGGAATTTAAAATGCAAGGAAGTACGCTTTCATAGTGAGAGATAATTTCTGGTTGTAGATACTCAGCAAATTGACCCAGTGCAAATGATGCCGCACCCCTTACCATCTGCTCTGGGTCCCTTAAAGCCCCTAAGACAATATGAAGAACAGGTTCCAACTTATTTTTCATCGGATCCAAACAACCTTCTGATATGACGCCTAAAGCTGTTACAGAAGCTTCACGAAACTTTGGATTTGCGTTCTGACTGTTTACAGAAGCAAACTCAAAGACAAGCGGAAAAATAAGCTTAGGGAGATTTATAGCCATAGTATCAATGACCTCCGCGGCAGCTCGATCAGAGGCAAGATCATCTTCTTCTTTATCAGTTGATTCGGCTAGTAAGGGACACATTACTTGTAGAATTGGGGTTATCAACTTATGCTTTTTCAATGAACTGGACTTGTACTTCCCTAACCATGAAATTATCTGAATAGCCTGAGATTAATAGGTCAAAGAGGTTAAGCAAAACTCTGAAACGACAAGAACCTAGATTTTTGTCAATAAAATTGGTCAAAAACAACCTTGCACATTAAGAACAATAAAATAAAAGATATGGGGTCCTTCTTTCATACCTGATGACGAGTGTTGGATTCCAAATTTTGGCTTGAACAAACTTCAAGAGAAAACTGCACAATAGATCTAACAGATTCCCCAAGAAGAGGTGCAGGAGATTCAATTAATTCATCAAATATTTCAAAAGCAAGTACAGCAACATCCTCATCGCCAGAAGAAAGGCACTGTCTTGATACATTCAAAATGCTGGGAATAAACTCCCGAAATTTTATCTGCATGAGTGTAAATAAAATCAACCGTACATCTTCAGATGGATGCACTATTGAATACTCATTGATAAAAACAAGCTACTACAGGAAAGTAACTGAGAATTATGACCAGCTATAGTTGTTAAAAGAGGATTTATTTGCAAAGGCAAATTCAGAATCAACTCACAAAAACCTTCTGTTTAGAACTTACCACCTCTACCCCATCATGTGTGAATTCCAGAAAGGATCCCACTGCCCTGGCAAAGACAAGTGAATAATTTATGTAACTGACAAGAAGAATGATCAATTCCTTGTAACCGAAAGAACTTCATGAAGAAGATATTACTTGAGAGCAGCAATTCTGACACGATTGCTAGTCTCATCCTGCAGGCACTTGAGTAGGAGAGCTTGCAAATCTGTGAAATGCGGTCTAAATGCATTTCCAATCGTTTCAGTCAAAGAGCTGAATAGGATCAAAGCCACCTTATGACACCAAAAGATAAACAAGTAGATATGTTAGTCATCTGCAACACAAGTACCGTTATTAACAATAGCGATTATATAAATATTCACGGGACCAAAAGTGAAATAGTACCATTTATTTAAAATCAATGAGTAAAGCAAATTAGGCAAACAAGGTCTGCAACAACACCTAAAAGAAGTCAAGACTTACTTCTCTATGGTCTTCTTGTGGACTCTGACTACATTGAAACAAAAAGGGCAACAACTCGGGCCATTCTCCTGTAGCAACAACATACTTTGCAACAATACTTACAACATTCGCACTGGCTCGTCTCACTGGGGGACTGCAGGAGACACCATAAGATAATTTTTTTTCAAACTCGACAGATAAATGTAGAGAATCCTAGCAGTCTACATCACTGGAAAAGGAGAATTGTAACCAAGAAAATGACTGCAAGCTCCAATTGCAGTTCCGATAAATTTCATATAAAAAAACAAAAAAACTTAAATTCCAATTTCCATATATAACTTGAAAATGCAATCCAATTGCCATTTCATCCGTCCCATTACAGTAAGCTAGTCTTGCCAATTCAGAAGAAACAGACTTTAATCATCAGTTTGCTCTCATAATCTTACTATGAATGGAATGAAAATCTATATCAAATTCGCACCATAACATTCGTACAACAGACCTGTGTTCCATAGTGATGCTCTCAATGAGGGACTGCTTCACATGCTGCTTCTGCTGCAGCGAGAGCTTGGCCCAATGGCCGGTGATCTTCTTGCGGAGCAAAACGGCGGCGAGCTGACGGACGTTAGGAGTCTTAGCAGTGCGGAGGTGCTGAACTAACGCCGGTACCACCTGCGGATCCTTCGCTAGACGCTTTATCTGCTCCTCCGCTTGCCGCCGAGCATCGTTGTCCGGCATCAAGAATTGAATTAGCAACAGCTCTAATGATTGCGCCATTGAAGCTTCTTCTTGTTCTAGGTATCTTTCTCTCACTATAGCTCACAGTACAAAATTGGAGAGAGAGAGAGATACGATCGTAGCTTCAATGAAGGCTGGTTCTCTGCGTCCGTGTGTTGCCTGCGAGGGTTTTTGGGTTTTGGCTCCTTGCTTGTTTTCTAAGGTTTGCATTTTATATGTCGCGTGGCGCGTGTGCTACGGAGTTTTACCGACAGGAATGATGAGGTTTTTTTCACCCCTAATTTAACTTAACCCCAATAAGAAAAACTAACGATGAGCTCCCAAAACTTTATTTAAATTATTAATAATACCCAAAACTATTAACAATTAACATAATAAACCTTGAATTCAAATTCAAATTCAAATTTACAACTAATCGTCCACTGTGGTTAAAATTGAGTAGTTTACTGCTAAAATAGTTTCCCAAATATCAATAAGCCCCTAACTTAATTTATACATCAAACATTATTTTGTTTTTAATCCCACTAATTAATAATTTAGATAAAACTTGTTGTATAAATAAAACTAAATGTCTAACATATAATTATGGTGAATTAATTTCCAAAATACGGTTCATTGTATTTTTGTTTAAATTTTTAAACGTTTATATTAACTCTAATGTGAATTAATTTTTAAAATAGATTTAAAATAAATAAAAAAACCTAGCTTTTTTTTTTTTTTTGTTATATATATAATCATACTCGGAGAGATTCTACATTAATTTTTATGGCTCAATTAGATTGGAGAAGGGGGGGAACTCAATTGGAGATAAAGTATGGATCCTATCCATATGAAATGTTTAAGTTTTAAGGATTAAGATGAAAGATCTAAGACTCATGATTCAATATGAAAGGCTTAAGCTTTAAGTTTTAGGGTTTAAGATGAAAGATTTAAAGTTTATGATTTAATATGTAAAGTTTAAGTTTTATGGTTTAAATTGAAATGATTAAGTTTTAAGGTTTAAGATGAAATATTTAAGTTATAAGCTTTAATATGAAAGGTATAAGTTTTAGGGTTTAATAGAAATGTATAATTCTTTAGTTCGATGAAGAAAGATTCAACATTTATAGTTTAAGAAGAAATGTTTAGACTTTAGGGTTTGATAGAAATGTCTAATTTTTTAGTATAATGAAGAAAAGTTTAACCTTTATGGTTCAAGAAAAAAGGTTTAAACATTAGTATTTGATAGAAATGTCTAATTTTTATAGTTCAATACTAAAGATTTATACATTAAGATTTAATATAAATATTTAACAATTTGGTTCAATAAAGAAATGTTCAACCTTTATGGTTCAAGATAAAAAGTTACACCTTTACAGTCTAAGAAAGTTTTTATCAACTTTGCTCGATTGTCGGATGGCTCCCTAATTAAGGAGTCGCCGAGTAATTCAAAAATCGAGCAAAATGAACAGATACTTGGAAGCCACTATCCTTAAATATTGAATGAAAGCAACCATTCATTCAATAAAATTGCAGCAATCAACCAAAACCATTCATTATAACCACAACCAAAACTTGATGAACAAACATAATTTCATTATAATAAGTAACATTCATTACAACTATTCATGTCCAAGAAACCATATAAAATAAAATACTCTAAAAATTATCAACACCCAGTCTATGCTCATAATTATCAACATTCCTAAACTACCTACATTATCAACAATCAAAAGTCTAAATATTTCTGATAAATGACAATAAGGATGGGTGTAAAGACATGACGCATTACAACTTCTTCCACCTGAAATTAAATACAAACATACAATAATGTCATAAGTTTTCTTTCTCATTCTATCATTAAGAAAAAATATTTCATTTATGTAGAAGGAAACAAAAAGGAAATCAGTAATCTTTATTATGAAAGAAATGAATTAAATACTATTACTCGATAATTCAAATGTTTCAGTAATGCTTGAGGGCTTACATCTCTTAAGTCATCGAGCATCAAGAACAATCTTTGTTTTTTTAGATTTTCAGAATTTTCGATTCCCACATTTGCACATTATAGAATGAATCAAAAACAAAATACAAACAAAATAAAATTAATGTGAACCTAAAATATTTCGATTATCTATTAAATATTCAAAGAAAAATTAAGTACAAAAGATTGAAACTTATCAAAAATATTTCTCTATCTCTAAACTCTTGACATTCGATTATGAAGCTTGCAAACGGATCAAATTGACGAAATGAGAGGTAAACCTTTCATCTAAAATAGCACAATTTCATAAAAGCACAAAAAAGCCTAAATTTCAAATATAAATATGTACATACTAGCGGTAGCAAAGTGGATGGGTTTTCGGCTATTAATTTCAGTGAAGATTTCACTCTGTTTCCATCATTTGCGGCTGCCTCCATCGACTCCTTTCGTCATTTCTTCTCAATATTTTGCTTATGAGAACCTTTTTGAGATACGATGTTTTATTATGTTGGACGTTGAAGGTGATGAAGTAGAAGATGAAGAAGAGAAAGGAGAGAGGAATCTAGAAGTTTGAAGCTTAGTTACCATTTCTCTTTTGATTAGGTTAGAGGGAAAAATGAAGGAAATAAATGATTTTCTCTTTTTTTTGTATTTAAGTTTTCAATAAGGATACAATAGTTATTTAATATATCAAAAAAAAATTAGAAATTAGAAAAATAAAAAGAAGGCCATTATTTTAATATATATATTAATTTTATATCTTACAAAAAAAGCTAGAATTAGAAAATTTTATAGGAGCAAAATTAGATAGTTTTTTTTTATATTTTAATTTAATAGAGGTAAAAATTAAATTTTAGAAAACCAATAGAGAACGAATCAATTATTGAAGCTTAAAATGGTGAAATTGAACGTAATTTAAGGGAAGCTGAGAATTGAGAAATAAAAATCGTGAGCGCAAGAATTTTAAAATTATAATATTACCTTTTAAATTAAAAAATATTTAAAGATTTTCTCTTAAATATTTTAAAATTTATTTTTGATAGGATTGAATATTGGGTTAGATCCGACTTGATCTGCATGGAATTAGATTAGGGTATTCATTTTTTTTTTTAAATATATGAATGTATTAATTTAATATTATTAAATTCTCTCTAGATGTGGCAAAATGGGCCGGCCAGGTACGATTTTAGCATGGCACAGATTATGTCGTGTCGTGTCTGTGCCCATGCCTAAAAATAAGGGCATGACATGGCACGACATGGCACAACACGGCAAGATACAAATACAGTAATGAGCCATAAACGTGTCGTGCCAGCCCGTGGGCCCGTTTCGGCCCATGTGCCTATTTTGGCTTATGGGCTTGTTTCGACCTGTGGACTCAAATGCTTACTTTAAAAAAAATTAATTTTAAATAAAAGAAGAGTTTTAAAGTTATTAATAAAATAGTAATAATGTAATACATATTTTATATATTATTAATCGTTCATAATAGTTATTATTTAGTAAATTATAAGTTAGTACTATTACAATTAAAATTATAAATACTATAATAAATATTATTTGGCCAAATAAGATCTTGCATTAATCAAAATGTTTTTAACATACAAAATGAATTCTGAAGAAAAATCCTCTAAGATTAGGAGGCGCTTTTGAGCCCGTGCCTCGGACGGACCCAAAAGGGCCCTACTGTGCTCCGAGCCGACACGACCCAACCCCATGCCATGCATGCTCATGTCGGCCCGACCCATTTTGCCACCTCTAAATTCCTCCCTTTGTCTTCACTCAATCTCCCTAGGTGACCCTCCCCCCTTCTTCTACGTTTTCTTTTTCTTCAATCCCTCTCTCCCTCTCTCTCTTCTATAACTTCCTTCAGATCAGCCTGCTCATCTTCATCTTCTTCTTTTCTTAGATCTCCATGTTCTTCATCTTTTTCTTCTCCCTTTCCTTCCTCCTTCACACCAAGTTGCGGCCACCATTTTTTCTTCCTCACCCATTAACGACCTCTCTTTCTCTCTCCCCACCTTCAACACCCCCCGGAAGGAGCAGCGGCTGACTGGCGGAGAGTGAGGGAGGAGAAGAGAGGGGAAAAGAAGAAAACCCGATCAATTTTTTTTTCTCTTCTTTCTTCTCTATTTCCTATTTTTTTTTTAAATGGACGACGTATCTACATAAATAGATCGGATCGAATATTGAGTCGGGTCCGTATCCATATCCGCTCCGTTAGATCGGATACAGATTTTTTGCTCAAGTCTAATTTTTGGGGCAATATGGCCGTGTGTGGTTTTTTAGAAGCAAATTTTCTTGATTAAGAATTATTGAAACTTGTTCACTTTAATTCGACTGTGAGAACAAAATCTCTCATTTCTTCCAAAAAATAATAATAATAATAATAGTTATGAGATATCTTTTTCTATTTAATGTCAAGTTACATGTGATTTTCATATTTAAATTACCAATAAAGGTTATTTTAGATAATACATCACAATAATTTTATTAGAATATTAATAAAATAACATACATATCTCAAAATTTGTTTTACACTATTTTTTATATGACATACTCACACATCACCCACCCATGTATTACTCATTTATTTTTCACTCTACTTTTTATTTGAGTAAAATAACATATAGACGGATCATATATTGTCTACTTCACGCTAGTGTCTAGTGGTATTAGAGTACTTTTTGAAAGCATGGGATCTAATGTCTTGCTTTGGACCTGAAAAGTTCCTCAAAACTCTGAAGACGCATTGAGCGCCGCCTGTAGAACTTGAGGAGATAAGGCTTCCCATGCTGATGCTTTGCCAACCAGCTCTTCGAATACTGGTCTACAAAGAAGTCAATGATCATATGAAGTAATTAATCCATCAGAGAAATCTTCAAAATATATAATATTTTGTTTTTTGATTAAATTCACACTCTTTTACCGAGCAGAAGTGACAACAGAGACACACTCCATTCAATCTCCATTAGCAATTTTAGCAGCGATAAAGAACCTAGGCATCACAACAGCACCACCAGCCTTCACTTGAGCATCTAACAGTTTCTGAGCAGAACTCACAATTTGAACCCAACCTCCTCCTTTCACAACATAGATCAAGTCAACTATTGCATCTACGCCATAACCTAGAAATGGGCTCACACCATTTGGTCCAATCTTTTTCACTTTCGCACTCAAACCCACTTCTCAGCGAAAAAAAAATTCCGATTCCGTCACGGGAATGGTACCGTTTTCGGGCAATCGATCAACGTCTTTATGGATACTCTTAAATATTATGTCCTTGTGGTAATTAGGGTTTGACAATTTTTGGCCTTGTTCTAGCGTATCAAATTTCAGTTTGGCTTGTGGCAAGCTGAGTTGCTTCATTTTCATTGAGGTTGTAGTTTTTAGATACGAATTCGATCGAGGGAGACAATAAGACACCTAGAGCTCCTGTTAATAAGAAGTAGGTAATTCCTCGAGGATGAGAGCCTTTGGGGTTTTGCCCAAGAAGACTATTTCGAGTGGCGAATCTCAATTGTTGAACCACCATGAAACAGATCCATGATGTAGAGCTATGACATCTCCTTTCTTAAGACCAACAACCTTATCCAACTGTTTCAGTAACACAACTCCAGCAATTCAATCGGTCCCTATTTCGATCATAACGGAAAAGGGTAGCTAATTATATATCCACAAGATATATCCTTAGCCATATATAGCTTATTAGTATACTTTTCCTTGAACAAGGGGCATGATCAATCATTTGCTAAAATCATTAAGAAGTAATCAATTACCTTGTATGACGAAACATAGCTTTGAAGAATCAGCGTAGTGAGGAAGAGTAAAGCCACACGGCTAAAGAACAAGCTTACTAGCTGCAACCTTATTCTCACCAAGGGCTGCATATTCAGAACTTGGCCACTGATAATATGCTCATCCTTCTCTCTCAAACAATGCTTTTCCACTCATTACTTCCAACTTCGACTCCATGTTAAGCTATAGATACGTGAAATGAATTGAGTTTTTTTTTCCCCTAAGCAAATAATGTAAGCAATTGGATTACTGAATGCCGAATTGCTTATAGTATAGAAATCCAAGTTTCTATTTATAGACAGGCTTATGTGCCTATATATAACATTTACAAAATAAATTAATATATTAAAAAAAAGGTGTGCATATAATTTTCCTAACTTAAAACTTTGTCTGAAAGGTAAAAAAGTGTTTTATGATGGGGAATGGTAGGATAAATTTTCTTAAATTATAATGAATTTTTAAAATATTTTATAATTATAATGAATCCTTAATTTTTTTTACGGTTCCTAATTTTTAACTTGATTCAATATGACTCAATTTGGTAATAAATTTAGAAAATTAAATTTATATTTCTAAAACAACCCCTTAACAAATTAAAGTTAATTTCATTTTTTAACCCTAATTTGTTTAAACCTTTTCCTAGACAACTTCACGATTTTCGCCAAATGTTGCCACTCATTAACCATCGCCATGAACATAACAATCAGCTTGAAAAAAAAAAAAACTGAAACATGTTCCTATTTCTTGCGGAAAAAATTGAAACCCGGTCTGATTTCTTATAAAAAAAATTGATCAAAATGATTTGATCTCTCTGTGAGAAATCTAATGAGCCAAGGATTCAGATCGAATCGATCCAAATTCTTTGTGAGATTGATCAAATTGATTTGATTTCTTGGCACAAAGAAACCAAATCGAATTGATTTTTTTCTTACGAAGAAACCAAATCCCTTCAATCAATGTGAAGAAATCAGATCAATTCGACATGTGCAAGGAAATCAGATCACTTCACACAGAGAATTGATCGATTTCTTTCGAAGAATCTAGATTGATTCGATTGGTTTCTCACAAAAAAATCAAATCAATTGCAAGAAACCAATCAAACCGATCAGTCTTTTCATGATAAATTAGATAGAGTTTCATTGTTATTTTATTTTTTCCAAGAAATAAGATTGTTTCTTTTACGGGGCTGATTCGTGGCAGGAATCGTGAGAGGCTGTTTAGGCAAAAATTGGGGTAAAAAGTAATGAAATTTGGTTAAGGGGTTGTTTTAGAAATAAAAAATCATTTTCATAAGTGAATGAGTTAGATCGGGTTGTATTCTGTCGGGACTAGTTTAGGAACCCATCTGTTGAAAAAAAAAAATAGGGGTTCATTATAATTTTGGTTTGAATTTTTGGTGTTCATTAGAACTATAAAAATTCGGGTGTTCATTATAATTTAAGTTTAGTTTTTGGTATTAAATTATAATTATAAAAAATATTTTAGGGATCCATGATATTTTATATAAAATTTTGGGGGTTTATAATAATTTTCCCTTTATTATAAATTCCAACCTTGTTGATAAAGTGGGTTATACAAAAATACAAATCAAATTTATGTATGTGGTTATTCAAATTTAAAGAATCACTATAACTTTTTTAATAATTTAAACTAAATAATATAATATATAATCAAATGTTGAGTTATTAAAAAATTATTAGCGATAATCTAAAAATGTATCGTATTAATTGAACTTAATAAAAGCTGGATTTGACAAATGAAAATGGTTGTATACGTGGCGTTGAGCTTGTAATAAGACGTTAACTTTGATGTTGACTTTCCCTAGTGGAGCCAAGTGGGGACTTATGGGGGCTACAACCCCACAAGCTCTCCAAAATTATAGTTTGGTATTCTTATTTTGATCCTTTTATTTTTTTAATTTTCTTCATTTGACTTTTGTTTGACTCATTCGAGTAATTTAACTTTCATTTTTTTCTTCTATTTTAATCTTTTAAACAGAAATCATAAAAGAAAACCTTAATAAATTCCAAAAACCTCCACTTAACTTTTATAAAACAAAATTTTATTCCTTATTCTTCCATTTTCTTCATTTTTGCCCTATCACCATCACCAAAACTTTATTGCCGCTGCCGACACCCCATCTTTATTGCCCCATGTCCGCAACTTCGTTGTCCCACTTCCGTCGTCACTGCGATCACCACTACTTCATTGTTGTCACCCCACTTTATAATTATCAAAGATTTTTTTGCCACCGCCCCATCTTTGCCTCCTCCATCGTCAATGATAGCAATGATGAAGATGAACATCGGCGACATCAACGATAAAGGTCTCTGTAAAGGTGCGATGGTGTGATGATGGAGGTGAAGCGACAATAACAACAAAAGTGAAGCAAATGTGTGACGATACGGTGGCACGACGGTGGAGGTGGAGTGGCAACGGTGACAACAATGGTAGTGGGGCCACGACGATGATGGCAATGGTGGGGCGGTGGCAATGTCAACTATGAATGTGGGCCGACAATGGCAAAAGTGGAGCGGCGGGTGGCAACGGCGATAGCAAAGGTGAGGCGCTTACAACAATGGAGATTGGATGGTTGTGACAACAAAGGAGAGCAGAGGATGGCATTGGATGTAGTGTGGCGATGAAAAAGGCGAAAATGATAGTTAAGGGAAGAAGAATATGTAAAATTTTGTTTATTTAAAGATAATGAGAGGTTTTTAGTATATTTTAAAATTTTTCTTTTATATTTTCTACCTAAATGACTAAAATAGGGAAAAAAAAAAGAAAGAAAGAAAGTTAAAAGATCTAATTAAATTAAACGAAAATAGGAAAATAGCGTAAATATGAGACTAAAATAATAATTTAACCTTATAATTTTTACCTCCATAAATTAAATTTATAAAATTTTATATAATCTTTTCTTTAAATTTTTTATTGATATAATTGATCAATGTTTCATGAATTATTTTTAGAAATGAATTTTAGATTTTTAGAAATGAATTTTAGTATATTTAATTAATATACATATATAATATAGATGTCCATAACTTGGATATTTTATTTATTTATTATATATAAAAATTATTTATTTTTACCGTACTATATAAGAGTTTGACCTTGCACCCCAAATCATCTTTAACACTTTTATCATATTGTATGGATTTAATCCTGCTGACACTTAGATTCTGATTCTGATTCCACCGCTCTCATTATGTACAATCTTGGTAATCAAATTGGTAATGGCTAAACAACACGACTTCTTTTCATCGAGTTTTAGACAGCAATACATGCGGCAATATAGATCGGTTGGCTTGAACCCAATCGATCTAACCCATAAAAAGCTCAATTTGAACCCGAGCTCGACTCAAGATTATCATGCTTGAGTCAGATATATATTTTAAAACCCGCGGGCCTATAGGTTGACAGGACGAGTATAAATATAACATATACTTATTTTGAGGTCTCAAGATGAATTTTACCAAAAAAAATCTCTAGATGAATTTTAATTACCATCTTGCACCTTTTGCTTACTAGATCAATTTTGAGATTCCCAGCAATTTTGAGTGAGTGTAATTGGGTAAAATGTGATCCAACATTTTTTTTTTTTATCAATATAGCATTTTAAATAAATTAAATGGTTAGTTCTTTTTTTTTTTTTTTCTTCCTTTGTATAGTTCAAATTTTACAATTTATCCCTCCATCGATTCCAGTCAATTTTGTCGAAATAGAGTTTTGTTTGTAGTTTATCTGATTATTTTTTTCTAGCAATTAAGTTGACATGGAGGTTGGACCTCTATGGTTAGACCTTACCGAAGAAAAAGGAAAAAAAAAAAATTGTGGGCAAATTTTAGAATTTATAAATCTTTTGAGGAAAAAATATAATAAAAAAATAAATTTGGTTAAATTTATAATTTAAAATTTATATAGTTTATACAGTAATATTAAAAATCTATATATTATATATATTATATTTTAATAAGTGCTGATATTTTTTTTAAATGATATATTAACTTAATTATCGAAAAAAATAATATGAATTAAAAAAAAAAATTATGTGGACCATACATGAAATACAAAATTCTTTGGAACCCATGAAAGGACAAATTTATAAAAGTTAAAATATAGAAAGATGAAAAGGTGATAAATCGATTAAAACCTTAGGATTGAGTATTTGATTGCCCTAACAAATCTTGTAGTGGCCTTAAGTTGTGCTTTCTGGAAAGAAGAAGAAAAATATTAATATAATACTTACATTTTAGACCAACTTATCCATCTTTATTTAAAATTTGTGATCTCATTACTATTTTACGTAATTTTATTCAAATTTTTGGGGAAAGAAAAAAGAAAAGAGAAGAGAGAAAAGAAATCACTTGCTATTATTGATCCTCTCAATTACAGTGATATAAGCCCTTGAATCTCGATCTTCCCATCTTTATTAGCAAACATTCCCGAAAACAACTGCTCACACGGCGCTGCCCCGTGCAGCACCACCACCTCCTTGCCGTCACCATCTTCCTGTACCACTACATCCCCCCATTCCCAAATCCCTCACCTTATACTCCGCAAACCTGCCCGGCCTAAAATCTCTCCCAATCACTCTCCCCAAACAACTCCATCACCATAGACCCCGCGGCCACACCCCTAACCGCCCCCAGAATATCGCCCAAATCCAAACCGGCCCGCTCCGTAAAAACCACCCCTTCACTTAACCCGATCGTGATCTGATTAGCAATTTTACAACTTTGCCCACACCCAGATGGCCCCACATAAGTAACCTTCCCAAATATCTCACACAAAGTAGTAAATCATTTCACAACATTGACATCTACGCCATCAAATATAGCTAACTTGCCGTCTCTAGCCCCGATATCTCCGCCGGGTACCGGAGCGTCCACCAACAACCCTTTTCCCGGGCGGCGGAAGAGATCTCTCTGGAAAGGTCCGGGTGGCTACTGGTCATGACTACGGTGTCTCCATTAGGATTTATACCGGAGAAAATGCCTTGAGGCCTCTCGATGACAATTTGTCAAACATCTGGTGGGTGTCCTAACATGGTGAAGCATCGGTCGTTTGAGCTAGTTCCAATGCGGGATTTGCTAGATGGGCCCTTTGGGACTGTAGGGGGAGGGATTATGATGGGCGTAGATGGGCCCCTTGGGTTTCGGGCGTAGAAGGCGAGGGAGTAGCCGGCAGAGAGGAGTCTAGAGGCCATGGCGGAACCGTTACTCCGATCCTGATCCAGCGTATGCAGATTTTTGCGGGGTTGATTGGTGCTGGGTCAGGAGCTTATATGGCTTGATGGATGGTTTGGGAACTAAGAAAGTGAAGGTAAAGGTGGGAAAATGTTTTGGTGTGAAGAGAGGACGATTGATAATAGTGGTTAAGAGATAAGATCACTTGCGATATTGAACTTGGAAAGAAGAGAGAGACAGATGTTTAAATGGTCCGGGATGTGAAGTGTCAAAATTATAAGACTTGGGGTGGGAATTTTTTTTTTTTTTTTTTTTTGTCGTTAAGGAGGTTAACTGGTTGTAGATAACAAGAACAAAATCCTAAACATCAATTTCTTAAATTAAGCAGCTTACGTTCTCAACTCACTAACCGATGAACATGATGTACGAAGAAGATAAAAATTATCCGACCCATATTACTCATATAAACCAGGTAGCATGTAATGTATTGTAACCAAAACTTTTTTTTGGGGGGGGGGGGGGGGGAACAGGTGAAAATTAGAAATCTAGATAAGCTTCTTCTTTTGGAAGAATCGCTTCAGGTACCACAACTGAAGAGATGAAGCTCCAATGCAGAGAGCCAAGGACATGATGCTAAACCATGCGACCCGAGCATTGGTTGTTTCGCTCACGACCCTCATATCGGCTTCTCTGCAGACGATACACATCTCAAATGAGAATCACTCAAAAACTTTAAAATTGAATATATGGCCAAAAAAGAAAACTTTTAGTTGCAACTTCATATTCTTAACCAATATAAAATTTTCAGAACTCTTTACTGATTAAAAGAAAACTTTACCTGCTCTTGAGATAGAGAAGATTCTCGTGGATAGCCTCCACTGCTCCTTCGAGTTTCCTTAGCTCAAGCTCAATACCCTTATACAAAGCAGTGCGTCATCATAAATACGAACATTCAGAATTACTAGAAAAAGAGAGTATATAATATGACAGGAGGATAGTAGATATGTATGGCCGTTAATCTCAATACTCTAAGCTAGCCGTTCATTCTTCTGTGCACAAGGACTGAATTTTCTTCGCACTTAAATCATCCATTAATCAAATTAAGAGTCATCAGAGTTCTATATCTCAATGCTCATGCACGTTTAAACTCATTCCACATGATTTAAATGAAGGTCAGCGCTGTTTAAATGTAGTCACATATTTATCACTTTTAGATCAAAGAAGCAAATTTCAGTGGGCATATAAAACCGGTCCTAGCACAAACAGGCTACACTTCTTTCATCGGGCACTCAAGCAATTGAATAACAGAATGTAAATCAGAGTCTCACGAGTTCAGTAATATTATACAAATGTGCAAAGGGATAGAGTGAAAGAACTCACCTCAATCTTTTCTTTTTTTGCAACCGAGTCCCAATCTTTAGCAGCAATTCCAGTTCTCCAGTCAAGGTTGACACTCACATCTCCACTTACTTGGGCATGATTATCCACCCAAAAACATGCTAAGTAGTTGCCAGCCTCATTGGTAGTAAATGCGAACTGACCATGTGTTGCGTTTTCCCTATGATGAAGATTGTTCCCATATGGAGATGTCACCTAAAAGAGAAGATCATCTACCATTATAGTTTCCATTGATTATAATAACAAGCCCACAACTTGGATATATGAAATCAGAAAAATAACTTGGGTGGAAAGCTACAATATCCCTTCCTCTGCCGTCTTGTTTCAGAGGTGAGATCGAACTAAATGAAATATCAACAACACTAACTAATAAGTTATATGGTTCTCAATCAAAAGTCACAGCACAGAGACCCGACAGGCAACAAGTCCCTAAAAGCTAAATGTGTGATCCTAGCACAAGCAAGTTTGTATAACTTGCCTCTGAAACCAAACAATTGTTTCGAGCAACAGGCCCCCACAATAGATGGATTCTTATCTAGAATTCTCCAAGGTATTGTTCAGGCTGTCTGTTCAAATTAAAGGGCCCTGATGTAGTGGTAGATAATATAGAACAAGGCATTCTTGCAACTGGCTGGCAACTGCCACCTTGGTATACACTCGGATAATCGAACTGAAATATGAATACTCCTAGACTAACAAACAAATTTATTTCTTCCTGATGACCATAGATATAATCGTTGCATGAAGTGTCAAATCGGTATTCTTAACACACTATAAACTACAAGAAATCGATGGATCCAAAAAATTACAATCTACAGATAGTTAAAGGATGATCCTAGCGTATGAATCCAAGATCGTGCCCTAATTACTTTCAATTGAATGATAGCAAATAAACTCATCGATCACAGATCCACGAATAATCCACTGTTAACCAAAAAAAAAAAAGGAAAAAGAGGCAAGATCGCATTGTTTATTTCACCTTGACGGAAATGGTGTGGGTGTGAGAATGATCGTCAGTGACGACGACGTAGTCAGCCAAAACGACGACGTTGTTGTGAATTTCCTCGGATACGCACTTTGTTCCCGAAGAAGGCAGGGTTAGCCAGACTGCATGACTTGTCGGAACAAACTCGGCGGCGAAGAATAAGAAGCCTACGATCAAGAAAGGCAACACCAATAACGGCCGCCGCATCGTATCACTCTTCGCCATTAAAACCCTCTCCTCTCTCTCTCTCTCTCTGCAATTCCAAATTTTCTGAATCTCTCTATCACAAATCGGAAGCTAATAAATACAACAGAGGATTCTAGATACGATCTAGAGAGAGAATGAATTGAAGAGTTCGGGGGAAAACAAGAAGGTTATGGATCCGATTCTGACCCGTGAATTCTGAATGTTCGTGGAAATGAGGGGGTTTTAATGTAATTTCATTAATTATATGGGGTTTTTTTCTCAAGATAAATAAACTTATTGACAAAAAAAAGTCAATTTTAGTCCAAGTACTGATCCTTGCTTTGATACCTACCCATCCATTAACACTCACTTCGGTCACTTACATTCAACAACCACGCTCATCCAGAAAAAAAAGGAAAAAAAAAAATGGAATCTCTTCTCGCCCAATTTTCAATTCTTTCAAATCAAGCCCTAGAAAACAAGAATTTCAGTCCATCCACCATCGACGAGGATCTAATGAACCTGTTCGAGATCGAAGCCTACAATTCATGGGCGGCCGCGGAGCTCGAGCTCCAGAAAGAAGTTCAGGAAGCAGAGACCGCCATGGATGAAACCGAAGATCACCTCGAATCGGTCATGGAAGCCGCCATGGACGAGTTCAGAAGATTCGAGGAAGAGTTCGACCGGATGGCGGAGGCAGAGCTGAGCGGACTGGTGGCGAGGGCGGAGCGCGCGAGAAAGATGGGAGGTCGGATGGAGAGAGCCGCCGCCGTTGCGGCTAAGAAGTATGTTGAAGCTTCGGTGAATTCCGCCATGGCTTCCATGAGATCATCTTGCAAGAAGATTTCGTCCAGAAAAGTTCATCCTTGAATTGGAGTGTAATATATATTTATATATCATAATGTTGATAGAATTGAATAAAAGAGTATTTTGTTACATTGCAATTACTACAATATTAATTTAAGTTTTAAGTTACAAGGAACACATCCTTATTCTATTCAAATTTCCTACAAAAAATTGGTGTCAGTTGCTAAACTAAAATAATAATAATAAAAATCATATGAAAGTATGAAGGAAAGTAATGAAAATCAAATCATCTCATTGATTCGGGTCGGTTCGTTCTTGCTCGATTATCCGAATTGAAGCTTCCAAGTGGAGGGAAATCATCATCTTCACCTAAAAAGGATTCATCATTATGACTCTTCTACACTGCATCGTATCTCGGTGGAGAGATCATCAGATTATTCCTTTCATGTTTTTGGACCCAAGACTCGACTGATAGAGTAGACGAGTGGTTTGATCCCTTGTAGTTCCCGATCGGGAGAAAACCCGTCCGGTATCTTGGTAGGATCCATCTTTCTGAATGTAATAGAAATCATTTTCGCCGGAACAGCAGGGATACAGTGTTTAACAACATCAGCTCCATTGCCATTCAAAATAAGCACTGACCTGCATGAGTAAACAAATTGTTAAGTAAATAACACAGAAAAAAAAAAAGAAGAAGCAAAGTCGGATCATAATGAATTACTCACCCTAGAGGCAGGCAGAGGCATGGAAAATGGGCCGGAAAATTCTCCGGGCCCTTTAACCTTCAACCTCGAACCGAAGAGTATATTGCACTCGGTCAAAAATGAGACAGTGCAAAAGGGTCTTAAGAAATCATGGTGATCAATGCGAGAAGGAATACAATCTCCTTCTTCGTAAATTTTCACTATGCAACTGTCAGGAACACGTGTCGGAGACAGAACGTGGCACCTTACCATCCTCTCGATCATCTTCTTTAACAATGGAGGGATCGGATCCACTTCCTCGGCCCTGATTATATCCGGAGGATTCCTATCTATATCTAAATAGAAAATTAAGAAAGTATTAACGTGAAAATCCATCCACAATGAAAGCTCCAAATTGACAGTGTATTTTAGGATCAGCTCACCTGCACCAATTAATAAAGAGTGGTTAGGATTATGGTCGATCGACCTCCTTCTAATGCTTGAGTTAGTATTGAGAATATAAATATTTTGTATAGAGAATTTAAGTGTTTGAATAAAATTTTTCTACTTTCTAAGTATCTTTTAGTTTTTATATTTTGGATAAAGATATGAAATCTTAGATATCTTTATATATATTGTACTTTAATTATTTAACGTTCTGATCATTTTCTGTTCCATAATCGATGTCAAAGCCACCATACTATGACATAACAGAGATATACTCCTAATTAAAGTATTAAAATCAAACTTTACAACCATTCTTTTCCTCTTCAACATCTTCTACTAGATATACTTCAGCTTAAAGGTAAGTAGGTAAATATTCTGCTCAGCCTTAGCCTCGCTTGGTCTTTTCTTATCTTTCTTGATCACCACGGCACATGTTGATGATGATATCCTTAGCGCCTTAGCCTTAATTACCATTGTACCACATTGATGAGCCAAAGCAACTTATACTGAGGTTGACCACACCTCTCAGGTCAGCTCCTACTCTTCCTGAAGTCATTGATCGAGGGTGACCGAAATTATGGTCCAACATAAAGTAAATATAAGAATAGTGTTGATGCTAGAATCCAATCTAGGTAGCAATAATATGCTTCTCGGTTAGGATTTTGCTTCTGCACATGAAAAGGAAAGGTAAGTCGGGGCTGTGTCCGACATATCTCATTCGATATTTAAGTTAGCTTTCAGAGAAAAGTTATTTCTTTTAAGAAAATAAAAAATTTCTAAGTTATGAATAGTACCTTTAACCTATTTAAGATTTTGATATTTATACTACCTGATAAAGAACAATACCAATTATATCTTTATACATGGCATGATCCAAATGGCTCACACTAGTAGTAGCTCAGTACTCTTGCTATTCTCTTAATTGTACCCTAACACAATTAAAGATTTGCTCCTCACTACCTATGTCAGGGGATCCTTATCTTTTGACCTCTAATACTTTTCTTATGTAACACAATAGCTCAACTACATTGGTCGGCCTACCATTCGACTAGATCCCTTAAACAAACTTTTGCGACAAGAGTGTCCGACTAGGTTCGACAGAATAGCACCAAGCTTTTGATCATCCATTACGTGTATGGGTCTTACCTTATCCGAGCACTAGTGATCAATTCAGTTTAATAGTTTTAGTTTCTTTTTTGGCTCAGGCCGAACAATGCATGAAATGTCCCAACAAATAGTATAAACGCTTGATACATAAAAGGTGAGAAAATTTAGAAAAAGTCGACAATTACCATTGCATAATTATAACAACAACCAAATTGCGTCGTGACTCGTCCTTTTCCTCGCATCCATTTTCTCGGCTCTGAATATGTCCATTCTGAAACATTCAAATCAATAAGAAGATTACATTAGCTTAAAGAACTAACATTCAAAGCATGCATCCAATATATGTATGTACTTTATATGTATACCTCTGAATCGAGCGTTTTGCCCCCATTCGTTGTCACTTGTAGATACAATCAACAATCAACAATGTTGTCTTGTTCTTCGGAATTGAAAACCCCAGTATGACGCTCGAGCCCTTGAAGGATATTAATAATTTGCCATCCACCTTCTCCATAAATCGAAAATCCTTTTTCCTTCCGACGACTAGTGAGAATTAGACTTGTTCCTTCTTCTCCTCCAAAGAGACATCATCATTCAAGGAAGCATACCTGCTAATTCCATCGTTCAATGAGATATCATTGGGCTTCGAGTGTATGAAGTCCTGCTTTTGGGACTTAGATGGCGACGATGATGTTAATGATTGTGTGGGCGCAGGTTAGTTCAATGACGGATCTAAACTCAGACCCGGATAAAGATAAGTTTGAGGTAGATGTGTCAAAATGAGCCGTGTTTTTTTGGCCCGGCCCGTAGCATGGGAAAAAGGATTTTTAAATTTTCCCCCCGCCCGAATTTTTTCTATAAATATTCACTCTTTCATTCTAATTTTTCCTTACATTTTCTCACACATTCTCTCTCTCTCAATCTCTTATATAATCTTCTAATAGTCTAATTTATAATTAATCTTCATTCTTCTATAATCCCTAATTTCTTATTATTAATCTCAATCTCTTATCATTATTCATTGTTATCTCTCTTATCCTTATTCCTTAATTTCAAATAATCTCTCTTACTTTAATAATAATTTATTATGAATATTTTATTTAAAAAGGGTTAGGCCGGGCCCATTTTAAGTCCGGATGAGCTCGGGATAAATTTAAAGGGCTTTTCGGGCCGGACCAATTTTAGGTCCGGTCGAACCCGACCTATTTTAAACCCGGATGAGCTAGGGATAAACCCAAATGACTTTCCGAACCGAATCCAGACATACATTTTCAAAACGGGCCAAACCTAGCTCGGCCCATTTTTTTTCCGGGCCGGGCGGCCCGTTTTGACACCTGTAGTTTGAGGTATTTATTTCTAACATTTCTTCTGTATTAGACATTGATTCTGCATAAAAAAAGGAAGATTTTGAAGTGAATGTTTCTTCATATAATTAATGATCTAAATAATACAGAGAGAATTACTTTTAAATTCTGCTACAACTCAGAATTATACAAGTACAGTACTTGTGTTTCTATATCACAACCCACAAGCAAATGATATTGAATAGGAAAAAGATAGATTTTTTTTTATTTTTTTTTTAATAAAAGAACAAATTGGTACATTGAAATGAGTAGAAAAATTAAGTATAAGTCCTAACTTTTGGAAATCAAACGAAAAACCCTCTATACATTCCTTTTACATCAATGTATTTGAAAACAAATTGAAACGATAAAATAACTCATTACAAATTTCCTACAAAAATAAACCCAAAAAAATTTTAAAGATGTACGAGGGTATGATTTATCTATCTCCTTGATCCGGCTCGCCTGATTGGTCGAATTGAAACAACAAGTGGAGAGAAATCATCTATTATTGCCTAGAAAGGAATCATCAATACGCCTCTTCTTCACTGCATCGTATCTCGGTGGAGAGACCATCATATTATCCCTTCCATGTTTCCGGACCCAAGCCTCGCCGGATCGACCGGACTTTGCTAGGGGTGGAGATTAGACAAGGGTTTTGATCCCTTGTAGGTCCTGCTCGGGAAAAAACCTGTCCGGTATCTTGGTAGGATCTATCTTTCTGAATGTAATAGAAATCCTTTTGGCCGGAACAGCAGGAATACAGTGTTTAGCAGCATCAGCTCCATTGCAATTCAAAATAAGCACTGACCTACATTAGTAAAAGAAATTGTTAAAAGTAAATAACACCCAACAAAATAAGAAGAAAGAAGCAAAGTCGGATTGTATTGAATTACTCACCCTAGAGGCAGAGGCATGGAAAATGGACCGGAAAATTCTCCGGGCCCAGCGACCTTCGAGATCGAACCAAACAGTATATTGCACTCGTAAAAAATGAGACAGTGCAAAAGGGTCTTAAGAAATCATGGTGATCAATGTGAAGAGGAATACAATCTCCTTCTTCCTATATATTCACTATGCAACTATCCGGGATACATGTCGGAGGCAGCACGTGCCACCTTACCATCCTCTTAATCATCTTCTTTAACAAAGGTGGGATCGGCTCCTCGGCCCTGATTATACCCGGAGGATTCCCATCTTTATCCTATACAGAAAAATTAAGAAAGAGATGGTAAATATATGAATAGTATAAACACGCAATTCAGAAAAGGTGAGAAAAATTAGAAAGGGTGGACAATTACCGTCGCATAATTATAACAACAACCAAATTGTATCGTTAGATGTCCTTTTCCTCGTATCCATTTTCTAGGCTCGGAACATGTCCGTTCTGAAATGTTTATATCGACAAGAAAATCATATTAGCATAAAAAAACTAAACACTCAAAACATGTATATATATATATATATATACAAATAGTGTGAGAATTTTAGATGTATGCCTCTGAGTCTACCGTTTTGCCCCATTCGTTGTAACTTGTAGAGTTAATCCACTATGTTGTCCTGTTATTCGGAATTGAAAACCCCAGCACGAAGCTCGAGCCCCTTAAGAACATTAACGGTCTTACCATACACGTTCTCCATGAATCGAAAATCCTTTTTCCGACCGACTTGTGAGAATCGGATTTGTTCCTTCTTCTCCTCTGAAGAAACATCATCATACGAGGAAGAAAGCCCGCCAATTCCGTCGTTCAATGAGATAAATATTACTATTTATCCCATAAATTGATTTATTTACTATTTTATCCCTAAATTATTTTATTTTTTATTTTTACTCCAATATTCATGGATGGAAGTCAAGCTCAAGCTCAATTTCCATCCATGAAGGTGGAGCTTCGAAAATAATAATTAAAAATTAGTTGACTTTTGATTTTAATATTGATTAACTGATTTCAAAATTATTCGTAATTTAAGATAAATTTAAAAAAAAATCACTTATAATTTATAAAATTACAAATAAATATTATAATATTAGATAAATATATATCTAATTTGCTCTTCCTTTATTATAAAAAAGAACATTATATTAAGGAAGAGAGATGTATAGAATATGATGTATATAAAACGTACGTATGATTAACTACAAATAGATTCGATATAACAACCTTAATCAACTAACAAATGAACGTTAAGAGTCCTCCATGTTTATATGTCTTGTATCCTCTTCCAAGCTGATACTTACCATCTCCTCATTAAACAGGTATAAGCTTAAGATGATAAACATAAGAAATCGAATCACGTATCTAGTAGGCACAATCAACAACATTCCGATGTCAGATTTCATACAAAAATTTAAGAATAGAAATATACTCATGCTACTTTTTAAGCCGGAAATGGTTTTGGTAAGAAGATTATATTAGTAAATAATATTCAGTACAATTTGATTCAATGTATTTTGATAAAAATTACGTTTAAAATCTTATCTTAAGAGAAAATAATAGTTCTAAATAATTAGACATTAATATCAATCGACTTAAAATATCATATCAGTAAATTTAATGATTATAGATCATCAAGATTAATTATTTTATATTATAATAAGATTTTGATTATAAATTATATTAAATTGTATTAAATTATATTGTTATATTACATATTTTCTTTTGTAACGATATATATGGGTAAGTGATTGAAAGAGGAAATTAGAATCTAAGATTTTGAGAGCTTCTAAGAAAGTATATTATGGTTAAATTTTCTTAACCTATACTCAAATTTTGTTGATCCAAACTAAGTAATTATCAAGATTATATAGTCTAAATAGGTGTTGAACCAAAACTAGATTCAAAATCATGATTCAAATGATCCTATATTGTCTTACCAAAGTTTAAAAACATTACCCATGATAAACGTTAATGTCATTACTTTTAAATTTTCTTTAGTCAACGAATCCAATCTGAAATTATGTTGAAAGGCCAAAAAAACCATAGCACCCAACTCCACCAATTAAGCCTACTCCCAACATCCTCTTCGTGAACGTTCTCACCATCTCCGGCAGCAACTTCCTCCACTTCACGGCGACAGACGGGGCAAGTATTATTGCAGCACAACCAAGGCAAGATACAATCTGCATGATAAAAATGCTCCAGGGCAATTCTCTCACTTCTCCTCCAACCTCAAACTCTTCCTTACAAATTGAGCAATTCAAGTCCTTGGTCAAATGCTCTTGCGTAATCTTGACAACTGGCAAAGCCGACTTGAACCGCCCACCATAACTACTGGGCAGGAAGCCCGGTCTTGCCGGTCGATATCGGGAATTGAATTGGAGAGTTATCCAAGAGGGTGAGGTTGAGCTGTTTTCAGTTTCCGAAACCCATCGGATTGTGGTACTATGAAGTGTAGTAGGATGTTGGTCATTTCGAGCAAATGGGTCAAGAATGAGAGCTAATGCGTGCAATAAGCTTGAAGAAACTCTTGGCCTTGTAGAATGGAGTTGGAGGCTTAAAGGGTTTAAGCAATAAGGACATGGATTTTCATGTGGGTTTGAAAATGGCAAGGGCAACCTTATCGTACGTAGGCAAATTTGGCACCAAAAATATTGGAAGGTTCTTCTTCTTTGAACATTGTTTATGAAGATACGAGGATGTTGGGGTCGTGACATTATTATTATTATGTTACAATACAAAGCAATAGAGAATGCTTGGGGTTGTCCTGTAATGATTGTGTAAAGTGTTCTTATACGAGAAAGAGAGATTTAAAGAAAAGAATGGCTTCTTGAGGGTATAGAAAGTGATTCTTTCTCCCCCTTAATCGTAAACACAAGAACTATTGCTATTGATTTCCTTCTCTAAATGTTTTTCTTAATTCTTAATTAGTTAAAAAGCAAAGAATAGTTGAGTGATATTCCTTACAAACTTGGATTTGTAGCTTTCAGATATATTTTTGTTCAAATCACACACTTATTTCCCTCAAACTACCATTTGAAAAACATCATAAATTATCACTTTTTAAAACACTTACAAATTATTCTCATGTCAGAATTTATCCTTCTCCAAACACTATTTTTGACATCAGGATAAATCCAAAATCAAGGTTTTTTTTTTTTTTTTTTTTTAGAGAGAATTTAGAAAGCTGACAAAAAAAAAAAAATTGTTTAATAGACTGTACCCACTTAAAAATTTCTTTACAAAAGTAACCCATTTTCTATTTATTTCAATTCAATCTATATAAATAAACGGAAATGCCCTAATGAACTTTGAGAAAAAACAAAAAGCAAAAAACAAGAAACAAACAAAATAAATAAATAAACCTTCATCTTCGCTTCTTCTTCCATCCTTCTTCCTTCAAGCAACCGTTATTCTAAAAAAATTTAGAAACCAAACCAAATCTCCTGCTTAATCTTCATCTTTATCCTTTCTGTTTCTTCATCTTCATCCTTTCTTCCCTTTCTTCCTCTTCATCCTTTCCGTTTCTTCATAAAAAAACCAACCTTTTCGAACCAGAACTCCCAACACCCTTCATGGCTCGCCGGAGTTCGAAGAATCAAAACCGCCCCGCCCATCATCATCGTTGGAGTCCTTCGGATCCGACAACAAGAGAAGGAAGTCAATGCCGGAACCAATGGCTGCAGAACCATACACTTCGAGCAAGGTATGAACTTCATTACTAATTTCCTGAATTTAGGGGTTTTCTTTCTTTTTTTCTTTATAAATTTCTGTAATTATGATTTTTGTGAACTGATTTTGATTGGGTTTTTGGTGAAATTTGTAATAAAAAGTTGTTTGAACTGAACCTTCGAGCTTGATTGCTGGGTATCGAGCAATTATTGGTTTTTGATTTGGAAATTTGTGGGCTGTAATCGCCGAACTACTCGTTTGATATCAATAACGGAACTTTAATGTGACTACTTGAACTGTTGGACCTGATGTGTCCTTCCCAATGAAACACTCTTATTTCTAGTATCGTTTAATATAATGTAGCTCTTCGGTTAGCTTGACTATCAGATGGAGGGATGATTAGACTAGGCTAAGCTTAAATATCCAGTTTCTTTTTTATTCTACTGCTTTAAGTACCTAGATAGTGATAACTGCAGAGGGCTTGTGCGTCCTTTCATGATATTTACTTAACGTATTGCAATATTGTAATATGAAAGGCAATTATGCAATCTGTGAGTGGTCTAATTTGTATTTATGGTTCTTTTTGCTCCTATTTTTGTTTTTATCTATATACTTTCTTTTAGATTTCATTTATATGTTTATCCTTGATATTATGGATCAGACATAGGTTCCCTAACTTCTTTGTGTAAATGATATTTTGGTTTGATATCTATTTGCATTATTAACTTGGTTTTTGTTTGCTTTACTTTAACAGTTTATTGCAGGTTTATTACTTCGACAATATTTATATTGCATTTTCTTTTATCGTTTATTCTTTCTTTTTCTACCCTCGTTTTTAAGAGGGATTCGTGAAGTAATTAATTTTGCGGGGATCAAATCGTGTTTCAATTATTTTGGGATTTTATTATATCTTGAATCTTTTATTTACAGTATTGAGTTTTTGTGTATGTTGAGGTTTTTAACGATGTTTTGTTGTTTTGATTGTTGTTTAGGTTGGGGTGGTTTATAAATTGCTTGGATTTGAATTTGGAAATTTGTGGTTTGTTTTATATTATGTTTGATGGGTCAAGCAATCGAGTACTAAGGATAATGACTCATAAGTTTGTGTCTTAACTTCTCAATTGCTTGAGTATTGCGCAATAAGAGGTCTTGAGCAATCGAAATATTTATTATTTTTTAAAGGAGTCATCAAGTAATTAGAAAAAACAGACAGAAAGTAGCAGTCTATTTGCTTTTCCCGATTGCTCGATGACCCCTTTTCTATAGGAGTCTTCAAGCAATCGGGAAAAGAAGACAAAATGTTACTTTTTGTCTATTTTTCCCGATTGCTTGATTGTTATCAAAAAATCGTAATGATTGTTATTTATTTATTTTTCTATATTTTTTTGTTCAGTCATGTGGATGAATACATGTACTTGCTCTGAACGAGAGATGCAAAATTCTCTGACATACTTAGTCAAGGTGCTACCTTCGTTGACAATGTCTTCCCTTAATTTGTGAAATTTTGTCGGAAGTCTCAGTTTAAGAAGATGAAGAAGTCGGAGAGATGAAGAGGGATATTTGGACCTATGATTTGTAATTATGTCTTTTTGTGTTTAGTTGTAATTATAAGCTACATTAATTTAATGTGTATAAATTTGGGACATTTAATGTATATAAAGTTGGGAGAATTTATATGAAGTTCATTATGATTTTGATCGTTGTTGATATGTTGTTTTCATGATTTTTATAAATGATTAATGTGTTGTTAAAGCTAAGCTTTTGTCCTTTTTTTCCGATTGCTCGAGATGTTTTTGAAAGCACTCCTCAAGCAATCGGGAATGTGGCACATTGGCTTTCTAAGTCTGTCTCCCTTTAAGCTTTTTGTCTCATTCGTTATATACTAAACATTTCGTCTTAAAACTTTAAAATTAAACTTTTTATCATAAACTTAAATCTTAAATCCTGAGACTAAGTCATATGTCTTAAGCCCTAAGATTTGGTCATTTTCATCTTAACTTTAAACTCAAAGTGTTAGATATTTCATATAATCCTAAGACTTAATTATAAATTCTAAGTTTAAGGTTTAGGGTTTGGGATCAAATCCAACGACTTTGTCATTTCATCTTAACCTTAAACAGTAAGTGTTAGACCTTTTATATTAACTTAATGTATTAAACCATAAGGCTTAGTCATAAATCTTAAACCTTAAGATTTGGTCCTCTCATCTTAATTCTAACAAATTCATACCACAACCCTTAAAACTCTTATTCTAACAAATTCATACTAAATCTTAGACCATGTATCTTAAAGTCTAAACCCTAAATTTTAAGTTTTAAACCCCAAGTCTTGGTCATTTCCTCTTCACCCTAAACAATATGTCTTAAGCCTTTTATATTAACCATAAACCCTAAACCCTAAGTCTTAAACTATAATTCTAACAAATTCATACTAAACCCTAAACCATAAGAAATATTAAGTGTTAGACCTTTCATCTTAAATCTTATTTTTTAAACCCTAAGACTTAGTCATTTCATCTTAACCCTATGTTCTTTTATATTAACCCTATGTCATTTCATATTAACTCTAAACCTCAATTCTAACAAATTTATGCTAAACCCTAAACCCAAATTCTAAAACCCTAAACCCTAAGTCTTAAATCATAAACCTTAATTCTAACAAATTCATACTTAACCCAAAAAATTTAACCCTATAACCATAATTCTAACAAATTCATACTAAACCTTAAACTTTAAGTCTTCAATCCTAAGTCATAGTCTTTTCATCTTAACCCTACACTCTTAACCCTGTCTTAAGCCTATCATGTTAATCATAAATCCTAAATCCTAAGTCTTAGACCCTAAGAAATACTAAGTGTTAGACATTTCATCTTAAATCTTAACCTAAATCTTTAAGGAAGTGTTGAGCATTCTGTTCAAATTTTTTGATTACTTGATGACTTATTCTTAAATGGGTAATCGAGCAATAAAAAAATCTAGACAAAATTGTTAGAACAATATTAAAGATAGGGAAGTAAAGAAGCAAAGTATTAAAAAAAATAAGAATAAAGGAAAATGAATGCTTGAAATCAACCAAAATTGTTAGAATAACTTTAAAAGAGTCATCGATCAGTCGAAAAATCATTATGCATTCAATTCTTGATTGCTCAATGGCCCTCTTCAGGTAGCCATCGAACAATCATGAATGAAATGATAGAATGCTCGATGGCCCTCTTTAGGTAGTCATCGAGCAATCATGAATGAAATGATAGAATGTTAAAACTCTCAGTTTTTAATAGTCGATGTATCAATACAAACTTATTGATAAATAATTCAATTACAAATATAATTTATAAGAAAAATCTTCATAAAATGGACAATTGAATAGAATAAGATTACATCAAAATCATGAAATATAATAAGATTACATCAAATTAGATCACCTTGATCAGAGGCTCAAGGGGTTAATGGAATGAATATTATTTGAAATGTCCTAATCAGCGGATGGTGGTATAGGATAGATTGAATCTTCACACGCTTGCCTCCAATTCAGAGTCGTGTAGTATTCTAAATGTCCCCTTCAATGTATAGCGGGGAAAATAACAATTTACTTGATGGCTTGTATGAGAGTTGCAGTCCGAATTCATTACGATCTACATCGATAGAATCATATACAGCTTCTAACAATTCAATATATATGAAATTATAATCGATCAAAGCCTCAACTAATCCCTTTGTCCTATTTCGATGCTAATAACCTGAATTCTTTTTCTCGTTTGGATTCACAATCTCTTTTTATTCACTATCAAAACATAATATTTTCATTTATGTAGAAGGAAAAGTATAAAGAAAATTAGTTTTCTTGATTAGAATAATTGAAATAACATTGATGCTTGATGGTTCCAAGGTTTCAGTAATGATCGATATCTTACTAGTTCAAAAGTTTTAATAATGCTCAATTGTTCAATATCCTTACAAACGCAAGACATTGAGAAATCGAGCAATCAAGACTTCTGTCATCATTGCTCGATTGCTCGATACTCTTACAGACCTAAAGGCATCGAGAAACCAAGCAACACGAACCTAAATTTCCAAATTTCAAAACTTGGGCAATGCAAATAAGATCCAAATCATAATGCAAACAAAATATAACTAATAAAAACCCTTTAAGTTTTGTTTATCATTATCTATTGACCATTGAAATCAAAATCAAGTATAAAAGCTTGAAACTTATCCAAACAATTTGTGGGTATGTAGAGTGATTACGAAACTTGATTCTTGACTCTTGATTCTTGATTACGAAACTTTATTATTATCTCAATCACTTGGTTCTTGATTACAAAACTTGCAAAATGAAATGTAGAGTAATGATTAGAGGTTGAATTGATTTACAAGTGATTAAAAATGGATTCAAAGTGACGAATCAAAGTTAAATATCGCAAATGAAAATGAGTTTCTTTTGTTAGAGAATGGCCGTTGAGAATAATTTAGTAATTTTTAATCTTTATTAAAATAGGAACATTATAATAATTATCATGCTTTTATTAGTTTTTTATATATAAAAATAAAAGAAAGGATTAAGTAGTATATAAATATAAATATATATATATATATATATATATATATTAAAATACAATGTGAGGGACATATAATGTCAGAAAGGAGGAACTTTGTAAACATGGTAGTTTAAATAATCTTTCGAATAGAAGTTTGAAAGTATTAAGTGTGATTTAGGCTTTATTTTCTAATCAAACTCCAGTTTTGGTAAATGATATTTCGAGACGGAACTTGTATTCCTATGTAATCTTATAAAAGAAGAGAGCAAAATCAACAACAACAGCACAAATATGAGATGAGAAAAAGTCCTTTCCCCATGTAATTCTTACTTCTTGCAACTTTAAATTGACTCAGCCAATTAGAAAAGATCAAGGAAATTATAATCATCAACATCATTACAAATTACAAATTGCAAATTACAAGATACAAGCTGGACTTGAAAGAATATTATAAACCATATAAAATAGTAAAAAAGATGAGGAAAATAGAAATTATGGGTAGTCATTATGACTTGTAAAATAAGTCTTCCAAAACTATGACCATACTTGAAATTGATCCCTTCATTGAAAGTCAAAGGACTACATTGCAATTATAGATCAAGAAACCAATTTCAATCATGATCATAGTTATTAGCCAGACATTTTCTCAAGAAGCTTGACCAAAATTATATATGCACAAGATTGATATATTTTGTGTATATATATCACTCTCAAGTTTACAAAATGGGACTACAAGATGATGTTCATAAGAGCCATGAGAAGGATAATCACCTTGGACCGGATAATATATCATTAGTGATTTGTGAGGTGGAGTCCAATACCCAGCCAGTGGTGGTGGGGAGGTGGCTATGGTTGAAGTCGTGGTGGAACCGCTCCTCTTTTTGCCACTCTTCCCATCTTTCGGCTAGACCATCTCCTTCAAGCATTCTTACCACATCCGACATTCTGGGTCTTTCTAAAGGGGACCCTTGAGTGCATAGTAGAGCTACTTGAATGAGTTGCTCTACTTCCTCATCTATATAATTACCTTCAAGATCAGCATCGACTAGTGTTTCTAACTTCTTATCTTTCAGAAGTCCTTTGACCTGTACATTTGATCATTTAGAAATTTATCATTCAGTTCAAATTTGGAAAATCCAGTTTCGGCCCACCAAAATTTTAGTATGTCTCTAAATCTAATCCCAATAAAAATCCAGCTTATGGTTGAAACTAGAACTTGGGTTAACTTGAATCTAGGTACGACTTTATTGGCCTTGACTATGCGCACTTAATTAGATTATGTGGGAGCAAAATTAGTCCCAAACTGGGTTTTTGTGGGCCCTTAGATTATAAGACAAACACCAATTTACCAAGACTCAGTTAATGCACCCTGAATAATCAAGCTACCAAAACAACGTTCATGCTTTCATATCATAAGCCAAAACAAACGAGAATACTGTGTAAAACAAAGTCATGTCAATGAAAGAAGATAAAAGTCATTGTACGATATTTTCACTTACCCAATCGAGTAACATGACATCATCGTCATTTGCAAGCCGAGCAAGATCAAAAGCCCTCTGTCCGGTTATAATTTCGAGAAGCATTACCCCATACCCGAAAACATCTGTTTTTTCAGAAGATTTTCCAGTTGAGAGGTATTCAGGTGCTATATGGCCAATTGTGCCACGAACTGCAGTTGTGACATGAGTATCTTTATAGTCCATGAGTTTAGCCAATCCAAAATCTCCAACAACAGCTTCAAAATCTTCATCCAATAGTATGTTTGCAGCCTTAACATCCCTGTGGATGATTTTAGGATCGCAGTGATCGTGTAAATAAGCAAGTCCCCTTGCTGCTCCAAGAGCAATCCTCTGCCGTATTGGCCAAGTAAGCGGGGACTGTGAATCCGGTCGCTCTGGATAATTAAAGATCGTAAGAAAATAAATAGTTTTTCACACTATAAGGCTGGGGTGAGTCAACATTTCTTTGTTTTCATTTACTATTTAATGGTGAGTTTGCAAATTTTGAGTTACAATAATTATACAAGTAGATCATTTTAGATGGTTGTAGTGCTCTCAGCTGCAGACATAACATAAGACCCTGTTTGATTCAGTGATTGTGCTTGAAAGAGGTTATGTAAGGAAATGCCTTTATGAAGTGCTTTTGAAACTATTGTGCACTTTTTAGAAACTAAGAAATGCTTCCTCTCTAACCGACCGTTGCGCTAAATGTAGCTATGTAAGACTGAGGAGTTGGGTAATTAAGCATTTGAAAACTAGTTTAGGTCTAGAATCCGGCATAAGTCCACAAAAGTCCAGTTCATCTCAACCAGCAATCCAAATACAGAATTCATTTTTATCTAATGGTCTAACCAAAATGCATTTTTACTAAAACTCAGTTTGAAACCCTGAAAAACTGAACCCTAGAAGAATTATATAGCATAGAGAGGGGAGATGGGGACTAATCGTACCTCTGAGACATGAAGCTACACTTCCATTAGCCATATAAGGATAGACAAGAACCCGCTCTGTTGGTGTCATGCAAAAACCACGGAGACGAAGCAGATTACGGTGCACAGCCATGCTGATCATTTCTACCTCTGTTTGGAATTGTAGCTCCCCACCTTGAGTACGCTCTTCCTTTAGTCTTTTTACCGCCACTAGAGAGCCATCAGCCAAGCGTCCTTTATAAACCTTTCCAAATCCTCCTCTACCCAAAATGTTTTTGTTGCTAAAATAATCTGTGGCAACCTGTAGCTCACGTAAAGAAAACCTTTTGAGCTGGCCAAGATGAACTTCTGGATCCTCTTCAGCTGCAGATGAAATTTGATTTTGCAAGTCATGATTTATTAAGAAGTGTGATTGATTCTTTCTATTATTTGCAAGAGGAAGACTAACCCGGTACGTCAAAGAAATGTTCTTCTGGTCTTTTACGCCGCCAAAGAGCAAGCACAATTACAGGGGCAGCAAACAACAAAGCGGCAGCAGCAGCAACTCCTCCAGCAATAGCTCCAGTGTTACTATTACCTAAAACAACCCACCAATTTTAACAAAGCTAAAAAAAAGAAGAAGAAGCATATTTTACATAAATTTATCAAGGGATGAATAAGGAAGCTAAGAAAAAAAATATATGAAGTTACAAGTACAGTCAATGGTCACAAAGACAAAAGGAAGACCTGAAAGCGAAGGCGGTGATGGCTGAATAGGAGGAGGCGGAGCAGGTGGAGGTTTATTCAGAAGATTATTAGTGAAACTGCAAGGATAGCAATCAGCAACGACCTTGATTAGAAAACTAAATAAATAATTATCTATTACAATACTAATCCATGTGGATTTATGCAACTTAAACCTAATTCCTAGTACTAAGATTGTATTGATAAATTTCCGGGACAGGAAAAGAAAAAACAAAAAAAATGGAAGAGTCAATTGACCTGATGGGAGTAAACAGCGAAAAAGAACCATTGACTGGAATATCTCCAGTTAGCCGATTATTTGAAAGATCCCTGCACTCCAACAGGTTCACAGTAACGTTATTTTCTATGAATACATAAAGAGAACTGAGCGATGTAGAGGAAGCCTAGAAGATTTAAATAGGTCAGTAAGAAATGAAGGCCCCAGCATAATACTTACAGGACTTGCAGTGATCCTACGTCAGTTAAGGAGTAAGGAATAGTCCCTGACAAGCTGTTATTGTTGAGACGCCTAATTTGGACAAAATAAAATAGTCTGTCAGATAAGAGAGTCCCTTAACTAGCAAAGAAAATAACTCTGAAATTGTTGTATGTTGATTAGTTGAGTAACACATGCATGATTGCTAGTATATCCAGTGACTCTCATTTGCATGTAGAGTATGTTTGGAAGTCCTATTCCTTAAAACACAGAAACGAGCATGCAATTTTGTTTATCAAGTTATGAAAGGTAATGTAAAAGCCAAGATAAAGAAGGTACTAACTAACTAAGAAAGTGAGATTAAGGATGCGTATTCATACAGGAAACGCAGTTTTGAAAGCTTTCCCAGTGTCGTGGGTATGGAGCCAGTTAAACGGTTCAAGTAAAGATCCAAGCTCACCAAGTTTGTCAAATTTCCAAGCGCATCCGGAATAATTCCAGTTAAGTTGTTACTATAGAGCTCCCTGTCATGGAAAGGAGACTAAGTTATTCATCAAAAAGACATTTAGACTAAATATACAGTTCAATGAAGGCCATATAAATAGCAACTACATCTATAGGGACAAAAATGGTCACAGGACAAAAAGTCAGGCATTCACTCCAAGGTGTAGATGGCACAGGGAACACTCTTGGCTTAAATGCATGGGAACTTTGTTTTCCAAGAGTCTATATGAATAGAAACTGACCCTGGCAATCAAAAATGTATTATATTCACAGAAACCAACCGAAGAAAACAACTTGACAATTAACAAGGACAACCTTGCATAGTAACCACATCATTTGTAATGAAAAAACACTAAAAGGTATCCCTCTAATCACTTCCAAGCTAATAAGAAAGAACAGAATTGTACCAGAAACAGAAAAGAAGATGTGAAAAATACTCACCGAGTGAGAACTACAAAGATTTAAAAAAAACAAAAAGAAAAAAAAAAACCAAAACAAAACAACCTAGAAAACAAACTTGAATATACAGCAATTAGAACTTACAGGTATTGCAAATTTCCTAGCTGACCGAGCTTGGGAACCAAGGTACCGGATAAGTTGGCATTTCCAAGATCACTGTGAGAGCACAAAGAGAAAACCCATTGTTTATTGAGGTTGATGATAGAAAGTAGAAACTCTCTTCAATGAAGCCGAGTAAAAGTGTTAGAAGCTCACACTCGAGTGACACTATTCTCATTGTTGCACGTGACGTGAAACCATGTGCATGGGTTCACAAGTGTGGAATCCCAACTCTGCAGGACATTATTAGGATCCGATAACCTTGATTTAAACTCAAACAATGCATCACCTGTTTTATATAAAAACATAATTGTTAGTAAAAAACTCAAAATGGGGAAGATATTCATATTCCAAATGGAAATGCAAACTTATTAACGTCTAGACAAGTTTCCTGAAACGGAATTGGAAGTTTGGACCTCCAAACTGCAGTTTGATAACCAAATGCACATATGTTTAAATCAAGTGTTTCCAACTATAGTTCAAGAAATGCTAGATGTAAAGCAAACTGGCTCTAAGCCTCTTTTTCAGAAGATGATCAAATCTCAAAATGCCAAATAAGTCACATCTTCAGCTTAAATTCTGCAGAAATTTCGTGAGAGAACCGAATTGAACTACAGAAAACTGAGTGAACTAGTTTCGATTAAATTATAGAAATGCAGGTGGAAATTAAACAAAAGGAACAGACGAACATAGTATGAATCTGAAACTTAAAAGAAAAAAAAAATACAAAAAAACTAATAAGAAAATGAACCTAAGAGGGTAATTTTCGGGGAGAAAGTAAGAAATTAGAGAGACCTTCAGTGTTAGCAGAGACTCGTGAAACCAAACCGAACACCAAAATTAGCCAGAAAAAAGCCGAAGGAGCAAAGATCACCGACATAGTTGCTCTCGCGTCGTTATATCGCAATAACTCTCAACACTTTCCAAAAAAAAGAAAATAAAATCGGAGCTAGAAATCGTTAAACAGAGCCATGAAAAACAGTGATCGAAACCACCGACGAATCGGAATCGTCAGCTCCTGAAGCCCGTTAACCTAAAAAATCCGATCAAACTCCGACGAAGAAACTGCAAGTAAGCTCGTTGACCGAATTAAGAACCGCGTAGACTTCGATTAACCAGAATGGATTGAGCCAGATAGGATACTACCATGCGATTTTAAGAACGTAGAGAGAGAGGAGAGGGCTATGATTCTAAGATTCCAGGACCAAGAAGAAGATTCGGAGAAAATTTTCAGGTTTCTGGAGAAATTTCGGTGAGGTCGTAAGTCGTCTGATTCTGCTTCCTTCTATGAGTAGAGGGCTCGACGACTAAAGGTCGTGTTTGGCTCCTCCTTTTCTTTTTAATAGTCAAACCCATTATTCCCCCATTTGAATTTTTTATCAAATGATTTTATTTTTAATTTAGATTGATAAAATTATTAATTTATTTTTATTTTTAATCTTGAATAGGAATTTGGGTCCAAGATTTCAGACCGGGATCTTAGTCCAGAATCTTGAACCGTAATTTTGATATGTGATTTTGGTCCATCAACTTGAATCGATATTTTAGTTTGTGATCTCAAACCGTGATCTTGATTCTTGGTATGTGAGCTCGATCCAATGGAAGAAGGAGAGAGAAGGAGCAACCGAGATCTGATGGATCAACAAAGATCTAAGCTTTGATGGAAGAAAGAGAAAGAACGAGCAATCAAAATCCGATGGAGTAGCTTTAATGGAAGGAGAGAGAAACCATTAGCATAAAGAGAGAGAGATGATTTGCAGAGGGGTAGAAGATGCAAATGAGAGGAAGAAGGAGAGATGGTAGAGGAAAAAGAGAGATGAAAATGAGAGACATAGCAGAAGAAGAGGAGGAGGATTGATATTTTGAAATTTAAATTTTTTTTATTTAAAAGAAAATATTTAAACTCTCTCATAAAATAAGTCCATCTAATCAAATAACTTCAATTATGTATTTATTTTTGCCAAAATGAATATGAGCATTTTATTAGCTTATAAAAAAATAATAAAATTTCAGAGTAATTTTTGATTTAACAAGAAATATTATGATAAATTATTCAAATTTTGTGATAATTATAATAAATATCCTAATTTTTTTCTTTATAATAAATATTTTATTAGAATTATTTCATTTTGATAAAAACGAGGATGAAAATTTAAAATATAAAAGTAAAAAATTATTTAAAACTAAATATAAAATTATTAATATATCAAATTTAAAATTTTGAAATATTTCTAACAGTAATAATCAACAGCGAAAGGATTAGTAGAGATGATGGTAAAAAAGAGTATAGAAATGAAAATTTAATTTAAAAAATAAATGAATAAAAAAAAAATATGAGAAACAAAATTTTAGGATTAAAATAAAAAATATATAAATTAATTTGTAGTAAAATTTTAATATTTCATATTATTTTATATGAAATAAGAGATCAATGATAAATAAAAATATTAAAAATAATATAAATTTAAGATATTTATTATAAATATTTAAACTTTCGTTAATGGAAGGAATTAAGGAACATGATGATAATTATTACGTAAGTCAAACGATCAATTAAGAGCACTTGTCCCCGCCATCACATCAAGCATTGCCCTTTATTATTATGTTGACTTTTTTCTTTTTTTTCTTTTTTTTCTTTTTTTCTTTTTTCACTATTTATTACAAAATAGTCTTCTAAGTCGCCCTCTTACAGTTTCAAGCATCGTTTTTTTTTTTTTGTTTTTTTTTTTGTTTTTTTGTTTTTTTTTTAATAAAGAAATAACATGGTGGTATATATAATAGAGCTAAAGTTTGAATAAACTAAAAATTAAACTGAGAATTAGATTATAGATTTTGCCCGATCTGAGTCCTGAGATATATATAGCTGAGATCACTGACCCTAAACCGAATTTTTGTGAAAAGTCAAAATGGGTTTTTGTCAAACTCAAATTTGGTAAAATGATTTCGACCCTTTGATTATTAGATCTTCTAAGGTTATATGTTAATACCACCAACAAAGAGGCCAAGAGAATAGAATATACAGAAGAAGAAGAGAAGTCCCAATTACAATTAAAAGAAAAAGAAAGATACAACAACAACGTTAATTATAACAACCCTAACGACACAAAATAACAGAAGAAAGGAAAAAACAAACCTGTACAACAATGACTCAATTTGTGACCAAACATATAATATACGGAAATCCTTTTTCTTTTTGCCTTTTTTTCTTCTTCTTTTTTTTTTTTTTTTTGGGGGGGTTCATCTTCACCATTTTTAACCCTAATAAATTGCCAAAAAAAAAAAAGCTAACAGCTTAAAACTAATCACCAACTTATTGGTGTTTTCAAATCCCATCAATTGCATTGTTCAAATTCCCACCAAACAACGACATGAGACCACCTCCGTGGACCCTACCTTCAGGAACGGCAAATTCTAAGCTCTTCTTCAAGTAGCCATTTCTCACTTCGTCCGCCTTCTCTGTACTCACAAAACTAGAATAAGATGATGAAGACTTCATCGATAGAGGAACCAATACCTGAGAGGGCAATGAAACCAGCTTCCACTGCCGTTTCTTGGCCGGCTTTTCAGCTGAATCACCATCAATTGAATCAGAAATAACACTAATTCCGGACGAAGAATAATAGTTATTATCCAAACTACTAGTCCCGGCCGTTGAAGCAGCAGCGTCTGAGACAAGCCCGTGGAAAAGCCCGGGCCCAATCAAACCTCCCTTGCTGTTGGACTCCCGGTCTTGGGCCATGTTAAAATGGGCCGCACAAAGCCCACTTCTACCCCTCGCAAACTTCTCACATTTCCCCTCCCCCCAAGTGCACCTTTTCCCCCCACCATGGGCTTTACAGAAATTGGTACTACCTTGAGCACTTTTCGTACAATTTTCAAAATTGCATCTTTTTCCTCCACCATGCTTAACGCAACAGTCAGTTCTACCACGTGCACTTTTTGTACATCCAGGCACTGCACATCTCTTCCCACCACCATGGGCAACACAAAAATTAGTACCTCCATGGACACTTTTCGGGCAAATCCCTCCTCCATCAAAAAGACATCTTTTCCCTCCGCCATGCCCTTTGCAAAGAGGGGTACTCCCTTCCGCCCCTTTAGTACATCCTGAAAAGATGCATCTTTTTCCTCCACCATGTGCTTTGCAAAACATAGTACTCCCTTGAGCACCCTTTGAACATCCTTGGAACTGGCAACGGCGGCCCCCACCATGAGAGATACATAAACCCGCTTGACCTTCTGCACTACGAGTGCATCCTTCAACTTTACACCTCTTTCCACCGCCATGTCGGATGCATAGACCGGACTTACCACGGGAGGCTTTAGTACACCCGCTGGAAAACCCACATCTCCGGCCACCACCATGTGCTATGCAATAATCGGTTTTTCCCTCTGCGCTTTTAGTGCAGCCTAAGTGTTGACATCTTTTCCCTCCGCCATGAGCTTTACAGTAGACGGTTCGGCTCTCTGCTCCCTTGTTGCATCCGAATTTTTGGCATCTTTGCCCGCCTCCGTGACCGATGCAAAGGCCGGATGCCCCTCTGGCACCTTTTATACAACCCAAGAACCTGCACTTCTTAGGGTTGGTTATATGGTTGTCGGAATATGTCTCAGAAGTGGCTTCTCCGGAAACAGTGCCAAGGGAGAAATCCATGGAAGGTTCTTGGCTCGGATGAAGTTTGGTTTTGAGCTTAAGATGCTCTTCTGTTTGCAGCGAAATCTTTGCACCATTCATTCTTGGTGCGAAAATAAGTGATGGCATATACCCACCTGATTTTTTTGCCGATGTAGAACCTTCATCGACGAGAGGAACCAGGAGTTGGTTAGCTACGGGAGATACCTTGTTTGCAATATATGGTGCGTTCACATCAATCTCTGTCAAAACTGAACCGTCAAGCAAACTTGAAGCTTCATTAGATCCTCTAGAAAGGCCAAGGCAAAGAATTGAGTCACCCTCAGATGACAAACCCTGTGGTATTGTCGTGGCTAATCCTTTGTTCTTTTTAAGACCAACATTGAAGTAATCATCACAGAGAGAACTGGGAGTAGGACCCAATCCGAGCACCAACCTGCAGCCATCATCAGGAGACTGAAAAGAGTTAACTCTAACATTGCTTGGAGTTTTCCCAAATCCAGTTGAGTTGCTACCTCCGAATTCATGGCAATTCAACCTTAATGTAGTATCACCAAGGTTGTCATTTTTTGTGAGATTGCCGTCGTGAGAAAACCATGCACCCTCACCATTCAGATCCATTCTGAAAGTGTTGAGAACTATAACTCTAACCAAACTAGCAGAACACTCTTTCACCACTTGCTAACAACAGCAGGTCTGTCTATAAGTAAAAACCAAGTGAAAATGTTGAAGAAGAAACTCCAATGAGCTACCCCCACCACTTACAAATCCTGATGTGTCTGATCTGTCCATTTTGCTAGGTGAGGATGTATTTCAACAGGAGCAGCAGATAATCTTTCGATAGAAGACTTCTTGCAATACCCAATAATGTTTCTGAGATAAAACACTTAAACGAGATTTTTTTATTGCTGTCATGAATGGATCACCAAAGGCTATTGCACTCCTCTCTGGAAAAACAATAGATTCATCATCCCTCAGATGACTTGCATCACAGTAAGAAAATAGTTTAAGAGAAACATTGGTGTCTCATCATACAAAGTTGGGGTTCTTTAAAGTAATCATTTGGAGGAAGAAAATACATAACTAGAAAAATAGAAAACTTAGGAAGTTTGGGAGGGTGCCCATGGGAGAGAGAGATGAATTCTACATAAAATCAACTAAAAAAATTCTCCAGTAGAAGTGGGAAAGAATAGAACATATTCAGAAAGCTGGTAGCAACCACATAAACAGTCCAAATTAACTGCAATGCATCAAACAACCTAATTCAACTGTTATGTTTTATTAAAAAAGATTGTCCACTTATTTGCTACATTATAAATTTGTCTGACAATTATATCTACATTTGATAACCATATGCCATATGAAAGTAGGAACTATTCTAAAAAAAAAAAAAGAAACCAATAGCACTTTTCATAATCCAAATTAAATTTACCTAAACATAAAGAACAAATATTATCCCCCGGATTGCCCAAATCCCAAGAGTGAATAGAAAGTTGGATCTACAAAGGGTATGACGATATGAAACTAGGGATTATTCTATAAAAGGTTATGAAAACAGTTGCATTTTCACTATCAGTCTAGGTCAATAACATTTCTAAACTAACATCTGTAAGGTCACTACGATTTTTCAGATCGAGGTGCAGTCAAGTCTGACTTTCATAAACATACTACAGAATTTTCACAGAAACAGAGCAATTAAGAACATGGAAGGAGTTACACCAACTTGAGAAAATGGGAGGGGTAACAAAGAAATTTTATTTTGACAGCAAACTTTCTCCCACAATTTATCTAATATTTTAATTAATTTATTCTTGATAATTTGTTCTCTATAACTGCAATTTTTAGACCTCAAAATCAAAATCATCACTTCCAAATAATACCTCAAAATCGAACTGAAAATCAATGAAATATGCAGAGCAATCCGAAATCAGTGAAATTTTACAGGTAGACTAAGAAACTTCAGCCAGAAATCATTTCTTAATTTCAGCCCCAAACTCAGTAATTACTCAAGAAGAAAACAATCAAATCGGCAACTCGTATAAATACACCACATCGATATCAACAAATCCACGACAAATAAACAGGCAGATCGCAGGTATTACAAATTCATAAACCAATAAAAATCAAAAAACCTAACTTCATTGGACACCAAAATTACAGAGAGAAAAGATAATTAATAAAACTCAAACAGAGAAGGAAAAAAAAAAAGGCTGTTTGGAAAGCTGGATGGAGCGTCATCCATGGAGGAAAAGTTCAGTAACTGATACAAAAGAAAGAAAATAGGAGAGGAAAATAGAGAGTCGTACCGAATGAAAAGGAAATTGAGGTCAGAATCCGGAAAAACCAGCGGATCTGAGAGGCGGCGAAAGCATCGTTTTCTATGACGCTCGTCAACCTGAGATGAGCAATGAATCGCTTGCAATTAATTTGACAGAAGAAGAAATAAAAAAACACGCAGTAACAGAGAGAGAGAGACGGAGAGAGAGAGAGAGAGAGAATCGAAGAAATGTAAAAATGATAATAAAAATGAATGAATGCAAATTGATTTGAACAACCCCCTCTTTTTCATTTCTTACAATGAAAATACGACATATTTGTCTTAAAATGATTTTTTTTTTTTTTTTTTTTTTGGTCTCTTACTTTAAGTTAGTCGAGAAAAAAATTTGAGAAAATTCGTACAATTTGCATAATTTTCTTATTTCTTATTTTATATATCAATGAAATGTCAATTTAGTAAATACTGACAGTTTCTAAAAATAGTTTAGGGTGGTTTGTAACTAATGTTCGCGGTTGATGTGGTGAGAGTCTTAATAGTGTATAGTTTAGGGGGTTAAAAATGCAAAATAAATATCGCTTAATAAGACGAAGGTAACTGAAAAGTCAATATTACCCTCTTGTCTGGGCATAAAAGTAAATTGACTTATATGAATTGATGTCAGGCTGGAGTGGACAAAATGCTCAGACAAAATGAATGGCCTACGTGGATGGTGAGGGGGCGCCCAGTTTTTGGCCAAAAGGAATCACGAACATAAAATAGAAAGTGAGCTGGTGAATGACGCGACCTTAGAATTTGGCTTACGGCGCGCCAGACATCTCTTTAACGGCTTCGTGACACTAAGAGAGGTATTATTGCTGTCGGTTTGAATCGTGTTCTTATTTAGAGGCAACAAAACTATTTGAGAAATATGATATATATTATATTATTTTTTATATCAATATATAAATATTATTATATAATAAATAATAATATATTATATATATATATATATATATATAAATATCTTAAATTATTTTATAATATCATAATTTTCTAACTTCCTTATTAAATTTTATTTAATAATATCTAATTAGTATATTAAAAAATTTTGACATCTCATCTTACTTGTTTAAATATACAATTTATTTAAATTTTAGAATTTGAAAAAAAAAAAAAGTTACTATAACATTTATTATTTTATCTATATCCAAAAATTATAAGTTATGTTTTTTTAAAAAAAGGTTCCATCTTAAATATATATAAATTTTTTTTAATAGTGCGTTCTAATTTAATTTAATTATTAATAAACAGTAAATATTAATAGTGAAAAATATACAAATTAATTATTAATTATATATTTTATTAATATAAATTTATTTATAGTTACAAAGTTATCTTAATGATGTCAAATATATTCAATCTTCTAAATTTTAAAGCGGAGTTAATATAAAATTAAATAAATAAAAAGCCAAAAAAAAACAAAAAAAAAAATCAAAGAAAGAAAAAACAAATTTAATCAGACAAAAATCAATTAAGACAAAATTATTGTTTACTACGCAACCATTGGAGAAAGAGTCGAAGGCCGAGACTTTGAGGCGCCGAAACAGATTCTTGGCTGAAGTCGAAGCTGGAAGCCGCATTGCGGGTCGCGTTGGATCTTACGCTCCTTATAGATCGTGAGACTCTCCGTCACTGGCCCCATTTGCCGCATTCACTAAGAGAAACAAGATCAACGTGTCATGTTTTTATTGGCTATGAGATCATGAATTGGATTCCCTCGATGTATTCTAAAAGAACCCCCGATGTAATTTGAAAGATTCGATCCGGCCACCTATGTCTCTCTGGAAAACTCTGCCGCATTTCGAGCGCCTGTGCTGTTTGGTAGCGTAGACCTTACTCGTATGCATAGTTTGTGTAACGAGATTTGATTCACTTGAAAAGTGATTTAGATTTACAGTTAAATCGAATAAAAATTAATTTTAAGGGTTATGTTTTTGATCTATTATTAATTATATGGAGTTAAATTATTTATTTATTTATTTATTTTTAATATATAATAATTAAAATTAATTTTTATTTAATTATAATATTAAATCCAAAATTAGTAAAAAAAACAACAAAAAAAATGGAATTTATATCAAGGTGCAACTATAGCCACAATCACCGCTTTTACCTAGCTGAGTTCGTTGTGGGCCATCTTTATAGGAGTTGCAATGTCATGACGGGATCGATTGGGGGATTGCTTTGGGTTCTTCTATTATGGATATATTCTTATTTTTTATGTTTTTGCTTAAGTTGACCACAACGCTTTTCTAGTCAAAACACTTATGGATTCGGTTATTGCGAGTATCTAGGTTTATGATTGACCTTTGACCATTACCTCCAGCAACTTTTTAACTTGATTGACGGGGATGATATATAGGGTTAGATCTTGGATTCTCAAAATCTACAGTTCCGTTTTATATGCTCACAAGTGGTCAACTACTAATGCATTTACAAGCTATATATACTTACCATGGTAGCTCGATAGTTGGCCTTTTGTTAGTACATCTTGTTGCCTCTGACTTTTTCGGTTAACAACCATCTCCTTACTAGGCTCTAGTTAACCATCTTAGAGGATTTTGAGGTGGCTGGTACTACCTCCTCAACTTGGATTTGGATTTTCGGCTTAGTGATCTATTGAGACTAGCAACAATTGCCTCTCTAGCCATTTTTAGGATTGGTCGATTGTCATGTCGGTCGTCATTCTTCAACCAAACATATTCGACGTATAAGTGTGCCTACTCACATCGGGCTTACTTGGTTCGAGAATAAGAGAGCAAGTTCTTCATCTATTGACTATCTGGTTCGCCCAATCGCTCATGCTTGTACATCTCATATAAAATTTGTTGCGATTGGTATGTGAATCAAGAACTTAATTAGATATTTTCTCTATGCACTTTCATCCGTTGTTACCTATGTTTACTTTTTTATGCCAATCATAAGTCCGGTGAGATCGCCGATCACAATGCACCTAGGCGTGGGGAAAGAAAGAAGCCTAGACCTCTACCTCGGTCAAGGTGTTCTTTGGAGATGAGGATTCGGTTAATGAGGAACTTTCCTCTCGGTTGTCAATTATCTCGATGCCAAGACTGCTCGTGCATTCAACCCTTTTCTCGATTTGTCTTAATAGATCTATCTTTTACCTTTACATTTGACTATCGGGATAACCTATTATTAACATGATTTTTTTTTCTTCAGTCGATGAGACTTTTAAGAAATGAAAGTTGGATTTTACTTCCGAAACTTCTTCGATTTCAGCCGAAAATCGAATCTATCACTTGAAAATCATGAGTTTAAAGTGTATTAGATTGATCAAGAGTTTAATTTAAATTTAACCCAAAGAATTTGTCTCTAATATAAGTTTTTAACATTCACTTACAATTCTCAATTTATTGATATTAATAATATTATTAAGATTTGATAGTAATTATTTAAATAATAATAATAATAAAACCTCCAACACCCGCCGGTTTATACTCAAATCCAATCTGAAGTTCTGGTTAGGTTTCTCAACAATTTAGCCTGACTTACGAAAATCGTTCAAATTCCGGCCACTCCATATAAAAAAAAAAAAAAAAACGAATATTGAAGAGTTAAACGGAGGTACAATGAACAATACTCAATACTGATTCACAAAGGTAAAGTCCACGTCAATATGAAGTCACTTGCTTCATTATAATAACTAATTCTATTTTGTCTATTTAACTAGTAATTGTTGGGCCCATTATGATTAATTAATTAGCATTTATAAAACAAAATTGTTAGATACCATTTGGATTTGGTTCATCCATTTTGTTTCTAATTACATGGCTTATGGCCCCTTCGTTTTCATCAGCAACCAACTACAGCTTTGATTAATCAGAAGGGGGGGGGGGGGGGGGGTAGGATACTAAGTGTGTGTGGGTTAGAAAGATAATATTTTTTTTTCTTTGATCTCAACTAATCAACCCTTCAGAGATAATAATGGTGAACTTAGGTATGTTATGTTATATAAAATATAAATAAAAAAAAATGACAAAATATAATTTATATTCATAAAACTTCTAAAAGTAGGATTTACACTAAAACTTTTCAAATATATAATAAGTTACACTCATTTCATCATTTACTTCAAAAATTGACACAAAATTAAGCATTTCTTTTATTTTTAATCCCTATTTTTTTTAAAAAAATTTCTTTAATTTTTTATTTCTTGTTTAATTTTCACTAATATGATCCGTTTCTATTTAGAGAGTAGCAGCAGCAGCAGGCTAAGAAGAATGCAAGTTGTAATGAATGGAAAAATAAAAAATTGAAATTGAAATAAAAATTAAATATAAATTTTTTAGTTAGTATAATTTAAAAAAATAGATAAAATATATTTTAAAAAAATTAATTTAGAATCAAATTTTGAAGTAAGTAATAAAATTAAAAATATTTTAAATTTCTAAAATTTTTTTAGGTATAAATCCTATTTCATTATATTTTTATTTTAACACTAAATTATATTTCATCCTAAGCATAAAAAGTTAGGTGATATCCAAAATATTACGTAAAAAATTGGAGAATCAAACGTTTATAATATTTTTACTTCATGAAATAAGTTTTTAACTAATTACCTTGAACAATTATCATAACATATATATACTTGAAGATAAAAACAAGGGGGGGAAATTCCTTAATGAAGATGTACAAGAATCATAAACCTAGGGCTTTTTGCTGCTCTTGCTGTGCACTTGGGCATCTTTTACTAAGGTTCTTTTATTATTTTTTTTTCAATGACAAAATCATTCCCCACCACCGAACAAAAAATGATCAAGAGTACATACACATCGTAAAACAATAGTTTCTCTTTACCTTTTCTCTCACTTACTGTCAGTGAAATCTGCATCGATAACATCACCTTCAGATCCCTTGCCAGATGATTCAGAAGCCCCTGATTCACCGGCGGGTGCAGGCGCGGGTGCAGGCCCTGCTCCGGGCTGCTGATTGTAAAGTGACTGCCCGAGCTGCATGACCTCCTCATTTAGGGCAGCCATGGCGTCCTTCATGACTTGGGTTGAACCTCCAGAAATGGCATCCTTGAGCTCACCGAGTTTTGCCTCGACCTTCTCTTTTACTGCACCTGGAACCTTGTCGCCTAGCTCCTTCAACTGCTTCTCAGTCTGATAGACCACTGATTCAGCCTGGTTCTTTGTATCAATAGCGTCTCTCTTTTCTTTGTCTTCCTTTGCAAACTTCTCTGCTTCATTGACCATTCTCTCCACCTGCATTTGTCAGCATTATGAAGAGTCAGCAGTTTTAAACCTGGGGTTTAACTATAAGGTTTAGATCTAAACAGATACACCATATTTATATAAGAGTTTAGGAATTTATTAAACTAAACCAGAACTAGGTTTTATTAACGCTTAGGATAACTCAGCCCAAGACTGACAGATACTACATGATGCAGTGTTTCTGCAAACTGTATCTAAGTTTGATTAGAAGATGAGCATCCCAAAAAGAGGGGGGGGGGGGGGGGAAATGGTCAACCAAAATGCAAAATAAGTAGTTTTGTTTGGGTCAAAGCTTCAATGAGGTTTAGAGTTAGAAAATAAGGGTCCGCTAGGGAAACTGGATTTTATTTTATTTTTTGTCAGCATTCTAGAGAAAACTTAGCTTTGTGGTCCAAATAGCAGAAATAAAGGCAAAATAAATTGCAATGTGAAGTCTTGTAACAACATACTTCATCACTAGGCAGTGTGCTAGCACCAGTGATTGTAATATCTTGCTTCTTCCCGGTACCCTTGTCAACAGCAGTGACTGAAAGGATGCCATTGGCATCTAGATCGAACTTTACTTCGATCTGGGGAACGCCACGTGGTGCAGGCGGGATACCATCTAGACGGAAGCTTCCAAGTGATTTGTTGTCCCTGACAAATTCTCTTTCACCTTGGAGGACATTGATTTCCACGCTTGTCTGCCCATCTGCTGCTGTTGAGAACACTTCTGATTTCGAAGTAGGTAGAGTGGTGTTTCTTGGGATGATCTTAGTCATTACACCTCCTAGTGTTTCTAGACCAATTGATAATGGAGTCACATCCAAGAGAACAATGTCACTGACATCTCCAGCTAGCACACCGGCCTAGTATCCAACAAAGAAAGAATATAAACCGTAAGCATTGTACTGCCTTTGGAAGTTCTAATTAGGAATAACAAGTACAAGATGATACTAGTGTAGAAGCAGGTATAAGATCAACCTGAACTGCAGCCCCTAGTGCGACAACTTCATCGGGATTGACTGTGACATTGGGATCCTTCCCGCTCAACTTCTTCACTAGCTCTTGAACAGCTGGGATTCTTGTTGATCCACCTACAAGGATCACCTCATCTAGATCCTTGTACGAGAGTTTGGCATCCCTCAAGGAACTCTCCAAAGGTGTTCTAAGCCTAAAAAGGGCAGTATGGAAATGATATTAGATGATTCAAAAACTTAAACTACAAAGTATACCGTTCAATTTGATGATAGATATGTAAAGATGCTGTACCTGTCGAGTAAATCTGAACACAATTCCTCAAATTTTGCCCTTGAAAGGGTGGTCTCTATGTGTTTGGGGCCATCGGCAGTGGCAGTAATAAATGGCAAACTGTATAGGATAGTCATTGTCAGTAGCTTCAAGAATTTCTTACATATGTCATCACTCAAGATGATGAATATATACATGCGACTTACCTTATGTTCGTCTGACTCAAAGATGAGAGCTCCATCTTCGCTTTCTCAGCAGTTTCAGTAAGCCTCTGAAGTGCTTGTTTGTCTTTCAGCAGATCTATACCCTCATCTCTCTTGAAGCTTCCAGCAAGCCAATCAACAATTCTCTGCAAAATGTGTAATACTTAGGAGTAGGTCAGCATAGCGTAGATGACTTAATTCATGAAGCCAACCCCCACCCAACCCAACACTACTTAATGAAAGATAAGATAGGTATGGCGTTGAATACATTGTAGAATTAAGGAATCCAAACCTTGTCAAAATCATCACCACCCAAATGTGTATCTCCAGAGGTAGAAAGCACTTCAAACACTCCATCACCAACCTCAAGCACTGTTATTAGTTAAAAAGAAATACATATTAATTTGCACAATTAACAAGAAGTACTGGATGAACTTTCAAGTATAGAGTCATTCAAATAATAGTAATCGAGATAGCTGAAAGACGGTGAATGTTCTGATAGGGTAGATCAGAATTGGTAAAATAACCAGTACCACAAGATCAAAAATTTCGATAATGTCATGTAACATGGAAGTAGATACGCATTGATAAATTTTTCGGATCATTCATGTACCTGAAACATCAAAAGTACCACCTCCAAGATCAAAAACCAAGATAGTTTCATTGTTCTTCCTCTCAAATCCATAAGCCAAAGATGCAGCAGTTGGTTCATTGATGATACGCAAAACTTCTAAACCAGCTATACGACCAGCATCCTTTGTGGCAGTCCTTTGGGAATCATTGAAGTAGGCAGGCACAGTGACAACAGCTTTGGTCACTTTATCATTCAAAAACTTTGAAGCGTCATCCACAAGCTTCCTCAAAACCTAAATGAAGGTAAACAACAGAATAATTACAGCAATGAATAAGAAAACCAGCCAGAACACTAAATCCTCGTTATTCAAATACATTATTTTTCTTTTACATGGACTTACCTATAGGCACCCAATCTGTGCATCACCCAACTTGCTTATTAACTTAAGGGTAAGAAGTGAGCTATTTGCTAGACCTAGAACTAAACACCATCAATACTAATTAATTCTCCATTTATAAAATACAAACTAGCTATAAGTAATCAAAGTGCAAAATATATCTATAAGCCTACAACACTATCTTATATCAAACTTAGTCAATTCGACTGTACTGAAAAAGGAAATCCATATCAAGAGGGGAGTTAAGCAAGAAGAAGATACCTGAGCCGAAATTTCTTCCGCAGCAAACTGCTTACCAATCGCAGGGCACTCAAGCTTGACATTCCCATTCTCATCCCTCACGACTCTGTAAGAGACTTGCTTAGACTCCTCATCCACCTCAGACATCTTCCTTCCGATAAATCTCTTCACAGAGAAAAACGTGTTCTCAGGATTCACCACCGCCTGGCGCTTGGCAATCTGACCGACAAGCCTATCTCCGTTCTTCGTGTACGCCACCACAGATGGCGTCGTTCTCTGTCCCTCAACGTTAGTAACTATAGTCGGCTTCCCTCCCTCCATAGCCGCCACGGCTGAGTTAGTCGTACCAAGATCGATTCCCACAACCTTCTCGTTAACCACCCTCATCGGTCTGTAACCCAAATTTCTCCGACTAGTACTGCTTTGCAGCTTCAAGAACGCAATGTTTGAAGACGGTAAAGAATTATTCAGTTTCTGACCAAAAAACACTGTTCGAGAAGAGGAACTTGGTCTTCGCAGAGAGCCAGAGACGAAAGAAGGAGAACCGAAGCCATGAATTTGGGCTGTGGATGACGCCATTCTGAGGTTACTTGGGGACGAAATGAGAGAGAGGATTGAAAAAAATATAGAAACAGCAAACCTAAGAAATGGAGACGCGGTGAACGGTTGAAACGTTGAAGAAGAAGAATAAGATAAAAGGGGGAAGGGTTTAATGCAGAGGAACAAGATTGACTGCTGAGAGAGTCGCGAGTTCTAGAATCATCCTCCGCTATTGGGCTCGTGGGCTTCTATAGTTGGGCCTGAAAATGGGAATATCCTGTAATACTATTATATACATTTTTGCCTTCCACGTGCTGACATTTTATTTTTTAAAACGCAGCAATTGGCCCAAATTTGTTAATTAAACGAATCAAAGACTATGAATTGTTTGATTACATGATTTGCTAATTAGTAATTAAACTATCGAGACTCAACATCACTTCCCTTGCTCTCTCTCTCTAGATCAAATCCGGAGTACGAACTCAATATTTTCAAATCAATAGTTTGAGCTCTAGAAATCTAAATCACTTGCTCCAAATTCGAATTTCGAATCTAAAGAGAGCAGGGCATAGCAGAGGTAGCGATGGAGCAACGGAAAAAGGAGATGGATATTGGATAGGCTAAGAAGAGGTAAAAGAAAAGTGATATGCAAAGTTTCTGAATTCTTTTTTTCCCAACCTCAATGGATGAAAACATGACAAAAATGCAACGACTTAATTAAGTTAAACTAAAGGATAGGGTGTCATAGGGGCAAAGATAACTAGAGACGAAAGATAAAAAGTTAAGCCTAATCAAATCAGTAATTTTTACCACCCAAACCTTTAAAGGCTCTTGTTGGGCACTTGGGCATCTTACTAAGGTTCTTATTTTCTATAGTCTGGTGTAAAGACAAATCATTTCTCTCCACTGAACAAAAAATGAGCAAAGAGAACTAACCGCAGTAAACCAGACAGAATACAGACGACGGGGTGATTTATACACATCCTAAGTAAACAAAAAGGGAGTTTCATTTTATGGGTACAGTATCTGGTAATATCTAACAATTTTGTTGTTTTACCTCTCACTTGCTGTCAGTAAAATCTGCATCGATAACATCTCCTTCGGATCCCTTGCCAGATGATTCTGAAGGCCCAGACTCACCACCTGGTGCAGGCCCTGCACCGGGAGTAGCACCTGGCTGCTGATTGTAAAGTGACTGCCCGAGCTGCATGACCTCCTGATTTAGGGCAGCCATGGCATCCTTCACGACTTGGGTTGAACCGCCGGAAATTGCGTCTTTGAGCTCACCGAGTTTTGCTTCAACCTTCTCCTTCACCGCAGCTGGAACCTTGTCCCCTAGCTCCTTCAACTGCTTCTCAGTCTGATAGACCACTGATTCAGCCTGGTTCTTTGTATCAATAGCATCTCTCTTTTCCTTGTCTTCCTTTGCAAACTTCTCCGCTTCCTTGACCATTCTCTCCACCTGCATTTTATCATTATTATAAGTTGTATGACTCAAACTGTTATCCAATTTTAATAAGACGAAATCCCAGAAATGGTCAGCCAAATGCAGCATAAGAATCTATTTGACTTTTTTGGTCAAGGGTCCACTAGGGAAACCATAATATTTTTTTTTTTTTGGATCAGCATTTGAGAGAAACTTCATTTTAGGGGTCCACAACTAGCAGAAATAAAGGTAACATAAATATAGGGAAAGTCTTTATAAACATACCTCATCACTGGGAAGTGTGCTAGCACCAGTGATTGTAATATCTTGCTTCTTTCCGGTACCCTTGTCAGCTGCAGTTACTGAAAGGATACCATTGGCATCTAGATCGAACTTTACTTCGATTTGGGGGACCCCACGCGGGGCAGGCGGGATACCGTCTAGACGGAAGCTTCCAAGTGATTTGTTGTCCCTAACAAATTCTCTTTCACCTTGGAGGACATTAATCTCAACACTTGTCTGCCCATCTGCTGCTGTTGAGAACACTTCTGATTTTGAAGTAGGGAGGGTGGTGTTTCTTGGGATGATCTTTGTCATTACACCACCTAGGGTTTCTAGACCAATCGATAATGGAGTCACATCCAAGAGGACAATGTCACTCACGTCTCCAGCTAGCACACCGGCCTAGTATAAGAAATATACAGCCTGGTAAGCATTATACTGCATTTGGAAGTAAAACTAGAAAAATGAGCACTAGATGATACTAGTCTAGCAGCAGTTATAAGACCCACCTGAACAGCAGCTCCCAACGCAACAACTTCATCAGGATTGACTGTGACGTTGGGGTCCTTTCCACTCAACTTCTTTATGAGCTCTTGAACTGCTGGGATTCTTGTTGATCCTCCGACAAGGATAACCTCATCTAGATCCTTGTAAGAAAGTTTGGCATCCCTCAAGGAATCCTCCACAGGTGTTTTAAGCCTAATGTAGCAGTACAAAAATGATGTTAGCAGATTCAAATTGATCATATACTGTTTGATTTGATTACAGATGTACAAAGCAGTACCTGTCAAGCAAATCTGAACACAGTTCCTCAAATTTCGCTCTTGTAAGGGTGGTCTCTATGTGTTTGGGGCCATCAGCAGTGGCAGTAATGAACGGCAAACTGGGTATGATAGTCATTATCAGTAACTTCAATAATTTGTCACTATATTATACTCACGCATGATCATGTTTGTGATTATATCTACGACTTACCTTATGTTTGTCTGGGTCAAAGATGAGAGCTCCATCTTTGCTTTCTCAGCAGTTTCAGTAAGCCTCTGAAGAGCTTGTTTGTCTTTCAGAAGATCTATACCCTCGTCTCTCTTGAAGTTTTCAGCAAGCCAATCAACAATTCTCTGCAAAGAATGTGTGATATTTAGGAGTGTGTCAGCATTGTGTAGATCCAAATAGCTAACCCAAGTTGACCGAATCCTGACTATAAAAGACATGATAGCTAAGGCACTGAAACACTGTGACTTTAAGGAATCCAAACCTTATCGAAATCATCACCACCCAAATGTGTATCTCCGGATGTAGAAAGCACTTCAAACACTCCATCACCAACCTCAAGCACTGTTATTATGTAAATACACAAATATATTAATTTGCGCATAAACCAATAACAAGATCAAGGAAGTACTATGTGAAAGTTCAAGGGTACATGAGAATAAGCCAAATAATTAGTATCACTAGATAATATTTCAATAATTGCAGGTAACCAATGTGAACGGAAATATATAGATGAACTTTGGATCAGAGATGTACCTGGTACATCAAAAGTACCACCTCCAAGATCGAAAACCAAGATAGTTTCATTGTTCTTCTTTTCAAACCCATAAGCCAAAGATGCAGCAGTTGGTTCATTGATGATACGCAGAACTTCTAAACCAGCAATACGACCAGCATCCTTCGTGGCAGTCCTTTGGGAATCATTGAAGTAGGCAGGCACAGTAACAACAGCTTTAGTCACTTTATCGTTCAAAAACTTTGAAGCATCATCAACAAGCTTCCTTAAAACCTAAGTAGAGGTAAACAGTAGACTGATTATTGAAATGAACAAGATCAAAAACCAAAAAGCAGAACACTAAAACCTTCAGTAAAACAAGCCTAATATTTATATATTACAATTCCTATAAGCAGACAATCTATACTTAAACCCACTTGCTTGCCACTTACGAGGTAGGAAATTACTAGTCCTAGAACTAAACACCATCAAAACTAGCTAATAAAAACAAATCCATATCAAGAAGGGAGTAAAGCAAGAAGCAGATACCTGAGCCGAAATTTCTTCCGCAGCAAACTGCTTACCAATCGCAGGGCACTCGAGCTTGACATTCCCATTCTCATCCTTTATAACTCTGTAAGAAACTTGCTTGGACTCCTCATCCACTTCCGACATCTTCCTTCCGATAAACCTCTTCACAGAGAAAAACGTATTTTCAGGATTCACCACCGCCTGGCGCTTGGCTATCTGACCAACAAGCCTATCTCCGGTCTTCGTGTACGCCACCACAGAGGGCGTCGTTCTCTGTCCCTCAGCATTGGTCACTATAGTCGGCTTCCCTCCCTCCATAGCCGCCACAGCCGAATTAGTCGTTCCAAGATCAATCCCCACGACCTTCTCGTTAACAACCCTCATCGGTCTGTAACTAAAATTTCTCCGACTAGTGCTGCTTTTCAGCTTCAAGAACGCAGTGTCTGAAGAAGGCGAAGAATTACTCAATCTCTGACCCAAAAACACTGTTCGTAAAGATGAAGTAGAAGAGTTTGGTCTTCGCAGAGAACCAGAAGTGAAAGAAGTAGAACCGAGGCCATGAATTTGGGCGATGGACGAAGCCATTCCGAGATAATTTGAGAGCAAAATTAGATTAGAATTGAATAAATAAACCCTAAACTCAGAAATGGGTAGATGCTACAACAAGCCAACAAGGAGGAGATCAAAAGACAGTAGGAAGGGGTTTATGCAGCAGAATCTGGATTCGAACACACAATTCTAGAATCATCCTCTTGCTTCTGGGCTATTGGGCTTTCGTAGTTGCATTAATTGAAGCTAGAAAATGGGCTGGATTTTTATTCCTTATATGATATCATATACATAGTTTGATACGGTACAAATGATATATATCCAATTCTAATATGATATATATCCCACCTTGTTTAAATTTTAATGATATCGATTAATCTAAATTTCCCTACATAGTGTACTAGAATTGGATAGTAATCTCCATTTATGTGTATTTACTAATATTATATCCGAAGTCCAATTTAGACACTTGAAAAGATCTCAACAATTGATTCACACATACATATTTGGTGATGCCCTCGTATGTATGTGTACACATCAATGTTTGCAATTGCCTAATTAAAAGGAAAATGAAATGGAGGGAAGTTGACTCCTATAAACTTCCCCAACTTCATTATAGAACAAGAAATTACGGGAAATTCGGCAGTATTTCCTGTCTACAAAACCTTCATTGCAAAATCATAAGAGAACCATGAAGCTCAACTAACAAAAGGGGTCAAAAATGACGGGGTGATAAACAAACTATAATAAGGCTCCCAACATTAGGCAAATTATTAGACTTAACAAAATACATAATAGATATGGGACCCACCAATGAGCTTCAATCACGGCTGCTCGGTAATATCCACATGTTGGCTTGCATTACCATCCGGGTTAGGTTTGACCATCTCATCCCCTCTCCGGCCGTTATCATCAACACCAAGCACATCATCAATGATGATGTCATCTTCCCCGATGTTAATATCTTCCACATCATCATCATCTTCATTGTTGCTTCCATCTGGGATTTTTCTCTTCTTGGGACCATGCTCGAGCCTATGAGTATCTAATTCTTTGTCCATTGTTTCCTGCAAGTTCAACATATCACTGTTTTCTTTTCCTGCTTTCCGTGCATTCTGCCACCTCTCTAATTCCTTCTCCACACTCGCCATGTACTGTTGTCCGATCTGCTTCTGATATTCAGTTAATTCATCCCTCTTTGCAGCCTTCCATTCTTGAAAAGCCTGGGATAGATATTTGAGTGTTAACAATGACATGAGTGGGAAAGGAGTTTTAAAAGTACTACATGTAATAAAAGTTTACACCTAATGCACAAAGTGGAGTTTTTTTCTTCCTTTTTTTCCCCTCTGAATTTAGTGTTGCGGTATATGACATGGAACCTAACAGAATTCTCAGAATAATCTTCTTCCTTTAAAGTTATATAATACCATATTGTAATAATAACATACTTCAATATTTATAACTCAAGCAAGTCCTAATAAAAGTTGTTTGCCTTCTGATTCTGTCTGATTAACTAACTAGAATCAAGAAGATAAGCCCTACTACAAGAAAAATAAGAAATTTAATCAACCTGTTCCTTGCGCTGTTCGACTGAAGTTTCATCTTCATCCAATGGTTTGTTTGGTAAATAATAAATAGCAGGCTCTGCTTTAGTCCTGGGAACAAAAAAATCCAACAGGGTAAAAAATGAGTATAATTTGATGAAATAGAACTTGTGATTATACCTAAAAATCCCGCAAAGCAGGAACCATCTATCCATGAATTTGCTTCAATACTAATATATACTTGAACAAGAAACTTATCTTGGTCTCAATAAAATGTGAATATGGACACTTTTGGACCAAAATTAAAAATAACCTGCAATAGTAATGTTAAGAAGGATATCAATAGCTCAGCTATCTAACCTCAGAAGATTAAGCAGAAAAGATTAAAGCAACAGAGAATATAGGCAATGGGGATTCGAGAAATCATACCTTATAAAATGGCTAAGTTTTTTATGGTGCTCGCTCCACCGAAGAAAAAGTAATTCCAACTTCTTTTCTTCAGCTTTGGCAGCAACACGAGCTCTAAGTGTCTGAAGGATAAGGGGGAAGGGGGTGATCATCTTTGCATTTCTCAATTGAGAAAAAAGAATTCATTATGTGACCTCATAATATGAAAATACAAATAATGGTCAATACCAGATCTCTTTTACGTTTTTCCGCAATTTGTTCGCGCTCTTGTGCCCTTAACCTTTCACTTTCTTCACGTGCTCTTTGCTCTGCCTGCGAAAAGTTGCATTAGTTAATAACTCATTACCTTTTCTTTTAATATATCCCTATACACATGAAAGAGGTAGAAAGGGGGGGCTCACTCTTTGTAAGGAATCTGATCTCCGCATGAACGCTTCTGTTCCTGAAAGTTTTTTGTCTTCTTTCCTGAATTTCTGAAACAATTTTACAAACTATGGTGAATAAACGAGCAGAAAGAACAAGAAGCATCCCTGCTAACATAGTTCTCATCAAACCAGAGGACGGATTTCGTTCCAAAAGTCAGTTCAAGAAACAAAAAATTTTAGTTTAAAAAAATTATTCACAACTGATTGACAGTTAAAAAGTTCATACAGTATGTCAGTCTTGCTCTTTTTTAGAAAATAAAATATAGCAGTTACATATACCTCAAGAGTCCCCAAAAGCTGACCCAACATTCTCTTGTTCCTGTTAATTAAGCTCGGGTCCTCATTCTTAGGCAGTACTCTAGGAACATGCTCAGCAGCCGGTGCATCAAAATCCTAAAGGTAACGAACAAAAAGAACCGTTAAAAGATTTCTCATGGCAAATTAGAGCCCCTTAGGAAAAAAAGAGTCACAATATATACCATCCTTGTAGCTTTCCAATTCCCATCCCTTCTAGTCACTTCACCCTGGTGGAAACTGCCCAGCTTCCCATCACTCTGATTAGCTGCAATAGGCCCATTATTTTCTTCCCTATTTGAGTCTTTCTTCACATCCTTTGCCTCAATCTTCTCAGTTATCTCTCCATCCTCCACCTTCACTCCCAACCACCAAAAGAAAAATTAAAAGACTGTCAATGGGAGAATTTTAACTGAAATAGGCATATCCAGTCTTAAATAAAAGACAAATACGATCATACAACGCAATTCTAAAACAGGTAAATCTACTCCCCTTCCTCCGAGGATTTTGCAATAAAAAGAGAGGAGAAAATTACATCAAGAAATGTAATGGATTCAATCAGAGCACTACAAATGTCCAAGAGCGAGGTTTAATACGCTACAAGTTAACATATTTATAATGGTAAGATTGAATTTTAAGGGCTTTAAGCTGTACCTTGACAACAGCAGACGACAATCGCCGTTTGGCAGGAGGCTGGTCTTCCACATCGGACCTCTCAGCCTAAAAAGAAACACAATTAACAAGAACACTCGATTGAAAGATTTTTAAACTTCATCCCTGAAGAACATATATATACGTATATAGCTACATATCTAACTTCAAAACTTATTACTGCAATTTTCTAAAAACTAATTACTTTTCTTTTCCACATAAATAGATGAAAGAGCTAATAACAAGGAAAGAAAAGAAAACGAAAGCTAAATTTACAGGTCGCACGAAGCCTCGTTGACGAACTCCGTCAGCAGCAAAATTTCGCGGTCCAGGGCCAGAAAATCCGCCTCTACGAAGTCCTCTAGGATCTCGAAGCCGCTCTGTGATCTATAATAACTCGTAATTATAAGAAAAACAAGAAAAAACGGAGAGAATACACGGGAAAGATGTTATAGAGAGAGAAAGAGAGAGAGAAAATGATAGCAACCTCGCGTTGTTGACGATGAAGCTCATCGATCTCCTTGCGAAGCTCCTCCTCAGTCTTCTCCACTGCTGCGACGCTGCTTCCCATTATTAATGGCTCGATTTATCGAATAGAAAAGAGGGGAACTCTAGTACGAAGTGTGAAACCCCTCCTCCTCCTCCTCCTTCTCCTCTTCCTCTCTCGCCGGAACCACTAA